>OU343225.1:238163121-238291103 GCA_910596185.1 Chrysanthemum makinoi | reverse complement strand
GATCAAGATTAGTAGTTTTCATACTTTGTTAAGAATATTTTAGGAAAAGATGTGGTTTTCAAAAAAAAATTCTCCCCCTCAATATGTGCATCGAGATTTGAAAGAGTTTTGCACATATTAGTGAAAACCTGCACTTTGGAACAAATTAATCACGTTTCAATCCTTTTTGGTTTAAAATGGATGCTCCCCCTTAACATGTGCATGAAAAATTTGAAATCGTTTGGCACATGAATGGAGGAGAGTTTGCTAAACACTTATAAAACCAATTATCGAGTTATCAATTTAAATCCAATTTAAATCACAAATTCTCCCCCGATCATAATTTTCAAATCATTTGAGATTTGTGATCTTTATAGATTTAAATTGTTTTTGAAAGCTTTTAAGAAGAATTGTGACTTGCTTATGAAAACATTTAACCGATAAGGATCAAACCTGAGACTTTAAACTCCACGGATTAAACCTGCTTTGATTATCTAATGAAACATAACAATAGCTAAGGTCTTGAACCACTTGTATAAAACATTGTTCATTTTGATTATCCAAAAGTAGACCTTGCTCGTTTACGTGCCAATTGTTTGAAAATACTCTTTTCGATTGAAATCATTCTCCCCCTCAATCAATGACAAAAGTTATTGATTGAGAGATAGAGATTTTGACAGATGATAAGCTCAAATGATTTTCAAAAATAATAGAGTACTAGGTATTTTCAAAGCAATTTTGTTTTCATTAGCTGACAAATATTTTTCAGAAGAATCATTAGACAAAAAAATATTTGGAAGGAAAACATTTGTCTTTTTGGTGACAAACATTTGTTTTAAGAATCAGAGCATGAGATTTGAAAAATAAGATTAAGCATAGCTCTGTTCTTTACTTATAAAACGGGTTACTGCCTGAAATGACAATAAACCACCATTTTTCTCCGCCTCATTTTTTTTATGTAATTTATGTACATTCGAAGAACATCTAAAAACCCGTGACATTCTTTGAATGTCAATACAAAGTCCGTAGATGATATCGAATAAAGAAAAACATGACAAAGTAACAATAATTTTTTGGTATTTTTCAAGATTTTCTAATTTTTATGGATTTTGAAAATTTTATATTTTTCTATTTTCTTTTGTGGGTTTTGAAATTTTGTATTTTGCTTTTTGAATAAATATATACAGAATAGATGAAGAAAAAATCATTTACTCCTCGTCTTCCTCTTGAAGATCTTTGAGTGTTTCTGGTTGTAGGCTCTTTAGACCAAGTCGTGGAAGGATAAACTCAAAACGTTCTCTAGGGAGAGCTTTGGGGAAGATGTCTGCTAACTGGTATTCAGTCCTCACAAAATAGAGTTCTACCACACCTTTTTCCACTTGTTCCCGAATAAAATAATGTCGAATGTCAATGTGCTTTGCTCTTGAATGTTGAACGTTGTTGCAAGAGAGAGCAATGGCACTTTTGTTATCACAATAAAGAGGGATTTTGTTGAATTCAAAGCCATAGTCAGATAATTGGGATCTCATCCATAGCATTTGAGCACAACAAGATGACATGGCTATGTATTCTGCCTTTGTAGAGGATATAGAAGTACTCATTTGTTTCTTTGAAGACCAGCTCACAAGCTTATCACCCAAAAATCGAGCACCTCCAGCGTACCGACGGCGTGTATCTGACATCCTGCATGGTCATTCATCAGCATAGGCTCGTTAGTGACATACCGGTGTCCTCGGTACCAAAGTCCTATATTAATGGTTCCTTGGAGATACCGAAAGACCCGTTTAACCGCTTCAAGGTGCTTTTGGTAGGCTTAGCCTGGTATCCAGCACATGCATACAACGAACATAATATCAGTATCTCTGGCTGTGAGGTACATCAAGGATCCAATCATACTTCGATATTTCGTTTGATCTACCATGATCCCTGAGTGGTCCTCATCCAGCTTTGGGAAGTTCCACCATGGGAGTATCAACGGTGTCACAAGTGTCAAATCCAAATTTCTTTAAAATTTCATTTGCATATTTAGATTGATTAATAAAAATGCCTCCGGACTTTGTGAAATTTGTAATCCCAAGAAAATGACATTTGTCCCATCATTGACATTTGAAATTTGGAGCCCATCTCCTTAGAAAAACGGTCACATTCATTGGGGTCATTGAGGCAAAATAATATCATCAACATAGATTTGAACGTGAATTAAATGTTTGCCTGACTTTCTGGTGAATAATATCGGATCAACTGCTCCTTTGCTGAATCCAGTAGATAGAATAAACTTTGATAGCGTATCATACCATGCCCTTGGAGCTTGCTTCAAACCGTAAGAGCCTTCTTCAAGCGATAGACATGAGTAGGATGCTCGATTTACAAAACCTTAGGTTGGTGACGTGCTACGACTTCTGCAATCTCCGTTAAGAAATCCGTCTTTACATCCATCTGATAGACTACCATGTTCTTACTTGCTGCATTAGCCAAGAAGATTCTGATTGCCTCGATACGAGCAACGGGAGAAAATGATTCCTCAAAGTCAATACCCTCCTCTTGACGGTATCCTTTTGCAACCACTCGAGCCTTGTTCTTTAATACATCACCATGCTCATCAAGTTTTACTTTGAAGATTCACTTTAGAGCAATGATCATAGCACACGTCAGAGCAGGTACTAATTCTCATACATCTAATCGATCAAACTCATGAATTTCTTCTTGCATGGCATTGAACCAGTTGTCTTCATTCATTGCATTTTTAACGTCTTTTGGTTCGACCTTGGATAGTACAGAGTTGAAGAAGCACCATAAGGCATCGGTTGCAAGTTGTTTACGTGTGGATACTCGGACAGAGGGATTTACAATGATGTTGTCCAATGGATGATCATGTGTCCATTTTCTAAGGTGTTCATGTGGTTGTTGTTGAGGAACCAAGTAGCGAGTCGTTTTCTCCTGATGAAGATGGTTCTGATGATGGTTCCGGGAGAAATATGTTCTCAAAGGGGCATCTTTGGGAGTAGCAAAGGGATTATCTTCATCATGGGTGCCAAATTATTCCATGATGTACACTTGATGATTGATGATTTGTTGATGAACAGAGTGATCGCGCAGCGCCTTCATGACTTAATGACATAGAAACTGAAGGGTTAACTTCATTGACAGGGATAGGAGCAGCCTCTATTGATGGATTTGACAGATCATTAGCAATTGGCTCATAGTGTTCATCAAACATTGGATCAAACAATTTCTTCAAATCATCTTCTGAAGGAGGTACATAAGGAGTTCGGCGAAGAATTGTGTACAAGAGTAGAACCGATGGGACTACTTGATGAAGGTTGTTAACGCGGGTCCAGAGGCTGGGTTGTCCTGGAGCCATTTGATCCGGTCAGCTCATCGAACGTACCGGAATTGTTTCCATGATTTTCGGGTTCTTTTGTTGTAGATTCGTCATCTTTTTCTGCTTGGTGCATATCCTACAAATACTCCAATGTCCGCTTTAGCTTTAAGTTTTCCTAAGTCTTGACCCTCATTAGTTGGATAACACAATGCACCAAACACATGAAGGAATGAAAGATTAGGTTTTCGACGGTGGACAAGTTCATATGGAGTTTTTCCATGAGAAGTGTGAATTAGGGATCGAGTTTGAGTGTAGCATGCAGTGGCAATGCCTTCAACCCGAGAAAACATTGGAACCTTTGATAAATCAAAGCATTGTTCTAGCGGCTTCTACAAGAGTTCGATTTCGTCTTTCAACTACACCGTTCGGTTGAGGAGTTCGTGGAACACTTCTTTGATGACTGATTCCAACACTTTCATAAACTCACTAAGTTGTTTATTAACAAACTCAGTTCCATTGTCTGTTCGGATGATTCTGACAGTTTTGTTAAGTCGAACCTACGCAGCTGTTTTGATAAGTTTGATGATGATATCTGGAGTTTCATCCTTTGTCCTTAAGAACATAACCCAAGTAAATTGAGAGTAATCATCAACCACAACTAACACATATTTCTTCCCGTAAATATTCTGCACTCTCATGGGCCCACATAAATCCATGTGAATGGTATGAAGAACTTCCATAACTGAGTTTGTAGGTTTGGGTTTGTGGGCATACTTCTTGCTTTTTCCCAATTGGCATCTTTGAACAAAGATGATCCTTTTCATACTTTAGTCTAGGTAAGCCTATTACTAAAGATGTTGGATATTGGAATTCACAAACACATCAAACCATTAACACAAGTGGGCGTATAAGTGGAATTCTAGAGAGAGAAAGTTAGAGGTTTAGGGAACTTAGTGAGAGAAAGTGAAAGATATTATTATAAGCTCCAACTCTCTACCTTGGGAGGTAGAGAGTATTTATAGTCTTACATAAAACGCCACACAACGGGCTGTGGATCAGGCATACAGTGGGTAAAGACCCGTCCGTCCTCCACGGTGTTACTTATCAAAATACTACTTAACTAAATATAACTATGACTACGAGCTTTCTAACGATTACATATACTTGAGGTGACCGCCTCTTTAATACCTGGAATTTCTAATTCCTAACAATCTCCCCTAAGGGAGGTCACCTCAACCATATACTAAGATGACATTGAATACAATCAGATATTACATTAACAATTGATCTTGCATTCTTGATGTAGTACTTTGCTCAAAAGCTCGTAGTCATTGATTCCACTCATTGCATGTTTGGTTAATCCAAGTGGAGGTCTTTAACTGATCCACGTGATAATAATGTTGAGCCAGCTTTTGAGATCATCATCTAATAGAAAATCTCTGATACATCCATTGTGGTGTTGGTATTATGTGATGATGTGACTTTCGGATCGACATGCTCACATTCTGGATCATGATATCTTCTTATCAGAGTAGCGGAAGCATTCGTTGATTCATGATATTGGCAGCAGAGCGTAAAACCATGGAGTGAAAATATAAGAGTCATTGATGCACTAATCATGATTTCTTTTGAGATGAATGTGTTAGGTGAGCATGCGGCTATGGATTGACCGCTTCATTCTGATCAGCTGCAAACGTCGGGGTGTACCTGCATAAGACAGTTAGCAATAAAGCGCACGAAAGTGTCTTTGATCACTTTCGATGAATTGAGGTACACGGCCCACGGTTCCCGTTGATCAGTACAAGTACTGCCTGTGATCAGGTATAATTCCGAAGAATTTCCTTGACAGGTTTCGCAATGCTTCTAGCTGTTCTCAAACCAGAACGTCTCAAAGAAGACAACACGGAGTGAGTGAACCGGCGAATTTAAGTCCACTGATTGATGAAAAGAGATTTGAAAACAATCGTGTATTGCTCAATAGAAATTGTTTTTGCAATATAACGAAGGTTTTAATGAAAATCAATTATCAATCATAAAACACCTTTTGATTTGAAAATTAGTACACGGTCGACGTGCTAATGAAAAGAGTTTTAAAGCACAAAGACCGGTTTTTCAAAGGTATCCATCAATCCATAACCTGAACCAGGATTGATTCAAAAGAATGAATCGCCCCATTGTTTCTGTTCACTTGTCACATGGTTGATCTGTATAATAGATCTCACATGCCACCTACCAGGAGCTTGTTAGATGTTGGCTCCGGAAGGCTTTCCATCTTCATTGTGAGTATGTTTCATATCACTCAGATGTTCTGGCAATACCACAAGGATAATGTGTAGGACTCAAGATATAATCTCTCTTTCCACATTGTGTGAAACAGAGAGTCTTCATTGAAAGTGTCCTAATGAGATTTATTGATGATCTCGTGGCACTAGACTCAATTTGTGCACATTTGGATCCTATATCGGAGACTAGGGAGAGGGTCTCCTCCTTCAATATCAACAATCTCTAAGAGAAAGTCGATAGATAATGTCGGTTCCCCGTGAGAATGAAACAAGTCCTTTTAAGAGGAACTTGAGTGGTTTGGAAAGTTGAAGTGCAGTGCGTCCACTGGGTCCATGACGACTTGTCTTCAATACCGATGTTACCATCAGTAGCATATGAATTGAACCCGGTTTTCTGCCCTAAGGTTGAATAAATGGAGGGCTATTTGTTTTCACCCTTTTCTCATTCAATTCTTTTTCATTCTTCAACCCCTTCGATTGCTTACCGAGACTTCATAGCAAGAACCTTGTTGGGTTTATTCCAGATACTTCAGCTCAGTCTTAGTCTACACTCTTCCCATATCTCATTTTTCTCCTTTTATCATCATACCTAAGAACTCTACACTAACTAGTGGATAGTCCCTGGGTAGATCCCTCCGGTTCTGGCGGATCATGGGAACACATACCTAACCTTATCGTCCTTATATCACCATACATAATGTAAAGTTGGTCGGTCTTTTTGGTATTGTTCATCTGCCATAGGAACCAATTGAAAACCATTTGAAAATCAATCCAGATACTTATGATATTTTATCAAAGCATTTTGTACCTGAATTGTTTTTGATATTTTTAGAAAAAGAACTCCCCCTCAACATGTGAATCAAGTATTTGAAATAGTTTTCCACACGGAGGCAAGAGAAAGAATTAACTTCTTTGATTACCATTTTCAAAAAAAATATCAACATCACTTCCCTAATCGAATCAAGTAGATAAAGCATTTTGGGGAAGGATGAGGTTTTCATGATTTTGCTCCCCCTCAATATGTGCCTCGAGATTTGAAAAGAGTTTTGCACATACTAGAGGGAACCTGCACCTTGAGATAAGTTATCACGTTTCAAATCATGGGTTTAAGATAGATGCTCCCCTCAACATGTGCATGGAAAATTTGAAATCGTTTGTCACATGTGGGAAGGAGAGCTTGTACATCCTTATAAAACCATTTACCAAATTATCAGTTTAAATCCAATTTAAATCACACATTCTCCCCGATCACAATTATCAAATCATTTGAGATTTGTGATCTCTTATAGATTTAAATTGATTTTGAAAGCTTTTAAGGAGAATTGTGACTTGATTATGAAAGCGTTTTCCGATAAGGATCGGATGTCAAGACTTTAAACTCCATTGATAAAACATGCATGTATATCTTTTGAAAACAATTGAATGCCAAATAACTTTTAATTTAATTGAAATCATTCTCCCCTCAATCAATGACATAGGTTGTTGATTGAGAGATAGAGATTTTGACAAATAAGTCCCGATGATTATCAAAAATAGAGACCGAGTTATTTTTCAAAGCATTTAGTTTTCAGCAGATAAATGTTTATAGAATCAGAGCATGGAATTTGAAAACATGGTAAAACATGGCTCTGTTCTTTCTTTAAAAACCGGGTTATTGCCTGAAAATGACAATAAACCATTGTTTCTCTTTCTCCCAAAATATTTTTGATTTTTGATTTTTTTTTTTAATTGAACAACATCTAAAGTCCCATGTCATTCTTTGAATGACAAAGACACAAAGACCGTAGATATCGATATCGAGAAAAACATGATAAATTGACAATATTTTTTGAAGATTTTTCGAATTTTTCATATTTTTATGGATTTTGAAGGTTTTATAATTTTGTATTTTGATTTTCGAATAGATATATACAAGAGATAGATGAAGATAGACCTTTACTCCTCGTCTTCCTCCTGAAGACGTTTGAGTGTTTCGGGTTGAAGACTTTTCAAGCCTAGTCGAGGAAGTATGAACTCAAAACGTTCTCTTGGAAGAGCTTTGGTGAAGATGTCGCTAACTGTATTCAGACCTCACAAAATAGAGTTCCACCACACCATTTTCTACTTGTTCCCTGATGAAATGATGTCGAATGTCGATATGCTTTGCTCTTGAGTGTTGAACATTGTTGCATGAGAGAGCAATAGCACTTTTATTATCACAGATCTGAGAGGGATTTTGTTAACTACAAAGCCATAGTCAGATAATTGAGATCTCATCCATAAGATTTGAGCACAACAAGATGACATGGCTATGTATTCAACCTCTGTAGAGTAAATAGAAGTACTCATTTGCTTCTTTGAAGACCAGCTCACAAGCTTATCACCCAAAAACTGAGCACCTCCGTACGTACTTCGACGAGTATCTTGACAACCTGCATGATCATCATCTGCATAGGCCGTTAGTGACATACCGGTGTCCTTCGGGTACCAAAGTCCCATATTGATGGTTCCTTGGAGATACCGAAAGACCCGTTTAACGGCTTCAAGGTGCTTTTTAGTAGGCTTAGCCTGGTATCTAGCACACATGCAAACAAATAACAAATGTCTGGTCTACTAGCAGGTGAGGTACATCGGGATCCAATCATACTACGATATTTCGTTTGGTCAATCATGATCTCTGAGTGGTCCTCATCTAGTTTGGTTCGGTCAATCATGGGGTGTCAACAGGGTCACTTGAATCAAATCCAAATTTCTTTAAAATCTCTGCTGCATATTTAGATTGATTTATGAAAATGCCTCCGGGACTTTGTGAAATTTGTAATCCCAAGAAAAATGACATTTGTCCCATCATTGACATTTGAAATTTTGAACTCATTTCATTTGAAAACGGTCACATTCAATAGGGTCGGTCGAGGCAAAAATAATATCATCAACATAAATTTGAACATGAGTTAAATGTTTGCCTGACTTCCAGGTGAACAATGTAGGATCAACTGCTCCTTTGCTAAATCCAGTAGATAGAAGAAACCTTGACAGAGTATCATACCATGCCCTTGGAGCTTGCTTTAAACCATAAAGAGCCTTCTTCAGACGATAAACGTGAGTAGGATGCTCTTGATTCACAAATCCTTCAGGTTGGTTGACGTAGACGACTTCTTTAAGATCTCCGTCTCAGAAATGCCGCTTCACATCCATCCGATATACTACCATGTTCTTACTAGCAGCATTAGCCAGAAAGATTCTGATTGCCTCGATTCGAGCAACAGAGCAAAAGATTCTTTAAAGTCAATACCCTCCTCTTGACGGTATCCTTTAGCAACTAATCGAGCCTTGTTCTTCAACACATCACCATGCTCATCAAGTTTCACTTTGAAGATCCATTTAAGAGCTATAATCATAGCACAGTCTGGAGCAGGTACTAACTCCCATACATCAAGTCGATCAAACTCATGAATTTCATCTTGCATGGCATTGAACCAGCTATCTTCATTCATGGCGGTTTTAACATCTTTTGGTTCGATCTTAGATAGTACGGAGTTGAAGAAGCACCATAAGGCATCGGTTGCAAGTTGTTTCCGGGTTGATACAGGACGAGAGGGATTACCAATGATGTTGTCTAATGGATGATCGTGAGTCCATTTTCTGAGGTGTTCATGTGGTAGTTGTTGAGGGACCGAGGTAGCGAGTCGATGTCTCTTGAAGAAGATGGTTCTGATGATGATTCAGGGACAAATATGTTTTCAAATGGAGCATCTTCAGGAGTAGCAAAGGGATTAACTTCATCATTGATGCCGGAAACATTTCCATGATGTACATTTGAAGAATGATGATTTGTTGATGAGACGAAGGATCAGCAGGGTGCTTCTTGACTTCAAGATATTGAGACTGAAGGATTGACTTCATTCACAGGAATATGAGCATCTTCTGTTGTAGGGATCAACACCTCATTAGTAATTGAGTCATACAGTTCATCAAACATAGGATCAAACAATTTCTTTAAATCATCTTCGGATGGAGGTACATATGGAGTTTCTTGAGAAGAGTTTGGAACAAGGGATGAACCAATGGGACTGCTTTGAAGTGCGGGTCCTGAACTGGAGTGTCCAGGAGCCATTTGACCGGTCAGCTCATCAAACGTAACGTGAATTGTTTCCATGATATTTCGGGTTCTTTTGTTGTAGATTCGGTATCCCTTTTGTTTGGTGCATATCCTACAAATACTCCAATGTCAGCTTTAGCCCTAAGTTTGCCTAAGTCTTGACCCTCATTAGTTGGATAACACAATGCACCAAACACACGAAGGAAAGAGAGATTAGGTTTTGTGTTGTGGACAAGTTCATATGGAGTTTTTCCATGTACATTGTGAATCAGGGAGCGATTTTGTGTGTAGCATGCAGTGGCAATTGCTTAGCCCGAGAGAAACATTGGAACCTTTGAGTAAATCAGATTGTTCTAGCGGCTTCTACAAGAGTTCGATTTTGTCTTTCAACTACACCGTTCTGTTGAGGAGTTCGTGGAACACTTCTTTGATGGCTGATTCCAACGCTTTCATAAAATTCACTAAGTTGTTTGTTGACAAACTCAGTTCCATTGTCTGTTCTGATAATTCGGACGGTTTTGTTAAGTCGAACCTAACTGTTTGATGAGTTTGATGATGATATCGGGAGTTTCATCCTTTGTCCTTAAGAACTTGACCCATGTGAATCTAGAGTAATCATCAACCACAACTAACACATATTTCTTCCCAAAGATATTCTCAGCCCCTCATTGGTCCACAAAAATCCATATGAATCATATGAAGAACTTCTGTGACAGAGTTAGTAGGTTTGGGTTTGTGGGCAAACTTTTTGCTTTTACCCAATTGGCATGCTGAACAAAGATGATCCTTTTCATACTTTAGTCGAGGTAAACCTACAACTAAGTCCTTTCTGGAGAGATCATTGATGGTGCCGAAGTTCAAGTGATTGAGACGTCGATGCCATAACCATGACTTTGTTTTAGAAGCTTTTGACAACAAGCAAATTGGAGAAGACTTCATCATATCATCTATAGAGATGGTGTAAAGATTTGAACCACGAGTTCCTCTTAAAAGTTCCTTACCATCAAGTTCTCTAACAAAACAAGTATGTTTTTAAAGGCTACTTCTAGATCAGAGTCACAGAATTGACCGATAGAGAACAGATTATGACCAAGACCTTCCACATAGTATACTCTAGAGATAACACTATCACCAACAACATAATCACCATAACCCTAAATTGCACCGAAATGATCATTACCGAATCTAACTGTCCCGATGAATTTGCTCACGAAGTTCATGAGCCGCGACCGGTCTCCAGTCATATGCTTGGAACAGCCTGAGTCAGGTACCACAGAACGATTTGAACGATCTGCAGTTGAACAATGCAAGAATGGATAACTTGATAATTGGGATCCCCATGCAAGAATGGGTTCCACTTGGTTAGTAACAGTAATTGGAACACCCACATCGAAAATAGAAACATCCATATCAGAAGTAGAAGCAATGGAATCATTGGGAATAGATGCAATGCTTTGTGTCTATTTGACCTATTCAAAGTATGTTCACTTCTTAAGGGAATAGTTCTACCAAGGTAGGCATCCATTTTTTAGTGGGCATAATCTTAGCAGTTTGAGAACAAAACTGATTATTCTTATGGCCAAAAGGTATCCAATAATAACCTATCTTTATAAAAGTTCTTCCTGTGGGTTTCCACTGTTTTCTAACAATCTTTCGTTTTTGCCTTTTTGCCTTATTTGCACGATCATTAGCATTAACGATTTTAACTGGGCATTTGACAGCATTAGACAAAGAATTCACACCACATTCATGATTAGCAACAGAATTCAAGCAGACATCATTACAAGGTTTGCAAATAGTATCAGAATTCGAATTAATTACAATACGCCTAAGGCTAATACTAGAATCAACACGATTCGTTTTATTCAACTCAAGCTTAAAGTTCCTAGATTGGTCTTCTACTCTCTTCCAATGCACATTCTTAGCTTGCAAGGTCCTATCATTCCTTGTATTGTCTTGAGACTTTGACCTGCTCGCTTTAAAGTCACTGATTACTCCTGTAGAGGGAATGGGAACATTAGTTGGTTGATCTAATTTTTGCATTCCTGAACTTGATGTGCAAGGATCTGAAGTACTAGAAGGCACATTAGTGTATACTTTCTTAAGACTGTGATTTGAGCTTTTTGCAGGCACACTAAAGTTCACTTTCTTAGCACTAACATATCTGGAATCTGAACTACTTGAAGGCACATTAGTGTTTCCTTTCTTAAGACCGGGCATAGAACGGATTTCCTGCTTGGCACTAGGCATAGAACAAGGCATCACAGCTTTGCCTTTTGCACCTAAGGTTAAGGATTTGGGACATGTTGCAATTACACATTCTAGCAACTCTTGAGATCGTTTGGCCTGGAGGCAAGCAAACCTAATTTCACTATCAAGAGGTTTGTTAATGAAATCCTCTTCGACAATCTCACGGAGACATTCTAGACTATCCTTAAGGTGAGCACAATATTCATGAAAAGCATGTTCATTATTCCTAAGATGAGGAGGAATATATTTAATTGTCACAGTGTATTTGCAGTCTAAGGGTGATTTTGAGACAACATTCTTATTGAAAACAAGTGGCAGTTTCCCATTTCCCTGACTTCTAGATTCTCAATTTCCATTTTGTAAAGACGTTATTTTTTCGTTGTTTTGGTCACGGGTGACTTTTATTGAATCATATAACTCTTTAAAATGTCGTTTAACTTTTTCATTTTCTTCTAGAAAACTCTTGTTTTCCTTTTGTAAGGCATCAACTAAGTTTTGAAGATGAAAAGTTTGAGAATTCTGAGAATCTAAAGGAGGAGGCATTTGGGAGCCTGCCATATTGTTCGTTTGACCCTTTAATTGAGAGATTTGGGCTTTCAACTTTCGGATCGTGTTGCACTGAGCTTGAATCTGTTCATCACGTTTGTTAATTTGAAAAAGCTGCATCAAACTCGGAGCATCTGAAGATGTCTTGATATTTGAAATTTTGACATTTTCTTTGAGATGTTGATATTTGAGTTGTAAATTAAAATGCTCAACTTCTAGTTTAGAAAAATGTTTAACCAAATTGTCGTGATCATCCATTTCAATTTTCTCGTTTAGTTTAGAATTAGTTTTTTCAAGCTCAATGACACGATCATGGGAGACTTTCAGGGCCACAGATAGTTCATGAAATTTGGAAGCATTAATAGAGCAATTTGAAGCAGTGAAAAAGATATCTTGAGCAACACATTCAGTAATAAGAGTCTCATTTAAGGTATGCAAGTTCTTCCTCTCAATCTCATTATATTTTAGTGCACGCTCATAATCACTAACTTCAACTACCATTGCATCAAATTCCTTTTCCATTCCCTTGATATCAGTTTCTATCCCTTTTTAAGACTCTCAAAGTGATCTTTCAGAAGTTTAAAGAAAGGCATGACCTCAGTTAAATAACATTCTTTCATTTGCTCAAAACCCCTTTCTCCTTCCGTTATACCAATGGGTGTGATCCTTTTCTTGCAAGTTTTCTCAAAATCAACAAATAGTTGAAATATAACATATTGGCTAATTAAGGTCTTGCTTTTAGTGGCAATTGTTCTAGGAACAAGATGCATTGGTGTATTAGGAGGATACACATTCGCTCTAGGCATTTTCCATAGGGGAGGGTTTGTTTCAACAATATTTTCAGCTTTCTGCTTATCTAAATCCTTTTTCCAAAAAACTTGTTCGGGAGTCAACAATGTCTGAGGCTTAAACATGTTCAAGGAAATCCAGTTTTCCTTCTTGTAGTCATGGGGAGTGATAATTATTTTTTTCTCTTTGCATTTAGGATTATCTAATTTTTTATTCATCCTTTCCCTAGTGACTTCATCTGATTTCTTATCTTCCTCAGTGCACTCAACGCAACTAGGTTTCTGTCTAGGTTTAAGAATCTCATTGCCATCATAGATCACACTTTGAGCTGCTTTAGCTATCTTTCCGTACTCAGGGTTGGGTTTATCAATAATGGGAACACTATGCTTATCGCTTAGAACTCTATGTTTAGTGACCATGTCAATGGTGTTTCCTTGTTTGTACAACTTGTTTTCAAGTTTGTTTTTCAAAGTTTTCAGATTAGAAAAGTCTCTCAAGAGTTTTGATTCCTTTGCATTAAATTCTTGCTTAAGCATTTTCACATTTTCTTGAAGTTCTTGTTTTTGCTTAGCTGTTTTAGAAAGTTTTTCTTGCAAGGAATTTAATTCTTGTTTCAATACTTCTTCTCTAAAATTACTTTTTCTAATGACTGTACGCACTTGGTCATCCATTTCCTGCTCACGAGTGGTCAACTCAAATTTAGCACGTTGTTCATAAATAGCAACACGTTCTTTATAGGCATTTAGTTCAGAAATTACGTAATCATCGGGGCACATGCAGTGTATTCATCAAAAACATGGTCATTGTTGATTGCAGAAGATGCATCACTTGGTACACCTTCACTTTCACTTTGTTTCACGTATTGATCATATGGGATAATATCGATATTACCCATATTTTCAACATTTGATTCAATAGTTTCAGTTGATTGTACTTTGTCATGCATCCTGCACATCACATTATCGTATAGTTTTAATACCTCGAGATGAGTTTTCTTGGGATGGGCCAGCTAGTGGTGAAGAAGAGACCTTGGGAGAATCCATTGGAGAAATGCTAGCCATAAAAATTGTGTGTGCAGTAGGTCCATCATCCACATCGGAGTCGTATGCATCACAATCAGCGACTTGAAAGGCATTCTGATGATTATGACCTATCTCCTGAATAGGCTGCTCATCCACATCTGCATCATAGGTCTTGGCATTGCCCTCACCTAGAAACAGCAATTCCTCTTCATCCAAAGCAGCACCATTGTCCCGAGCTTGTACCACCCGAGCATCTTATCTCTGAAGTAATCAAGATTCTGCGTGGACGCTTTGGATGTGCGCAGCTTTTGCAATGTGTCCCTCACCACCTTATAGCATTTGATCGCTTAGCTTGACCTTGGTTACCATTCCTTCCTCGATCGATTGCCAACATAACCTCTACCAGCTCCACCTCTTCCCTCGATCATACTTGTCTTTCCTGATCTCCTGGTTGCACCACGTGCCATCCTTCCATCTTTAACAGTGGCTTGATTGTGTGGGTTAGATGCCGTTCTGAGGTTGTTGTTGGTTTGTGGGAGAGAATTCATGTTTTGACTAATCAGAAGAGCTAGTTGATTAATGAAGTTACCCACGGTGCATCAATCGCTTGTTTGAACATAGGATTAGGAATGAGTTTGTGATTACCATTACCCAAGGGTATGACTTGTGAAGCTTTGGTTGTGATTCCGATGTTTGAGTAGAAGGCATTTGAGTCATTAGACGAGCTTGTCTCTCCCTGGTTGGTTTTGAACTGATTGAGAATCAATTTTCCAAACATAGCATGTCTCTCATTCTGAAGGAGGAAGGCATAGAGTTGCTCATAGTTTGTATTCTTCAATCCTTTAGTGAGCTTCACAGCGGTGACAAACTTGTGCCATTCGGGATTCATGTTGTTCACAAATTTTGAGTTCAGCTGAATGTTAGGCATAGTCATTCGGATGTTCCTCATGTCATTCACTAACTTATGAAATCTCACATAATACTCATAGACATTCTCATCTGGTTTCATCTTGAAGTGTTCAAATTCGTCATAGAGTTGGGATTCTCTGTCTTCCATAGTTAATTTTGAACCTGAGAGAAGCATCTTAACATTATCCCAAACTGCCTTTGCATCGGTGTTGTGATTGATCAGCTTGTAGATGTCTTTAGGAAGACCTTGAAGAACAATTTTTGAAGCCCTGATATCTGCATCGAATCTCTTTTTCTCCTTATCATCAAGCTCATCATACATTTTAGGTCTGTCCATTTCGTAAACAGGAGTACCATCTTCATTAGTATCAAGTATGTCTCTAGTCGTCTCAACTCGATATGGTCCTTCATCAATGGATTTAAGAATGTTGACACCATTTTCCTTTCCCAAAGCCAGTACAATCTGATTCGTTGAGCCCAAGAATCGTAGTCTATTCTGTCAAGCATGGGTGGACGAGTATCTGAACCAGCTGCTTGAACATCCTCTCGCAAGCAGTGGAGATGATAGTAGGAACGTTGGTAGACTTGTTAACAGATAATACGGGATTTTATAACTCTATAGATTAAACCGGAAATAGATTCTTTCACGGGATTTTACTAAATCAAGAGATAACCGTAAGCAATCACCCAAGTCGCTAGAAGATAATGAACCAACTCGCTAGCAACTAAATAGTAATAATCCCAAGTCGTAAATCAACATCAAGTCGCTAATCCTCCAGTCGCTAACACCTAATTCGCTATACCACCAAGTCGCTAACCAATTGCAAGTCGCTAAGTAGTAACTCGCTAAGCTTTAAGTCGCTAGCAAAATTTTGGCAGCAATTCGCTACTCAAGTCGCTAAAGATACAAGTCGCTAAAGAGCAACTCGCTACGGACCAAGTCGCTACCACCAAGTCGCTACCCGTAGTGGAGAGTCCACTACTTGTACTGTTAATCGCTAAATCTAAGTCGCTAGCCCAAACTGTACTCGCCACGAAATTGCAAGTAAGTCGCTACGAAGAAATGAAGTCCAATGTCAAGTCGCTAGCAAGAAAACCACAAAACATCACTTTTCAATCCAAAAACTACCCAACCACGATGATTCAAGCTTACCAAATCAAAACCTAAATACTTGTGATGATTCTAAACATAAAAGTACTATCAAAATCCAAACTTTAACACTAGAAATCAACCAAATGATGCACAAACCACTAAACTTTTTCAAACTCAAAAACCACCTAAAAACCTGTGACAACCCGTACTTTCAGGTCATTTCTCGACACGATTCATGTCTCACAATTTCAACATTGATAGTAAACTTGGTTTACTTGTTTCAAATTCGCGTAACCTTGGAGGTTTAGCGGCGAATTCATGATCATGACATCACGTACATTTCATATGGACTATGATTAGTCTACATTCCATGGATTATCATGATCATCTCATAAATTCATCTGCTACTCAGTATTTCATTTCATATTTTACAACGCCAAAATTTTTATATTTAATAATCTTTATCACAAGTGAGTTATTATTTTGAATATTTAATCCATTACTTTCAAAAATGATCCCGGTGTATTTTTAAACTTACATTTAGCCTATAAAAACTATATTTTTAGTTTTTCCTAGTGTTTCAAATTTATTTGGTACTTAAATCGTTAAAATTAAATTATTAGTCTTTTTCTTTTAAAATTGCGATAATTATTTTATCACTCAAATTTCACAAGGAATGTATTTTTACAATTTTTATCATCTCATTACATTCTATTTGATCTAGTAAAACTTACTTGTACATTTTCTACACTTTACTTTTACTACAATTACTTACTTTGTCAAGTATTTCTTACACATTTACTTCAAACAAATATATACAAGTTGCATCTATAAAAAAAAATATTTTGAGGACAAGATCCCCAAAAACCGGTTGGGGAGGGTATTAATGGTTAGGCATGGCTTAGTGATTGTTTCCCAAACTTTACACAACAAAAAGTCTTCTACATATTGTTTCATTCATTCATTTCAATTTCATAGTTTCAAGTATTAGATAAACTTTTTCTCTCCTTGCTTTGGGTCTCTCAAAACCGTCACACATCCTAGAGCACAAGGGATCAAAATTTGCAAGATCAAGTTGATAAAACAATCTAGTGTATCCTTTATTTGGTTTTGAAATAAAACCAAGAGTATTTTAGGATTTACCTTGTTACTTTCACCCTTCATTATCACTAGTAAGCATGTTCTTATCATTTTCAAGTTTCCTTTTCATTTTCATATGTTTCTTTTCATTTTTGTAGCTTATATGCATGATATGTGATTTATACCATTTATTTCATGATTTTAGAAGTTATATATACATATTGGTCATCCTATAATTATCCCCTTGGTATTGGTTGGTCTTGATGGTGATTAGGAACCCATGACACCCTAAGAAGGTGTATGGTAGGATTAGATTAGTTTTGGAGTTGATTTGAAGGGATTAGAATGGGTTTTGTCCGAGAAAAACTATTTTCGATAACTATATTTTGTGTTCTGTCCTTGTTTTGTTTTTCTGGAAAATCCGACAGTTGGTACTAAACTTTGGCCTTGATTTTTAGAAAATATACTTTAAAACGAATCCGTGGCCGCTTGAACGGATAAAAACGGACTTATAACGAAGAAGTTATGGATTTTACAAGTTTGACGACGAAATATATTATTTTCGGATTTTCAGCAACTGTTTTTACTTTGTCCGGTCTAAAACGAGCCTTAAGCTTCACAAATTATTTCGACTTCTCAAAATATATTAGTTTACTTCAATACGAAGCTAAGGACATATAAAACGTAGAAAAACGATTAAAACGACAAAGATATACACTTTTTCATAAACTTGCCGTAACTAATTTTCTGCACACTATTAGCCAAAAACCACCATCTTTAACCCTTATTATCTTTGTGTCCAAGACCTTTTGAACGAAAACTCCTGAACTGAAACTTTTAGATATCGATACAAACTTTCCAAAACAGTCGAGTTCGTTCTCTAACGATCGACGTACACCATTTTTCGACTAGTTTTCCAAAGCCATTTTTGGTAATTTCATGATTTTCCGACGACATTGTTTTGCGACGAAAAGTGGTAATTTCCCCAAAAATCATTATAAAACCATTGTAGGATGACATTTTGACGTAAAAACATGTAAAGTGATTTTGATTGGTCAGACGTCAAAGAGTATTTTTTCGTCGACGAGTAATATTTTCAAAACCCGTAAATGGTATAAATAACATATGGAGTGCATGCATAACATTACATTGCATCTCATGACATATCATATCATTCATAATAGGTCATTTTCGAGATTCACGCTATATTTCTCGTGTACTACTCTTTTGTTCGCATCATTGACCAAGTGAGTTTCATAGCCCCTGCTTTTAATACTTGTTTTTTCATAAAATGTTTTGGGGAGATACATGCTCACTATTTTCTATAACTATCATGATTGTTTGAAACTGGTATTTAGTCAACTGAATGCTTAGTCATGCGTAGTAACAGTTTTGCCACACGTAGAACTTCCATATTATATTCATGTACCTGGGTATATTCATGGCTAACGGACTTGGTAAATTCATTGGTCTAACGGTCTTGGTATATTCATTGAGCTAACGGTCTTGGTATATTCATGGACTAATGGTCTTGGAACGATTTGAACCACACTCATATGTTTGGAACATAAACTACATACATTCCGGCAGTGGGTTGTGAACACACAGGTGTAAAGTTTTGTATGGGCGGGACTTGGAACTGAGGATTTACAATGCCTTTGCTACATAAACGCATTTTGGAAGTCTTTCTTTACATTTCAACGATTTACAATGCCTTTGATGCATAAACGATTTCGAACGGCTTTTCATTTCAAAACAAACTCTATGAACTCACTCAACCTTTGTGTTGACACTTTTAGCATGTTTTTATCTCAGTGTATCTAAGGTATACCGGCATGCATTTGGACACCTCATGGAGTCGTGGTGACGACGCGTCTCACTTGGGTTTTACGTGACTTTAAACATCGTTTGAATTGTAACAAACTTATTTCTGCACAAGTTGATTTTCATTTGGGACCTACTTTGTAAACTCTGATTATTTTATTAAATCAAACGATGTATTTTCCCAAACGACACTTTAGGTCGTTCAATATAACTGTGATTGTGATGCTATGACAGTCAATCCCCAGGAATTCCATTCCGCTGCAAAACAGGTAATTTGGGGGTGTGACAGATTGGCATCAGAGCTTCGTTTATAGAGAACTAGGTTGCATCATTGACCCTAGACTATAACTACATCATCATAGCATCTCATCATTTCATCATAAGTGCACGTTCACTTTACTGCGGTTTATACGCATATTTTTCGAGTTATTCACTTTCATTTCACATGATTGTCACATGGATGCCTTTAAATTCTATCCCATTATCTTTTTCCCATACTCTAACGTGGAGAATTCCTTGTCATTCCCTATCACAATTTTTATATCAGTTGATTCGTCACCGATAACGTCAAATGCCGAGATGAATCTTTATATAGGGCGAAGTCACTTTCACTCCTTGTTTCACCACTAACATGTCGAGTTACACTTTATTCACACATTAAGTCTCTAAACCATCATACATTGAAGCACTTACAACACCTCATAACCCATCTTTTCGAACCCGTCGATCATTTCGAAAAATAACTCAAACTATCGCTTTTATCACATTTCTTTTGAAGCGACTTATTATTAACATCGGATGTTGCTACGTCTCACACTTCCTCTTGTTTTGAAGAAGATATGGCGCCGAAGAAAGCCACACCGAAATGACACCAAGCAGCAATTCAGAAGTTAGTGAATGATAGCATTGCTAATGCTCTAAGAGTCGAAAGGGAAACGTGGTCGCTGCTGTGCTGAGGCCACTCCTACTGCGGCCTGAAGCTAGACTAGCTGCTGCTACGGTAATGCAGGAGGATCCGGAGTTAAGAAATGTTCGTACAAAGATTTCAAAAGTGGCGAACCCACCAAGTTTAGAGGGATGGAAGGAGCTACAGCAATGGTATACATGGTTTGAAAAGTTGGAACTGTTTTTGCTTTGTAACTGTCCGGATGATAGTAAGGTCAATTTGCTACAGTACTTTACTTGATGGAGCATTGTCTTGGTGGAATTCATATGCTCAACCGATTAGAATGGAGAATGCTTTCAAGCTTACTTGGGAGCAATTCAAGGGTTTGGTGACTAAGAAGTTTTGTCCTAACGAAGTGAAAAAGTTGGAGACGGAGTTCTATGAACTAGAAACTATTGGGTATGATATTGACACTTACATTCGGAGATTCCAAGAATTGGCCGTGTTATGTCCATCTATGGTTCCGATAATGAGAAGCATCGGAGGCTTCATTGATGGACTTCCTGAAATTATTCAAGGTGACGTGACTTCTTCTGACCCGCAAACGCTTGAGGAAGCTATTCGATTGACTCAAAAGCTCATGGCCCAGTGTAGAAGAAGGTAAACAAACACCAACCAAAACAACAACAACCCCAACAACGCACTCAACTACCACAATAACCAAAACAACAACGACGATAACCAACTCAACAACAACAAAAGAAAATGGGAAAATGACCAAGGAGGTTACAATAACAACAACCAAAACCGTAACACTAACCATCATCAACAAGTAATAGAGGCAAGAGACCGCAATGGTTTATGTTGCTGCACCAATAGAAGGCAGAGGTTATGCTGGAAACTACCCACTATGTAATCGATGTAAGTATCATCACACGGACTTTGTCCGTTATGCTACAAGTGTCAAAACTAGGACACAATGCCAGAATTGTAGAGGCAAGACCATAGTTACGGCTTCGATGTGGGGAAAGGACACTACGATCGTCAATGTCCTCAAAAAAAACAAGGTCAACAAGTCGAAGGTGCTCATGGGAATGTATATATGTTAGAAGGAGGAGGAGGAGCTCGTCAAGGTATCAACGACGCGAAAGACTGAAGAAGTTCGGAACCAATGTCTTATTTCCTTATGTACTATGTCGTACTAATTTTATGTCTTCCATCGTATCCGAAACTTTATAACTTAACGATGTACTACTTTTGCTAAACTACCCGTTGTAAAATATTCTCATCTATCGTATTTATTTCCTTTTTCGATTCATATCATTTACGAGGATTTTAATTCTTTCTACTTTAACTATCATTTTAACGATAATTTCCATGTCTTCTCTCCCCGATGTTCATCACAATTTTAACATCAGTTGACTCAACACCAAACATCATATGAGTCGATTAGTCCAAGCATTGCATAGTTACTCCTAATTATACATAGCCTGATCACCTATGTCTAATTCAGGAAGAATCATGCGATGAAGGGAGTAGTAGGCTTATATGTGTGAGCAATTCCGTAATCGAGCCAAATTTTCAAAAGATTTTCTTCAAACCACTTGTTTCCAGTTTGATCCGCTGCGAGTTCTTGTTTGATGAGTTGCAAAGATCGAGCTAGAAACAAGTTGTTACTCAAACCGATTTAGCCTAATCTCATGACAGTTCTTGTTTGATGAGTTGTGAGATTAAGTGAAAATCGGTTACCAAAAAGTCTTTTGAGGGTTTTGCTCGGAATGGAAAGTGCCACATCAAACCCTAAACTCGAGAGACTAACACGAACTGAATCTGGACTGAATTCCTTTTTGATGGGCGAATGACAACCTGTACTTTCAAGTCATTTCTCGACACGATTCATGTCTCACAATTTCAACATTTATAGTAAACTTGGTTTACTTGTTTCAAATTCGCGTAACCTTGGAGGTTTAGCGGCGAATTCATGATCATGACATCACGTACATTTCATATGGACTATGATTAGTCTACATTCCATGGACATCATGAGCATCTCATAAATTCATTCACGACATTTCATTTCATTTTAAACGCGTAATTTTTATATTTAATAATCTTTATCGCGTGAGTTATTATTTTGAATATTTAATCCATTACTTTCAAAAATGATCCCGATGTATTTTTAAACTTACATTTAGCCTATAAAAACTATATTTTTAGTTTTTCCTAGTGTTTCAAATTTATTTGGTACTTAAATCGTTAAAATTAAATTATTACGTCGTTTTCTTAAAAATTGTACGATAATTATTTTATCACCCAAATTTCACAAGGAATGTATTTTTACAATTTTTATCATCTCATTACATTCTATTTTGACTTAGTAAAAACTTACTTGTACATTTTCTACACTTTACTTACCAATTACTTATACTTTGTCAAGTATTTGCACATTTTACTCAAACAAATATATACAAGTTGCATCTAAAAAAAATATTTTGAGGACACAAGATCCACAAAACCGGGTTGGGGAGGTGTATTAATGGTTAGGCATGGCTTAGTGATTGTTTCAAACTTTACACAAACAAAAGTCTTCTACATTATTGTTTCATTCATTCATTTCACTTCTCATAGTTTCAAGTATTAGATAAAACTTTTTCTCTCCTTGCTTTGGTCTTCAAAACCGTCACACATCCTAGAGCACAAGGGATCAAAATTTTGCAAGATCAAGTTGATAAACAATCTAGTGTATATCTTTTATTTGGTTTTGAAATAAAAACCAAGAGTATTTAGGATTTACCTTGTTACTTTCACCTCTTCATTATCACTAGTAAGCTTGTTTTTATCATTTTCAAGTTTCCTTTTCATTTTCATATGTTTCTTTTCATTTTTGGAGCTTATATGCATGATATGTGATTTATACCATTTATTTCATGATTTTAGAGTTATATATACATATTGGTCATCCTATAATTATCCCCTTGGTATTGGTTGGTCTTGATGGTGATTAGGAACCCATGACACCCTAAGAAGGTGTATGGTAGGATTAGATTAGTTTTGGAGTTGATTTGAAGGGATTAGAATAGGTTTTGTCCGAGAAAAACTATTTTCGATAACTATATTTTGTGTTCTGTCCTTGTTTTGTTTTTCTGGAAAATCCGACAGTTGTACGAAACTTTGGCCTTGATTTTTAGAAAATATACTTTAAAACGAATCGTGTCGCTTGAACGGATGACAACGGACTTATAACGAAGAAGTTATGGATTTTACAAGTTTGACGACGAAATATATTATTTTCTGGATTTTCAGCAAACTGTTTTTACTTTGTCCGGGTCGAAAACGAGCCTTAAGCTTCACAAATTATTTCGACTTCTCAAAAATATATTAGTTTACTTCAATACGAAGCTAAGGACATATAAAACGTAGAAAACGGATTTAAAACGACAAAGATATGCACTTTTTCATAAACTTGCCGTAACTAATTTTCTGCACACTATTAGCCAAAACCACCATCTTTAACCCTTATTATCTTTGTGTCCGAGACCTTTTGAACGAAAACTCCTGAACTGAAACTTTTAGATATCGATACAAACTTTCCAAAACAGTCGAGTTCGTTCTCTAACGATCGACGTACACCATTTTACGACTAGTTTTCCAAAGCCATTTTTGGTAATTTCATGATTTTTCCGACGACATTGTTTTGCGACGAAAAGTGGTAATTTCACCAAAAATCATTATAAAACCATTGTAGGATGACATTTTGACGTAAAAACATGTAAAGTGATTTTGATTGGTCAAGACGTCAAAAGAGTATTTTTTTTCGTCGACGAGTAATATTTTCAAAACCCGTAAATGGTATAAATAACATATGGAGTGCATGCATAACATTACATTGCATCTCATGACATATCATATCATTCATAATAGGTCATTTTCGAGATTCACGCTACATTTCGTGTACCTCACTTTTGTTCGCATCATTGATCAAGTGAGTTTTCATAGCCCCTGCTTACTTCTTGTTTTCATAACTGTTTTGGGGGAGATACATGCTCAATTATTTTCATAACTATCATGATTGTTTGAAACTACATGTTTATTTTAACTCAATGCTTAGTCATGCATAGTGTAAAATAGCTTTGCCACTAATTTAGAACTTCCATATTATATCCATGTACTAAAGCAAATTCATGGGCTAACGGACTTGGTATATTCATTGGTCTAACGGTCTTGGTATATTCATTGAGCTAACTGTCTTGGTATATCATGACTAACGGTCTTGGAACGATTTGAACCACACTCATATGTTTGGAACATAAACTATACAATAATTTCGGCAGTGGGTTGTGAACACACAGGTTGCAAGTGACTTTGTATGGGCGGGACTTGAATCGAAAGTGGATTTACAATGCCTTTGCTACATAAACGACTTTGGAAGTCTTTACATTTCAACGATTTACAATGCCTTTGATGCATAAACGATTTCGAACGGCTTTTCATTTCAAAACAAACTCTATGAACTCACTCAACCTTTGTGTTGACACTTTTAGCATGTTTTATCTCAGGTATCTAAGGTATACACTTCATGGCATGCATTTGGACACCTCATGGAGTCGTGGTACGACAAAGCCTCTACTTGGTTTTACAGATTTAAAACATCGTTTTACTTGTAACAAACTTATTTCCGCACAAGTTGATTTTCATTTGGGACCTACTTTGTAAACTCTGATTATTTTATTAAATCAAACGATGTATTTTTCCAAACGACACTTTAGGTCGTTCAATATGACTGTGATTGTGATGCTATGACAGTCAATCCCCAGGAATTCCATTCCGCTGCAAAACAGGTAATTTGGGGGTGTGACACAAATGTATCAAGTATTGACTCTACTATGTAGGAATGGTTATTATTATCTATGATATCGGTCCATGTAGGCCGAAATTTTCATGTATATTATCCACGTGTGTTGTGATTATATTTGTGATATTTCGTTATTGTTCCGTTGTGATTCCATTTATCTTTATGTACATGTGGTTGTGATATATTTGTATGATTGTTGTTTCTACTTACGAGTTCTCATGATTGTTTCATCTTGTGATTTTGAAGAGTTATGGCGCCTAAGAAAGCTACATTGGAAATGACCCAAGCAGAAATTCAAAAGTTGGTGAATGATAGAATTGCTAATGCACTAAGAGTCGAAAGGGAAACAAAGGGCTGCTGCTGAAGCCGCCTAGGCTAGCTACTGCTACTGGTAATGCCGGAGGATCTGGAGTTAAGAAATGTTCGTACAAAGATTTCAAGAGTGGTGAACCCACTAAGTTTCGAGGTAACGAGGAGCTAATGCAATGGAATGATGGTTTGAGAAATTGAATCGGGTGTTTTGCTTTGTAAATCAACCGATGACAAAAGAAGGTCAAATTTGCTATGAGCACATTACTCGATGGAGCGTTGTCATGGTGGAATTCATACGCTCAACCGATTGGGATGGAGAATGCTTTTAAGCTTACTTGGGAGGAATTCAAGGGCTTGGTGACTAAGAAGTTTTGTCCTAACGGAAATCAAAAGTTGGAGACGGAGTTCTATGAATTGGTAACCATTGGGTATGATATCGACACTTACATTCGGAGATTCCAGGAATTAGCCACGTTATGTCCGCTTCGATGGTATCGATAATGAAAAGTTGCTAGAGGCTTTTATTGGAGGACTTCCCGAGGTCATTCAAGGAGATGTGACTTCGTTTGATCCACAAACAATTGAGGAAGCTATTCGAGTGACTCCGAAGTTGATGGCACAAGTGGTGAAGCGAGGTAAGTACACCACCACCAACCGAAAACAACAACAACCCCAACAACCGCTACAATTTCAACAATAATCGAGGCAATTACAACAACAATAGCAACAATAACAAGCGAAAGTGGGACAACACTAGGGGTAGGAATGCTACTCAACCACCACCCAAAAGGCAAGAGGTTGCTAAGGTTATGTGGCGGGTCCGAAGGAAGGAAAAGGATATACGGGGGTTTTGCCGAAGTGTAATAAGTGTTTGAGTCATCACAATCCGGTCGATGTCCCTGATCCGCGGTGAAAATTCAAGAAGGTTGGTCACCGTACTAGGGATTGCAAGTGGCCACAAGTTACATGTTTTGGTTGCGGGAAACCGACACTACAAGAGGGATTGTAAGAAAGGAGAGAATCAAGCAATCCAATCAAGGAGGTTTGGCATCAGGAAGGGTTTACGTAATGGAAATGAGAAGATAGGAGGACCCGAATGTCATAACGGGTACGCCAATAATCGTTATGCTTCAGTTTTATTTGATTCAAATGTTTATAAAAGTTTTGTGTCCACTGCATTTGCACCTTTGCTCAACATTAAACCAACTACATTAGATATATCATACATTGTCGAATTAGCTAATGGTAATTTAGTTAGCACCAATACCATTGTCCGCGCCATGCACATTCAATTTTCTTAATCATCCCTTCAACATAGACCTCATGCCCAGTAGATTTGGTAGTTTTTTCACGCGCCATCGGCATGGATGGTTATCTAAGCATCGCAAGAAAGATCATTTGTGATGAGAGAGTTGTTCATCTTCCCTATAATGGCGAAACTTTGATTATTCGTGGGGAACGAAGTGGAACTAGAATTAGTATCATATCGTGCATCAAAACGGAGAAGTACATTAAGAAAGGTTGTCTTGCTTTCTTAGCTCATGTAACCGGTGAAAAGTCGGAGGAGAAGCTTAACTTGAAGATGTTCCTATGAGTTTCGTGAATTTCTAAGTATTTCCCGAGGAATTACCGGGACTTCCACCGGCACGTCAAGTAGAGTTTCATATTGACTTAGTGCCCGGAGCTGCACCGATTGCGCGAACACCGTACCGTCTAGCACCATCCGAAATGCAAGAGTTGTCTAATCAATTGCAAGAGCTTCTAGACAAAGGATTCATTAGGCGAGTTCCTCTCCCCTTGGGATTACCTCGGTCTTGTTTGTGAAAAAGAAGGATGGATCCTTCCGAATGTGCATAGATTATCGAGAATTGAACAAGTTAACGTGAAGAATCGTACCCACTCCCCAGAATTGATGACTTGTTCGATCAGTTGCAAGGTTCCAGTATTTATTCCAAGATTGATCTTCGTTCGTTATCATCAGCCGAGTTCGAAGAGGATATTCCGACAACAGCGTTTAGAACACGTTACGGTCATTACGAGTTTCAAGTGATGCCGTTTGGATTGACTAATGCACCGCGTGTATTCATGGATCTCCTGAATAGAGTTTGTAAGCCGTATTTGGACAAGTTTGTTATAGTGTTCATTGACGACATCTTGATCTACTCCAAGAGCAAAGAAGAGCACGAAGAGCATTTAGGGATGATTTTAAGGCTACTCAAGAATGAGAAGTTGTATGCCAAATTTCATGTGATTTGGAACCACACAAAGTGCAATTTCTTGGTCACGTCATTGATAGTCATGGACTACAGGTTGATCCCGCAAAGATTGAAGCAGTGAAAGATTGGGCTACTCCAAACAAATCCACGGAAATTCAACAATTTCTAGGACTAGCCGGGTATTACCGAAGGTTCATCGAAGGTTTTTCAAAGATAGCGAGACCTTTTGGACGAAAACTCCTGAACTGAAACTTTTAGATATCGATACAAACTTTCCAAAACAGTCGAGTTCGTTCTCTAACGATCGACGTACACTGTTTTACGACTATTTTTCCAAAGCCATTTTTGTAAATTTCATAAAAATTTACGACTGTTTTGCTTTACAAAAGTGGTAATTTCTCAAAAAATCATTATAAAACCATTGTAGGATGACATTTTGACGTAAAAACATGTAAAGTGATTTTGATTGGTCAAGACGTAAAAAGAGTATTTTTCTATCGTGGCCGAGTAATATTTTCAACACTCGTAAATGGTATAAATAACATATCAAGTGCATGCATAACATTACATTGCAACTAATGACATATCATATCATTGATAATAGGTCCCGGTTAACGCATCACATTAAACCTCGTGTCTCTACATTTGCCATTATTCCAGTTTACAAGTGAGTTTTCATAGCCCGATGACCTTGGGTCAAGTTTTTACTTTATTTCAAAACTCACTGGGAGAATACATTGCACATCATTTTTATTACCATACCAAGTATATCAAATTCATTACATTGCTTAAGTTACCTCATGCCAATTGAATGTCCCCATTATATAACATCAACCGTTAATTTCATAGAAGCGAGGGTGAGTGGATAGATCTATCGAGGGTGACTCCTACATCCTGTTGGTGGATTCCAACTGGTAAAATGGATGCATTTCATTTAATATCATTATTTGAGTTGTTTGGCAAACACTACAATAACATCATGAACAGTAGTTTCTGGTCATGGGACTTATAGCAATTGTAACATTTTTTGACATATTTGTCATACATAATTTATACTTGTGGTAGTCGTATTAAACATTTACCTAAACTCTATGAACTCACTCAACCATTGTGTTGACACTTTTAGAAATGTATTTTCAGGTAACTATGAGGCATTCGCATCTTCATGGCACGATGGTTTAGGGACCCTCATAGAGTCGCTAAGGCGTCGACGCTGCCTTATTGTATATTATGGCATTTCAAAACATCGTTTGGACTTCTAATGAACATATTTCCGCAAACTTTATCAACTTTGGGACCTATCTTTGTAACTCAATGTTTTAAATAAATATCAAACGATGTGTTTATAAAACTACACTTTAGGTCGTTCCAATATAACTGTGATTGTGATGCTATGACAAAGCCAATCCCCGTGAATTCCATTCCGCGCAAAACATGTAATTGGGAGTGTGAAAACAATGAAATACATGTGTTTCAAACTTTTTGCCAAAAACATTTTGCCAAAACATAAACTTTCACACCAAATAAACCTTAAAGTACAAGAATCTTGAGTTTTAAAGTGTAAAAATTAAAGCTTTTAAGCGTTTGAAGATTTTTAAACCGAAACTTACGCGTAAAACACTAGAACTTCAAAAACAAAACCGTTTCAGCCAACTATTTGGCGATTGATACCACTGTTAGGTTCCCATATTTATAACACAAGCATCAATATGAAGAAATATAGAAGAGAAAGATCGGATGAACACTTAACACACAAAACACACGAATGAATAGAAAGGTTTATGCGTAGGTATTTAGTGAAGTGAAAAACCAACTCTCAAATGAGAGTTACAACACTATTTATAGGGGTAGGGAGTTAGGGTAACATATCTAGTCCCCTCCTTTCCTTATTGGGCTTTTGCATAGGCTTATGGGCTTTCTACATGAGCCTTGCCTTAATTACTAACATAAAAGCCTTAATTAAACTAACTATTACATATTGATTACTAACACTTGAGAAATGGTTTAGGAGTGATTCTAACACCGAAGAACTTAGCCGAGTACATGACACTTTCCATGTCTCGAATCTTAAGAAGTGTCTATCGGATGAAACTCTAGTCGTACCGCTCAAGGACATCTAGCTCAATGACAAACCCGTCGAGATCATGGACAGAGAAGTCAAGAGGCTTAAGCAAATCCGCATTCCTATCGTTAAAGTTCGATGGACTCACAAGAAACGAGGTGCGTGTAATTCACCTGGGAGCGCGAAGATGTAATGCGTTCCAAGTATCCCCACCTGTTCATCTAGATCACCCATGACAGCCTCTGTGAGTTTAACCGCGGGACGCGGTTCTCTTAAGGGGTAGGTACTGTAAGCTCCTGAAAAATTTCAATGTACTTAAAGCTTTAATCAGAAATTAAGCACGATCTATTTTGTCATGAAATTTTCTAAACATCACATTTGCATATCATTTGGCATATGCATGATCAACGCGGCCTGAGCGTTCAAAAATATACCGTTGTGATCCAAACGAAATTCCTCATGATCCCAATATTTTTAAAATACTTAACATATATATAAAATATTATAAAAAAATATATATATAAATATAAATTATATTTAACTTGCACCAGGCCTAAAAGCCCAAACACCCATCCATGATTTCTTTGGGCCTCACCGAGCCCAAACGCATCCCCTATAATTCTCTTGGGCCTCCGACCCACGCCAAAAATCCAAGCCCAACACTACACTTATTAATTTGGGCCTTGCCGGTTTATATCACTAGCCAACATATTTTATTTTGTCGCTTTTGATTATGAAGAAAGTGACAAACCAATATGTTCCTTGTTTTCTTTTCTGTGAAGTCAAACGTTACCAAGGATGTAAGAAACATACAAAAAAAAACTAACTTAATTATGTATTATTTCTTTTCTAGTGACTAACCCACGAACCAAAGCAAGAACAAAACTCAAACTCACCTTGGACAATGAACACTTTCATGCAAGATTTAGGAGACCAAAAGCACTACTAGCCACCCTATAACCTTAAACAAATACTCTAAACCATGCTTTGACTAACATTGACCTTGATATCCTTTGGATATTATGTTCCCCCTAGCATACTTGACATGACAAAACCCTCATGCTTCCCCATTTCTAGCCGAACCATACATGCATGCTTGCACCTCCTCCCTTTCTTTTTGACTTGCTTGGAATTCATGCAAGAAAGAACTAAAATATTGTTTAGGCCATGCTTGGTCTTGGCTATATAAGCCAACCCTTTATCACCTCCTAGTCTCACACTTACAACCATCCCAACTCTCAAACAAACCTCTTGTTACTCCTTGTTCACTTCCAAGAAGGAAGAAGGAGAAAGGCAAGGTGTCGGGTTCCATTTCAATAAGTTAAGAAGTCATTTTGGTTAAGTTAGATTCGGGTAGTAAGTTGGAAAAGCTACGGGATTATTCTTTTGGAAAACAAAACGGGTTAACTAGTAGAGTGTCGGATTTCTTTGGTTCTTGTTCGTCCCTCGTACGTACCCTCTCATCCTCATAAGTAACTGGAACTCAACTCGTTACGTATCATTTGTTGTTAAACAGCTTTGTTTGCAAACTCATTTATAAACATTTACATAGGCTTCGTTAAAAAGGAAAACCATCTCGTAAACCCTTTATGCGTATGTAGAGCATGACATTCATGTTTAAAAATGGCAAGCACTTTAGGAGAAATGAAAACCAAAAACAATGAAACACATAAAAAAATTCACGTACCATTTTCGTTTGAGTATAAGTCACGTTTTGTCTAAGATAAACTTGTTTTCGTTTTTCCTATCGCTTGAACCCATGGTAAGTTAGCTATACAAAACTCATGCTAAGGACTAATATGAATAACTAGCATTGCCTATGACTTTAACTCCCTGGGAAGAAATAGAAGCTGTGGAAAACTAGAAGGGAGGGTTGAATAGTTTTACTAATTTAAAACTTCTTTTAAATATTTAGATCGACTTATGTCAATCTATTTAGATGTGTATGTTGGACATAATGAAAGATAAAGAGTAAGAAGCACATAACCACGACACGAGTATTTATTATGGTTCGGATACAAGGACACCTTCCTTGCCCTACTCCACACCCCGAGTCACCTACTCGAGAGTTAGTAAACACTACACGACACCAATCTCCTTATGGCGGAGAAGCCTTCACAACCTCGCCTACTCTTTTTCCGGTACTAGGCTAACCACCGGGTTCTTTCACTCCAAGGTGAACCACACCTATCACAACGTCGCCTACCCTTTATTAGGTACTGGGATAAGCACCTAGTTCCATTAATATGGAGGAACTACTACCCAACACAACACAACACCTAATCTCAAGGAGATCCACTCCTTGTTACAACACCATCAAGGATATTACCATCCTTGGAAAGAAACTAATACATATATGTATAACGATGCACCTCATCGATTATACGACCTAGGCATTCTTTCCTAATGCCACTTGATTTGATTCCTAGGCATCCTTCACTAATGCCTTTTACTTGACACCTTTAGCATTCTTCACTAATGCTTTTGACATGGACGTTAAGCACCTTTCACTAATGCTTTCGTCTTGACTCTTTCGGCATCCTTCACTAATGCCTTCAACACAACTCATCTACGGAGGAAGAAAGAACTATCAACAAGATAACCTCAGTTATCTTGATGATGACGAAGCATGGCAACTCATGGACTTGAGCTTGCTCGACTTCAAGAAGTGGTGATCTAGCCTTTAAGAGGAACCTAGAGAATCACACAAAAACAAAAGACAAACTACATAGAAAGATCTCTTAGGATCAGTGGTTAGAGAGGTACAATACTTGGAGAAAGTATGTGTGAAAGTGGTAAGCCAAAAGGAAGAAATGGCTCACTATTTATAGAGGAGAAAGTTTACTGTTCCCCGGATCCCACGGATCCCTCCCACAGGGGATCCGTCTAGTGCAATCCTAGGGATCCGTGGGACGCTTCTCTTTACCCATGGGTATTTTGGTTATGGGTCATGGGTTATGGGTTGATCCATGGGTTTCTTATTAGATACAATGTATCTCATGAGTTCAATTGTACCTAGTCAAATGGTTTGGATAAAACCATGGGTTATGGGTCAATACCATTTGTTAGTTTTTACCCATTTTAGTATATACTATTTTAAGTATATATTTACCCAAATATGTAAACACTAGTTGTTGTACATATGTATTACTAAATCATAAAATCACTTATACTTGTTTTAGTGTTTTATATGAAAGCGTAAGTGTGTTAGAAAACTATTGGCTCAAACTATTTACGTATTTTATTTGTTTCGTTAAAATGATTTTACGTTTGTTATCGACAAAATATTAAAAGATCGTAAACTTAGTTCATTGGATTAGACTTTGCTAGAATTTGACAAACTAAGTAAATGACCATATGACATGTTAAACTACTTCACGACACACAACTTATATCATCATATCGTCACACAAGTCAACCAATAGTCTTTGACGAAACACGACACATGTGTTATACAACATTTGTCTCGTCGAATACTTACTTATAAATGATAAGTACTACAATAGTAGGGAATTTCATTATCATAAAGAGGCCTCTTCGGGGTGTCGTATCGACGAGTTGTGGATTTACCATTTAAAGTGTCCTGGCTCCTCATACGACCTCTTGATTTTGATAGCCCGAACGATGGTACGAGGTTATTTATAAAAGGGCTATAGGCCAAACAACACTTAAAGGATACATCAACTTAAGATTTATGTACAACATCATAAGCCAATAAACTACATATACTTGTACACTTATATCGTACATTATAATAAAATGATATTACTATACTTTCCTAGGCAATCGTTAAAGATCGTGGTTTTGCCATACTCTATTATTGACATACAATATATCGTTACACTCCGCTGCTGATCACTACAGTGAGTTTCATAGCTCTAACTTTTGTTTAACTATTTTATAAACTCTTTTTGGGGAGATACATGCTATTGCTTTTACTACATGCTAAAATGCTTTATTATGGACAATTATTTGCAAAATGAACGCCTTGACTGTGTTATTGCATGCCTAAGTTGTTTATGCCAAAAGTCCCCAACATCATGGACCACTAATCACTAAGAGTGAGCGCAAATATTGTGGATAGGCCTATTAGAATTGACAAACCCGTCTCTGTTATCGGAAATAACAAGGCGCACTATATTTGAGGTTATCTAGGTAAAGGGAAAAATACCTACCCGGGGCAAGTTATTTACTATATATATCGTCCGGTGATATATATACAACAGCCAGTCATGAGTGCCATGAGCTTACAGCAATAATAACTATCAAGAAGATAATTGTACACATTGCAATTATACTACAAACTATATTTTCCACTACTATTTTCAAACCAATGTGGTTTCTATCGTTTGTATTAACCGGTTAGGCAATCAAATGCACTATGGGCGTATAACAACGTAGCCCATTAATTTCATAAACTTGATATCTTGTGATCAACTGATTTTCTTACAAACCTATGAACTCACTCAACCTTTGTGTTGACACTTTTTAGCATGTTATCTCAGGTTCGAAAGGAATTAGCTGGCATGGCATGTGAAGGCGCACGGAAAATATTTTGAAGACGATTCATATATTATCATTCGAAAAACATTACAACTTTTATGTTGTACTTTTTATTATTGTACAAACTTCTGGGACTTCTATTTGTAAACTCCGATATTTTAATCAAATGATAATTTATTTCAAAATGTCTCATTTAGAGTCGTTTTCTGTAACTTGTGTTGTGAACTATGAAGTAATACCCCAGTGACACAATCTTCCGCTGCGATAATTTTGGGGGTGTTATAGATTGGTATCAGACCTTCAATTATAGAGAACTAGGTTGCATATGAACCTAGGCTATAACTACATCTTACATTAAACTCGTAACGCTCATTGTTGTCTTCAACATTCCGTGCGCCATGCCTATTCTTTAATACAATATTGTATTATTTATATAAAGACTGTTTATGTAAACAATTGACTAAAGATAAATGCATATGCCTATTCCAAGGCATTGTGGCACAACCATGTATCCATGATCATATACATTTTTGTGATCTATGATAGACATTGTAGTTGATACAATGGTCTCATCATTATTAAGACATTGTAAGTATGCAATGGTCTTCCCTATATCTCAAACATCGTGAGATACACAGTTGACTTAGATATATCTCATACATTGTGAGTTGCACAATGATATCACTTGTATTTCTCAAACATTGTGAGAAAACTATTTCGTAACTATGAATTCACCGACGCTTTCGAATGCTATGTCGATTTTCTCTGATTATTTTACTCCGCATCTTCGAAGATCAGTGTGAACATTCATTCTATACTCTTGGAACACCTACGTCGTCTCATAAGATATTGTCTTTGTAGGATCGTGAATATTATGTTGTTTGATCATTCGGGTGGTCTAGGATTATGATGATATAAGAAAGCCATTAGAGAGATGAAGAGAGTAGAGAGGATGTTTCTTGAAAGAGAGTTGTTTAACAAATTATGAAATGTTAGATTCAAGAAGAAACACCCCTTCCATGGATGGAAGGGGTATTTATAGTTACAAAGCATACGTCCTCCTAACGGACTATGGATCAGGCATACAGTGGGTAAAGACCCGTCCTTCCTCCACGGTGTTACACTAAACTAAACTACGCTACAAACTAACTAATAAACTACTAAATAACGTAACAAACAATATGTCTACGAGCTAACTTATGCTAGATAATATTTGGGGTGACCGACTCTTGACTCTGGAATTTTCTAATTCCTAACAATCTCCCCCTAAGGAAGGTCACCCCATGATTTACATTTTGAATCCTAGCATTCTATTCTTGACTTTGTTCTTGAGCTCATAGACTTCAATTCTTCAATTCTGCAATCTTTGTTCTTTAGCAGTGACTCTTTATAGACCGATGATTTGTACTTTGGTGGAGGTTTCAACTGATCCACATTTTTGATGATCTTCGAGCTTTCATTGAGATCATCAGCCACAATAAATCTCTGGATCACCCTTTATTTTGTTGCCATCATGTGATGTTGTGACTTTCGGACCAACATGCTCACACTTTCAGGATTATGACATCTTTCCATCAGAGTAGCGGAAGCTTTACTGGTTCAAGATATTTGCAGCAGCGTAGCAGAAGCATAGTATAAAAATATCTGAGCCAGATTATGTAGATATGCACTTGTCATGATTTCTTCAATTAAGTGTGGATGATGTGAGCATGCGGCTTTGGATTGACTCCTCAATTCTGATCAGCTGCAACTATCCAAATGTACCTGCAAACAACAGTTAGCAATAAAACACACGAAAGTGTCTTTGATCACTTTCGTTGAATTGAGGTACACGGCCCACGGTTCCCCGTTGATCAGTACACATACTGCCTGTGCTCAGGTATAATTCCGAAGAATCTCCTTGACAGGGTTTCGCAGCTATTCTAGCTGTTCTCAAACCGGAACGTCTCAAAGAAGACAACACGGAGTGAGTGAACCAGTGAATTGAGATTCACTGATTGATAAAAAATTGATTTGAAAACAATCGCGTATTTCTTGAAGAAAGAGTTTTGCAATACGACAAAGTTTTTATAAGAAAGATCAATTTTCAATCAAAAATAATTTTTGTATTTGAAAAGAGTACACATTCGATGTGCTATAGAAAAGAAGAAATTTGCACATCGAACGGTTTTTCCAAAAGTATTTTTTCAATCAGAGATACTTTTTGAGTTTGAAATATGAATGCACATTCGATGTGCTAGAGAAAAGAAGATTTGCACATCGAATGTATTTTCAAAAAGTATTCGTCAATTCATTTCCTGGACCAAGGTTGATTCAAGAATGAATCGCCCCATCGTTTCTGTCCAGTTGTCACAAGCTTGATCTTTAGAAAAGATCTCACATGTCACCCACCAAGAGCTTGTTTGATGTTGGCTCTAGAAGGCTTTCCATGTTCATTGTGAATATATTTAATATATCACTCGGATGTTCTGGCAATACCACAAGGATAATGCGTAGGACTCTTAATATATTCTTACTTTCCACATTGTGTAGAACAACAAGTCTTCAAGAACTTTGTGTCCTAATGAGATATTGTGGATGATCTCTTGGCTCTAGACTCAATTGTGCATATTTGGTTTCCTATGCCGAAGACTAGGGAGATGGTCTCCTTCTTCAATATCAACAATCTCTAAGAGAAAGTCGATAGATTATGTCGGTTCCCCATGAGAATGAAACAAGCCCTTTCAAGAGGAACTTAAGTAGCTTGGGAAGTTTAGTGCAGTGCTTCACTGGGTCCATGACGTCTTGTCTTCAATACCACTGTTACCTTAGTAACCACCAGTAGCATATGTATTGAACCCGGTTACTGCCCTAAGGTTGAATTATTGGAGGGCTATTTCTTTTCCCCCTTTTTACATTCAATTCTTTTTCATTCTTCAACCCCTTCAGTGCTTACCGAGACTTCATTACTAGAACCTTGTTGGCTTTATTCCAGTTCTAGCTCTATCTCAGTTCGCACTCTTCCCATTTCTCACTTTTCTCCTTTTTTCAATATACCTAAGGACTCTACACTATCTAGTGGATTGTCCCTCGGTAGATCCCTCCGGTTCTGGCGGGATCGTGGGAACGAATACCAAACCTAACCATCCTTATAACTCCATGCATAAAGTAAATTGGTCGGTCTTTTGGTATAGTTCATTCTTCCATAAAACCAATTGAAAAATCATTTGGAAAATCAATCAAGGTACTTTTGATATAATATCAAAGCATTTTGTACCTTAATTGTTTTGATCATTTAGAAATGCTCCCCCTCAACATGTGCATATGATTTTATAAATTGTTTAGTACATGGAGGCAAGAGTTCTTTTGAAATAAATTCTTGATCACAATTTCAGAGAAAAGCCATTTGATTTACTTTGGTAAATTCTCCCCCTCAATATGTGCATAGGATATTTGAAATCATTTTTTTCACATAGAGGAAAGAGTTCTTTTGAAGTACATCCACGATCACAAAATCCATTAAGAAACCATTCAGAAAATCAATCAAGGTATTTTATGTTGAAATATAGAATCTTTTGTACCTTTAAAGTTTGTTTTCTTTTGAAATGCTCCCCGTCAATATGTGCTACGAGATTCGAAAGCGTTTAGCACATATGGGAGAGCAGTATGCACATTTGAACCAAAAAATGATCATCTTTAATCAAGTTTCATTATTAAATCACAAATTCTCCCCCGATCAAAAATATCAAACCCTTTGAGATTTTGGATCCCAAGTGATTTAATAAGGTTTAGAAAAACATAGGAGAAAATGTGGCCAGGTTTAAATACTCATCTTGTTTTTGGATAAATGCTCCCCCTCAACATGTGCATTATGTATTAGAAATTGTTTAGCACATGGAGGCAGGAGTGCCTTTGAAAGACTAAAACCGATTCCATTAAAAACAGATTTGAGATTTAAATCACGATCTCTACCCCGATCAGAAATTTCAAACCATTTGAAATCTGTGATCCCAATTGATTTAAATCATTTAAAAGATTTTGGGGAAAGACGTGGCTTGATTTAATTTTGAAAAATGATTGATACGGATCAATTTTAGACATTAAAGATTGTTAGTGTCAGGTATGATAGTTTTTAAGAGATCTTTAAGTAAAATAAAACAATTTCACAATTAAACAAGAAAAGAAAAAAATTTCATTTTGTAAGATCTTTGAGTTTTAAAGAAAATCATACCATGACATAACATTAAATCTTTAGATCACCACTTTATGTTGTACAAACCAGACTTTTATGAAGAGATATCGTTTGAAAATATTTTTATTTTAAATCACTCTCCCTCTCAATCGATGACCGTAGTTGATGATTGAGAGACTTACGTTTTGATAAAATGAAGTCCGGTGATTATCAAAATTTAGTCCAATTTATTTTCAAAACAATATTTTTCCATTTTCAAAACAATATTTTCAAGATTGTTTAAAAATGGTATCATTCACTACTTTTCCTGCACAAGATACGTTAGGTTGTATGGAAGCTACTTCTGTTGTTGATGTAAGGCTGGAAGAAAACCGTCTGCTGATGCAGTGAGACTTCTAACTTTGCATTTGTCATGCCAACTCTTCATAGAGGTCCAATTAAGCTCCGTTTCTTCATTTGATGATGAAGAAAACCATCTGCTGATGCAGTGAGACCTCTTACGTTGCATTCCATGCCAACTTTCCTCAGAAGTCAAATTAAGCTTCGTTTCTTCATTTATCAACCCAAGATATAGTTACCCTTTCCATTCGGCATCCAATCATCTTCTATTGTGGGATCCGGATCGGGAACATTCTTATATACCAATATACCTGCATACGTTAGTGGACACAAACATATATATGGTGGTCGACATCACCCAAACAACAATCGAATAATAAAAGTCAATTCAACATATCAATCAAATCATACATAGGCATGGGAATAATGTGTTTATCAAACTCTAATCATCTAATCCTAACAATCATATCCTAAATTCCTAGTCCTTCGGCATAGGCAAATATCATTTTTAGTTAAGCACGTAGGATAAGTAAGAAAGCCCGTTAGATGATATAGATTTGAAAACATTCTCCCCCTCAATCAATGACTTATTTTCATGAACAGTTATAAAAGCGCTGAAGTCATTGATAGAGTTTCTGCAATTTTATGAAAACTTGATTCTGATTGATTTTCAAGCAACTCAAATACCACCATTTATGAAAAGAACAAATATTTTTCTGAAGAATTTATTGAAGGAAAAACATTTGTGTAGGAACAACAGTCCTTCGACATACTTTCCTTATTTTGTTTTAGGAAAAGTGCACGAAATATTTGAAAATTAGTTTAGCACAGCACTTTCCTTTCTTGAAGAACGGGTTGCTATCTGAGATAATAGCAAACCATGATTTAAGCACGGGTTACAATCTGACGTAACTGCAAGCCATAGTTTGAAGCCCGGGTTACAGTCTGAAATAACTGTAAGCCATTGTTTGAGACATGTTTTGGAAAAGAATATTTACACCTCCTGCTCGAACTTCATCTATGGTCCCGTGCCATTATTGAATGACATTTCTAAGACTGTAGATGTTATCGATACCAGAAGACATGTCTTGAGAAAACAATATTTTTGGTATTTTCTGATTTTTCAAATTTTTATGGATTTTTGTTGATTTTATATTTTTCTATTTCCTTTTTGCTGGTTTTATATTTTTGTATTTTGTTTTTTATAAGTATTTACACATAGAGTAGATGATATAGTTCAAGAAGACGATGATACAAGTACCGAGATAAGGATATCGAGCAGCCCCGTTGTAGAAAATAGAAATCGTCATCTCTTAAGCATTCACCACCAAAGCTTCCGAGGCTCTTGAAAAGAAGGAATTGAACCATCAGAAAGTGAATCTTTGGCAACTTCCTCCCAAACCAAAAATCATTTAGCTGAGCAGATTCAAAGCTTTCTTACAAGCTTCCCTTAGCCAGGTGCACAAAGAAGCACACCATTATCATCGAACTTGCTGCTCCTTTTAAGAATAATCATCGTGATTCATCGTTCGGGGTTATATCATCCAATAGAAGAACAGGAACGTATCATCCCACTCCTTAAATTTCTTCTCATATTTCATTACCACTGAAGTCTGAAGCGATGCATCCCCAAAAGGTGTCAAGAGAACACTTCCCCCAAGTAGTTGAATTAATGCAGTCAGTATCTTTGAATAATGCTCAAGAACTCTCCCGAATACACATCATGAGGGATGTAAACATCTCCCCAATGTTCACATTTTTCTTCCCTGATGATCGTGTATGAAGCTCATGAACCCAAAGTACACAAATACCCAAGAACTCTCCCGAATACACATCATGAGGGGAATGAAAAACACCTCCCCAATGTTCACATTTTTCTTCCCTGATGATCGTGTACGAAGCTCCAGAATCCAAAGTACACACATTCCCATCGAAAGAATAACTGATAACACCTCCCTCATGTTATACATTTATCTCCCTTGAGAATGTCATACTTGTGTACCTCTTTTATCTTCAGAAACTTTCTCTTACATCACTTCCCCTACGTAGTTGGAATAATAACACTCAAAACCTTGATGAGTAAAACCTTGTGTTTCTCTACGGTCATGGCATTTGTCTTCCCGGGATATCTTCAATCACTTAGAAGAATTAATTTCATCAATTTTACTCGCGTTTAGATGCTTGTCTCCTTCCCCCTTGCTGGTTTTGACACTTCAGAATCATCAACATCGTATAAGCCCAAATACTTGAAATCTTTATGAGAAGAACATCATTAGCTCAGATGTATCTGTGAGAATCAACTTGCTGAAGAATAACGTGAGAAAATCTAATTAGGGATTAAATTTGGCTTTTCAATCTCCCCCAATTAGTGCTCTCCCCTAAACTGACGAAGATTTTCAAGTGTTCTTCTCAGCCAGGATTAAGAAGAAATCTTTAGATCATCAAATGCAATTCGTATTTAGTCTTCTAACATGTAGCAGAAAATGTAGAACAAACTGTAGACTCGACCTTCTTCAAGATTGTCCAGTTGGGGATCAAAAGGTTAACATCTTCTTCTCATCAAATGCATTCCCGTTAACTTATAAATAACAAATCCCCTTAAATCAAATCCCTCCCAATCAAACAAGAACAGAAAGATGTTCATCAAAGAAAGCAGCCCCGAAACTGGAAGCACTTTGTCATTAATCTCATTAGTCCATGAGAAGATGTCAACCAACGGCTCTTAGAAGAATACTCTTGCTTCGTTAATATGTTAGTCATAATCAGTTTTCTGTTGGTCAATTCTGTGATTCCGATCTAGAGGTGGCCTTCAGAAAACACTCTTGCTTTGATAGAAAACTTGATGGTGTGGAACTTTTAAGAGGAACACGTGGTACAAACTTATACACCATCAGTGGTGATCTTCTCTATCAAACACATAATGAAGATGACCTGACAAGAAGAAGCTCGGTTCTTCCAATAGTTAGGAGCCGTATGACCATTTATTCTCAGATATCAATCAACCATGCAGTATTATCACACTTCTTCTTATAAAATATCATACTTGCTCTCCCCTCAAAATTTAGCACATGATGTCGCCATCGTCATTATAATTGAGCATGTGGAATAAGAAAACTATCAACGGTAGTCCGGTTCACTTGATAATTAAAAGCGCATGGAGAAAGCATTAAGCATGTTTTATGAGAATGGTCATGAGTGAGAAGAGTTCTCTTCTTCAGAAGATAAAGCGCTCTGAAGCGTACACTTTTCTTTTCTTTAGAGAACGAGGCTTGAACTGTTGTGTTCAAACGTCATAAGAAGATTTCTCTTCTTCAGAAGATAATGCGCACTGAAACGTACACATTTCTTTTCTTTAGAGTACGAGGCTTGAACTGTTGTGTTCAAATGTCGTAATCTCTCTCTTTTCATCTACTCTTGGCAAACTTGTAATCAACCCATTATCATTCAGTAGGCTCTTTGTTGTGACAACTGATGGAGAGAACCCAATATGATGAATTTGACCCTGAAGTAAACTAACCCGAACTCATGACTTAAACTTGCACATATGTAACAAAGAGCGGTGCCGAGACTTCATCCTCCATTGAATCTCTAAGTACTCTATACTCTTCATCCAACCAACCATGAAGTATAAGACGTACATCACCTCTTGTAAATCCACAATTGAATGTGACACTGAGCACTACAACGTAACTCCTTAAAGTGATAGTTATTTTATGGTGGTAAGAGCCCAATTACCCCAAGGTAAACAAAAAGGTAAAAGACACCCAACAATAACTAGATTTCCATGTCTTTGTTTTTTATAATAAGCTCGAACAAGGATCTTGAAGAATCTTCATCCAACCATCTCCGATACCTTCAGATACTAAGAACACTTGCCCGTGATATTTCACTTCAACCTCAAATAAATAATAGTGAATTAACCCCGTTGTTACATCTTCTGGTTAAAAGCTCAACGCTAGCCTCTTTTGACGTTTTAAGTGAACTCTGATAATTGTTTCATCCCAACCATGGTTAAAACCACATAACCCCGTAAAACCATGTAATAACCAAACTGCATGATGAACTCTGATAATTGTTTCATCCCGACCATGGTTAAAACCACATAACCCCGTAAAACCATGTAATAACCAAACTGCATGATGAATATCCAAACGCACATCCAATTCATGAGGTACACCCTTTTATCCATTCTTCGAAGTAGAAACCGTAACACCAACATCAAATAAGATCCTGAAATACACTTTCCTATCTCCAGGGTGGTTCCATCAATACGGGATTTTACAATTCTATGGTTTAAACCGAGAAATAGTTTCTTTCACGGGATTTTACAAAACCAAGAATAAACCGTAAGATAGATCTGGAAATGCACATTACATTTAACAGGATGTTTCCATTGTCACGGGATTTTACAAGTCTATGATTTAAACTGAGAAATAGATTCTTTCGCGGGATTTTACAAAATCAAGACAAAACCGTAAACAATGTCAGCTTGAATGTGTTATGACAACTTTGGTTTCGGTGAATATCTGTTTTTAGGGGAACATGCAGCGGTTCATCAGCGGTTCATTATCCAACATCAACATTGTCATCAACCATCCAATAAAATTTTTAGTAAACACATCATTCACGCATTCTGTCGGCTAATGTTGTGACCTCCTGGTGAAGTAAACCTGATATACCAAATTTGATCATGAAGTAAAATTCCCCAGATTTGTTACTTAAACTTGTACTAATCCTTGTGAAGAAGAAACGGTGTACCCATTCTACAAAACCTCTTGACGTATCCTCAACTTCGTGAGACACCAAAGTGATAGTTACGTTGTGGGTTAAGCGAGAAATTATCACAACCGTAACTAAATAGCCAAGTCTTTATCACACTCTGTAAATGTCCAAAAAAGTCATCTTCACGGAAGGGTAGAAAGAAAGAAGACGAAAAATAAGTAAACGCGCCCGGAAAACATCACTTCAAATCCAAATAAGAAATTCCGAACAAACACCCCGTAGTCAACTTTGTTCAACCATCAAATCAAGCCACAACATAATATCCTTCGTGTAAGTGTGGACACCAAAGTATCAAACCTCATTACAACAAGTCTCATCATCAACTCTCATTATCGTAAATCATATGATGTCCAAAACACATAAGCCTCATACCATCAAAACTCATTTGTTAAATCTCATATGCACGATCCAATTTTGCGAAGCCCATCAGTCCATAATCCGAGTCATCAAATACTTGTTGGGCCTAAATCATCAAGAATAACACCCGATCCGAAAACAAATCGCACATATCAAATTAAGCAAATATTCTGGTTTAATCCTTGACTTGCCACTCATGATATCAAAAAGAATTAAACAAAATGCATCCAACATAAGTCTGAGATAACATTTTGTTTACAATGAGAGTCTCGTCATTTAAAGTAAGCAAAGTCTAAATCAAATTTATGTCCGATCATCCCAATTCAATTCTTGTAAACGTGTAGCCCAAAACCAGAAACTAGGCGTGTCCCAAGTAAGTGAAAAAACTAATCCTCACACAGTAATCAAACCCAATCCATCAATAAATTACAACTTGGCCCAAATCCATTTATGTTAGTTCAGCCCATCTCAAACACGATTAGAAATCAGAAATTGGATAGCCCATGTGGCCATGTGAGATGCTCGACCCAGCACCCAACCGGGTAACAATACACACAATAACCTAATAATGTGTGGTATAAAACAATCACATTAATCCTTATACCCTAAAAATTCTCCCATCAACCCTAAACACTCTAAAAAAAATACGCCGCTATACACTTCTCTATTCTCATCTCATAATTTGTATACCTCTAATTACCTCAAAAATATTATCAGATTAAAACAACGATTGGAAATATTCATCCATCATCACCTTATCTCACTTGATACCACAACGAGATACATGTACAGGCAAGATCATACGGTTATGAAAGGGCTCACCACAGGGATGGTTAGAGCGATGGTTGTGGCACGAGATCATTAGAACAATCACGGGTAGGTTTTAATCTTTTTGTTTATGTTACCATGTTTGATTTTGTACTTTCGAAAGAATGAAATAAGGATTAACAATAATTGTTAATTACTCTTCATTTGTCGAACATAGAGTTGAAGTAGAACTTCACAAAGGAAAAGATCAATGATGTTGAAACTCTTTCGTAAATACAAACTTTCAAGGTTTTGTTGTGTCTTAGTGATACCACGAAGAGGTGAGCTGAGATCTTTGTTCCATTTATGTTAGCTTTGGCAAGAATATGTGATGACAAACATTTCGTGTGATAGACCATTGAGTGTCTTGATTTGTCTTTGAATAAACACGAGACTATTATGAGATTCATTTGTAGTTTACTTTCATGTGTTTGCTTGTATCGAATCAAAAGAAGGAATGAAATGGTAAGTTTTTGATCCTTCTTTGAATGTATTCGAATAGCCTTAGGTCAATGATGGTTGAGGTTCTAACCGACAAGGTCTATCTAGATCTGATATATGGTTTGACGAAACTGAGATCTAAAATAATTATCCATTTGTTGTGTCCTTTTAAAGAGTAGTAACTGAAATGATGACAAGTCTAATGTATTCTTGTATGATTGGTTGAGATGATTGAAAGAGCTTGTGATGGATGAATCTTGTGATTAGATTTCTGTGTTGTTTTAGATTGATGTTCATTGTAGTTTGATGTTGATTGATGCTTAGACATGGATTTGTGGTTAAGATCATTGCTAGATTTCGTATTGATTAACCAAGTAGCAATAAGTTTTAACAAACTGCAACCAAACCTCATTTGACTTGTATCAAAAATGTTACCAAGTCGCTTCATATACTTCCCCTTATCAACTCGCATTCATTATCTGGCAACCAACACGCTTCATGACCAACTCGCATCTTGACCCAACTCTCTTGACCCAACTCGCAACAGCAGCAACTCGCTCAAAAGCAAGTGCAATAGTAGCAACTCGCTCAAAAGCAAGTGCAACAACAGCAACTCGCTCTAAAGCAAGTGCAACTCACATAAACCAGATACAATAAATAAGGACAGAGTCACAACTCGCATCTTACCTGCCAGTACTCAACTCGCATGCCAGTTAGTACAGTGTATCTGGACAAATGAGACAACCCGCCTAATACATGATCAACTCGCATCCAAGAACAGATCTCAACTCGCATTGTAGAATAGGCATACAAACTGCTTATAACCAAATTCAGTAACAGAATTTAAACTTGTATGAAATAGCTTAGAAACTGCATAAAACAAGCTTAAAAACTGCATAAAACAATCTTAAAAAGACTGGTATAGAACAAGTTAATTGATATATGACCATGAAATTCATTAAACTAGTAATCCAACATAAAACACCAATTTGACAACCAACAACAATAGCAAAACACATCATCAACTCATCACGCCAACTGAATCAAACACCCATCAAAATGCTTAGACAAAAACCGTGAATCAAACCGCATACAAGACAACCCAAACCGCATATACGAACTACATAAAACACCATACAAATCGTCACAACAACACAACCTTGGCTCTGGTACCAATTGTAGGATCGTGAATATTATGTTGTTTGATGATTTGGGTGGTCTAGGATTATGATGATATAAGAAAGCCATTAGAGAGATGAAGAGAGTAGAGAGGATGTTTCTTGAAAGAGAGTTGTTTAACAAATTATGAAAGGTTAGATTCAAGAAGCAACACCTCTTCCATGGATGGAAGGCCTCCTGACGGACTGTGGATCAGGCATACAGTGGGTAAAGACCCGTCCTTCCTCCACGGTGTTACAGTAAACTAAACTACGCTACAAACTAACTAATAAACTACTAACTAAAGTAACAAACGATATGTCTACGAGCTAACTTATGCTAGATAATATTTGGGGTGACCGACTATTGACTCTGGAATTTTCTAATTCCTAACAGTATTGCAACTCATCGATTAAGTATGAGTGTTGTGTCAGAAATTCTTAAGTAGGATGATTGGAATATCCTTATTTAAATAGACTGGGACAATTTTTCATTTAAATAAAGAAATTTTAAAATCGCCGAACAATAAGTTTATGATTTCTTACTTACATAAATTGGGAGACTTCTTTATGTAAGTAATGAATTATAAATGAGTGGGCTTATTTGTATCCGATATGACATGAGTATGAACTCGAACTCGAGAATCGCTAGTATTCTTTGAAAAGATAAAGAAAACATGATAGTGTCTTATCACTCAACAAAAACCTTAAGACCTCATTTGAACAACCTAATTTCATTCTTAAGTTATCACTTTTGCTGATACAAATCCTTACGAAAATGAACCGTTTGTAGAGTTAACGAAATTGGTTAAAGTCAATTGAAACCCGACCTGATAGAATCAAATGTTTCAAGAACATAATTGAAACCCGACCTGATAGAATCAGATTTTTCAAGAACATAATTGAAACCCGACCTGACAGAATCAGATGTTTCAAGAACAAAATTCGGTTGCCACAGATTTGATTATGCACGAGTCACATAAGTCAAAGTATTCCATATTGTTGAGCTAACGGACTTGTTACAATCTCGAGCTAATGGACTTAGTTCAGTCTCAAACTAACATAATGGGTACGATGTCCCATTATCCATCACATAAGCTTTCCCATGAGCTCCTTCGATTGGTTGGCCATTATTTTGAGAACATAATTTCTCAAAAGGTTCTCACTTTCCACATCCCATCATTGTTTGTTACTATTGTTGTTACTGTTGTTATTTTGCTATTGTTAGATACTTGAGCAGTCTAAGCTCGCACAACTTGATCGACCAGGTTATGAGACATCTGAATTGTTTCATCCAGTGTAAGTGATCAAATGAAGTTTCGTTCTCTTGAATACTTAGTGGAAGTTCTCAGATGAACTTTTCCCATAACTTCTCATTGGTTGAGACCATCACTGGGCACACTATTGCCAACTCTTGAAAATGACGAATATAAGTTGTGATATCAACACCACTTACAACAAGAAAACTTCTTGATTATAATTTCTTCAACTTAGTGCAATCAATCTAGTGAGTATTCTCAATACTAATAGATTGAGCAACAACATTTTACCCTGACAAAGCATCAGAAGCCTGTCTGTGGCATATTTGACTTTGCAATCTCTAGCACAGTTGCTGATTAGAATTCCTGAGCTTACTGCTCACGAAATCCTTGTAAGGAATCTAGGACAACATTCACTTCCTGGACCCGCAATATTAGGGCACACATTATCACCAGAAAGGTTACAAAGATGTAAGCGTTAATTTTCAAAATTTCATGCTAGGATTAAGGTTTTGTTGAAAGTCTCATTGCGGTAAGGTATTATTCGTTTGGGGAAGTTAGAAAAACCAAACTTAAGATATATTGGACTTTATATGATATTAACAAGAATTAGCCTGGTAGCTTTCAGACTTGAGCTCCACTCAGACTTAGCAGTGTACACGCCGCCCTTCGTGTATGCATTATGAAGAAGTGTTATACTGATGAGACACTCACTATTTATCTGGAAGAGATCCAGATTGATTAACGTTTGATCTTATCAGAAAATCTACTGAGATCACAGACCATGAGGTCAAACGACTTAAGCAAAGTTGCATTTCTATTGTCAAAACTCAATGGAACTCTAGACGAGGTCCTGAATTCACGTGGGAACGTGGAGATGAACTCATAACACCAACTAAATCATGAGGACATGATTCCCGTAACTGTTGGAGGCTGTAGCAACCCGTAATTTTTCATAAGATAAAATGACTATTTTACCCTTTGACTTTTTAAAGATGACCTTGACTTTGACTTTTGACTATTTGACTTTTACTATAACGTAAAAGCAAATACTGTAACTGGTAGTAACTGGTAATTCTCCAAGTTAAATAATTCACTCTGTTTTGGATTATTACACTCTGAACATTTTTTGTTTACCAATGGCTATAAATAATTATTTAAAGTTGTTACTTTATTAATTACGAAAGTTTAATCGTGTAAACTTTCCTCACGGTCAACACAAGACTACGATAAGTTTAGGTGTTCAAAATACTATACTTTCACCAATAGTCATATTTTATATGAACTATTAGCACTTTGTTATTTTTACGTAAACATTTTACTCTTTGCGTAATACGCATGCTCAAACCTACGTTATTATGTTTTAACAACATAAACACGCCCTATTAGACTTATCACACTTTTAATATACCTAGTTGGAGTATATTGATAAGTTTAGACATTTTTGTAAGTATTACATTTTTACGTTGCCCGATTTTACGTTTTGTGACTTAAGGGCATAACATTAGTAATTACCCTAGTCCTAGTGTTGTTTTGTTGATTACAAGGGTGAATTAGAAGATATTCAAGGCATCAAGGGCTGAGGTAAAAGGGTTATTTTAAGGGTATAAAGGTTAGTAAAGTTGGGTTAGAAGGTTGAAGACAAGGGTTGAAGATTGAAAGAAGTTAGGCTTGATTATTAGTAACTTTTCATCCTATCCTTTGTAAGATTCATGTTTATTTTGATATTTATTCAATACGGTTGTAATAATTTATATTCAATGGATGTAATTTGATATAAGTAGTGTCACACCCCCAAATTATCTGTTTTGCAGCGGAATGGAATTCTTGGGGATTGACTGTCATAGCATCACAATCACAGTTATATTGAACGACCTAAAGTGTCGTTTGGAAAATACATCGTTTGATTTAATAAAACAATCAGAGTTTACAAAGATAGGTCCCAATTGAAAATCATCTTGTGCGGAAATAAGTTGTTACAATTCAAACGATGTTTTAAAGTATGTAAAACCCGAGTGAGACGCGTCGTCACCACGACTCCATGAGGTGTCCAAATGCATGCCATGAAGTGTATGCCTTAGATACCTGAGATAAAACATGCTAAAAGTGTCAACACAAAGGTTGAGTGAGTTCATAGAGTTTGAGTTGAAATGTAAAGCCTTTCAAAATCGTTTATGCAGCAAAGGCATTGTAAATCGTTGAAATGTAAAGACTTTCAAAATCGTTTATGTAGCAAAGGCATTGTAAATCCACTCAGCCCAAGTCCCTACCATACAAAACTTGCAACCTGTGTGTTCACAACCCACTGGCAGAATATGTAGAGTTAATGTTCAAGTGCATGATGTCAAATGAATTCACATAATAGTGCATGGCTCAATGTATCGAAATCGTTTATGCAAAGAAAGGCATTGTGAATCCACTCAGTTCCAAGATCCGCCCATACAAAACTTGCAACCTGTGTGTTCACAACCCACTGCCAGAATATGTAGAGTTAATGTTCAAGTACACATCGTCAAATGAATTCACAATAGTACCTAACTCGACGTAGAACAATAGCACATAATCAATAGCACTTAACTCGTCGTAGAACAATAGCACATAATCAATAGCACTTAACTCGACGTAGAACAATAGCACATAAACAATAGCACTTAACTCGTCGTAGAACAATAGCACATAATCAATAGCACTTAACTCGACGTAGAACAATAGCACATAAACAAGAACAATTAATATAGTACAACATTCGGTTTTAAAACAATGGTGATCATGATAGAAATTATCCTTAATAATATAAAGTACTTGTGAAAAATAGTCGAACATGTATCTCCCCCAAAATAGTTTCAAACAATTGAAAATGGGGCTATGAAAACTCACAGTAATCCTTATAAAAGTTAAAGTACTTGTGAAAGTAAATGAAAACAGTTTGAGCATGTATCTCCCCCAAACAGTTATGAAAGCAAGTAAAAGTAGGGGCCATGAAACTCACTTGGTGGAATGATGCGAAGACAAAAGTGAGTACACCGAGATGTAGTGTGATACGTAAATCTTGACCTATTATAAATGATATGATATGTAATGAGTTGCAATGTAATGTTATGCATGCATTTCGTATGTTATTTATACCATTTGCGAGTTTTGAAAATAACACTTATCGTCGAAAAATACTCTTTTGACGTCTTGACCATTCAAAAATGACTTTACAAGTATTTACGTCAAAATGTCATCCTACAATGGTTTTATAATGATTTATAGTGAAATTATCACTTTTCGTCGTAAAACAATGTCGTCGGAATTTTCTTGAAAGTAACAAAATTGGCTTTGGAAAAACTAGTCGTAAAACAGTGTACGTCGATCGTTAGAGAACGAACTCGACGGTTTTGGAAAGTTTGTATCGATATCTAAAAGTTTCAGTTCAGGAGTTTTCGTCCAAAAGGTCTCGAACATAAAGATAATAAGGGTTAAAGATGGTGGTTTTAGTTACCGTAACACTTATCTCGTAAAAATAATATAGTTTTTCTAAAAATAATAATTACGGCAAGTTTATGAAAACGTGCATATCTTTGTCGTTTCAAATCCGTTTTCTACGTATAATACGTCCTTAGCTTCGTATCGAAGTAAACTAATATATTTTTGAGAAGTCGAAATAATTTGTGAAGCTTAAGGCTCATTTTTGACCCAAACAATGTAAAAATATGTTGCTGAAATTTCAGAAAACAAATATATTTCGTCGTCAACTTTAAAAATTCACCACGACTTCGTTATAACTCCGTTTTAATCCGTTCAAGCGGCCACGGATTCGTTTTAAAGTATATTTTCTAAATATCATGGCCAAAAAGTCGAACCAACAGTCGGTTTTTCCAGAAAATCGAAATAAGGACAGAACTTAATTTATAGTTATCGAAAATAGTTTTTCTCGGACAAAACCTATTCTAATCCCTTCAAATCAACTCCAAAGCTAATCTAATCCTACCATACACCTTCTTAGGGTGTCATGGGTTCCTAGACATCATCAAGACCAACCAATACCAAGGGGATAATTATAGGATGACCAAATATATATATATATATTCTAAAATCATGTAAAAATGGTATAAATCACATATGTCTTGCATGTTGCTCCAAAAATGAAGAGATGAATATGAAATGATAAGGAAACATGAAAATGAAAGAAACAAGCTTACAAATGAATATGATGAGGTGAAAGTAACAAGGTAAATCCTAAACACTCTTGGTTTTTATTTCAAAACCTAATAAAGAATGTTATCTAGATTGTAATGAATTTGAACTTGAAAAAAAATGATGATCCCTTGTGAAAACCCCTATGTGGCCGGTTTGTTGAAGGAGAGAAACAAGGAGAGAACTTGCTAACACTTGAAAAAAAAATTGTGAAGATTGAATGAGGAAAAATGAGTTAAGTTAGACTTTATGTATTGAGTAAAGTTATAAGCAATCAAAGACCATATCACATTTATTACTAACCCTCCCCCTTGGTCAGCCAAGGGGGGAGGGATGTAGATATTATATTTTTTTTTTTCATTTCTTGTATATACTTTGTGTAAAATTTGACAAAAGTGTAAGTAAATGTTATAATTGTAGGAAAATGTATAAGTAAAAGGTAAATGGAAGATTTTTGGGTAAAAGAGGTGTTTAATAGATCAAAGTAGGATGTAATGAGATATTAAAAATTGTAAAAATACATTCCTTGTGAAAATTGAGTGATAAAATAATTATCGTATAATTTTTAAGAAAAGTGTCGTAATAATTTAACTTTAACGATTAATATACCAAATAAATTTGAAACACTAGGAAAACTAAAAATATAGTTTTTATGAACTAAATGTAAGTTTAAAAATACATCGGGATCATTTTTGAAAGTAATGGATTAAATATTCAAAATAATAACTCACGCGATAAAGTCTATTAAATATAAAAATTACGCGATGAATGTGAAATAAAATGTCATGAATGAATAATCATGATGCAAATGATGTCAATGAAATGTAGACTAATCTTAGTCCATATGAAATGTACGTGATGTTATGATCATGAATTCGCCGCTAAACCATAAAGGTTACGCGAATTTGAAACAAGTAAACCAAGTTTACTATAAATGTTGAAATAATGAGACATGAATTGCGTCGAGAAATGACCTGAAAGTACGGGTTGTCACAAGTAGTATATGTGTTAATAAAAATAAACCGTAAAAACGTTTATTTATATTTTACGATCTTCTAATGTTTTATCGATAACAAACGTAAAATCATTTTAACGAAACAAATAAAATACGTAAATGGTTTGAACTAATAGTTTTAAGACACTTACATTCTCACATAAAACATTAAAAAAAGTATAAGTGATTTTATGATTTAGTATTACATATGTACAACAACTAGTGTTTACATATTTGGGTAGAATATACACATAACTAGTATGTAGTATGTTGGGTAATATAAATGGATAGAAACTTAAGTATCATAACCCATTGACCAAATACATTGAATGTAGTTGGGTACAACCCAAAGTCCATGACCCATATCCATGGAGCTTGACCCATAACCCGTTGCATGACATCATGCTTATATCATATATGGATAATATCCATAACCCATGGTATTGACCCACACCCATTTGACTAAGTGCATTGCACTCATAAGATACATTGTATCTAGTAAAAGACCCATGGATCAACCCATAACCCATGACCCATAACCATAACCAAAATACGCATGGGCAAAGAGGAGCGTCCCACGGATTCCTAGCTTTACGCTAGACGGAACCCTTGTGGGAGGGATCCGTAGGATCCGGGGAATAGTAGAATTTTCTCTCCATAAATAGTGAGCCATTTCTTAATTGTTTCTCACCCCTTTCTCACATACTTTCTCCTTGAGTTAAAAACTCTCTAACCCCAGATCCAAGTGATCTATGTTTGTAGTTTTGTTTTTGTGTGATTCTCTAGGTTCCTCTTAAAGGCGAGATCACCACCTTTGAAGTCAAGCAAGCTCAAGTCCATGAGTTGCTATGCTTCCTCATCATCAAGACTAATGAAGTCCTCTTGTTGATGGTTCTTTTCTTTCTTCTAAGAAGTGTAGTGTTGAAGACATTAGTGAAAGATGTCTCAAGTGTTAAGAGGAAGACATTAGTGAAAGGTGTCGATCGTTCGTATTGTAGGCATTAGTGAAGGGTGCCTAGAAGTCAAGTCACAAGACATTAGTGAAGGGTGTCTTGAAGATCTAGTTAAAGGCATTAGTGAAAGGTGCCTTAGATGTACATTTGATATGGTGTGTTTCGATGTACAAGATAGATTAGTATTGGATCCAAGGATATTGATATCCTTGATGATGTTGTAATAAGGAGTTGGTCTCCTTTGGGATTAGTCGTTGGTGTAGTGTTGGGTAGTAGTTCCTCCATTGTAATGGAACTCGGTATCTAGCCTAGTACCGGATAAAGGGTAGGCGACGTTGTGGTAGGTGTGGTTCACCTTGGTGTGAAACAACCCGGTGGTTAGCCTAGTACCGGAAAAAGAGTAGGCGATGTTGTGAAGGCTTCTCCGCCATAAGGATTTGGTGTTGTGTAGTGATTACGAACTCTCGAGTAGGTGACTCGGGGAGTGGAGTAGGGAAAGGAAGGTGTCCTTCTAGCCGAACCACTATAAATACTTGCGTTGTGGTTTTGTGCTTCTTACTCTTATGTTTTCATTACATATTTATACTTCTATATGTTTGTTTATCAACATCCAACACACATCCAAATAGATTGACATAAGTCGATCTAACTAGTTTAAATGAAAGTTTTAATTGGCAAAACTATTCAACCCTCCCCCCTTCTAGTTTTCCACAATTGGCATCAGAGCTTCATTACCAAGTTTATTGAAGTATATTGTACTTTAAAGACTTGATACGATCCGTGGTTTATTGAAAACTACAAAGAAGGTTTTTCATAAAAACAAACACCATGTCTTTTAAAATTATTTGTTTGGATGTTGATTAGATGACAACATTTTTCTTATTATTTATTTTTCATTTAATTGCACTAATCTTCTTTGTCATGTTGATTAATCAAAGCTCATACCTACCAAGCCATAGGAATCACTTGGTAACAAGAATACCTTCCCTAAGAAGGTATCTTAAATACAAAGGAGCTGGAATTGTCTACTGACATTTGTTGTGTCATTTGTAAAGACATTCCTAAGTGCATTAGAGGTATGACTTCCTACTTATCTCTAAATGACATTAGCTTGATAATTAAGTATGCCTACATAGGTATTTATATGATTATCTTTTGTGCATATACATGTATTACATGAAGCTTCATTAGGAAGCCTTTTCTCACATACGTGTTATTTTTTTGTCTAAAGTTGCGGTATATAAAACTTGTGTTTTATTTCACTTAATCCAAAAATCATATCTTTCTAATAATAAAACAAAACACAAATCTCAAAAATTCCTCCTTCCCCATAAATAAACCACCCGTCGCCCACTTTATCAAATCCCTACTTTTTCAAATCTTTCATTTTCAAAAAATTACCTCTCATTCAAAACTTCATCATCCTCTCATCTCAAACCAAAACCAAGAAGGTTCTTCAACAACATGGTTTACATCGCCCTCGTGCTCATCGCCTTAACCTCATCGCTCTTGTGTTCCCTATGATGAAGTTCACATACGGAGACATATACTTTGTCTTGTTAATCTACATTGGGATTATATACCCAATCCTTTGTATCATTCTTAGCATTGAAATAAATATTATTAATAGTCTAGTTTATCTAGGTTATTATTCTCATAACGTGTTTGTCATTTCTTTTGATTTATATCTTTCATATTCTTTCGTGATACATTAGAAACCATGAATGCATGCTAAAAGAAAATATAGGCTAAAATACATATCTTGGTATAAAACTATTAAACTTATGTTTTCATCAAGAAATCTGCTTCTGAAACTACAGATCTACGGATCCCGGAAGATATACTAGCCGGATCCCTTATAAAAGGGAACCGTGGGAACCGTACTCCTGGATAACAGTTTTTCATGCAAAATAAAAACCGGTTTCTTTCTAAAAGTAATATTCCACTAGACTGTCAAAACATTATGTGAGTTAAGTATCATTGTTGTAAAAAACCATTGTTAATAAAAATCTAGTAAACACGTTAGATAAACATTGGTTGACCACAAAAAATCACTTTCTGTTAACTCATCTTTTCTATAGGTTCAACTATGTCGTATGAATATGAGTTTTATTTTTCTCTCACTAGCGTCTACACTCCGAACATCTCCCTTGAGCCCAACACACCTGGCAATCATGTCCGTGGGTTCAATAATCTCGAAAACCGTCACTTCCACGAAGGACGTATTGTAGACACCTCTCTACAATTCGAAGAAGGTATCAATACCTCCTTCCGAGCCATAGGACTAGAATGTCTTCTCAAAATCAACGAGAAAATATGTCCAAGGTTCATAATGGAATTCTTCCGTCAAGTTGAACTCGTTCGTAATGAGGATCGCTCTCTATCTCTTTGGTTTTGGATCAAAAACCAAAAGTTTGTTTTAACCCTTGGGCAATTTGCTCACATTCTCCGAATTCCAAATCATGGACAATGTGCCTTCACCGAAGATTGGTCTCTTGATTCTCTCTTCAACTTTCGTGAAGAAAATAGTCCATATTGGTCACACATACCCTCCCCGGAGGATTTGAATCGCATAATATGCAAACCTCGACCATATTACTTCGATCCAAACATTATTTTTACATGGGACATTCGAGAAGAGTACAAACCTCTTGCACTCATCCTACGTGAAAATGTTTGGAGTCTTAGGGGAAATTGAGAAATCCTTCCCGCTTGTTGTGCTCACATAATGTATTGTTTGCTAACACAAAAACTATACAATCTCGCTTACTTCTTCGCAAGGAGAATTGTAAATCTTCAAAGCTCCAAGAATAAACTCATCCCTTATGGAATGTTCTTGACGCGCCTCTATCATAACGTCATGCATTTTCATCCTCAATTTCAAAGTCCGTTGTACGTACTTGTGAACAAGATGATGGAGCTTCTAAACATATCTCTCATGAACACTTTCTTCATTCCTGAATCAACAAACACTCATCAACCATTTGATGATCCTTCTAGCGAAAACGCTCAAGGAACTTAGTAATCTTTCAAATAGGATCAATCCTTAGTATTCATGTTTTATCAATGTAATCCAATTTATTTCATGAAATAAAATATTTTACATTTGATATCTTAGTGCTAGAACCTCTTTTAACTAACCTTGAAATATAATGCATTGTCAAAATCATTGCACACCTTTAGTAAAGGTTCTGCTTGACAGATAGACGGATCCCAAAGGTTGTGCTAGACGGATCCCTACTCTTAGGGAACCGTAGGAACCGACAAACAGAAAATGAAATTGCAAACATTGTATTTCAAACATGTCCTTAGAACGTCTAACACTAAGCTAGACATAGTGTCTTAAGGAAAATTATGTTCTTATCAAGTTAAGTAGATCTTTCCTACTCACACATAACTCACCTAGATCACAATCAAGACAATTGTAGATCTATCGTTTCACTTAAACCCATTACTCTTCCGCTCTCAAGCTCACTCATCATTTCTCACATGATCCCTCATATATAGCTTTGAAAATCTTTCTGTTGGAATAACTCCTAAACTAGAATTAAAGTGTTAGTAATTAATATGTAATAGTTAGCTTAATTTGGGTTTTATGTTAGTAATCAAGGCTAGGCTCATGTAGAAAGCCCATGAGACTATGCAAAGACCAATAAGAAAAGGATGGGAATTTGGTGTGTTGCCCTAGTTCCCTCATATAAATAATCTTGTAAACCTTCTCTTGAAGGTTGCTTGTTCACTTTTCTATTTCACTCTTAGCATAAACTTTTCTTATTCATTCGTGTGTCTTGGTTTAGTGTTCAACCGATCCTTTCTTCTCTCTTTCTTCATATTGATGCTTGTGTTACATAAATGGGAACCTAACAGTGGTATCATTCGCCAAATAGTTGGGTGAAACCGTTTTTGTTTTTGAAGTTTTAAGTTTATATGCGTAAGGCTCGGTCTCAAAACTTTCATACGCAAAAAGCTTTGATTTTTTCACTTTAAAATTCAAGATTCTTGTACTTTAAAGGTTATTTGGTGATAAAGTTTAAGTTTTTGGCAAAAAGTTTCAAACTTTACCTGTATTTCATTGGTCTTAAGCTTAGTTTTTGTCGTGTGGATATTTCTACGCATAAGGGTAAAAGGTGCTCTTAATCTTCAAGTTTCACACTTTTGTGTTACTTTGGTGATATTGAAGCTTTTTCATCTAAAAAATCAGGTTTCTAAACATCTTTGTGCTTAAAATCAGTTTTTGGTAAACATTGGCATTTCCTACGCATAAGAAAACCCTAAAGTTACGCGTAAGCTTCATAAGGTTTGATCTTCAGTGTTCTTGGTTTACTCAGTGTTTTCTTCTTTGGATAAGCCTGAAAACACTTCGACTTTGGATATCTTTTACACTGGGATAAGTGTAAAGCCCCTTTTATCACGTATACCTTATCACAAACCCACTTAATGAACACAAGTATACCCATGTAAAACACAAACAATATGCGTAGAATAGAAGAAGAAAAGATAGAATGTGGTGACTTGAATGATGTAGATCGTGTATATGTTTAGAGAGACAAAGAGTAGAAGATGAAAAACAATATTTCATAAGAAAACACACACACACAACACACTCTCAAGAACACACCTCAAATGACTCATTTGAGGTGTATTTATAGTACAAATACAAGATGCCCTAATGGGCTTTGGGATGGGCTTGGATTGGGTTGGATTGGATTATATCTTTCATAAGGCTAGCTTAACTTGACTAATAGCCATTTAGCTTAGCCCAATCCATGAGCCCGTTGACTATTCTATTACGATGTCTAACACACAATACAAAGTTCCTAAACGTGAATGACCATCACTTCTAATAAAAACTATTAAGGCTAACAATCTCCCCCTAAGGGGTGGTCATTCAAAAGATGCTCCACTTGATTAGGTCTTTACTTTTCTCGAGCTTGAACTTTGTGCGTAGTTATAGAATAGTCATGTTTCATTGTTCCTTCATGCTTTGTGATCAGATAATGTGGTTGTCTGCCATTGTCAACTTCGTTGGTTAGGTGTCTCCACGTCATTCTCCACTATGCTCACACTTCTATTTGACTTTGAAGTTCCGATGAGATGAAGTTCTCTAGTCTTTAAACTTTTTAGATTCTGTGACATTGACGAAGAATCATCTTTAACTTTGAGTAGCCTTTGATTTTGATGAGAACTTTCATGTGTTGTTGGTATGAGCATGTGGAGAGTCTGCACGATCAATCCGCTCCGGAGCTTCCATAAGAAGAAAACATAAAAAACAGGTTAGTAATAAGCGGATTCCGGCACTTATAAGTTTGAATTTAGAGGGTGTTAACAGCATAGTATGAAAACACGTCTCTAATTCTCACAAGGGCCGTTCCTGAACTGGAGTCCCACAAGTGAGATAACGCGATGTACCGAAGTACACCTGCAGTTCAGATGAGTCGCTGAGGTACACCGAAGCATCAACCCACGACTGTAGACCGTTTGAGACATACTAAGCGTAATCCACGGGGAGTTACCGAAGTGACCTGCTTGATGTTAACCCTGGCAGGAGTTTCCATTCAATCACTGAGGATCACAATTGTGAACCTCTCATAAATGTTCTGGCAGATTGCTAAGATCTGCGTAGGAATATAGAATATATCACTTGTGTCCTTATAGATGAACAACAAGAGATGAAATGTCATGTGTTCCTATGAGATCTTTTGATGAATCTCGTGGCTCTAGACTCAATAGTGCATTTTGGTTTTCCTGAGCGGAGACTAGGGAGAGGGTCTCCTTCTTCAATACCAACGATCTCTAAGAGAAAGTCGATAGATTATGTAGGGTTCCCAGTGAGAATGAAACAAATCCTTTTAAGAGGAATTGAGTGGCTAGAAGGTTTAGTGCAGTGCGTCACTGGGTCCATGACGTCTTTGTCTTCAATACCAGTGTCATCTAGTGACAACCAGTAGCAGATGAGTTGAACCCGGTTTCTGCCCTAAGGTTGAATATGGAGGGCTATTTCTTTTCACCATTTCTTTTACTTTTCTTTTTAATTCTTCAACCCCTTCTTTCTCCTTTCTCACATTACTCCTTTTTTCAATCATTCCTAAGGACCTCTAGTTCTAACTATTTGTAATGTCCTTGGGTAGATCTCTCCGGCTCTGGCGGATCATAGGACGAATTTCCTATCCTTAGTCACCTTATAACTCCATGACTGTCCTATTGTTGCCATAAAACCATTTTTCTTGAAAATCTCTCAAAGTGTTTATGATAGAAAACATGTTTGGAACACTCTGAGAGTTTTATATTTTCAGAAACACTCCCCCTTCACCTTCACATGTGCTTATATTGTTTTGACAGAAATCAGCACATAGAGGGTAGAGTTTGCACATTTTGAATTGATTTGCTCATAATAGACAATTCCCCACGAGACACGGTTACGTTGCTCAGTTAAAGAGTTCCATTGTCAGTTTTTAGGTGACAACTAGCTCTAATAACTAACTTGAAGTTGTAAAAACTTCTTGAAAACAAGGTTAGACCCATGTAAGTGCATGTCTATCACAAGTTTCTCGAAATGGTACATTTACTGACTTTGATTACTCGTCAATTCATTGGTTTCGACTGAGTTGAGCTCTTTTGAGATTCAAACAACGATCATTAAAAATTTTGATCACATTTTAATCACGTTTCTCCCCCTCAAAAATAGCATATCTATGATGTTTTTGAAACACAATGATTAAAAGATATGTTTTTCGAAAAGCATTTGGAGAGAAACTAATTTAGCATGAATTTTGGAACAATTTTGGTTTTATACTCCCCCTTTAATAAAGCATAATCAATTAAAGTGTTTTAGAGGGAGTTATCTTGAGCACAAAATATTTTGAAAGATTTTGAAAATCTTTTTGAACAATCTTGAAAAGGTGCTCAAGATGATGATGATTTCTCACCAGTTTTAAATGTAGAGCACTGAAGCGTACACTTGATTTTTTCTTTAAAAAGCACGAGTTTTGATTTGAAAATAATCAAAAGTCATCATTTTAGTCCGGGTTTCGTACTGAAGTATACGAAAGCCATTTTATGGAGAAATTTTGAGAAACGACATGTTTTGAAAAACATATTAAAGAACTCTCGCTCAAGCATCTGTACATACCCGTATCATTGTTGAATGACATTTCTAGAAACATACAGAATATCGATTATACGAGAGACATGTCGTGAGAAGAATATTTTTGGATTTTTGATTTTATATTGTTTTTGTATTTTTGAAAGTTTTCTATTTTTGTATTTTGTTTTTGTTGGTTTTTCAAATTTTGTATTTTGTTTTTCAAAAAATATTTACAAAGAAGATTTGAAGAAAGAGAAATTAAGTTGGGACAAGTAAAAGTGGAGATAAGAGTGGAACTAGAAAAGGATTTCCACATGCGAATTTGGCATAAAGTTCTTCTTTACCACAAGGGGTATATGAACCTTCAACACTTTTACAAGTACCTGCATCCACAGAAGAAGAATTTTCACAAATAACAGTGTTAGAAGTACATGATTCCTCACGGTGAGGGTGATCACTATCAACGGTTGTAGTGGATCTGACTTCCTTATCCGAATGATTGTCACTATTATCTGTGTTGGTGCAAGTATCAAAAATCTTTCCTGTGGGAATCCATCTAAGACCTATTTTGTTGAAAACTTTGCCCGTGGGAATCCACCTAAGGTAAGATCTAGGAGTTTTTTTCGTATCAGATGCAGCGGAAGACTCATTTTTAGAAAAACTACGTCCTGAAGAGATCCACCTATTGGTTTCTTTTTGTTTGACAGTTTATCAACGGGCTTGTTTCTATTTGGTGTCTTAGTGGATTGTGCCTTGGCACGAGAATTATATTTCTTGAGATATTGTGAGACACATGCCTCATGATTAACTGAAAAGACACTTTTTTTACATGTAGTACAGACAAATTCAATATTCTTGTTTAAAACAGCAGCTTTAACTTTGTCACTACAGTCTTTTGGACATTGATTCTTGTTCGAAAAAGACTTAGAATTCCTAGTGTTGTTTTCTAAGGGCATAGCATTTTCTTTTGCCCAACTACTCTTAGATGCAAGCCAATCCCTATTCTTTTGTAGAGTGTTCCTAGGTAATGGTTTACTACTACTAGTAGTGCCTTGAAATCTTGTAGAATTCATCACGCTAGATGTTGCACCTAGAATTCCGTCTTTTCGAGTCTGTGCCTTTTTCCTAGCTTCTTCGAGATAGTGATTTCGGACCATGTCGTTAGAACCAACAGATTCTTTAACTGGATTTTTGGTCACATTCCGTGTACTATTCCTAGAAATGCCAGGTGTAATCACATTTGGTTTTTCAGCAACAGCTTTTTCTTTTTCAAAACCTTTGATAATTCTCTTTTTAATAGGTAAGGACTGTGGAGTGACTGCTTTTGACAAATCATGATTCTCATTGACTTCTGGAGGAAACTGAGAAATAGACATTTTTGGTTTGGAAACCGGTTTAGGAACATTTGTTTTCTCCTCAGTCAATGGTTTTGCAAACTTAGTATCCACAGCCTTTCCTTTTTGACATCCCAGCTGAGCTCTCAAAAGATCATTTTGCTCTTTCATGTCTTTGTAGGCACGCTCATACGACATTTTGTCATACTTGCATTCCTCAGACTTTCAATCAAGTTGTTTAAAATAGGACACGTTTTCTTTTTCAAGTTTTTCAAGAGCTTGTTCATATTTTGAAACAATTGCGGAGGTCTCAGAGTGGAGTCTTTCATGATCTTCAACAGAATATGTTTGGAGAATAATGGACATGATATCGGTAGTCATAACATCTTCGAAGAGAGAATCATTCAAATTTTCCAAAACTTTGATGTGATCAACACTTTCATTAGCTTGCTTTACCAGGGATTTATGGTCCTTGACAAATTCAGCTGTTTCTTTCAAAAAGGCTTGTTCAAAATAAATTACCCTTGAGTTCATGTTATTCAGCTGAGGGGCAATTTTAGTTTCAAAAAACTTTTTCTGTTCATTATCAAAACTATTGAACCAGATGTTTGTTGTAATATGAGTTTTAGTTTTAACGGTCTCTTGAAGTCTCCCAATTCTAGTTTTAACATCGTCTAAAATGCTTCTGGCATCACTTGTGTTAAAAGGATTGTTTGAAGAAATTTGTTCGATTTTCGAAAAGGAAAACTGGTGTGATGGAAAACTTTGATTGTTCTTTATGTGAAACAAACGAAATACCATTAATTTTGTTCCATTTGTTATAGTTAATTGGTTTGATTTCCGGATGTTTTTGTTTCATTCTTGATCTACTCTCCTCAGATAGTTCCAACGTTTCATGAGAATCATGCACAATTATGGGTTCATGCAAAGGTTTTCCATTGTTCAACACATTCCGTTGTTTCTAAGCTTTCTTGAGGAACGAAGGAGGTGAGTTACCAAGAGCCATTTTATTAGAAGTATGAAAAATCGGATTTACTTGATTAGAAAGCATCTTGTTTGTTTTAGCGGAATGACCCGTTGTAAGAAGTAAATTATCCAATTTTTGATAGTTTCATTTTTATCCAGAATTTCATCAAGAAGAGAATCTTCTCGTTTTGAAAAATCAAGAATCAACTGTTTCTTCGCTTTTTCAAGATCAGAAAACAGTGCTTTTTGTTTAGAAAGTTGGTCATTTAGTTCGGAAATTTCCTTGTTTAAAGATTTTATTTTCAAGTTCAGATTCACATCAAGTGTATCATACTTGATTTGCAATTGTTTTTCTTTTAAAACAGAATCTCGATAACCAATTTCTAATTCGGATATTTTGTTTGTATGAAATTCATAGGCTCTGGCGTTCTCTTTGTAACTCTCAAGCTCAATGGTCAATTTAACATTCGCGGCCTTAACTTCGCGATTGACCTTACTCACTTTCTCAATTTCAATGCCACAGTTATTGATTAATGATTCAAAATAAGCACGGGTTTCCTCATCGTCTCAAGATTTTGTGCCACACAGCCGCCATTAGGATCCACATCCGGAGTTTGAGTTCGTATTGCTACAACTCGGATTGTCCGGTATGTATCATAAGTAGGTGCTGATGTCACAGAATGTTGTTCTTCATGAGTAAACTGATTAGCAACATTACTATAATTTGGTACCTCATTGAGTGAATCTGTGTCATAGACTGGAGGTGTATCAAAAGTACCGCTTGATGTTGAGTCCGGCTGATTGATTGTATGACTGGAGTTTGCAGTATTGATTGCTTTATGTGCCCGTTTTGGATTCATGAATTCGTATTCTGCAGCAGTCAATTCAATTCCCGATTCTTCTTTTTGTGCTAACATCAACATGTACTGGATCCTTTCAAGCTTCGTCAATCGTTTGACACTGCATTCTGGATCAAAATACCCTGAATCTTTGTTGTGATTGTTAGAGGTAGCTTGCGGAACCGAAGTCATAAAACAGTTATTCCCATTTTGATATCCCATATTCTGATTCACAATCTCACCCCCTTGATGTCCATCAAACTGTCATGCATATTGCATCTGATTCCCCATTTGTATACCCGTAGCAAATCCATTCTGATTCCCAATAACATCAACCATTTGTCCTCCTTGACCCATATGCATACTTGGTTGAGAAAACTGCGGATTATACGATGAAATCCATTGGTTGTTGTTATTTTGTGTAGTTGGACTAATGTTTAGGTCATTGAAGAATGAATCAAAGAAAGCAGTTTTGAGACGATCTGCCAGAGTTTCCATTGACGAAGGTATGTATGATAAAGTTGATGTAGGATCGATTCAACGATAAAGGAGTTGTGTTTGAAGAAGATTAGGCTCGGTTGAGGTTTTTCTGAAAGTCGTACTCGTAACCTTGGTTCTTAGGCGTAAAAAATTTTCTCCCAAAATTTGAAATTCACTGTAAAAATCAATTCTAAGGTCGTATGAAAAATTTGAGTTATGACAATTTTGATGCCAAATTTGACCCGAAAAATTTGAATTTAGGCCCAAAAATTTGAATTTTTGACCAAAATTTGCACAGTTAAACCAAAATTTGAATCTCGCGTAAAAATTGAACATTTAGTCTCCTCAAAAATTTAAATTTGCACAGTTAAACCAAAATTTGAATTTTTTTTTTGTTTTTGTTTTTTTTTAAAGAGAGAGCTTAGGCGTAGACCAAAGAAGTTACGAGTAGGATGCTTAGGCGTAGAAAGACCCTTACGCGTAGGATAAACTTATGCGTAGAACCCAACTTACGCGTAACACAAGAGCTTACGCGTAGGTATAGCTTACGCGTATGAATAGCTTACACGTAGGAATAGGGTTTTGCCCAAAAATCTTTTACACTATCACAGTGTAAGAGATATCCAAAGTCGAAGTGTTCCACAAACTTATCCAAGTGAGGGAAGCACTGAGTAATCGTTTTAGCTCGAAGAATCTGCACCAAAAGCTTATGCGTAGAAAGTTATGCGTAGACAAACGACGTTGACTTTTCTTACGCGTAGAACTAGGGTTTTGACCTACACGTAAAAAATTTCCAGTGATTCAAACGATTTCTCTTGCACAGATAGCCTTAAAAACACTCGAATAACACAAAACTGTTGACCGTTTTCACCCAAAGTGCTTAGAAAGCTTACGAGTAGAAATGACCAATGAACCAAATACGTGCTTAAAAGTGAAGAAAAACACGTAAAGCTTCGAACTTTTTGCAAAAAACTGAAACTTTAGCACCAAATAAACCTTAAACCACAAGAATCTTGAATTTTTAAGTGCAAAAATTAAAGCTTTAAGCGTGAAAACTTTGATAACGAACCTACGCGTAACACTACAAAAAAAACTTCAACCAAAACACTCCTAAACCATTGTTAGGCGATTGATACCAATTGTAAAGCCTCGTTTTTACACAACTTTACCACACGAATACCAAGCTTAGAAGAAGAACACGTTACACATACAATATATGCGTAAAGATTAAGAAAGCAAAGAAAGAAAGATGGTGACAAGAGATGTATATTATGCGTGTTTATGTTTAGAGAGATAGAGGAAAGAAGATGAAAACAATATTTCATAAGAAAACACACACACACAACACACTCTCAAGCACACACCTCAAATGACTCATTTGAGGTGTATTTATAGTACAAATACAAGATGCCCTAATGGGCTTTGGGATGGGCTTGGATTGGGTTGGATTGGATTATATCTTTCATAAGGCTAGCTTAACTTGACTAATAGCCATTTAGCTTAGCCCAATCCATAAGCCCGTTGACTATTCTATTACGATGTCTAACACACGATACAAAGTTCCTAAACGTGAATGACCATCACTTCTAATAAAAACTATTAAGGCTAACAATAAGTGTAAAGGATTTTTGGGCAAAACCCTAGTTTTACGCCTAAGCAAACTCTTACGCGTAGAATCTTTACGCCTAAGCATTGTTTTACGCATTAGCCTTGTCTTACGCATAAGCAATTCTTACGCATAAGCATTCTACTAATAACCCTTTGGTTTACGCATAAGCTAAGGTTTACTTAACCCTACGCGTAAGCTAATCATACGCGTAAGATTACTTCTTACGCGTAAGTTGGTGTCTTTATGCATAAGGTTTCTTTGCCTAAGCTGGTTTTTCTACGCATAAGGTTTCTTTGCCTAAGATTGGTTTCTACGCATAAGGACTCTTCTTCAACAAAGTTTCATTCGACTACAAATATCCACTTTACAACACAAGTTTCAAGATGTCCCAACGACCATACTCTAACTACTTCCCTCATGTGTATCCTCAACAAGTACAACAACAAATCAATCAACAATAACAACTCTATCAACTACAACATCAATTCCCTCAAGGAGCAACTCAACCACAAATGATTCAACCACCACCTAGTCTTCAAGTACAACCTTACATAAACATTCACAATCAGCATTCGTCCAGGAATACTATGAGGGAACCGTCTTGGTTTGCAAAGAAGTGTGAAGCTTTAAGTAGCCAACAATCCATTCATGAGGATGGATGACTTGATAGAATTCCAATGCTCACTCCTAGAAACTACGATCAATGGGTGATTAGGTTCTTTAGGTTTTGTCATCTAAAGAAGCCACATGGAAAGTTCTTAAAGAAGGTCATCCTCGAAGGTCCATTTCAGATGCCTACTGTCGTTACACCCGGAGATCCAAATGCCAATCCACCAAGAGGTGATGTCACCAACATTGCAAGCCTTAATGACCTCACTGCTGATGAACTTCTACATTTTGAAGCCGATGAACTAGCAATGCAATACATCCTTTTGGGATTACCAAATCCGATCCTTTGAAGTGTTGATGCTCAAAAGACTGCTAAAGCAATGTGGGAACATATTCATCTTCTCATGGAAGGCACTGAACTCAATCAAGAGGACATGGAATCCAAAATCTACTTGGCTTATGAACACTTCATGATTGAACCAGGAGAGACATTAGAGTCTTATCATCATCGATTCCCAGACATCATCAATGACTTGGAAAAACATAACATCATTATGCCAAGAATTGCAATCAACACTAAGTTCCTAAGTAGTCTTGGTCCTGATTGGGAAAAGTATATCATTTTCATCCGTCAAGCAAAGAATCTTCATCATGCTACATACGGATTGTTGTACGACTATTTGAAGCCCCACCAAAAAGAAGTTGACCAAGAAAGGGTTATCCGTGGACTCCTCGTCACACCTTCACTTTCAGATAATCAACAACTAGCTTTGTGGGCTGAAGCTTGTTATCCTCAATTCCCGAAATTACAAACTGTATTCACAAATCCTCCACAACCCGCTGCTCAACCATCTGCTACGATAACACCTTATGATCCGTCACAGCACCAATCTTAAGAAACTCAATTGGTTCCATACAGCAAAAACAATGATCAAGCACTTTATAGTGAATCTAATGAGGATACAGAAGCTTTTGATGCATTGCAGCAAGGATTGGTCATGATTTCTCGAGCCTTTGGCCGATACTCAAACAAATCCAACAAACGCATTCGTATCTCATCAAACACAAGGAATGAGGCTGTTGTTAACAATGGACGTGTTGAAGTTCAGAATCGAGGTAATGTTCGTTAGATGGGCGGTGGTCAAGGATTTAATCCAATGGGAAGGAATAACATGGGTGCTCCACAACAACAAAGAGCTCAAGTGGTTGAACAGGGTAATGCTCAGAATGGGATTAATGGTCTTCGTTGTTATAACTGTAAAGAGAAGGGTCATCCGGTAAATGCATGCCCAAAGCCGAGGACATGAGGTAGTGCTTATCACAGAGAGGCTTTACTTTTGGCTCTTAAGGATGAAGCTGGTGGAACTCTTACCAACAAGGAATAGAGCTTCATGGCAAATGCAGATTCTGATGATGATATGGAGGACTTGCAGGCTAATGCAGCAGTTATGTTGATGGCAAACATGCACGAACTACACATGAGTGACACAGGCCCAGTGTATGACACTGACGGCTTGTCTCAGGTACCGGATCAAACCATATTCATTACTGATATGTGATCTCCGCCTACATCTGTATCCGAAGAGGATCAGAGTGTTCAACGTGAGTCGTCTACGTCTCATTCCGATGATAATCAATTAGATCCCGTAGTTATATTTGACGATCAAGATGACCTTATGGTTACCATTGATAATCAAGTTGACTCCGTGGTTATACTTGAGGATCTGACTAATGATCATATTGAGACTTACGTTGAACAAGCTGAACTTCCGTCTGAGCTCATGACCTTACTTAAAGACCAAGCATCTCGTCTGGAAATTTGCAAGGACATCAATAAGCAATTAAAGGACAAAAATGCACTGTTAACTAGGGATATTGAATGCTTAAAAAACCAACTCAACGTTTTTAAAACTCAAGAAAAACGTGAAAAAGGTTTTGAAGTCGCGTTTGCTAAATCTTACCAAAACGAAAAATCATTAGAAAAACAGATACGTGATCTAGTCGCATCCAAGAATGATTTGTTGTCTCAAATAGAACAACTGAAATATGATCATAAACAACAACTTAACGCTCTCACTTTGGAAACTCAAAAAGCCAAGTCTAAGTTGTTAACTTGTCAAAAACAGTTCTCTGAGTACAAAAAGTATTCAACGAAATGAATAGATGACTATCTTGAGGAAATTGTCGACTTACAAAACAAAATCAAAGAGTTTCGAAATGTTGTTTATAAACATAGTGAATCAGGCACAACGATTCAAAAGTTTACTTTCAAACCAAATCCAAATGGATATGGACCGAATCTTGCTGCTTACAAACCTAAGTTTTCAAATAGAGCATTCAAACCAAATCCGGAAGTTTACGGTGCAGAACATAGAATTGATGATTCCATTATGAGTGTTGTTGAATATAATCGTCAACAGGAATTCGATGCAGATGACGAAAGTCGGTCAAAAATGGTAAATGTCATTTATAACAAACCATTTAACTATTCAAAAGACGTAACTTTTGTCCCACAACAGGATAATTCTAACACACCTTTGGTTATCACACCAGTTTCTGAGTCTTCTAATGTTGATCCCCAACACAATGGTGCACACATAAATGGTCCTTTACCTTCACTCAGTGAACTTAAAGTAATACCCGAAAGTCGTCAAATTCTTAAATATTTTGACACTTTCTTATCTGACATCAAAATTTTAGAACGTGAGATTGAATTTTATTCTGAAATAAAAGTTGAACATTTTCAATGGCCTCAGGCGCGAGAACAAAGAGATATTTTTCAGAAAAGAATTTTACCCCATGTTCAAAATTTGAAAAATTGTGCACTATATTGGGAAAGGGAATTTCATAAGGAACTTGGACTGATGAAATTAGTTTTCGAGAAAACAAAAACATCTATTTCAAATACAAAACGCAAAAAGAAAATGTTAAGAAAAGATGTTGATCGACTCTTGGAAGATGTTATCTGTGCTGATATCCATAATGTTGTGGTACTACATTCTGTTGCATATGCATTTTATTATATCTCTGCTGATTCTGTTGATTCTGTTGAAATTGTTGAGAGCAATGATACTATGTCACAAATCAAGTCTTTAAACGTTGAAAATGAACGACTGTTAAACGAGCTTTCAAATGCAAAACGTCGTCTTCAATGGTGTCAAAAAGATTGTCAAAATTGAGAGCTCGCTTTGCAAAATAAAATCAACCAGTTGCATACAAAAACTCTTAATCCAAAACTTGAGCAACTGGATGATCAAAACGCGTCTTTAAAGTGTCAAATTTCAAAATATGAACAAGAAATTTCAAAAGTTAAAAAGGAATATGGTGTCATATTTGATTTAATCAAAACGAGTCGTGCTAAAGCGGACAAAGACCTTGATGATCATCTTGCATACACCAAAGATGTTTTACGAATAGATGGACTCACTCGTTCTGAAAATCTAGATTTGTTACACAAAATCCATGATCTAAAAGCAGAGTTGGTGACACTTAAGCAAGATAGGGATAGTAACATTGTAGTAACTATACCTACACAGATTCAAAATGAAACTAGAATGCCTAATATCAATCCACAAGAAACTAATGTGCTTCCCTCTATTGAAACAGGAATAGTTGACTTTTTTCCCAACGCCCGCACTTCACAGCCTAGGAGCAATACATGGAAGAATAGGAAGTTGCGACATAAGAAAAGAACAATAAAGAATGCTGAAGTAGAAGAACACCCTAGGACTTTGAATAAAACTCAAGTTGCACCCACTTTAGATATTGCGTCTAACAAATGTAATGAATAAAGTGATGTAACGAATGATGAATCTTTAAGTACTCTTAATGTTTTGTTTCAAGCTTCTTGTGTTGGTTGTCGTAGAAGCATGTTTTCTGGTTGTCATGATAAATGTGTTGCTAAGGATATCTTGAACCGTAAGCGGAATAATAGAAAACGGAATACCTCTAGGCCCACTAATGCTTCTAAGTCTGTGCTAGGTAAACCACCCTCTAGTGTTCCAACTACGATCATTGATGTACCCATAGAACCCCCTTCACCTCCTAGGAAGAACTTATCACCTAGTGCATTCACTAAGGCCAAAGCTAAGACTAGTTAGAGATGGCAGAAATGGTTACATAATACATTTGGATTTAAATGGATACCTAAAATCATTGATATATGTGTTTCTACTATAACTGCTTCGGAACCCTCTAACTCATCAGGTTCCACATCTACTTCTATTCCATCTGTGTCGTCTGTGTGTAATGCAGGTGATACAGATCATCCTTTGGATTGTTGATAGCGGATGTTCCTGACACATGAAAGGCAATCTCAAACTGTTATCAAACTTTGTTGCAAAGTTCATTTGCAATGTCAAATTCGGGAATGATCACTTCGCAGCTATCATGGGCTACGGAGATTACATCAATGGCAACATCAAAATTAGCAGGGTTTATTATGTGTAAGGCCTCGGTCACAATCTCTTCTCAGTAGGTCAATTCTGTGATGGAGATTTGGAAGTTGCTTTTCGGGAGAAAACTTGTTTCATTCGTGATCTACAAGGAAACGATCTTATGTCTGGCACCCGCACTTCAAGTCTTTATACAATCTTAATGAAAAACATGATTGCTTCATCTCCCATTTGTCTACTTTCAAAGGCAACATCTACAAAATCTTGGCTATGGCATCGTCGTCTCTCACATTTAAACTTTCAAACCATAACCAACCTTGCTCGATACAAACTTGTTGAAGGTCTCCCAAGATTATGATATTCTAAAGATCACCTCTGCTCAGCTTGTGAACAAGGGAAAATCACTCGTGCTCACTTTCCTTCAAAAGTGGAACACAGCGCACAGCATGTGCTTCATCTTCTTCACATGGATTTGTGTGGCCCGATGCGCGTGCAGACAATTAATGGCAAATGCTACATCTTGGTAATTGTAGATGACTACTCAAGATGGACTTAGGTTTATTTTCTTCGAAGTAAAGATCAAGCTCCACATATGATCATCACCTTTCTCACGAAAATTCAAGTTCAGCTCCGGAACAAAGTCAAACAAATCAGAACTGTTAGGATTTAGTAAATCCAGGTATTAAAGTGTCGGTCACCTCAAGTATTTGTAATCGTTAGAAAGCTCGTAGTCATAGTTATTTAATGTTAAGTAGTATTTAGTTAAGTAATACCGTGGAGGACGGATGGGTCTTTACCCACTGTATGCCTGATCCACAACCCGTTAGGTGGCAATTTTTGTTAAGACTATAAATACTCTCTACCTCCCAAGGTAGAGAGTTGGAGCTCATAAAAAGACTTTTCTTTCTCTCACTAAAGTTCCCAAAACTCTAACTTTCTCTCTCTAAAACCATAGTATACGCCTACTTATGTTTGTGTTATGATGTGTATGTGAAATCCAATATGTTACAAATGGTATCAAGAGCCATGGTTAGATCATCTCTTACATATCCTTGGATTTCTAGTGGTTTTTAGGTGGTTTTCGAGTTTGAAAAAGTTTAGTGGTTTTTGCATCATTTGGTTCATTTCTAGTGTTAAAGTTTGAATTTTGGGTGTACTTTTGTGTTTAGAATCATTGTATGTGCTTGGGTTTCGATTTGGTAAGCTTGAATCACTGTGGTTGAGCTTGTTTTGGATTGAAAAGTGTGTTTTTGAAGTTTTTCTTGGTAGCGACTTGGTTCTCGTAGTGAATTTCATCTTAGCGACTTGCTTCAGTAAAAAGTAGCGAGTTGTAGTGCTTTTTGGTAGCGACTTGGTCCTAGCGACTTGTCTTTTGAGACAAGCCGACAAACACTACACTTAGTGGATTCTCCACTACGGGTAGCGACTTGGTGAAGGTAGCGACTTGCTTTCAATTTTATTAGCGACTTGTACTTAAGTTTCTTAGCGACTTGGTGTTAGCAACTTGGACATTAGCGAGTTGCTATTTAGCGACTTGACGACTTAGCGACTTGGTGCTTAGCGACTTGCTGTCAAAATTCGTAGCGACTTGGTTGAATTATTTTTTGTAATACGGTTTTCTCTTGATTCAGTAAAATCTCGTGAAAGAATCTATTTCCCGGTTTAATCATAGAGTTTTTAAATCCCGTGTAATCTGTTAACATGTCTACCAACGTACCTACAATCATCTCCACTTGTCTTGAGGATGTTTAAGAAGCTGGTTCAGATACTCGTCCTCCTATGCTTGACAGAACTGACTACGACTCTTGGGCTCAACGAATCAGATTGTATCGTCTTGGAAAGGAAAATGGGGTCAACATTCTCAAATCCATTGATGAAGGACCTTATCAGGTTAAGACTACAAGAGATATAATTGATACTGCTGCAGATGGAACCATGATCTTTGGATTGGACAGACCAAAGACGTATGATGAGCTCAATGATAAGGAGAAAAGGAGATTTGATGCTGATATCAGGGCTTCAAACATCATACTTAAAGGTCTTCCAAAAGACATCTACAAGCTGATCAATCAAAACACTGAATCCAAGGCAGTTTGGGATAATGTCAAGATGCTTCTCTCAGGTTCTGAATTGACTAAAGAAGACAGAGAATCACAATTGTATGATGAATTTGAGCACTTCAAGATGAAACCAGATGAGAGTATCTATGAGTACTACGTGAGATTCCACAAGCTTGTGAATGACATGAGGAACATCAGAATGACTATGCCAAACATTCAGCTGAACTCAAAGTTTGTGAACAACATGAATCCCAAATGGCACATGTGTTATCACCTCTGTGAAGCTAACCAAAGGATTGAAGAACACCAACTATGAGCAACTGTATAAATTCCTTCTCCAGAATGAGAGACATGCTGTGTTTGAAAAAAGGATTCTGGATCAGTTCAAAACCTATCAGGGAGAATCAAGCTCACCAAATGATTCTACAGCTTTCTACACCAATGTTGGTATTACCACCCAAGCATCTCATGTCATACCCATGGGAAATGGTAATCACAAACTCATTCCCGATCCAAGGTTCAAACAAGCTGATGCTGATGCAGCCGTGGGACACTTCATTAATCAACTGGCCCTTATGGTCAAACAAAACATGACTCTCAATCCACATACCAATAGTCTTCTCACTAACAATGAGATCGAGCATCCAACCTTCACAATCATGCGGCTATCGAGATGGAAAATTATGGTGCAACCAGCTCAAGGAAGGCAATATAAACAGGGTAGAGGTGGAGTAGGTGGAGGTTATGCTGCTAATCAAAATCGGGGAAGGATTGGGAATCAAGGTCAAGCAAAGCCAATCAAATGCTACAACTGCGGTGGTGAGGGACATATTGCAAGGAACTGTACATCTCCAAAACGTCCTCAGAATGCAGAATACTTCAGAGACAAGATGCTGCTTGTGCAAGCTCAGGACAACGGAGCAACTTTGGATGAAGAGGAGTTGTTGTTTCTTACTGAAGGGAATGCTAAGACATATGATGTTGATGTAGATGAGCAGCCAGTCAGAGGTATGGGTTAGAACAATCTAAATGCATTTCAAGTAGCTGATTGTGATGCTTATGATTCAGATGTGGATGATGAACCAACTACCCAGTCAATCTTCATGGCTAGCATCTCCCCTATGGTCTCTTCTAAGGTTCCTTCACCACAACAGGCTGGTCCATCCAAAGAAACAATCATCTCGGAGGTATTAAAATTATACGATAAAGTTGATGAGCAAAAGATACATAATGAAGTACAATCTCTTGAAACTTATGATTCAGATAATGATAATGTGGGTAATAGTAATATTGTCCCATATGATCAATACATGGCTCAAAGTAAAAGTGAGATTGTACCAAGTGATGTATCTTTTGCAGTCAATAATGACTGTGATTTTGATGAATACACTGCATGTGCCCCTGATGACTCTGTTACCTCTGAACTAAGTGCCTATAATGAACAAGTTGCTATCTATGAACAACGTGCTAAGTTTGAGTTAACCACCCGTGGAGCGGAAATGGATGACCAAATGCGTACAATTATTAGAAAAAGTAGGTTTAGAGAAAAAGTATTAAAACAAGAGTTAAATTCCTTACAAGAAAAGCTTTCTAAACTGCTAAGCAAAAACAAGAACTTCAAGAAAATGTTAAACTGCTTAAGCAAGAATTCAATACTAAGGAATCAAAACTTTTGAATGATTTTTCCAATCTAAAAACTTTGAAAAACAAGCTTGAAAATAAGTTGTATGTACAAGGAAATACCATTCAGACTGCTCACTTAATCACTAAGCACAGAGTTTTGAGTGATAAGCATAGTATTCCCCTTGTTGAGGAACCAAATCCAGAGGTCATTAAAAAGGCTAGAAGTGCTCATAAGGTAATTTATGATGGCAATGAAATCCTTAAGCCTAGGTAAACCTAGGTACGCTTGAGTGCTTGCGAGGAAGATAAGAAATCAGATGAAGTCACTAGGGAGAAAATGGATAAGAAACTCAATAATCCTACATGTAAAGAGAAAAACATAATTATCAGACCCCATGATTACAAAAAGGAAAATTGGATTTACTTGAACAAGTTTAAGCCTCAAACGTTGTTAACACCCGAACAAGTGTTTTGGAAAAAGGATTTAGATAAGCAAAAAGCAGAGAATCTTGTTGTAACAAATACCCCCCTTAGGAAAATGCCTTCCGCGACTGTGTATCCTCCTAATACACCAATGCACTTAGTCCCTAGAACTATTTCCACTAAAAGCAAGACCTTAATCAATCAATATGTTATCTTTCAATTATTTGTTGATTTTGAGAAAACTTGTAACAAAAGGATCACACCCATTGGTATAACTGAAGGGGAAAGGGGTTTTGAGCAAACTAAAGAATGCTATTTAACTGAGATCATGCCTTTCTTTAAACAATTAAAAGGTCAATTTGAGAGTCTTAAAAAGGGTATGGACTTAGATATTAAACAAATGGAAAAGGAATATGATGCGATGATTGTTGAGGTTAGTGACTATGAGCGAGAATTAAAATATAATGAGATTGAGAGGAAGAACTTGCATACCTTGAATGAGAATCTTATTTCTGAATGTATTGCTCAAGATGTGTTTTACATTGCTACAAATTGTTCCATTAATGCTTCTCAATTTCATGAATTATCTTTGCTCAAAGTCTCTCCATGATCGTGTCATTAAGCTTGAAAAAACTAACTCTAAATTGCATGATAAAGTTGAACAGGATGATCATGATAATTTGGTGAAACAGTTTTCTAAATTGGAAGTTGAGCATCTTGCTTTGCAATTAAAATATCAACATCTGAAAGAAAATGTTAAAACCTCAAATATCAAGACATCCTTGGATGTTCCCGAGATTTGATGCAGGTTTTGAAATTAGCAAACGTGATGAACAGATTCGAGCTCATTGTAACACGAGAAAGTTGAAAGCCCAAATCTCTCAATTAAAGGGTGAAAAGAACAATGTGATTGGATCCCAAATGCCTCCTCCTTTAGATTCTCAGTATTCTCAAACTTTTCATCTTCAAAACTTAGTTAATGCCTTACAAAAGGAAAACGAGTTTTCTAGAAGAAAATGAAAAAGTTAAACGACACTTTAAAGAGTTATATGATTCAATGAAAGTCACTCGTGACCAAAACAACGAAAAAATAACGTCTTTACAAAAGAAATTGAGAATCTGAGGAGTCGGGAAAATGGGAAACTGCCACTTGTTTTTAATGAGAATGTTGCATCAAAGTCATCCTCATTTGATCTGCAAATATACTGTGATTATTAAATACATTCCTCCTCATCTTAGGAATAATGAACTTGTGTTTCATAACTATTGTGCTCACCTTAAGGATAGTCTAGAATGTCTCCGTGAGATTGTTGAAGAGGATTTCATTAATAAACCTCTTGATAGAAAAATTAGGTTTGCTTGCATTCAGGCCAAACGATCTCAAGAGCTGCTAGAATGTGTAATTGCAACATGTCCTAAATCCTTAGGTGTGAAAGGTAAATCTGTGATGCCTTGTTCTATGCCTAGTGCCAAGCATACAAACCATTCTATGCCCAGTTTTAAGAAAGTGAACACTAATGTGCCTTCAAGTAGTTCAGGATCCTGCGTCTAGTTAGGGAATGCAAAAGTAGATCAACCAACTAATGCTCCCATAATTCCCTCTACAAGAGTAATCGGTGACATTAAAGCAAGCGGGTCAAAGCCTTCAGGCAATACCAAGCAAGATAGGACCTCGCAAGCTAAGAATGTGCATTGGAAGAGAGTAGAAGATCACCCTAGGAATATTAAGTTTGAGTTGAATAAAAGGAATCGTGTTGATTCTAGTATTAGCTATAAGCGTCTATAATTAATTCGAATTACGCTACTATTTGCAAACCATGTAATGATGATGCTTGATTTACTTTACTAATCATGAATGTGGTGTGAATGTTTTGTCTAATCTTTGTCAAATGCCCGATAAAATTGTTAATGTAAAAAGTCAAGCTAAGAAGGCTAAAAGGCAAAGGCGAAAGAAAGTTAGAAAAGAGTGGAAACCCACAGGAAGGAAATTTAGTAATATAGGTTATCAATGGATACCTACTTGGCCATAAGATTAATAAGCTTTGCCCTAAAGTTTCTAAATCAATGCCCACTAGAAAATGGATGCCTCTTTGGTAGAACTATTCCATTAAGAAGTGAACATACTTTGAATAGGTCAAATATGGACACTAGCACTGCATCTATTTCTAATGATTCCATTGTTTCTACTTGTGATGTGGGTGTTCCAATCACTATTACTAACCAAGTGGAACCCATTCTTGCATGGGGATCCCAATTATCCAGATATCCATTCTTGTCTGTGTTCAACTGCAGATCGTTCAAATCGTTTACGTGGTACTTGGACTCAAGCTTTTCCAAACATATGACTGGAGACCGGTCACGGCTTATGAACTTCGTGAGTAAATTCATCGGGACTATTAGATTCGGAAATGATCATTTTGGTGCTATTATAGGTTATGGAGATTATGTGGTTGGAGATAGTGTGATTTCCAGGGTATATTATGTTGAAGGTCTTGGACATAATCTATTTTCCGTTGGACAATTTTGTGATTACGATCTAGAAGTGGCCTTGAAAAACATACTTGCTTTGTAAGAGAACTTGATGGTGTGGAACTTCTTAGAGGAACTCGTGGTTCAAACCTATACACCATCTCTATCGAAGACATGATGAAGTCTTCACCCATCCTGCTCAGTCAAAGGCTTCTAAATCAAAGTCATGGTTATGGCATCGTCGTCTCAATCACTTGAACTTCGGCACCATAAACAATCTTTCGAGAAAGGACTTAGTTAGAGGACTACCTAGACTAAAGTATGAAAAAGATCATCTTTGTTCAGCATGTCAATTGGGAAAAAGCAAGAAGTATGCCCATAAACCCAAACCTACAAATTCTTTATGGAAGTTCTTCATACCATTCACATGGATTTATGTGGACCCATGAGAGTGCAAACTATTAATGGGAAGAAATATGTGTTAGTTGTGGTTGATGACTACTCCTGATTCACTTGGGTTAAGTTTTTGAGGACAAAGGATGAAACTCAGGATACCATCATCAAACTTATTAAACAATGCGGAGTTCGACTTAACAAAATAGTTAGAATCATCCGACAGACAATGGGCTGAGTTTGTTAATAAAGAACTCAATGAATTTTATGAAAGTATTGGAATCGGTCCTCAAAGAAGTGTTCCACGAACTCCTCAACAGAGCGGTGTAGTTGAAAGACGAAATCGAACTCTTGTGGAAGCCGCAAGAACAATCATGATTTACTCAAAGGTTCCAATGTTTCTATGGGCTGAAGCTATTGCCACTTCATGCTACACTCAAAATCGATCCCTAATCTACACATCTCATGGAAAGACTCCATATGAACTTGTCCACAATCGAAAACCTGATCTCTCATACCTTCGTGTGTTTGGTGCTTTATGTTATCCAACTAATGACGGTCAAGATTTAGGTAAACTTAAAGCTAAAGCGGACATTGGAGTATTTGTAGGATATGCACCAAACAAAAAGGTATACCGAATCTACAACAAAAGAACCCAAAATATCATGGAAACAATTCACGTTACGTTCAATGAGCTGACCGGTCAAATGGCTCTGGACAATCGATTCTGGACCCGCACTTCAAAACGCAGTCCCATTGGTTCATCCCTTGTACCAAACTCCTTTCCGGCAACTCCATATGTACCTCCATCAGAAGATGATTTAAAGAAATTGTTTGATTCAATGTTTGATGAACATTATGAGCCAAATGCCAATGATTTGTCAATTCAAAAGAGGACTGCTTCTATCCTGTCAATGAAGTTAACCCTTCAGTTTCAATGTCATTAAGTCAAGAAGCGCATGCTGCTGATCACTCTGTCTCATCAACAAACCTTCAATCATCAAGTGTACATCATGGAATTGTTTACGGCACCAATGATGAAGTTAATCCCTTTGCTACTCTTGAAGATGCTCCATTTGAAAATATCTTTGCTCTGAATCATCATCGAACCATCTTCATCAAGAGAAATCGACTCTGCTACTTCAGTTCCTCAACAACAACCACATGAACACCTTAGAAAATGGACACATGATCATCCATTGGACAACATCATTGGAAACCCTCTCGTCCAGTATCCACACGGAAACAACTTGCAACCGATGCCTTATGGTGCTTCTTCAACTCCAGTACTCTCTAAAAGTCGAACCAAAAGATGTTAAAACGCCATGAATGAAGGCAATTTGGTTCAATGCCATGCTGGAAGAAATTCATGAGTTTGATCGACTAGATGTATGGGAATTAGTACCTGCTCAGATTGTGCTATGATCATTGCTCTAAAGTGGATCTTCAAAGTTAAACTTGATGAGCATGGTGATGTGTTAAAGAACAAGGCTTGATTGGTTGCAAAAGGATACCGTCAAGAGGAGGGTATTGACTTTGAAGAATCATTTGCTCCTGTTGCTCGTATCGAGGCAATCAGAATCTTCTTGGCTAATCTTTGCTAGTAAGAATATGGTTGTATATCGGATGGATGTAAAACGCCTTTCGAATGGAGATTTGAAAGAAGTGGTTTACGTCGGCCAACCGAGAGGTTTTGTGAATCAGAGCATCCTACTCATGTCTATCGCTAGAAAAAGGCCCTTTACGGTTTGAAGCAAGCTCCTAGAGCATGGTATGATACGCTATCAAAGTTTCTTCTATCTTCCGGATTGACAAAGGGCGATGATCAGAAATTGTTCACCGAGGAAGTCGAGGCAAACATTTAATTCATGTTCAAATATATGTTGATGATATTATCTTTGCCTCGTGACCCCAATGAGAATGTGATCGTTTTTCAAATGAAATGGGTTCTAAATTTCAAATGTCAATGATGGGACAAATGTCATTTTCTTGGGATTACAAATTTCACAAAGTCCGGAGGCATTTTTATAAATCAATCTAAATATGCAAATGAGATTTTAAAGAAATTTGGATTTGATTCTAGTGACCATGTTGACACTCCCATGATTGAGCGTACTAAACTAGATGAGGACCACTCAGGGATCATGGTAGACCAAACGAAATATCGTAGTATGATTGGATCTGATGTACCTCACGGCTAGTAGACCAAACATCTTGTTATTTGTTTGCATGTGTGCTAGATACCAGGCCAAGCCTACCAAAAAGCACCTTGAAGCGGTTAAGCGGGTCTTTCGGTATCTCCAAGGAACCATCAATATGGGACTTTGGTACCGAAGGACACCGGTATGTCACTAACGGCCTATGCAAATCTTGATCATGCAGGGGATGTCAAGATACACGTCGAGAATGCGTCTGGGAGGTGCTTTCGTTTTTGGGTGATAAGCTTGTGAGCTGGTCTTCAAAGAAACAAATGAGTACTTCTATTTCCTCTGGTGAATACATAGCCATGTCATCTTGTTGTGCTCAAATCCTATGGATGAGATCCCAATTATCGAACTATGGCTTTGAATTCAACAAAATCCCTCTGTACTGTGATAATAAAAGTGCTATTGCTCTCTCATGCAACAACGTTCAACACTCAAGAGCAAAGCACATCGACATTCGACATCATTTCATCGGGGAGCAAGTTGAAAATGGTGTGGTGGAACTTTATTTTGTGAGGACTGAATACCGTTAGCGACATCTTCACCAAAGCTCTTCCTAGAGAGCGTTTTGAGTTTATCCTTCCACGACTTGGTCTTAAGAGCCTACAACCGGAAACACTCAAGCGTCTTCAAGAGGAAGAAGAGGAGTAAAGGTTTTCCTTCATCTATCTCTTGTAAATATCTATTCGAAAAACAAAATACAAAATTACAAAACCTTCAAAAGCAAATAGAAAAATAGAAAACTTTCAAAAAATTCCAAAACATATTGTCCTTTTGTCATGTTTTCCTCGATTCGATAATATCTACGGTCCTTGTGATGTCATTCAAAGAATGACACGGGACGTTAGATGTTGTTCGAATGTTAAAAAAAATTGAGATAAAGAAAAAATTTTTAGATAGTAAAAAAATGGTTTATTGTCATTACAGGCAGTAACCCGTTTTTCAAAGAAAGAACATAGCATTTCCTTATCTTGTTCTTCAAATCTCATGCTCTGATTCTATAAACAATTACTTACTATCTAATGAAAACTAATTGCTTTGAAAAATAACTCGGACTCTATTTTTGAAAATCATCTGGACATAACATTTTTCAAAAATATCTATCTCTCAATCAACAACTTATGTCATTGATTGAGGGGAGAATGATTTCAATTAAATCAAAAGGTTATTTGTCATACAATTGTTTTCAAAAGATATTCATGCATGTTTAATCAATGGAGTTTAAAGTCTCAAAATCTGATCCTTATCAGTTAAAAGGTTTTCATAATCAAGTCACAATTCTCCTTAAAAGCTTTCAAAATCAATTTAAATCTACAGAGATCACAAATCTCAAATGATTTGATAATTGTGATCGGGGAGAATTTGTGATTTAAATTGGATTTAAGCTGATAATTCTATAAATGGTTTTATAAGGATGTACAAGCTCTCCTTCCCACATGTGCCAAGCGATTTCAAATTTTCCATGCACATGTTGAGGGGGAGCATCTATCTTAAACCACAAAGATTTGAAGCGTGATCAATTTATTTCAATGTGCAGTCTTTTCCTAATATGTGCAAAACTTTTTCAAATATCTATGCACATATTGAGGGGGAGCAACTATTTTTAAAACCACATTTTTATATAACTACTCTTAGATGTAAGCCAACCCCTCAAAGGTGAAAATAATTTCTATTACAAAATGATGCTTGATGCAAATGTTGAGGGGAGCTCTATTTCTAAAAATATCAAAACAATTGGATACAAAATGCTTTGATAATATATCGCAAGTATCTGAATTGATTTTCAAATGGTTTTCAATTGGTTCAATGGCAGATGAACAATACCAAATAGACCGACCAAATTTACTTTATGTATGGTGATATAAGGATGATAAGGTTAGGTATTTGTTCCCATGATCCGCTAGAACGGAGGGATCTACCCAGGGACAATCCACTAGATAGTGTAGAAGTCCTTAGGTATGATGAAAAAAGGAGAAAAATGAGATATGGGAAGAGTGCTGACTGAGACTGAGCTAGTAATGGAATAAACCCAACAAGGTTCTAGTTATGAAGTCTCGGTAAGCACTGAAGGGGTTGAAGAATGAAAAGAAATGAATATGAAAAAGGGTGAAAAGAAATAGCCCTCCAATAATTCAACCTTAGGGCTGAAACCGGGTTCAATTCATATGCTACTGGTGGTTACCAAGGTAACATCGGTATTGAAGACAAGGCGTCATGGACCCAGTGACGCCTTTGCACTTCAACTTTCTTAACCACTCAAGTTCCTCTTAAAAGGACTTGTTTCATTCTCACGGGGAACCGACATAATCTATCGACTTTCTCTTAGAGATTGTTGATATTGAAGAAGGAGACCCTCTCCCTAGTCTCCGGCATAGGAACCAAATATGCACAATTGAGTCTAGAGCCACGAGATCATCAATAAATCTCATTAGGACACTTTCAATGAAGACTCTCTGTTTCACACAATGTGGAAAGAGATTATATCTTATGAGTCCTACGCATTATCCTTGTGGTATTGCGAGAACATCTGAGTGATATGCATACATATTCACAATGAAGATGGAAAGCCTACTGGAGCCAACATCAAACAAGCTCCTGGTGGGTGGCATGTGAGATCTATCAATAGATCAACCATGTGACAACTGAAAAGAAACAATGGGCGATTCAATCTTTTGAATCAATCCTGGTTCAGGTTATGGATTGACGGATACCTTTGAAAAACCGTCGTTGTGCTTAAAACTCTTTTCTTTAGCACATCGATTGTGTACAAATATTTCAAAATAAAAGGTGTTTATGATTGATAATTGATTTTCATTAAAACCTTCGTTGTATTGCAAAAACAATTTCTATTGAGCGATACGCGATTGTTTTTCAAATCTTTTTTATCAATCAATGAATCTCAATTCGCTGGTTCACTCACTCCGTGTTGTCTTCTTTGAGGCGTTCCGGTTTGAGAACGGCTAGAGCATTTGCGAAACCCTGTCAAGGAAATTCTTGAATTTTACGATCACGCGAGGCGGTACTTGTACTGATCAACGGGGAACCGTGGGCGTGTACCTCAATTCAACGAAAGTGATCAAAGACACTTTCGTGTGTTTTATTGCTAACTGCTTTTTTATGCGAGTACACCCCGACGTTTGCGCTGATCGAGAATGAAGCGGTCAATCCATAGCCGCATGCTCACACAACACATCTAAAGAAATCATGATTAGTGCATCAATGACTCGATATTTACACTCCATGCTTACGCTTCTGCTGCAATATCATGAATCAACGAAAGCTTCCACTACTCGATGAAAAGAAATCATGATCATAATGTGAGCATGTCGGGCTAAAAGTCACAACATCACATAATACCAACACCACAAAGGATGAGTCAAAGATTTATATTTGGCTTGATGATCTCAAAGTCGCTCAAAACTTCATATCCGTGGATCGATTAAAGACCTCCACTTGAGATTATCCAAACATGCGAAAATGAAGAATCAAAGACTACGAGCTTCAGAACAAAGAACATGAACAAGAATCCAAGAACAATCTCAATGTAATATCGGTTTGTATTCTATGTAATTTGAGGTGACCTCCCTTAGGGGAGATTGTTAGGATTTAGTAAATCCAGGTATTAAAGTGTCGGTCACCTCAAGTATTTAATCGTTAAGCTTCGTAGTCGTAGTTATTTAATGTTAAGTAGTATTTAGTTAAGTAATACCGTGGAGAACGGACGGGTCTTTACCCTTGTATGCACGATCCACTGACCCGTTAGGTGGCGATTTGTGTAAGACTATAAATACTCTCTACCTCCCAAGGTAGAGTTGGAGCTCATAATAAGATTTTTCTTTCTCTCACTAAAGTTCCCAAACCTCTAACTTTCTCTCTCTAAAACCATAGTATACGCCTACTTATGTTTGTGTTATGATGTGTATGTGAAATCTAATATGTTACAAGAACAAACACAGGAGCTAAATTTGTGAATCAAACTCTTCATGCATTTTATGAGAAAGTGGGAATTGAGCATCAAACATCTGTACCGCGTACACGAGAACAAAGCGAGTTGTTGAAAGATGAAATGGAAATACGTTAGTGGAAGCTGCAAGAACAATGTTAATTAATGCTAAACTTCGGATACTTGTGGGGGCGGAATTAATGTGCATGCTACACTTTCCGGAGTCGCTCAATGATTACAAGCATACAATAGAAAACACCTTATGAGCTTATCACAACCGTAAGCCGAATCTCAAACACTTTCATGTATTTGGATCCTTTTTGTTATCAAATAATGATGCGTGATATGACTTTGCTAAGATCAAGCTAAGGCGACATTGGAGTCTTTGTAGGTTATTGTGAAAACTCATTAAGTTTTGGTCTTTGGAGATAGATGCATTACAAGGGAGATTATGGAGACGATTCATGCCAATTTGCTTGGAACCCTGTCATAACCGTTTAAACTTCCCTAAAACCTCATCATCAGCTGAACCTAGTTTAAAACTAACTCGACGTAAAATGGAACAACTATTTGCTCCTCTGTTTGGTGATGGTATTGATGAACGTGCTCGAATTGTATCCAATGTTTACAGCACGCCAGCGATCAAATCAATACATGATATACACCGCTACAGCAACTACTGTTGAGGAAGCACCACCCATTTGATTCTACAACCTTGATTGAACAAACCACATCCCACTGACGTTGAACCCGGTGGTGATATTCTAAATAATGAAATTACCCCCCACACAGTTAGATCAAATCGTTCTTTAACCCTTTTGCTAATGAAGCGCCACTTAAAGTGTTGCATAATCATCTACAAGTGTTTGAATCTCTAATGCGCAGCAAGTATATCAACATCAACCCTCCCACATGCGGGTGGACTAAGGACCATCCTCTGCGTGAACATTGTGGAAATAAAATCAACCCGATGCGTAACTAGACAGCGTCTTACGCGCACACGGTGGTGAACATTGCATTTATGCACTCAACGTAATGCAATCAATCTAAACCTAAAACATTAAAAGGCGCGAATGACCAAAGACAACTAGATTGAATCCAGCTGGCAAGAAGAACTTCAATGGTTTAAGCGTCTTGAAGTATGGGAATTAGTTGAAAGACCAGCGGTCTTGATTTGGTCTCAAATGGATTTAGAAAAACAAATTGGATGTTGAAGGAACCGTAATCATAAATAAGTCACGTCTGGTGGCTAAGGGTTATAGACAGGAAGAGGGTATTGAATTTGAAGAATCATTGCCGCTCCGGTTACGCGTCACTTGAGAACATGCAGTTTTCGGCGTTCCCTCGCGGCTCATATGAATATCACGGTCTTTCCGGATGGGCAAAACTACTTACTTTTCTGAATGGTAAACGAAAGCTGTCTATATCGTACCGGGAAGGATTCGTTGATCTAGAGTTCCCAAACCACTTTTACAAACTGAACAAGGCTTTGTATGGTCTCAAACAAGCCCCTCGGGCGTGGTATGATGAGTTATCCTCCTTTCTTCTCTCTAATCATTTCATGAAAGGATCGGTCGACCCAACACTATTCATACAATATCATGGGAAACACATTCTAATCGTTCAAATTTATGTGGATGACATCATTTTTGGGTCAACACATCTAAAATACTCAAATGCTTTTTCAAAACTAATGAAAAAACACTTTGAAATGTCCATGATGGGTGAACTTACATTCTTTCTTGGCTTGCAAGTTCATCAATCACCCCGTGGTATTTTCTTGAGTCAGTCCAAATATGCCCTTGAAATTTTAAACAAAAATGGAATGCAAAACTATGACACATATGCCACTCCAATGGCACATACCAAGAAGTTGGACGCTGATTTGAATGAGAAATTGGTTGACCCTACCAAATACCATAGTATCATTGGGTCTCTCATGTATCTAACAACTTGATGGGCGACATTGTCTTTCTTTGTATATCTTTGCTCCCGCTTATCATGAGACCAAGAAACTCACCTCTCTCGGCGCTAAAAAGAATCCTCCGATACATCAAGGGAACCATTAACTTGCGGATTTGGTATCCGAAGGATTCTGGTTTTGAACTAATACCTTTTTCAGACGCTGATCATGCAGGTTGCTTAGATTCTTGGAAAAGTACTTCAGGAGCTTTACAATTTCTTGGTGATAAACTAGTGTCATGGCAATCGAAGAAGCAGGAATGTACATCGCTGTCCTCAACAGAAGCAGAATATGTAGCCATGTATGCATGTAGTGCTCAAGTCCTTTGGATGAGAACACAACTCAAAGACTATGGTTACATATTTGACAGAATCCCGATGTACTGCGACAATCGAAGTGCCATTGCGATCTCGTGCAACTCTATTCAACATTCAAAATCAAAGCAAATCGATCTTCGATATCATTTCATCAATGAGTACGTGGAAAAGGGTACCGTTGAATTATACTTTGTGGGTACTAAATACCAATTGGCAGACCTTCTCACCAAAGCCTTAGCTCCTGCTAGGTTTAATGAGTTGGTCCACGGATTGGTATGCGGTGTTTGACTCCAGAGGAACTGGATGAACTTTTAAAATATTCATAAAAACCAGTCAAACACCAAAACCTCTTTTGTAAATACTTTCAAAAACAAAATACAAAAATATAAAATCAGATAAAACTACAAAAATATTCTTCTATCTATATTTCTTTTAACATGGCAAGTACAATTCTTCCGTCAACACTTTACACTTTCAAAATTCAGTATTTTCTTGGTCAAGTGTTGAGGGGGAGAAAGTAAATATTTTCTTGGTCAAGTGTTGAGGATGAAAAATCTTCTGGTACACCTGTTTGGAAAACCAGACGAGGAAGTATAGGAAGTGTTACAAGCACTGGGAGTCCCCTCAAGTATCCAAAGAGGAATCCTTCCCGTAAAAGGAAAATTCCTTCAAAAGAAGCCATCCCTATTCCCAAACCAGAACCAAAGCTAATGGATGAAAGCTCAGAGGAAACTGAAACGGATGAAGAGGTTATCTACTCTGAAACTCCAATCGATGATACTTTGACAGTAGCCAAACCTCTAAGTCCCAAGGCTGATAAAGGAAAAACTCCAGTGCAAGAGCAGGAAGAAGAGAGCTCCGAAGAAGAGCCACTGGATGAAGACAAAGATTACAGGAAAAAGCTGAAGAATCTCAGACTCCAACACGTTGCTAAGGAGTTCGAACTGCAACAAACTCGTGGCCCTGGAGGGTCAAGTGTTGGTGCACTACTCACACCAGTTTCGGATGCGGTTAATCAACCCGATAAGGGAACTGGTATCACCACCCATGAACAACAACAACGACAACTCGAGGATTCTATAACCTATGACTTTGAGGAACCGGAAAACGATAAGTGTGAGAAAATTATTGATAAAGGTGTTGATGCTGCTGCTAAAGAAAAAGCAGAACAAGAAGCTCTAGCAAAAGCAGCTGAAGAGGCCAGTATTAAGGCTGAAGAAATGGGTAAATCTGAAAAAGAGACCGATATTGATTATGATGATTTTCTTCTAGATAGTCCCGCACGCTCCAAGGAACAAACTTCTGAGCCTCCAAAGGACCCTGAGCCTCCTCATGAATCATCATCGTCAGACTCATCTTCTCACTCATCTCCACCACCATCAAAGGCTAGCACCAGATCCGCATCCAGATCTGTGAAGAAACCGACTGACACTTGGTTTTCACATAACAAGACGAAGATCGTTAAAATTTGTCGGACAAGTAAGGAAGAAGGGCGTAGTCAACAAAAGCTAAATCAACTTGCCGACATAATCAATCTTCTTGAGAAAGTGGTTAACTTGTTTCAGATGAAAGGGAATAGCTTCAACGGCTTCCCAAAGGAGATTTCCAAAGGGAAATGGAAGACGGCTAGAATATACTCACAAGTTTCTTCTCGACGTCGTCCCGGAGTGACAAAAGAGATGTTCACGAGACAACTCTATCCGAATCTCATGCGGTTGGCCCAAACAAACAATAAGATCAACGCCTTTAAGCTGATACAATCAACTCAACTGAGCCTACAGCTTTCTACGATGCAGAATTGGTTTCCAAGCTCGTACTTCAAATGTCAAAACGATCTGCAACGTTTACCTCTGACATAGGTAAACTGTTTGACGCATTGTTGGATTACCAACTTAAAACGTCATGCAAAGCGGCAGCTGAAATGGCTAAGTGTCCTAGAGACGATGATGATGCGGATAAAGACAAAGAATCGAAACGCAAGAAGAAGTCTAGTGAATCCTCCCCTATGCCACCACCACTCCAAAGGACTCCAACCAAAAGAAGATCTCCTCCACGTTTTACTGCTACAGAGAAACCTCAGGACTCTGAGTTACCACCATCAACAGAGAAAACCGGTGATCATTTCAAATACACTGGTGGTGACGATGAAGAGATCCCCGATCCCCAACAACAACCCACCTCTCTCGCCACAATAAAGAAACGAGAGTCCTCATCAAAGCCAAAGAAAAAGAAGACTAAGACCAATGTTGTCTCATGGCTAGATGATGATACAACCGAAGAATACGACTGATTTTCTACACTTGTTGATGCTACTCCCTCATTACCAAAAGGTCAAGAAATGGTAGATGGTCGTACTATGGAGCATGTGAAGCTTTTACAAGAAAAGTTCAGAGTGAAGAAAATGACCAAAGCAGAGTTAAAGCGAATCAAGAATGATGCATTTCAACTTCTTAAAGACAGCTCTGAAAGTGCAATTGAAGTCAAATATCATCTCGACAATATTTCCCGGGCCATGTCTAACAACATCGATTGGCTCAACCCGGAAGCTAACATTGACTTCACCAGAAAAGACAAGGCTCCATATTACACAGACTGGACCAGACCACTACCTACAATTGGCCAACCGGATCAACCCAAGATTCCATTCCGCTACTTCTTCAACAACGACCTAGAGTTTCTTCTACACGGTAGCGATGTCTCCAAGAAATACGCAACGTCACTCACACTCCCTTTCCCGGCAGCAATATAATCCAACAACATAGCCATCGAGGAATACACCACACACATATTTACTGAAAAAGTGGAAAAGTATGACATCGATTCACTTTATGGGATTCATCATTGGCCTGAAGGACGAAAAATCTTCTACAAAAGCTGCCAGGTTCAAAAGTCGAAAAAGGAAGTGTTCATGATAAGCGGATCATTGCAATTAAAGCAGTGTCACCACAATGCGTCAAAGTGGGACTAGACATTCCTCAAGAACATTGTGGTCAAACGACAAGACGAAGAGGATTATGACTTCTGTGAAGCGGATTTTCCGAGACTGTCACTAAATGAAATTGAAGATATGTATCTCGCTAAAGTGCAAGAACGAATGCGACACTTCTCCACCACTATCCAACGCGAGTACATCAAGTCATTATTAATCTTCATTAGAAGCATAGTGATCCAAGAACGTGTAGAAGACATTCAACTTGTTGTGGAATCGTATCAGAAACGTGTCAATTTCACGAAACCTCAGCTCGACCTTCCAGACATAAACCAGCTTGCTCAGTACAGAAGTTAACTACACCACAATTGCTTCATGGCGTGCAAAGAGCTACACAAGTTTGGGGATCACACATTGAAGAAAGTCAGGGACGGTTTAGCTTATCGGTTAAAGGAGATACATGAAGGCATCGGTCACGAAGCGATGGAATTGAGGAGAATGGATGTTAAGAAGATCATCAAGCGGATTGATGAAAGGTTGTTCGAAGGGATCAGAATCGGAACATTGGAGAGTTTAAGTTGGCGGTCGTCCAAGCATATCTCTCACAGGCTATCAACGTCAAGAACGCATTCCCGGATTTATTGCTGGATTACCTGAATCTCCTGGTACCCCTTGATCTGTTTCTCTTATAATTATCTGGATGTGTGATTTAGATATAACTATGGCTTGTGCACACATAACAGTGTACAACCCGTACTTTTAATGAAAGGACCATGTAGTGCAGCTTGATTGCCACAATCCTTATATAAGGAGCGAAAGCTTCTTACTTTTGAGTAAAACTTATCAAAACTTTCACTTTTCAAAGTTTTGCTCAAAAGAACAAGTACTTCCCCTTATGATTTTCAAAACCTCAAAAGTTAATATCACTTGTTGAGGGGGAGTATTTGCTTAAAACTTTGTTCACAAACTTGTTCTTCGTGGTCATCTTCCCACAAAACTCGAAATGGTCATATTCGATATCAAAATTTCATCAAAAATAACATTTATATGCCATTTTTGAGGGGGAGAAAAATTATGTGATAAGAAATATATTGTGAATTGCCAATGAATCGTCGTGCTAAAAATACTTAACCAATGAATTGACGAGATCTTAAATGTTAGTAACTCGAAAAGACTTGTCCGGGACGGGTAATAATTTCAAGCTAGTTCGCTAGTGATGTAAACGTGTCTCGCAAAGGACTTGTCTTGGTAGAATGTACCCTTTGAGAAACTCTTGGTAGACATAAACTTTGATGGGTTTGACGACCTTACGAGGTTTGTACACACCTTTAAGGTAGTTATTAGAGGTAGTTGTCACCTAAAATCTGACAATGTAACTCTTTAACTATGCAACGTAACCGTGTCTCGCGGGGAATTGTCTATTTGAGTTGATCAATTCAAAATTACGTGCTCTTCTCTCACCATGCAAATTTCTGTCAAAATACTTAAACACGTGTGGAGGGGGAGTATTTCTGCTAAATCTTAAACTCTCGACAGTGGTCTTAAATGCTTTTACTCATAACCACTTTGAGAGATTTTTTATGAAAATGGTTTTTGGCAACTTAGGTTAGTCATGGAGTTACAATGTGACTAAGGTTAGGAATAACCGTCCTATGATCCGCTAGAGCCGGAGGGATCTACCCAAGGACACCACCAATAGTTAGAATTATAAGTCCTTAGGTATGATTATAAAAAGGAGAAAATGAGAATCGGAGAAAGAAGGAGTTGAAGAATTAAAAAAGAAAAGTAAAAGAAAAGGGTGAAAAGAAATAGCCCTCCAGATTATTCAACTTAGAGGCAGAACCTCGGGTTCAATTCATATGCTTCTTGGTTGTCACTTGATGACACCGGCATTGAAGATCAAAGTCGTCATGGACCCAGTGACGCATGCACTAAACCTTCTTAGCCACTCAAGTTTCTCTCAACAGAAGATTGTTTCATTCTCACAGGGAACCCTACGTAAACTATAGGCTTTCTCTTAGAGATTGCTGGTATTGAAGAAGGAGACCCTCTCCCTAGTCTCCGCTCAGGAAAACCAAAGCTCACTATTGAGTCTAGAGCCACGAGATTCATCAAAAGATCTCTTAGGTACACTTGACATTTCATCACTTGTCATTCAATAATAAGAACGCAGGTGATACAATCAAGAGCCCTTCACAGATCTTAGCAATCTGTCGAGAACATTTATGAGAGGTTCACATCTGTGATCCTCAGTGATTGAATGGAAACTCCTGCCAGGGTCAATATCAAACAGCCCTGATAGCAGGTCACTTTGGTAACTCCTTGTGGGTTACGCTTAGTGTGTCTCAAACGGTCTACAGTCGCAGGGTGATGCTTCTCGTGTACCTCAGTGACTCATCCGAACTGTAGGTGTACCGATTTTACATCACGCGTTATCTCACTTGTGGGACTCCAGGTTCAGAACACCTTTGTGAGAATTAGAGTCGTGTTTTCACACTATCTTTGCTTAACACACTCGAAGTTCAAACTTGTAAGCCTTTGGATTATTTCTAACCTATGTTTCATGTTTTCTTCTTATGGATGCTTGCAGGTGGAAAAGATCGTGCAGATTCTCCACATGCTCATTCCAACAACGACACTAATTGCAGTTCTGTCAAAAGGCAACACAAAGTAAGAATGATTCTTCGTCAAAGTCAAAGAATCTACAAAGTTTAAAGACTAAGAGAACTACATCAGTATTGAAATCTAACGTTAAAGAACGTGTGAGCATGTTGGAGAAAGACATGGAGACACTGGAGCAATGAAGCGGACCTGATGCAGACAGCTACAACATACTATCACTTCCATCACAAAGAACAAAGATCAAAGAACAAAGAAATCAAAGACGTCAAAGCAGAATACTTCAAAGGAAAAAATTTCTCTACACTAGGGAGATTGTTCGAATCAAGGCACTTCTTCTCACAAGAAAGAAGAATGTCAGAAGACGTCAAAGCTACTATTACATCAGCACCTACAACGTTTTCATCATTAATCACCAACACTTAGGGGGAGATTGTTGGAATCACTCCTAAACTAGAATTCAAGTGTTAGTAATTAATATGTAATAGTTAGCTTAATTATGGCTTTTATGTTAGTAATCAAGGCTTGGCTCATGTAGAAAGCCCATGAGCCTATGCAAAGCCCAATAATAAAAGGATGGGAACTTGGTGTATTGCCCTAGTTCCCTCCTATAAATAATCTTGTAAACCTTCTCTTAAAGGTTGGTTGTTCACTTTTCTATTTCACTCTTAGCATAAACTTTTCTTATTCATTCGTTTGTCTTGGTTTAGTGTTCAACCGATCCTTTCTTCTCTATTTCTTCATATTGATGCCTGTGTTACATAAATGGGAACCTAACATTTTCAATTATGGCAAAATTGCTCATAATCATCATTACCTCAAAATTGGTCAAAATTGATCAAATTCTAGCTTTTCCATCTTAAGCCTTTAGGATATTCTCCAAAACATTATCCTTAGTCACTATCTGATCTCTAGGATCATTTAGCTCCACTTTACACTCTCAAATCTTTAGTGTCATCTTTGTTCATTCATTGGTACTCATGAAAGTTCCAATTTCTTCCATAAAAGGCAATCATTAGCTACATCACTCATTACCCTCAAGTACTTAAGTACCCCTTCATTTAAGATACTTAGATAAACTAGAACACTCAAGAAGAAATAGGCATTAGACCTTACAAACATCATTGCTATCTTTTCTTAGCTACTGATAGACGGATCCCTAGGATTAGCCTAGGCGGATCCCTCATTGGAGGGAACCGTGGGATCCGTATGACAGAATCATGCCAACTCTAGTTAAACAATCATTTCAAGCACATGTTACTAACTTAAACACTCAATCTCATCTTAAATGAGTTCCTAGATCAGTACAACTCTGAAGTTGACTCTTGTGAATATCAATCATCACATTCCAATGAATTTTAGTGGCTTAAGTCTTGAATGCACTTGCCAAATCCCTTGCTTTATAAACCACATTGTCAGGACTTCTAAAGTCATCATCTTCATCCTCATTTTCAGCACTTAGAAACCTTTGCAAACCTTTTGAAATCATCTCATCATGAGGAAAACTCCAAGTAGCAACTTATCCACCAAAGAACCACCCAAGAAAATTGCTCGTGTTGTACACGAAATCTCTTCAACTGAATCATCTCCGGTGAAGTCCATAAATGCAAGGATTGCTCCTCCACCAATCAAACCAATCTCTAAAAGGATAGTACCCACAAAACTACCTATGCCAAACACCACCATACCTCCTAGGCCAAACAATCCCATCTCCACTAAACCATCACCATTGGTTCCTAGAGCTATCTCATTCACAACTCCACTATCATCACCACACCTTTACAATTTAGAGGATTTGCCTCCTAGGCCGTCGCATCCTCCTCCACCGGCAACATTTTCTTCATTAGGAGGAATAATGGTACAAAAATCAAGGTGTTGAGTCAACACTAGCTCCGGCTTTCTTTTCGCCATCACCATCATATAATCCCATTTGGATTATGAGAAATTATCAAAGTCAACTACCCAACCATATGGAAGTTGACACTTCTCTACCACCACCATCTTCAAATATGCCTCCACCAATCCCTCCGTCGTTTGAGGCTCCACAACTCGCTTCACTTGATTCTTCGCATCAAGCAATTTCATTTCTTCCACCACCGCTACCTAGCCATGAAAAATATTGTTATCATTGTCAACATGTTGAAAGTTTGATACATGAAGTACGAGAAGATCAACGTTTCATGTTGTATCACCTCCTCGAATGTTTCGATAAGATTAAACCTAAACAAACTTGAGCTAGAGGATTTTAGTGGTGTCCTAGTATCAAACGTTACTTAGATAAGTCTAGTAATTCCAAGTCATGTATCGATCATTTTCTTAGTTTTTAGAGTCATGTATATCATATCTCTAGTTTTATTAAATGAAAATACACGCTACTTGCTATATTTCTGAGTATATGATTATGTTATATAATACATATCTCACTTTGATATTAACATAACTTGTTATATCACCATTCTTTAATATCAGCAGACCCGAATCCCTTAAATTTGCCCTAGAGCGGATCCGCAGGAGGAACCGTTGGATCCGTGAGACAGAAAACTACTTTCCTACTAACTTGAGTCGTAGTTGCAGGAAATCATGCATTATACTTGTTTTCTAACCTGTGGAAAACTAGAAGGGGGAGGGGGGTTGAATAGTTTTGCAAATTTTAAGTTAGTTTCAAAAACTTTTAGATTCGTTAATATGTGAGATCTTATGGATGTAGAGAAAGTATAGATCTAATGATAAAGCAAGTAAATAAAGTAAAGCGAAGGGAAAGAAAAGACACAACCAATGTATAGTGGTTCGGCTACAAGGACACCTTCCTTGCCCTACTCCACTCCCCGAGTCACCTACTCGAGAGTTCAAGCACTATGTCAACAAACTCCTTCACTTGGCGGAGAAGCCTTCAGAACGTTGCTTACACTTTTTCCGGTACAAAGCTAAATACCGAGTCCGTAGCACGGTGTACCAAACCAACACAACTATTACACAACAAATATGTGAAATATCAAATACAAGATCTTCGCTACAGAAATCTTGCGGAGTGACAAATCAATCAAGGACCCCTTGCTTGGATGACTTGTAGAATGCTCGTGATCTCGCCTTAGAGAAGGACCTATATGAGGATCACAAATAGAAAGAAAGAAGAACAACTCTCTAGATCAAGTGATTTATATGTTAGAAGAGAATGAGAGTGTATGAGAGATTTAGTAAGAAGAGGGGTGAGTTAGAATGAAGAAATGGCTCTCTATTTATAGGCAAAATTCTTCACTGTTCCCCGGATCCCACGGATCCCTTCCACTTGGGATCCGTCTAGTGTAATCCTAGGGATCCGTGGAACGCTCCTCTTTGCCCATGGGTTTTTTGGTTATGGGTCATGGGTTATGGGTTGGTCCATGGGTTTTCTTTAGATTCAATGTATCTAAGTATACATTGTATCTAGCCAAATTGGGTATGGGTTATGATCCATGGGTTATGGTCCATGGGTTATGGTTTTTATCCATCCTAATAAACTATTACAACAAATGCTTAATTATTACATTTTAGTATTTAAATGGCTATATGTAAATGCTTTACAAAAATAACATGTATCCTTATAATTATACTTAAGATAACATTATATTTGTTATCAACAAAACACAAAGAGATCGCAAAATATTAATAAACGTTTTTACGGTTTATTTGTATTAACAATCTCCCCTTTTGTGTTGATGACAAAACATAATGTTATGATGAGTAAAACTTAAGAATAGATGTAAGTTTTGAAAGCCCTAAGTTTTACTTCTTCTCCCCTTTTTGTCGAAACAAAAAGTTAACCCTTGGAAGAAATAAACATAAAAGTGTGGAAAAATAGTCCACGTATTTCTTACTCCCCTTGACGGTAGCTCCCCCTTGTTTGGGGCGTCAAGTGAAGAAAAATAAAAATCCTACAAAAAGAAAGGTTAGTAACATAATAATCTTGTGATTGACGAGAATCAAGATTGGGAGCCAAGGTATGTAAACAAGGCCTTGTAATAAAACAACAAATTGTAGTGGTATTTATGCCACTTACAAGCATGTAAAAGTAAGAACAAGACTTGTTCTTGAAAATGACTTCAAAAGAAAAAAAAATACTAAAAGTAGAAAATAGTAGTAGTGATTCCTTCCATGCTTGCATAAGGTTATGGATGGAGGTTTTGATGAGTGATGGTATTGATGCGATCAAGGATGAGGTTGAGTATGAAGCGCATTTCTTCCCTAACTTCTATTGCAATTTCCCTAGTGGATTGGCAATGTTCACAATGTAAATGATGTGGGTAATGAGTGCGAAGTTTTCGGGTTGTTTTGATTTGAGTTATGCGGAAGTTGTGGTGGAAAAATAGGAAAATATGGATCAACATCCGAAATATTTGTAAATGGTGGTGGAAAAGAACCTAGATGTTCTTGTAATGTGATGGGAGCTAATGGTGGTGATGTTTCAAGATCTTGAAAGATAGTATTTGGAGATGTGGAGGGTGTTGAAAAGACTATTTCTTTTAGTTTAGGTTGTTTAGATCTTGTTGGAGTCTTAAGGAGTTCCAAAAGAGTGACTTTAGGTGGTGATGAAGTTGGTGTACTTATTGGTGATGAGGGAGGTGCTATAATGGAAGCATCTTGTGGTGAGTTATTTGTTGAGGATGAACCATTTGAGGTTGGTTTTGCTAAACAACAAGATCGGATACTAATCCGTGCGGATATCCTAGAGTTGGATTGTGGTATTTTGGATGGTGGTAGTACAAAGGTTTGGGTATCATGAAAATGATTGTTTGTACTAGGTGATTCATCTAAAGGGTTTTTGGATGACATGGTGTATTGTGTATGTGAGGATGAGATGAAGTATGCAAGCATTTTGGGAGTTCTATATATAGAAAAACAAAGCATTGTAATGAATGCTTGACCCAAAATGTGGATTAAAATCTAATGATTAGATATGAATTCAAGGCATGTGATCATGAGAACACAAGCATTAAAGAGCATACTCCCAAAAATGAAACAAATGTGGATTTTCATCCAAAGTGAAAAAAATAGAAGATAAAAATAGCTTACGTTTCACGGATCCCACGGATCCTTTCCTTGAGGATCCGGTCCAACGAAGGTTGGGATCCGTGGGTCTCAGGTGATCCAGGCAGCACGAAATTTTCCTTTTGGAAACATTTTTGCCTAGTGTGTGCCTATATGCAAACTATTTGGAGTTGCGGTTTTCTCGACCTCTAAAAAGAAAAGAAAATAAACTAGAAGGAAAAAATCCTATTGAGATAACCCGAAAACACATATTTAGTACATAAGTACGTAATTTTGTGTTATCAATGCTCCTAATTCATTTTTGCTTAAATGAATGTACCTGAAAACACATATTAGTTATGTGTCCCCTTTAGCATTCAAAAGACATGAGATGCAATGAAAGCGGGTTTTACTTTGTATTAATAATGATAAAGCGATTTGTCCTAGGCGTGAGAAATTGCTTTTGTGAAATTGATACGGAAGGTATCATCCTTTTAGAAAACATTTTGAAAAGAGGTTTTCTTTGAAAATGTGTATGTGTTTGAAAAAAAGCTATAAAAACTTATCTTGGGCTTTGAAAATTCCCGTATTGTTTGTGAGTTGTGCGTGAAATAGAGATCCTAGACTCGAGAAAGAGAAGGCTAGTGTTTTACATACCTTGTAGAGTCAAATAAGTTACGACGTTTGTTCCATTAGACCAAGACCAAGGCGAAGTAGGTTGAATTGTTCCTGCTTCAACGGTTTGGTGAGGACGTCGGCTATGTTGTCTTCGGATGCTACCTTCTCAATAGAGATGTTCCCCTTTTGAACATTGTCTCTTAAGAAGTGATGACTAATCTCTATATGCTTTGTGCGAGAATGCAATACCGGATTCTTGCTTAAGCCGATGGCACCTTTGTTGTCACATAGGATGGCTATGTCGCTTAGATGAATGTCGTAGTCAACTAACGCTTGTTTCATCCATAGTGCTTGTTGGCATGCTTTGCGGCGGAGGCGTACTTCGGCGGTTGTTGATATTGCTAGTGCCGTTTGTTTCTTAGAAAACCAAGATGTTAAACAACATCCCATGAAAGTACATACCCTACTTGTACTTTTTCTATCAACGTAATCACACTCAATGGTCGAATCTGCATATACAATTGTTTCTACCGTGCCCTTAGGATACCATAATCCTAATTGTGTTGTACCCTTAATATATCTAAATATCCTTTTTAGGGCTTCTAGGTGTGATGTTTTAGGGTCTTCTTGAAACCTAGCACATAAGCGAACACTAAACATGATATCCGGCCTACTTGTCATGAGGTAGAGAAGACTACCTATCATGCCCCAATATTTAGTATTATCTACGGATTCGCCATCTTCATCTTTTGTGAGTTTGGTGTCAGATGACATTGGAGTCCTAATAGGTTTTGACTCTTCTAGACCGAATTTCTTTAACATCTCCTTGATGTATTTAGATTGATTAAAGAAGATACCATCTTCTACTTGTTTTATTTGTAGACCAAGAAAGAAACTAAGTTCTCCCATCATACTCATCTCGAACTCGTCATGCATGATTTTAGAGAAATCATCACACATGTCTTGACAAGTGGATCCAAATATAATATCATCTACATATATTTGTACTATGATTATATGTGACTCTCTTTTCTTAGTAAAAGTGTGTTGTCAACTAACCCCATGGTATAGTTGTGTTTAACTAGAAATGACTTGAGTCTATCATACCAAGCTTTTGGAGCTTGTTTAAGACCGTAAAGGGCTTTCTTTAATTTATACACATGTTTGGGTTTTCAAAATCAATGAAGCCTGGAGGTTGAGCTACATATACTTCTTCATTAATGAAACCATTTAGAAAAGCGCTTTTGACATCCATTTGATAAAGCTTTAGATCATTAGCACAAGCATACGCAAAAGTATTCTTATAGACTCTAATCTAGCCACGGGGGCATAGGTCTCATCAAAGTCTATTCCCTCTTGTTGGTTATACCCTTGAGCAACGAGTCTAGCCTTGTTCCTAGACACTACTCCGTTTGCATCTAATTTGTTTTTATAAACCCATTTGGTTCCTATTATGGTTTGATTACTAGGTGGAGGGACAAGTGTCCAAACATCATTAGAAACAAATTGATTTAGTTCTTCTTGCATAGCCATTACCCAACTCTCATCTTTTATGGCTTCTTGTGTATTCTTAGGTTCTAAGGTTGAAACGAAACAAAACAAGCTACTTTGGTTTTGAACTTGAGACCTTAATGTTCGTTCGTTTAGTTTTCCTATGACTTTATCTACGGGGTGATCTTTGGACTCTTTAATGTTTATTATTTCATCACTTAGAGGTTCTTCTTCTTCACTTATCTTTTTCTTTATTACTATAGCTTCACTTTCTATAATCTCGTCATCGACAAGAGGTGGAGAGGGTTTGGGTGGACTTTCATCAAATTTTATATTTAATGACTCTTCTACCTTCATTGTTTCTTTGTTTAATATGGCGTAAGCTTTGCTATTTGGCGAGTAACCTAAAAAGATACCTTCGGTTGATTTAGGATCAAATTTTGTAAGGTAATCTTTAGTGTTAAGAATAAAACATTTACTACCAAAGACTCTAAAGTGATTTAACGTAGGCTTTTTGCCTCAAAGTAACTCATATGGAGTTTTTCCTAAGATTGGTCTAATTAAGACTCGATTGAGTATATACGTTGAAGTATCAACGGCATTACACCAAAACTTTTGAGGTATGGATTGTTCATTAAGCATGGTTTGACTCATTTCTTGTAGGGTTCTATTCTTTCTTTCTACTACCCCATTCGATTGTGGAGTCGCGTGGAGCGAGAAGTTGTGAGTAATACCATTAGCGTCACAAAAAGCTCCGAATTGCACTTCATTATCAAATTCCCTACCATGATCCGTCCTAATAGACACTATGGGACTTCCTAGTTGTCTTTGGATCTTTTTGCTTAATATTTCAAAATAATTAAAGGTTTCCGTTTTGTTCTTTAAAATTTTTGTCCATGTATACCTAGAATAGTCATCCACTATGACCAAAGTGTAGTAGTTGCCTCCATAACTTTGGATAGCGGATGGACCAAATAAATCCATAAGTAGTAATTCTAGACACCTAGTTGTAGACACCATGTTTTTAGCTTTATGACTAGAATGAGCTTGTTTTCCTACATTACAAGCATCACAAAAATGATGTTCATATTTTAACTTAGGTAGATCTCTTACTAGATCTTTGGATGATAGCGATTGAAGAAGTCGCATGTTGGCGTGACCCAATCTTCGATGCCATAAGGTTGAAGTATCATCCATAGAGGTAAGACATAGTTTGTCTTTAGGTTCATTACCGATTTTAATGACATAGACTCCATGTTTCCTAATTCCTCTTCCTATGGTTATGCCATTTTTTAGTATCTTACTACCGGTTTTGGTAAAAAGTACATTGCACTTTTTATCACATATTTGTCCTATACTTAAGAGGTTAAAGTTTAGGTTTTCTACGTGACACACATCGTTAATGGTTAGAGATTTGTTAGAAATCGTACCTTTACCGATGATTTTACTTTTGCTATTTCCAAACACCACATTACCTCCATTTATGGATTCATATGTGGAGAATAGATCCCTATTGCCGGTCATGTGTCTCGTGCACCCGCTATCCTTGACCCATTCATCGGGGTCTAGGTCAACCTTTAAGCACACCTAAAACAATAATAAACTCAAAAGTTTGGTCCCCATTTGTTCATGGGTCCATTAGTGTTAAACATTCCATTCATGTTAGACATGTATGGATAAGATGAGTATGCATTCCATGGAGCAAAGTTTTGAAAAGGAAAACCGTTTTGCATATTTGGATTCCATCCCATTTGATGGTTACTTTTTGGGTAAACGTTATTAGGTCTCCTAAATGAATTAGGTTTTGAAAAAGATGGAGCTTTGTTTCTTGCAAAAGTAGGATTATATTTTGGAGGTGGTTGTCTAGAGGTGACATGAGTTGGTTTCTTCCTATTAACGATAACAAATTCAGTTCTAGATGAAGAAGCTACGTTATTACCACTATTTGCTACAGCAGATCCACGGATCCCTGATTTATCACTAGCCGGTTCCCTTTTGATGGGATCCGTGGGATCCGCCACAATAGTGGCTGGTTTTTCTAGTGCCTTAACAAATTTTGTTTCTTTATTTTCACTAGTTGATGGATCAAGTTGTTGGATACCTAAACCTTTTGGTTGTCTTAGTTTTAACACTATCTAGCATTATATTTAACGTATTAGTGCTCATTCTAGCAATCTTAGAATCTAGTTGATCAACTAGTGTTTGAAGTTGAGCATAAAGTTCACATTCACCACTTGCTATTTTACCCTTTTCTAAACGTTTTAGTTTTACCTTTAATTCTATGACTTCTTTATCTAAACATTGGTTTTGACTCTTTAAAAGCTTGTTTTTGTTAACTAGTTTTAAGCTAATATTGCATAGTTTTTCATATTTATTTTGCAATGAGTGGTCATCAAGTGATGAACTACTATAGTATTCGTGACATACCTCGTCATTTGCCATGAGACAAATTTCTTAGTCCTCCTCGTCGCTCATTCCCCACGTGCGGCTCACGAACGCCTTTTGATCATCCCGTTTGGGACACTTACTAATAAAGTGGTTTGGGTCCCCACATTTAAAGCAAGTACGATCATCCTTTTGCTTCTCGTCCTCTTTGCTTTTCCGAAAGCCTTTCTTATCGTCATATGGTTGTTTGGCGTATCTTCCCTTTCTTCTAAAGAACTTTTTAAAGTCCCTTACCGCCATAGCGTACTCTCCGTCGTCACTACTCGAAGAGGAGTTCTCTTCATCGCTCGAAGCCTTTTTGGCTTTAAGGGCAAGAGATTTGTGTTTCTCTTTCACCTTTGAGGCTTGAGAATCTTTAGCAAGGACAAGCTCGTAGACTTTTAGGTTGCCTATGAGTTCATCGAGGGTGAGGATTGTCAAATCTTTTGACTCTTCGATCGCCGTCACCTTGGATCTCCATTTAGATGGAAGTGCCCTTAGATATCTCCTAACATGGTTACGGCTAGAAAAAGATTCATCAAGTGCTTGTAAAGATGTAATAATAGTATTAAAGTTAGCAAATGAATGATCTATAGTTTCCTCATCCGATATTGAAAATTGTTCATATTGTTGAACAAATAAATCAATTTTATTAATTTTAACTTGTTGGTTGCCTTGATGAGTTACAACTAAAGAATTCCAAAGTTCTTTCGAATTCCTTTTCCGGTAAAGCATTATATAAAACCATTTTTGCTTCACTATTTTTAGAAAGCTTTTTCTTCATTTCATCGTTTAGTTTATCATGAGGTATGTTAACTAAATTTCCTTTATCATCATTTGAGGTAGCCTCAAAATCACCTTCAACAATAATGTACCAAAGATCAATATCTTTAGACTTCACATATGTTTCGAATCTATTTTTCAATATATAAAACCATTAGTTTCAAGTAGTGGTGGTCGTTGCATAGATTGCCCTTCCTTATAATTTTCAGAACCCATAGTGATCGAAAAGTTTTTAAAATACAATTTTACTTTAAAACTTTTATAAACTTAGCTCTTGATGCCAATTGTGGAAAACTAGAAGGGGGTTGAATAGTTTTGCCGATTTTAAGTTAGTTTCAAAAACTTTAGATTCGTTAATATGTGAGATCTTATGGATGTAGAGAAAGTATAGATCTAATGATAAAGAAAGTAAATAAAGTAAAGCGAAGGGAAAGAAAAGACACAACCGATGTATAGTGGTTCGGCTACAAGGACACCTTCCTTGCCCTACTCCACTCCCGAGTCACCTACTCGAGAGTTCAAGCACTATGTCAACAAACTCCTTCACTTGGCGGAGAAGCCTTCACAGCGTTGCTTACACTTTTTCCGGTACAAAGCTAGATACCGAGTCCATAGCACGGTGGACCAAACCAACACAACTATTACACAACAAATATGTGAAATATCAAATACAAGATCTTCGCTATAGAAATCTTACGGAGTGACAAATCAATCAAGGACCCCTTGCTTGGATGACTTGTAGAATGCTCGTGATCTCGCCTTAGAGAAGGACCTATATGAGGATCACAAATAGAAAGAAAGAAGAACAACTCTCTAGATCAAGTGATCTATATGTTAGAAGAGAATGAGAGTGTATGAGAGATTTAGTAAGAAGAGGGGTGAGTTAGAATGAAGAAATGGCTCTCTATTTATAGGCAAAATTCTTCATCGTTCCCGGATCCCACGGATCCCTCCCACTTGGGATCCGTCTAGTGTAATCCTAGGGATCCGTGGAACGCTCCTCTTTGCCCATGGGTTTTTTGGTTATGGTTCATGGGTTATGGGTTGGTCCATGGGTTTTCTTTAGATTCAATGTATCTAAGTATACATTGCATCTAGCCAACTTGGGTATGGGTTATGATCCATGGGTTATGGTCCATGGGTTAAGGTTTTTACCCATCCTAATAAACTATTACAACAAATTCTTAATTATTACATTTTTTTATTTAAATGGCTATATGTAAATGCTTTACAAAAATAACATGTATCCTTAAAATTATACTTAAGATAACATTATATTTGTTATCAACAAAACACAAAGAGATCGCTAAATATTAATAAACGTTTTTACGGTTTATTTGTATTAACATAACCTTTGTTTTGTAGTTATTCAATTTACACATGAAGACTTTGACACCCTAAAGCTAGGGGAGCCTTGTGTCAAAGCAATGCATTGCAAAATTACTTGCATTATTAGGATTACATTTCATGACGTCCCTTTGCAAAGTTGCAATCATGAAGGGGGAGCACATTCGTCACTTAGACAAAATCTTTTGCAAACTTAGCTGCAAATGAACTAGCCTAGTACTATTTTTCTTGACGCCTTCACATAGGGATGGACTCATCAAGGGGGAGTTAAGACGAGATCCTTTCCCGTTACTTGCTCTCTACTTTTTCTTTCTTTTCTATTTTTTTACATGTTTTTCTTAAAACAATGTGTTAGTTTGCTTCGATGCTTTTTTTGTTTAGACAAAAAGGGGGAGAAGAAAGTAAAAACTACAAATTCAAACTTTTATGAATTTAGCTTTTCCTTAAAATAATTTTATGTTTTGTCATCAACAAAAAGGGGGAGATTGTTAATACAAATAAACCGTAAAAACGTTTATTTATATTTTACGATCTTCTAATGTTTTGTCGATAACAAATGTAAAATCATTTTAACGGAACAAATAAAATACGTAAATGGTTTGAACTAATAGTTTTTAACACACTTACATTCTCACATAAAACACTAAAACAAGTATGTTGGATCGATATACTCTAACCAAACTAACTTTACGTAGCTTGTAAAGGCTTAGCAACCTCGGATAAATCCTAAGTCACTAACAATGAAACACTGAATAAACTCTATTAAGTATGCGGAATTTACTTCAATAAAGCTAAGAAGAATTAACTTTAACTTCAACAATTTTATTAATACTTAGAACCTGCTTGATACACAGATTCACTAACAATCCCTAACAGATCTAATATTCTCTAATATTGCACGTACATATAATGCCAATCTAGGGGTCCTTTTATAGGCATAAGGATAACCCTAGTCGGTTTACCACTCTATTCCTTGTACGACAAGTAATACTAAACTAAACTGAAAACATTCTAGAATTACATAATAATCCTTAACGATTTGCATAACAGTCCTTTATCCTTGCAGTACTTTGATGAGTGAGCAGTACTTTGACTTTCTTCTTAGCGACTTTGACTCTTCAGTACTTTGACTCTTTAGCACTTTGACTTTTTATATCCCAACAAAGTATAAGTGATTTTATGATTTAGTATTACATATGTACAACAACTAGTGTTTACATATTTGGGTAAAATATACACATAACTAGTATGTAGTATATTGGGTAATATAAATGGGTAGAAACTTAAGTATCATTACCCATTGACCAAATACATTGAATGTTGTTGGGTACAACCCAAAGTCCATTACCCATATCCATGGAGCTTGACCCATAACCCATTGCATGACATCATACTTATATCATATATGGATAATATCCATAACCCATGGTATTGACCCACACCCATTTGACTAAGTACATTGCACTCATAAGATACATTGTATCTAGTAAAAGACCCATGGATCAACCCATAACCCATGACCCATGACCCATAACCAAAATACCCATGCGAAAAGAGGAGCGTCCCACGGATCCCTAGCTTTACGCTAGACGGATCCCTTGTGGGAGGGATCCGTGGGATCCGAGGAACAGTAGCATTTTCTCTCTGTAAATAGTGAGCCATTTCTTCATTGTTTCTTACCCCTATCTTACATACTTTCTCCTTGAGTTAAAAACTCTCTAACCCCAGTTCCAAGTGCTCTATGATTATAGTTTTGTTTTTGTGTGATTCTCTAGGTTCCTCTTAAAGGCGAGATCACCACCTTTGAAGTCAAGAAAGCTCAAGTCCATGAGTTGCTATGCTTCCTCATCATCAAGACTATTGAAGTCCTCTTGTTGATGGTTCTTTTCTTTCTTCTAAGAAGTTTAGTGTTGAAGACATTAGTGAAAGATGTCTCAAGTGTTAAGACGAAGACATTAGTGAAAGGTGTCGATCGTCCATATTGTAAGCATTAGTGAAGGGTGCCTAGAAGTCAAGTCACAAGACATTAGTGAAGGGTGTCTTGAAGATCTAGTTAAAGGAATTAGTGAAAGGTGCCTTAGATGTACATTCGATATGGTGTGTTTCGATGTACAAGATAGATTAGTATTGGATCCAAGGATATTGATATCCTTGATGATGTTGTAATAAGGAGTTGGTCTCCTTTGGGATTAGTCATTGGTGTAGTGTTGGGTATTAGTTCCTCCATTGTAATGGAACTCGGTATCTAGCCTAGTACTGGATAAAGGGTAGGCGACGTTGTGGTAGTTGTGGTTCACTTTGGTGAAAGAACCCGGTATCTAGCCTAGTACCGAAAAAAGAGTAGGCAGCGTTGTGAAGGCTTCTCCGCCATAAGGAGTTGGTGTCGTGTAGTGATTACAAACTCTTGAGTAGGTGACTCGGGGAGTGGAGTAGGGCAAGGAAGGTGTACTTGTAGCCAAACCACTATAAATACTTGCGTTGTGGTTTTTTTCTTCTTACTCTTATCTTTTCATTATATATTTATACTTCTATATGTTTGTTTATTAACATCCAACACACATCCAAATAGATTGAAATAAGTCGATCTAAATAGTTTAAAAAAAAGTTTTAATTGGCAAAACTATTCAACCCCCCCTTCTAGTTTTCCACAATATGTAATATATCTATATTGATGTTGTACATGAGGTTGAGACCATGAAAACAAGCTAAAACAAGTCCTAGGTAAGTTCTATGAACTTGAATTCTGCAACAGTCCCAAAGATTGACTAAACTGATCAACTCAGTAAACTTTGAGGTTAATTCAATAAGAGAGGCTTGTAAAGCTATGTCTTACGGTCGTTTCTCCGGGTGGCGCACCTCATAACTCATCCCGATGAGTAAATGAGAGCCAAAATGGAAAAACATGTCAAAATCTGCACACCAGATTTTATTTGGGAAAAGCCCATGGTTCTGTTCATTTCTGAAGGTCGACTCAGTTTCATGAAATGTAGCCAAGACCTAAACATGAAGTTTGGCAAAATCCAAGTGTCAAAACAAGTTGTAGAACTCAACTTATGGTCGTTTTGGCAGGACTGAATGTGTAGCCAAAATTTCTGCAATGAAATATAAGTAATTACTTGTTATTAGACAATTGATATAAGTAAACTTTGGACTTTGGACTTGATTAAGCTTGAGAAGCTATTTGAGAAAGTAAAAACTAGAGCTTGAGCTTTTGAATCACTTAAAAAGGGCTTGTGGTTAAAAAGTTATGCCTAGTTAAGTGTTACTAGAGGTAAATATAGTCTTTGCTGAACAAGAAAGCTTGCTGAAACGATTTTAAAACGAGGTTTTGACCATTTTCTGGTCCGAATCAGCAAAAGTGTAGAGTACAAAAGTTGCTCAGAATGACTTTTTCTACAAAACCTTTGGGGCACATAAGCAAAAAGTGAACGACAAAGCCTAAAAACTACAAAAACTAACCGAACCTGTTGTATACCGGAAAACAACCATGCCTAAGAAACCTTAGTGTATTTTGATTCTTTGAGGCCCAAACAAAGCCAAGGTTAAGCCAAGGCTGATGTCTTAAGGTATTTTGACTTAAAAATAGCCATTTGGTATGGCCTTATTGTTGTCTCAAGTTGCTTAAGCATTATTTAGCCGGACGGCTAGTTTGGGCTTAATGACCCAAAACTTGTTTTTAAAACTTAGTTCATTGGATTAGACTTTGCTAGACTTTGACAAACTAAGTAAATGACCATATGACATGTTAAACTACTTCACGACACACAACTTATATCATCATATCATCACACAAGTCAATCAATAGTCTTTGACGAAACACGACACATGTGTTACACAACATTTGTCTCGTCAAATACTTACTTATAAATGATAAGTACTACAATAGTAAGGAATTTCATTATCATAAAGAGGCCTCTTCAGGGTGTCGTATCGACGAGTTGTGGATTTACGATTTAAAGTGTCCTGACTCCTCATACGTTCACTACACGACCTCTTGATTTTGATAGCCCGAACGATGGTACGAGGTTATTTATAAAAGAGCTATAGGCCAAACAACACTTAAGGGATACACCAACTTAAGATTTATGTACAACATCATAAGCCAACAAACTACATATACTTGTACACTTATATCGTACACTATACTAAAACGCTATTACTATACTTTCGTAGGCAATCGTTAAAGATCGTGGTCTTGCCATACTCTATTATTGACATACAATATATCGTTACACTCCGTTGCTGATCACTACAGTGTGTTTCATAGCCCCAGCTTTTGTTTAACTATTTTATAAACTCTTTTTGGGGAGATACATGCCATTGCTTTTACTACATGCTAAAATGCTTTATTACGAACAATTACTTGCAAAATGAACGCCTTGACTGTATTATTGCATGCCTAAGTTGTTTATGCCAGAAGTCCCCAACATCATGGACCACTAATCACTGGGAGTGAGCGAAAATATTGTGGATAGGCCTGTCGGAATTGACGAACCCTTCTCTGTTATCAGAAATAACAAGGCGCACTTTATTTGAGGTTATCTAGGTAAAGGGCAAAATACCTACCCGGGGCAAGTTATTTACTGTATATATCGTTCGGTGATATATATACAATAGTCAGTCGTGAGTGCCATGCGCTTAGAGCAATAATAACTATCAAGAAGATAATTGTACCGCGTTGCAATTATACTACAAACTATATTGTCCACTCTTTGTTTTAAAACCAATGTGGTTTCTATCGTTTGTATTAACAAGTTAGGCAATCAAATGCACTATGGGCGTGTAACAACATAGCCTACTACTTTCGTAAACTTGATATCTTGTGATCAATTGATTTGCTTACAAACCTATGAACTCACCCAACCTTTGTGTTGACACTTTTTAGCATGTTATCTCAGGTTCGAAAGGAATTAGCTGGCATGGCATGTGAAGGCACACGGAAAATATTTTGAAGACGATGCATATATTATCATTCAAAAAACATTACAACTTTTATGTTTTAATTTTTATGATTGTACAAACTTGTGGGACCTCTGTTTGTAAACTCTGATATTTTAATCGAATGATAATTATTTCAAAGCGTCTCATTTAGAGTCGTTTTATGTAACTTGTGTTGTGAACTATAAAGTAATACCCCAGTGACACAATCTTTCGTTGCGATAATTTTGGGGGTTTTACAGTCAACTTCCTCACAAGTTCAGTCAGTTGTTGGATTTGGTCTCTTTCAGTAGGTACTGAAGATGTGGAAGTCCCAGTGGGAACAGAGTCTTCTTGGGTTGGTTTTGTTTGTCTTTTCAAAATGGTTCTGTCTAGACCTGGACTTTCTTTTGGAGAGTAGGGGTTGAATTGTAGTGGAGTAAGCTCAGAGCTAGGTGCAACACCCTGAAGATATTTCAGTGGTGCAAGCGGTGCTTCAGATTAAGCTTCAGACTCAGTGATGTGTTCAGTACTATTGGGTACATCAGGGAGTCCAAGCATACTCTTGAGAGCTTAACTCTCAGGCTCAAGAATCCTTCCAGAATCGAAATTTGGAAGCTTACTCTCAGGGTTTACCCTTTCAACCCAATCATTGGGTTTAGGAATTAACTCCTTTCCGGAGAGCATACCAGCAGACATGAATGGTTTTGGGCTTTGGGCTTCACTGAGAGAATCAGTGAGTTGATCTTCACCTATGATTCTCTTTTTGCTACTAGGGGCTTGAACAGTGTCAAAGACTCTGGGTTTTTTAGCAGTCCAACTTTTAGTGATATCTTTTTCCTTTTTATGTTTTTCCTGAAGAGCTTGATTTCTTTTAACTAATTCAGTGTTTTGAATTTGCAGTGTTACAGCCTCAAGCTTGGCTTGTTTTAAAATAAGTAGTTCATCCCGACACTTGTTTAATTAAAAACTTAACTTGTTGTATTTAGATAAAAGATTTAATCTTTGCTCCTCTACAAACTTAAGATCAACATTGATATAGTTCATAAAAGACTGCCAATTAGAATTATCATTCATAGAAAGTAAAATGTTTACCTTCTTCATTGTGATATTGACCCATTCATCATTCCTAGCATGATTCTTCCCAAAGGCTAGGTTGTCCTCTTCTGAGAGACCCATCAGTGCACTGACTTGCACCATTTCATCGTCTGAGGAAACTGGCTCTTTATCCCATTCAAAGACTTCAGCTACCAGGCCTTTTTTTACCCTGCACAGATTTAACATTGTTTGTTGTTTCTGAGGGAGTGGCCTCAAGAAGTGCTAGTTTAGCCTTGCCTTTCCTATACTTAGCTTCAAAATTGATAGATTTGTTTTGGTGAGTCTTGTTTTGATTATTTTGATAAGACTGATAGACTTTTGGTTGAAATTTGCTAAAGCCCAAGGACCTGGTTTGACCATGAGAGGGCGTGTAAGAGGGTTCAGAAATTGTTTTTGAAAAACAGTCTTTGGCAAAATGACATCTTTTGTGACACTTAAAACATTTAGTGTCCTCATTAGCTTTAGCATTAGAAAAACTTTTGTTCCTTCGTATAAACTTTTTAGAGTTAGCAAGGAGTGCCCTTTCCTGAAACTCAATGTTTAAGTCATTCAGGTACTCCTCGCTTGTTCTTCTCATCGTCTGAATTTTCCGAAAACCTTAAACCACCTTTGTTAGAATAAGCGTTGAAGTGGTGGTCGGGACTTCTTGGCGATCGAGACTTTTTCAAGTCGGGTATCGCTCCGTTGATGAGGTTTTCCTCATAAACAAATTTTCCATAAATTTCGAAGTTCAAGATTCGATTTTGATTAACATTCCTAAGTCCCTGAGAGAAATTCAGCCACTTCTCAGTGAGACTATTGAAAAAACCAACTTTGATTTCATGTTTGGACAACTTTACACCATCATTTGACAATTCATTTAACAAAATTTTATACGGGTAAGTTTGAGAGAGAGTTTCTGAGTCTTTAGCCCTTAAGGTATTATACTCAAGTTTCAGGTCCATAATCCTATTTTCCTTGGTACCTAAGGGACCTTCATAGCTGTAGACTAGGTCATTTCAGGTTTCTTTAGCTGTACTAGAGCCAATGACAGACTCCATAATATCATCAGGAAGAAAAGATATGATGATGCTTTTGAGCCTTTGGTCCTGGTTGACTACTCTTCTCTCGTCCTGAGTCCACTGAGCTTCAGGTTTAGGTAAACCTTCAGCAGTCTTTGGGATAAATGGACCTTCATTAATGCACTTAATGTAGTAAGGTTCCATCCCAGTCAAATAGCAAAGCATTCGCTTTTTCCATTTGTTAGATTTTCCAACTTCTAGTAGAGGGAAAGCAGGCTCCACCCTTTTTATCGACAAGTTGGGGCACATCACTTTCAGCTATTAGGATCCTGATTTAAAAATGTTTTTGAGCGACTTAAAGAAGGTTTTATAATCAGCCTTGCTCTGATACCACTTGTTGTTCTAGTTTCACAGTTGGTTTATAAACAATTAAAACAACTAATTGTGAACAATGACTGAAGTAATGCAAGTAAAAACACACTAAGTAATTTTCAACGTTTATATTCTTTATTAGAAATGAATCAAAAAGAATACATTACCCAAGTACTTGCGGAATAGTACTTGGGATTGAAATGACAAGTATGGTATGACTCCTCATTAAGCTTAGGCTAAGTCTAAGCACAACTACACAGGAACCACTGAGCTATCTCGGGGACATAGTTGTATTTGGAGGAGTGAAAGATTGCTTGTCTGTGGGTTTTACAATTAATGCACAAGCTTAAATCTTTCACTCCAACTCTTATGCTATTTATACAAGTATGGTTTTTAACTCTATACTAGAGGACAAACTGACAGGTTACAGAAGATAAAATACTGATGTATTTTGTCTCTGTTTACATTGGCTATTTATAATAAGTGACAAGGATGCTTTCTTCTAGTCAGTGATGACACTGATCCTGGTAGTTAGCGATTCAAGGGAAGTTTGACTTTGGTTGATAAGGACTTCGTCTTATCTGTTCAAACTTATCCCGCCTTGTCCTGCTCATTCTTCAGTCTTCTTAGCCTTCAGCCTTCATCTTTAGTATTGTCTTCAGTGGTAGTAGTTGATGAGGAGTTTCGGGATTTAGTGAGTTATTGTCATCACTCACTGAATCCACCATCTTCTTCTTGACTCAGTCGTCACCCCATAAGTTCCGCCTTACTGAGTGGACAAACTTCTTCTTTGTCTCTTACTGAGTATCCCGAAGATAGCTCACTGAGTGTCTATGCTCTCAGTGACTTGTTAGTGTTTAAGGATCTAAACACTTAGGGTATTTTCTATTCAAATACTAGAATTAATAGGTTTGGGTATTCACTGAACCCAACAAATATAGGTGGGTGCGTAATGACAATTGTTTAAAACAAGTACTAAGCCCGAAGGCAAAACTAAATCGAAATTCCCTATGGCTTCAACAGCTGCACGTATTACATTTCCCATGTACAGGTATTGTTCTCCATAGGCCAGCTTCCTTGCTCTTCTATGTCCATGTAACGTGTATGAGTACCACATCTTGTGTCATACACCAAGGAATTCTATTTATGATGAAAAGAAAGTAATTCTATTATGAAGATACCTAAAGTGCTCGCAACATTTCCAGCATTCTTTCTCTTTTTCTCTAGCAACTCTAAGAGGGAGAGAGGACAGTTCCTCTTCCAGTGTCCTATCTCATTGCAGTGGTGACAAGCTTGATCCTTTCCAAGATGATTTTTCTTCTTGGGAGTGGTTTGATAAGCCATAACCTGATTACTCTTTCCCTTTCCTTTACTTGCGGCTTGTTTGGCTTATTAACTCTACCACATTGTATTGCTAGTACTTTAGGTGTATGAGCCTTTTTCGGCAAACCCTTCTCATAATCATTAGCATTGCATGAAACTTACTAATCGTCTTACCCGTGCAATGCATGTTATAATTGAGAAAAATCCAACAAATTCCTTATTAAGGGATATGTTGATCAGGCTAACACATACACCTTGTGGAAGATGGTAGTTTAGACGTTCAACTTGATCCAAGTAACTTTTCATCTCAACTACATGAGTACTCACGGATTTACCCTCCTTCATTTTGCAGCCGTGTAGAGAATCTAGAAGATCATAGAGTTCTACACCTTCCTGCTTCTCAAACATGGTCGTTAGTTCTGTAAACATAACATCGGGAGAACGAAGGTCAAATTTCTTTTGTAAGTCAAACCTCATACTTCCAAGCATAAGACATGCGACCTCATTGTCACAGTTGTACTGAAGGTTCCCTCCTGCCAACAGATCGTTCAGAAAATTAGCAGGAAGAGCTGGAGGCAAAGACTGTTCCAATACATCAAATCTCTTAGCAACACGAAGGACTATCCTCAGTTTCCGAAACTAGTCATTGAAATTCTTGCCATTCAATCTTTCTCGATCAAAAATTTGTTTGAAAGAAGAACTTAGAGTGTTATTATCGGGTTAAGCCATTCTACAAAAAGTTAAAAAGTTAGTAATTTGGATAATTCAACCTTTAAAGAAAATCAAATACCCATTGGTTAATACACATAAATCATAGATTTTTCTTAAAGTTGGTATTCAAATTGACATAGTACCGTTACATCAGTTGATCTGCTAGTAATAATAGTACTTAATAAGGTAAGAGTCGAACAATAATTACCAAACATTTTGCAATCCCTAGATTATTATGGGACTTACTAATGGCACTAAGGACAATCGCATTGTGTCATGTGAGCATGTTTCATCCCATCTAACGCTTTGGGTTAAGGGATCTTACTACGTAACTCAATTAAGTTCTCCAATTTAAAAAACTGTAAATTTATTCCAGCTACGTCTCACATAACGTGGAGATTTACCTTTGGATTACAATCTAGCTACGTCTCACATAACATAAATGGTAACTAGAAGTGTTCCTTTAATTGGATGACATAAACTTAAATTCTCAAAGGGTACGTTTAATTTGATGTGAAATCAAGTATGTATGAAAAAGCATGCACACATCTTCGTATCATACAATTAATGAAAGCTTTACTCAATTAATTTATTTATTAAACAACTACATTATTCAAAAGTGTTCGGTAGCTCCATAGTAACGCACAAAGAAGCGCAGAATTTGGTCAGCACGAAGCATATTAAAAACCAAATTCTTTAGGGAATGTAAACAAACCCTCCTTATACCCCTCTTATAGTTTGTTCATTATAGGTGAGCCTAGTAGTCAATTGATTAATGACGTGTTTAGAATAAAGTGATGAACTTTTACTCGAGGTATTGGTTAGACCATCTAAAGAATTAGCAACTACTATATTCTACTACCTTCTTGATTCAAAAGACACAAGTTATTCGAATAATTATTACAAAGTGACAAGTTGAATGATGGTAATCACCCTTAAGATGATTTTTATAAATACCAATTCATTGATAGATTACAAATAACATCAATCTAATAAAAGTTTAAAACTTTATTATAAAAACACATTATAAACTATTAACCCATGTAAATCTTGACGCGATGATGCATTTAACGCTTTATGGCATGTAAGTCCAACCCTTTGGTGTCACATACGATTTCACAAGCTTGACAATTTATAATAAATCAAATTTCACCATTATTAATCCAGTTAATTTTGCTTTTTCAAAAACACCCTTTGCTTGTTACTTGTCAAACAATAATAAACCAAATAAGAAAAAAAAAAAATAACCAACTAATACAGTTAACATGCGAAATTTTAAATCAACTAACATATATATTTTTAACTAAGGCTCTCACTTATTTCCGATATAGGTACAAGTGAACCACATACATTGATAAATCGATTGTGTAAGCCCCACGTTAACAATATATAATAACCACATAAGTTGATAAAATATAACGATATATATGGCCCAATTTTATAATTAATTAAATATTAGGTAAGTAATGTGTCATACAAATTTAGTTACTAATAACCCTAATTAATTAACATATATCGAATAATTAAACATGTATAAGCACTTAATAATTAATGCACAAAATATCAAGATTCATATAACCATGACAAAACATGCATGTTTTTGTTGCATGTTTTGTCATGTCTCACATATAATCACATATTCGCCTATTAACAATTAATAAACATGGTAACAAGATCGATTTTAACGCCACAAATCCTAATTATATGTCACAAAACACATAAAAAAATTGCATGCAATCTAGGGTTTTTATAAATTTCAAAACTTGAAAAAAAAAAACTAATTAAGGTCGATCGACCTAAAATAAAAAATTAGGATTTCAAAAATTATAACCTAGAAAACCTTGTAAACATGCAAACAATCATTCAAGATTCAATATTTATGTGTTTAAGTAATTAATTCACCATATTAACGGCTCGTGATGCCACTGTTGAATTATATTATCATGACAGTCATATAAACATATATACACAAGTCAAGCAACGGAAGCATATATCTAATATGTGTAATTTAATTAACCTTAATTTAAATAGTAATGTACCTTGTTAGCAACCACGCGAATCAAATGATCACCAAATCACAAACCCTAAAAGTTAGGGTTTAATAAAATTGATTAGGGCAAATCGATTTAGGGCAAACTACAAAAATCCAATTGGGATTTTTACTATGGTCTCAAACACGCGTATTGTTAGCGATTCAATTAAAATGCTAATTTCTTGATCACAATAACTAGCTAACACACTTTGATATTACTCAAAATCATGTGCAAACCCTTGAAGGTTTGTAGTTCACACGACTAAGGCAAAAGAGGAGAAAGAAGAGAAGACAAAACTAGTTAGGGTTAACAAAGATTACCAACTAATGCATGCAAGGGTTTGTATATATAGTGTGGTAACTTAAATTCCAAGTTTGAGAGGGATTCCCTCTTGGAAACACATACACGACCGGCCATAGCCCAAAAAGGGGTTCCAGAATCTTCTCTTGACTTATTTTCTCTTCTAGTTCTTCTATTTGTAATTTAACGCGGCGTTAGACTAACTACCGTTAAGTACTAACGACCGTTAGACATTATTGTTAAGGAATAATTAAATCATAACTATTATATATTATTTATTATTAATTGAATCTCATACGCAATGCGTGGAATCTCATATTCTCAAGTTCAATCGGCATACGTCTATTAAATATCGTCCACAAACTAACATGAAGTGAGCTCTAGATTTTCTGTAGTGGTGTATCATCTTGTCTCGTATCTATTTGTTGAACAGATTGACCATCTCAAATTTGCCTGTTAACGAATTATAAATGAGAGATGAGTACAAACCAGAAAAATCAAAAGAAACTTCCATTAACTTGTCGCTTTACAGGCCGCGGTAATCATTGGAATGCATGCATGACCTTAATAAATCATTAGACACAGGCCGGCTTGCTATATTAGCTGATTTTCATGTTTCGGGAACTTGAAGAAGCTTTTTTTAACGTACTTGTTACCAACACCCTTTTAATCCCTGAAATTAATTGTCTTGTAGGTCCATAATGAAATCTGTGGAGCCATGCCCATGCCATTTTCCGTAAGGTTGTAGTCGGTATTAAAATTTGTTATATAAAATAATTATTCGAATTGAAATTAATATGGTTGGTGTTCAATAATTGTACTAAAGGCACCAGTGAATCATTCGAGCTATATCCTCTGTATCTGTATTTATTTTACTTTAAGTATAATGCAGTAATGGGAAAGGATATACCATCGTGACTATTAGCCAAAACAGAACCTTCATAAAACTTAGGAACGATTACCATAGTCTTCTTTTCATTTAGCCAAGTAATATATGCTTAGGAATGTTTTTGACATAGATCGAGGTCGTTAAAACACTCACTGGTTATGACACGTCACCCAAACCATTACAAAGCTTACTAACGCTTTTATATACATAAGAGCACAAGGTGTGGAGCTCGCCATGGCTCGTTGTGGTGACTTGGCAAGCTTGTTTCCCCACACCCCACCCATTCCTTGCATTTAATCTTCTTGTGCAAAAGTAAAAGATTTTTTATTTTATTTTTTTTTTACTTTTAATATTTGTATTTTTAGAAAGTGGTGGGCCCAAATGAGTAAGTTGATGTTAGCTATGAGTGAGGAGAGGTTAGTTGTGAATGTTTGTTATAGTGATGTATCTGAAGCCAATGAAGAGTTTGGTTAGTTAATTTTATTTTATAAAGTAGTTTATACAATGGGCATTTCCATTGAACAGTCATTAAAGAACCCTAACCACCTATAAAAATTATGTAGTTAAGAATTGAAGCCTAACCACCTTGTTTTAATTTCTCATGAATATAATAAAGGCACAATGCAACTACCATCTTCCTCCATTTAACTGTCTATATATCTGTGTCTGAGTTAAATCAAGAAGAGGATAAAAGAAAAGGTGAAACCAAGAAAAACTAATTGCAGAAACAGCTGCCAGCAGCACAGTAGCCGCAGAGCAGCAGACCAAGCAAGCAGTATACGGATAGTTTTTAGTGTCTACCAATATTCATTAATGCATACATTCAACTTTCCCATTGAACAGTCATAAATTTGTTAATTCTTCATCAAAGGTAAGTACTCAATCTCAGAAGAATATATCTTAGAAGATTACTAGTTATAATAACTGTGACATACACGTGGGTTTTGACAAAAATTATTGTGTTAATATCGAAGTATTGTGTATTTAAAGGTAATTTATATAATTATATAGTTATAAGTTTCGTATATTAATACACGTAAGTTTACACATAAATCACATTTATTTTAACATTTTAGTTCAATATATACACATATAAGAATTTGCCCATGAAAATTGTGATATAAGTAAACCATACCCAGTTTTCATTATGCATTAAAATCCATTAGAATTTGGTAAAATATTTGTAAATATTTCTGTTAGGTAACTCAAGATTTAATTTTATTTAGTCTCAACGATGTTGATTTTGTTATTTAAATTTCACCGATATATTAAGTATACACATAATATAGCAAGTTTAATAGCCATAACATAGCGTTGATAAAGTTAAAGTATACTCCTTAAAGTTTTTTAAAAATGTTTTTCTAAATATCCTTATATAAATAAATAGGAATTACATGAGACATTGTTATAAGTAAAATCGCATGATATTTATTAATATATTAAAGTAACCCATGCTTACAATTTGATAATTATATTTCCGTTTTCATAATTTAAATTGTGATTTAAATCAAACTCGTGACCACATAAAGGTGAAACTTTTAAAAATAAAATAAATGAGTCCTTATTGAACGTATATAGTAAAAAAATAATTGATACTTATAATCTTATAAAAATTTATATGTTGTTATTTTAAAACAACATATACATTGTATTTTTTAAGATATAAAGTATAAAGAGTATAAAGTATAAGGGGGTATTTGTTTAAAGACTAAAGTTATTAAAAAACATGGAGGCTTATAATATTACACTTAATTTTATATAATTTTTAAAAATTCAACCACTAAAGTTTTATTAATTATCTACTCTTTTTTATGTTTTGTTTTCAAAATTTTGACACCTATATTTTTATGTGTTTTTTTTTATCAACCAAAGTTTTCCACCAAATTTATTAAAGTTTGACCTAAATCAATTTAATTTTGACTTTTATTAACCAATCACATCACACGATTTTGTTTACGTTATAAATCGAAGCTCTCCTATTGGCCCAATTATTTTTTCAATAATAATGAATTGACAAAATTACTCTGAAATGATGTAATTCCTTTATTATATAAAAGATTTGAGGACAAAATATATTTTACATATTAAGGGATCAATCATCACCTTTCATCTTTATTTGATTTAATGGATGAGATTAATCCCAACAATTAAAAAAACTCACTTTCATTCTTTTTTTTTTTTCAAATATAAATATCTTTCAAACCGTTAATTGTTAAGCGAAAAAATATATACCTTTACGACGAGTAATTAATTATCTTTCTATAGATAGGCACTTTAATATACTTTCGACACATTTTTTTTTTCTTCGTGTTTTTCATCTTTTTTTTAAAGTTTTTTTCGTTTTTTTACGTTACTGAAATTTGCATTAAAGAAATCATATGTGATTAAACACTAATTTAAATATCACATGTGATATTAGTGTTAAATTATATATGATATGTATATCATATGTGATTTATCATATATGATTTAACACTAATATCACATGTGATATTCAAATTAGTGTTTAATCACATGTGATCTTTAATTCAAATTACATTTTCAAAAAAAAAACAAAAGAAAAATACATGAAAAAACATTTTTTTCGAAAGTATATTAAAGTGTCCGTCCATAAAAGGATAATTAAATGTTCGTCACGATGGTGTAACTATTTTCTCTTAACGATTAACGGTTTAAACATATTTGAATTATAAAAATATGTGAAATAATAAAATGTTTTAATCTCACCATTGATTTTTTTTAAATGAAGGGTGGAAATGGATCCCTTAGTATGTAAAAAAAAATTGTTATGTAAAATAACCATCCTCTATATCTTAATATAATAATTTATTCCCTGTAAACAATCCAATTATTGTTCTTTACGAGGCCTTATTCAACCCGTGTGATGCACGGATTGTGACTAATTTTTCATAACTAAATGTTTGGTCATTAGGTTCTTATTATTTTAGATAGTTAATTAACCTTATAAGAGTACATGTGAAAAGGTTTATGCTAATATGTTATATTTAGAAGATACTTTTCATATGTAATACTTTAATATTCATATGTTACATAAATAATGTTTGGCCTATATATTTGGTACTTGTTTTATAATGAGTTATAGAACCATTTGGTTTTTGATATATTTTATTTTCAATGGCAAATTTCGAGTTGATAGTGAATTTATCGAATGTTGCTAGTTCTTCAAAATTGCATAATTGCATGCGTTTGTGGTTTGTGCAACAGGCAAGCGAAGATGATGCATTATCCAAATGTTTTTTGGTTGTTACCAACATTTGAGGTGGGTAATAGCGAAGAACCATACCATGATGGCAAACACGGAAACTTATGGTGCTAACGGGGTTGCTTTGGAGTCACTTGAAGTTTTAAGAAAAACCCAAGAGAGGCATCGGTTATTGCGTGCAGAGTTAAACAATTTGTTAGATGAAGCGAAAGCGGATGCCTGTGAGGAAGAAGCTAATGCTATTAAGATGAATGAGTTTAAGTAGTTTTTTGGTTTTAAGTACTTTTTTTGTTTCTAATAATTTCAATGTTTTGTTTACTTTTGGGTTGATGATATGTGAAAAAAATATATGTATCGATTTTGCTTGATGTTGCACAAATATTGATATAAATGTTCATATATATATATATATATATGTTATATATATATATATATGTGTATTTGTTTTGATGATTTTTTTTTTCGAGAAGTTGGAGGGAATGTTTTCATTTTTGCTATCATTTTTCATAATTGTGAAATGTCCAGGGTTGGTTATGTTATATTGCCAAATTCATGTATACATTTTCTAAATTGTATTATCAATACTGGAAGTGTTTTTTGTGTTACTGCACAACTTCTATTCTCCAAAACGTAATTCATATTTCTGCATGGAAAAACAAAAAATGTGAATTAATAGTCTAATTAACATTTGCAATGATGAAACTTGTTGGGTTCTTTAGTAGTTTAGTTAGAGTCTGGTTTAGTTACATTTATTTAGACTAAACAGTTAATTTTCTCTCTTAATCTGACTATCTAGACCAAGACTTTCACCCACCACCAATAATTACAATGGCGAACACTCCATACATCAATGAGTTGAAAGACATGTCCGGATCAGAGAAGATACATGAAAGCTTCAAGTTTCTTTTCATTCAAGAGCACACAGAAGATGAAGTGTTGTTGAGGTTTCTTGGGGAGCGCTGCAATGAGTTGCAATGGAAGATAGATGTGCAGACTGAAAGGATGGCTGAGGTGTGGTATCTTAACCATGATGATGAAGAAGCTGGTGGGGATGTCTATGAGTGCTTGAGGTTGCAGATGATCGGATGCGCTGATGAGGCCGGAGGTTTTGAGGGGCTTGTTGGTTGAAGTCCGTGAAGGTTTGACTGAGAAGGAGGAGCATATGGACATCATGGATTTTTATGATTAGGTCATATGTTTATGTATGTGTATTATGATTTCTTATATTGGTGATCTGTGATGGTTGTCTTTTGGGGGGTAGTATTTGAACTGATGGTGCATATGGTTTCTGGTGTTGATGTTAGATTGATGTCGGTACTTATTCGTATATATAATTATATATAACAGTTTAGCATATGTTTATATGCTTTTATTTATTTAAGTGTTTGCAATTTTTCCTTTTATAGTTTAAACTATAAAGGATATTTAGTTTTCTTTCACACACACATGGATCAAACACACAGTCTTGAAAACATGTAAAAACAAAATAGGGTTTCCAGATGAAATTAGGGTTTTCTAATATACATCATATTTATCAAATTGAAAAATATATTTAAGACATCTTGTGTTTGTGTATTCTAATTGATAATTCAATTTTGATGAAATGATCATATATAGTTGATAATCGTATGGTTGTGTTCGGGTTGAATTGTGAAGCGATGAATACATGTTCATCAAAGAATTATAAAGGTGGATCTCTGATTTTTATATTTAATTTTGATAAATTTATAATTGTTTGACCAATATTTGATGTTTTAATGACGACCTAATTGTCAAAATCTAAGCTTGTTGCAATTTGGGATTTGGGTTCTTGATTCTGATGAATGAATGACCCAGTTGGGTTAATTTTTTTTGTGGTTTTATGAAATACTGATGACTTGTGATTGGAAATGTGTTTATGATGATTTTATCGTGATTTGGTGAAGGTTATGTGATTAGATAGATAATTAGTTTGCACATCTTGACTTTGGTTCAGTTTGAATGTTAAAATTGATTATTTCCTTATTGCTTTAAGAGCGGTGTAAGCTTACCAACAACATCAAGGCTATGATGAATTCTGACAGGTATTTTAAAAAATGAGAATGCCCATATATTAGCTTGGCAGCATGTTAAGGTTGCAGCCATGGTGGGCAATCCAAGTTTTGCAAACTGCTACCTTATCTGAGCCTGTATTTTGTGACTAATGGATTATCTGTTTGTTAAGCTTACCATGACCATTAACGCTTTGATCAATTATGACGGGTAGTTTGAAACTTGAGATTGCCCATATCTTGACCTGGTTTATAGCAATGTATAGACGATTATGTCACATGTGTGTGACCGTTTTATTTTATATGCATAATATTATCACAACCTTGTACTTAATGAAGTTGGTAAATTTCTTCAAGTCAATCATGTTTCATTGTGGCCGAACCCGTTAGCGTCATGTATATATAGTTTCTGTAAGAAGCTATAATCATTGGTCTCTAGTAGACACCCATCCCAATGAAGCATGATTGGCTCGAAGATGTTAAGCATCTGTGTATATAGTCGTAGTAGAATGGGCTGGAATTTGACATCGAATAATAATATTTTGATTCAAAGTGCCACAAAGTTGCAATTATTTTATGCTTGGTCCAATCAGATATTGCACCTCCATTGTCAGCTTATAATGCAAACATTAAACTTAAATACTTATTGTTTAGTTTATTTAGGAAGTTGTGAGAGACAACTATTAACGTAGATGGGACATCGGATATCTCTCTCATATTCCTTTTACTATCTAAACAGGCATTGTGCAAAGGTCTGCAGCAGACATTTTGCTAGACCGTTAAGATATCAAAAGAAATTCATGGAGAAAATCATAATGCGTATATATGTTCAACATCGTATGTATATATTTACAAATGAAGTCGTGAATGTTAATGAAATACTGATGGTATGTGTTTGGAAATGTGTTATATGACGATACTAGTAGTGTTAAGTTCGTACTGGTAGTGCTAAGTTCGTATTGGTAGTGTCATTGCTAAGTTAGTATTGGTAGTGTTAAGTTAGTACTGATAGTGCTAAGTTAGTACTGGTATATTAGGTATGTCTGTGCATGTTTGTCTACAGTTTATGTAGAGAACATTAATTTATAGATCATAAAAAGTAGATTATATCATATGAGCGTTGCCAGTGACTATAACCATTAACTTGAATTCAAGCTGCTGAAAATGAGATGGACTGACCTCTCTTTCTTATGTCCAATATTTGAAAAGCTTTTGATAGAAAAAGTAATTGCTGCTAAGATAGGTTGTTGAAAGTTTCCTTGAAAACAATGTCACCCGTACAGTTTGCAAGCTCTGGGTCCTTGTCTTTGATCGTTAGTATTTTAAGGCCATCGGGGCTGGTAACTCTAGATAATGCCACATAGAGTTGTCCATGACTAAAATACGGGGGTAGGAAAATAGAGACCAACGTAATTAAGTGACTGGCCCTGAATTTTGTTGATAGTCATTGCATAACATGCTCGCATAGAAATTGTCTCCATTTGAGGATAAACGGCCACTTGGATTGTGTTGATGTTAGTATAATCTTGTGTGTGACCACATTGTCACCTAAATTTGAACCTGTTAGTATCTTAGCATGAATAAAAACTGTGTTGGAATCACTCCTAAACTATATTTCAAGTGTTTGTAATTAACATGTAATAGGTTACGTAATTAGGCTTTTATGTTTATATTAAAGGCAGGAAGTAGAAAGCTCATAAGCCTTGGCCCATATCCACTAAGGAAAGGAAGGGAACTTGTGTGTTTCCCTAGTTCGTTTCCTTATAAATAGTATTGTAAACCTTCCTTAGAAGGTTGGTTGTTCACTTCATTCAATATCTACGCATAACTCTTCTTATATTCATACGTGTATTGTTTGTGTGTGTTCATCCGCCTTCTATTCATCTATACTTCTTACATATTGATGCTTGTGTTATAATATGGTGACCTAACAGTGGTATCATTCGCCATCTAGTTAGGTGAAACATATTTGTTTTTGACGTATTTTGTTATACGCATGAGTTTTTGTGCTACAAACCTTTCATACTTTAAAGCTTCATTTTTACACTTAAAAACTCAAGATTCTTGTACTTTAAGGTTCATTTAGTGTTAAAGTTTAAGTTTTTAGCATCAAGTTTGAAACTTTACGTGTGTGCATTGATTTAAAGCTTGTTTTGATACGTGTGGTTTTGACTACGCCTAAGGTTGAATTTGTTTTTGGTTCATCAAGTTTCACACTTTTGTGTTATTTTGGTGATATTCAAGCTATTTTCATACAAATCGGGTTTCTAAACACTTTTAGGCATAAAAATCAGTTTTGGTGATAGTTTGTACTTTCTACTCGTAACAAAACCTAGTTTTACTCGTAAGCTTCAAAGTCTACGCCTAAGTATCTGTTACGTGTAAGCTTCTCATCATTTGCTCTTGATGCTATTGGTTTACTCGGTGTTTTCTTGCTTGGATAAGCCCGAAAACACTTCACTTTGGATATCTTTACACTGGTATAAGTGTAAAGATTTTGGGCAAAACCCTAGTTTTAAGCCTAAGCTAAAATCTTACGCGTAGAATTCTCTTTGCCTAAGCATTTCTTACGCCTACGCTTGTCTTACGCATAATCAAATATTACGCATAAGGATTCTACTACTAAGCCTTTGGTTAACGCCTAAGCTAAGTTTTACTCAAGTCTCTAGCGTAAGCTATTCCTACGCGTAAGCTCTCTTTTTTTACGCGTAAGTTGGGTATTACGCGTAAGGTGATTTCTCACGCCTAAGCTTTGGTTTTACGTAAGGTTACTTCATCAACGTTGTTTCATTCGACTATAAAGATCCATCATCAACACAAGTTTCAAGATGTCTCAACCACCATACTCTAGCTACTTTCCTCATGTGTATCCTCCATAACAACAACAACAATTCTATCAAAAATATCCTCCACCATCTCCACAACAAGTGCAACAATTTCAACAAGGAGCAATTCCTCTTCCACCACAAATGGTTCCACCAAAACCTAGTCAAGAAGTACAACACGACACATACTTTCAAAATCAATATCCCGCCAAGTAAACTATGAATGGTACTACACCAAAGGAACCATCTTGGTTTGCAAAGATGTGTGAAGCTTTAAGTAGCCAACAATCCATTCATGAAGCTGGATCCCTTGATAGACCTCCAATGCTCACTCCCGGAAACTATGATTAATGGGTGATACGGTTCTTTAGGTTTTGTGATCTAAAGAAGCCACATGGAAATTTTTTGAAGAGGGTCATCCTTGAAGGTCCTTTTCAGATGCCTACTCTCACTGTACCCGGAGATCCGAATGCTAATCCACCAAGAGATGATATCACCAACGTTGTCGGTCTTAATCAACTTACTACTGACCAACTTCTACACTTAGAAGCCGATGAACTTGCAATGCAATATATCCTTTTGGGATTACCCAATCCGATACTTTGTAGTGTTGATGCTCAGAAGACTGCTAAAGCAATGTGGGAGCACATTCATCTTCTAATGGAAGGCACATAACTCAATCAAGAAGACATAGAATCCAAAATCTACTTAGCATATGAACACTTCATGATTGACCCAGGGGAGACATTAGAGTCATATCATCATTGATTCTCAGACATCATCAATGAGTTAGATAAACATAACATCATTATGCCAAGAATTGCCGTAAACACAAAGTTCCTGAGCAGTCTTGGTCCTGATTGGGAAAAGTATGTTATTTTCATCCGTCAAGCAAAGAATGTTCATCATGCTACATACGGATTGTTATGTGACTATTTGAAGCCCCACCAAAAGGAAGTTGACAAAGAAAGGGTCATCCGTGGAGTCCCTTTCGCCTCACTCCCAGATAATCAAACACTTGCTTTGTGGGCTCAAGCATGTTATCCTCAATACCCGACCTTAGAAACTGTCTTCACAAATCCTCCACAACCAACTGCTCAAATTACACCATATGATCTATCACAGCAACAATCCCAAGAAACTCAATTGGTTCCATACAACAACAACAATGATCAAGCACTCTACTGATGAATCTAATGAGGATACTGAAGCTTTTGATGCATTGCAACAAGGGTTTGTCATGATTGCTAGAGCCTTCGGCCTATATTCTAACAAATCCAACAATCACATTCGTACCTCATCCAACACAAGGAATCAAGTTGTTGTTAACAACGGAAGAGTTGAAGTTCAGAATCGTGGTAATGTTCGTCAGATGGGTAGTGGTCAAGGATTTAATCCTAATGGAAGGAATAACATGGGTGCTCCACAACAACAAAGGGTTCAAGTGGTTGATTAGGAAATGCTCGGACTAGGATTAATGGTCTCGATGCTATAACTATAATGAGTAGGGTCATCCGGCTAATGCATGCCCAAAGAGGACAAGAGGCGCTTATCACAAAGAGGCTTTACTCTTGGCTCAAGGGATGAAGGCTGGTGGAACTCTTACCAAGAAGGAACAGAGCTTCATGGCAAATGTAGATTCGGATGATGACATGGAGGACTTGCAGGCTGGTAGTAATCTTAATGGCAAACATGCAAGAACTTCACATGAGTGTGACAGGCCCGTGTATGACACGACGGCTTGTCTCAGTGCTTGGATCAAACTATATTCATTCATCGATCGATATCTCCGCCAACATCTACATCCGACGAGGATCAGAGTGGTCAACATGAGCTATCTACATCTCATTCTGATGATAATCAAATAGATCCCGTAGTTATATTTGACGATCAAGATTACCTTATGGTTAATATTGATAATCAAGTTGACTTCGTGGTTATATTTGAGGATCTAAATAATGATCATGTTGAGACTCATGTTGAACAAGAACCTGTTGTCTAATCCAGATCTTGAGCTCATGACCAACTTAATTAAGACCCAAAAATCTCGAATGGAAAATTGCCAAGACATCAATAAGAAATTACAGGAGAAAATTGCACTGTTGACTAAGGATAGTAAATGCTATAAGTTCCAACTCAACATTTTTCAAACTAAAGAGAACCGTGAAAAAGGTTTTGAAGTCGCATTTGCTAAATCATACCAAAATGAAAACTCTTTGGAAAAATAGATATGTGATCTAGTTGCATCCAAGAATGCTTTGTTGTGTCAAATAGAACAACTGAAATATGATCATAAACAACAACTTAACTGCACTTCGAAACTCAAAAGCCAAGTCCGAAGTTGTTAACTTGTCAAAAACAGTTTTGTGAATACAAAAAGCATTCGAGGAAACAAATAGATGACTTTCTTGAGGAAATTATCGACTTACAAAACAAAATCAAAGAGTTTCGAAATGTTGTTTACAAACATGGTGAGTCAATCACAACTATTCAAAAGTTTACTTTTAAACCATATCCAAATGGATATGGACGAATCTTGCGATTACAAACCACGTTTTCACATAAAGCATTCAAACCAAATCCTCAAGTCTACAAAGTCGAACACGAGAATTGATGATTCTATTATGAGTGTTGTTGAATATAATCATATGGAGGAATTAGATGCAGAAGACGAGAGTCGGTCAAAAATTGAAAATGTTGTTTATTGCAAACCATTTAACTATTCAAAAGCCATAACTTTTGTCGCACAACTGGATACTTCTAACACACCTTGGGTTATCACGCCTACTCCTGAGTTCTCTTCTAATGATAGTCCCCGAACCAATGTTGCCCAAATTAATGGTCCTTTACATTATTTTAGTGAAATAAAGCCATTAGCTGAACGATGTCAGGTTCTAAAATATTTTAACACTTTTATGTCTGACATCAAACTTTTGGAACATGCAATTGAAGTAAATTAGAATAAAAAGTGAACATTTTCAATCTCCATTCACGCGACAACAAAGGGATATTTTGAGAAAGGAATTTTACCACATGTTCAAAATTAAAAAATGTGTGCAATCTAGGGAGCGAAGGAACTTCGGAAGGAAATGGGCTTATAGCTTGATTTTCAAAAAACTTAAACATCGATTTCAAATACTAAACGTAAAAAGAAATTGTTAAAAAATCATGTTAACCGACTCTTGGAAGATGTTATATGATCGATACCATAAATGTTGTGTTAATACATTCCATTTGCATATGAATTTGATTATATCGATGTTGATTCCATTGATTCGTAAAACCTGTTGAGAATACCGATCTTGTGTCACAAATCAAGTCTTTAATAATTGAAAATGAGCGATTGTTAAATGAGCTTTCCAATGCAAAAACGCCGTCTTCATGGTGTCAAAAAGATTGTCAAAATCGCAACTTGCTTTTGCAAAACAAAATCAACCAGTTGAGTTCCAAAATTTCTAATCCAAAAACAGAATAACTGGATGATGCAAATGTGTCTTTAAAGTGTCAAATTTCAAAATATGAAAAATAAATTGCCAAAGTCAAAAGAAAATATGGTGTCATATTTGATTTGCTCAAAAAGACTCTAGTCTCAGCGTCCTAAAGATGTGATGATCATCTTGCATATACCAAAGATGTTTTACTTGACAAAATGGAAACACTCGCTCACGAAAATAAAGATTTGTTACACACTATCCATGATCTAAAAGTGGAGTTGGTGAAACTTAAGCAAGATAAGATTAGTAACACTAATGCAATTGCCCCAGAAATGTTTAAAATTAACACTAGAACGCCTAATGACAAACCCTGAAGATACTAATGTGCTTCCTTCCACTAAAACAGAATAGTTGCCTCTTTTCCAATGCTAGCACTTCACGAAAGCAAATCGCAAAT
>OU343225.1:238063702-238163021 GCA_910596185.1 Chrysanthemum makinoi | reverse complement strand
CAAAAAACATTACAACTTTTATGTTGTACTTTTTATGATTGTACAAACTTGTGGGACCTCTGTTTGTAAACTCTGATATTTTAATCGAATGATAATTATTTCAAAGCGTCTCATTTAGAGTCGTTTTATGTAACTTGTGTTGTGAACTATAAAGTAATACCCCAAAGTGACACAATCTTCGCTGCGATAATTTTGGGGTTTTACAACAACTTCCTCACAAGTTCGCCGGTTGTTGGATTTGGTCTCTTTCAGAGGGTAATGAAGATGTGGAAGTCCCAGTGGGAACAGAGTCTTCTTGGGTTGGTTTTGTTTGTCTTTTCAAAATGGTTCTGTCTAGACCTGGACTTTCTTTTGGAGAGTAGGGGTTGAATTGTAGTGGAGTAAGCTCAGAGCTAGGTGCAACACCCTGAAGATATTTCAGTGGTGCAAGCGGTGCTTCAGATTAAGCTTCAGACTCAGTGATGTGTTCAGTACTATTGGGTACATCAGGGAGTCCAAGCATACTCTTGAGAGCTTAACTCTCAGGCTCAAGAATCCTTCCAGAATCGAAATTTGGAAGCTTACTCTCAGGGTTTACCCTTTCAACCCAATCATTGGGTTTAGGAATTAACTCCTTTCCGGAGAGCATACCAGCAGACATGAATGGTTTTGGGCTTTGGGCTTCACTGAGAGAATCAGTGAGTTGATCTTCACCTATGATTCTCTTTTTGCTACTAGGGGCTTGAACAGTGTCAAAGACTCTGGGTTTTTTAGCAGTCCAACTTTTAGTGATATCTTTTTCCTTTTTATGTTTTTCCTGAAGAGCTTGATTTCTTTTAACTAATTCAGTGTTTTGAATTTGCAGTGTTACAGCCTCAAGCTTGGCTTGTTTTAAAATAAGTAGTTCATCCCGACACTTGTTTAATTAAAAACTTAACTTGTTGTATTTAGTTAAAAGATTTAATCTTTGCTCCTCTACAAACTTAAGGTCAACATTGATATAGTTCATAAAAGACTGCCAATTAGAATTATCATTCATAGAAAGTAAAATGTTTACCTTCTTCATTGTGATATTGACCCATTCATCATTCCTAGCATGATTCTTCCCAAAGGCTAGGTTGTCCTCTTTTGAGAGACCCATCAGTGCACTGACTTGCACCATTTCATCGTCTGAGGAAACTGGCTCTTTATCCCATTCAAAGATTCAGCTACCAGGCCTTTTTTTACCCTGCACAGATTTAACATTGTTTGTTGTTTCTGAGGGAGTGGCCTCAAGAAGTGCTAGTTTAGCCTTGCCTTTCCTATACTTAGCTTCAAAATTGATAGATTTGTTTTGGTGAGTCTTGTTTTGATTATTTTGATGAGACTGATAGACTTTTGGTTGAAATTTGCTAAAGCCCAAGGACTGGTTTGACCATGAGGGCGTGTAAGAGGGTTCAAAAATTGTTTTTTGAAAAACAGTCTTTGGCAAAATGACATCTTTTGTGACACTTAAAACATTTAGTGTCCTCATTAGCTTTAGCATTTGAAAAAATTTTGTTTCTTCGTATAAACTTTTTAGAGTTAGCAAGGAGTGCCCTTTCCTGAAACTCAATGTTTAAGTCATTCAGGTACTCCTCGCTTGTTCTCTCATCGTCTGAATTTTCCTGAAAACCTTAAACCACACTGTTAGAATAAAAAGCAGTTGAAGTGGTGGTCAGGGACTTCTTGACGTCCTGAGACTTTTTCAAGTCAGGGTATCGTCTGTTGATGAGGTTTTCCTCATAAACAAATTTTCCATAAATTTCAGGAAGTTCAAGATTCTGAATTTGATTAACATTCCTAAGTCCCTGAGAGAAATTCAGCCACTTCTCAGTGAGACTATTGAAAAAACCAACTTTGATTTCATGTTTGGACAACTTTACACCATCATTTGACAATTCATTTAACAAAATTTTATACCGGGTGTAAGTTTGAGAGAGAGTTTCTGAGTCTTTAGCCCTTAAGGTATTATACTCAAGTTTCAGGTCCATAATCCTATTTTCCTTGGTACCTAAGGGACCTTCATAGCTGTAGACTAGGTCATTTCAGGTTTCTTTAGCTGTACTAGAGCCAATGACAGACTCCATAATATCATCAGGAAGAAAAGATATGATGATGCTTTTGAGCCTTTGGTCCTGGTTGACTACTCTTCTCTCGTCCTGAGTCCACTGAGCTTCAGGTTTAGGTAAACCTTCAGCAGTCTTTGGGATAAATGGACCTTCATTAATGCACTTAATGTAGTAAGGTTCCATCCCAGTCAAATAGCAAAGCATTCGCTTTTTCCATTTGTTAGATTTTCCAACTTCTAGTAGAGGGGAAACAGCAGCATAGGCTCCACCCTTTTTATCGACAAGTTGGGGCACATCACTTTCAGCTATTAGGATCCTGATTTAAAAATGTTTTTGAGCGACTTAAAGAAGGTTTTATAATCAGCCTTGCTCTGATACCACTTGTTGTTCTAGTTTCACAGTTGGTTTATAAACAATTAAAACAACTAATTGTGAACAATGACTGAAGTAATGCAAGTAAAAACACACTAAGTAATTTTCAACGTTTATATTCTTTATTAGAAATGAATCAAAAAGAATACATTACCCAAGTACTTATGAATAGTACTTGGGATTGAAATGACAAGTATGGTATGACTCCTCATTAAGCTTAGGCTAAGTCTAAGCACAACTACACAGGAACCACTGAGCTATCTCGGGGACATAGTTGTATTTGGAGGAGTGAAAGATTGCTTGTCTGTGGGTTTTACAATTAATGCACAAGCTTAAATCTTTCACTCCAACTCTTATGCTATTTATACAAGTATGGTTTTTAACTCTATACTAGAGGACAAACTGACAGGTTACAGAAGATAAAATACTGATGTATTTTGTCTCTGTTTACATTGGCTATTTATAATAAGTGACAAGGATGCTTTCTTCTAGTCAGTGATGACACTGATCCTGGTAGTTAGCGATTCAAGGGAAGTTTGACTTTGGTTGATAAGGACTTCGTCTTATCTGTTCAAACTTATCCCGCCTTGTCCTGCTCATTCTTCAGTCTTCTTAGCCTTCAGCCTTCATCTTTAGTATTGTCTTCAGTGGTAGTAGTTGATGAGGAGTTTCGGGATTTAGTGAGTTATTGTCATCACTCACTGAATCCACCATCTTCTTCTTGACTCAGTCGTCACCCCATAAGTTCCGCCTTACTGAGTGGACAAACTTCTTCTTTGTCTCTTACTGAGTATCCCGAAGATAGCTCACTGAGTGTCTATGCTCTCAGTGACTTGTTAGTGTTTAAGGATCTAAACACTTAGGGTATTTTCTATTCAAATACTAGAATTAATAGGTTTGGGTATTCACTGAACCCAACAAATATCCTTTAACAAAGAAACTGAAATGACGCCTCTAATTATAGGTGGGTGCGTAATGACAATTGTTTAAAACAAGTACTAAGCCCGAAGGCAAAACTAAATCGAAATTCCCTATGGCTTCAACAGCTGCACGTATTACATTTCCCATGTACAGGTATTGTTCTCCATAGGCCAGCTTCCTTGCTCTTCTATGTCCATGTAACGTGTATGAGTACCACATCTTGTGTCATACACCAAGGAATTCTATTTATGATGAAAAGAAAGTAATTCTATTATGAAGATACCTGAAGTGCTCGCAACATTTCCAAAGATTCTTTTCTCTTTCTCTAGCAACTCTAAGAGGGAGAGAGGACAGTTCCTCTTCCAGTGTCCTATCTCATTGCAGTGGTGACAAGCTTGATCCTTTCCAAGATGATTTTTCTTCTTGGGAGTGGTTTGATAAGCCATAACCCGATTACTCTTTCCTTTCCTTTACTTAGGCTTGTTTGGCTTATTAACTCTACCACATTGTATTGCTAGTACTTTAGGTGTATGAGCCTTTTTCGGCAAACCCTTCTCATAATCATTAGCATTGCATGAAACTTACTAATCGTCTTACCCGTGCAATGCATGTTATAATTGAGAAAAATCCAACAAATTCCTTATTAAGGGATATGTTGATCAGGCTAACACATACACCTTGTGGAAGATGGTAGTTTAGACGTTCAACTTGATCCAAGTAACTTTTCATCTCAACTACATGAGTACTCACGGATTTACCCTCCTTCATTTTGCGTACCGTAGAGAATCTAGAAGATCATAGAGTTCTACACCTTCCTGCTTCTCAAACATGGTCGTTAGTTATGTAAACATAACATCGGGAGAACGAAGGTCAAATTTCTTTTGTAAGTCAAACCTCATACTTCCAAGCATAAGACATGCGACCTCATTGTCACAGTTACTTGAAGGTTCCCTCCGCCAAAGATCGTTCAGAAAATTAGCGGGAAGAGTGGAGGCAAAGATCGTTCCAATACATCAAATCTCTTAGCAACACGAAGGACTATCCTCGGTTTCGAAACTAGTCATTGAAATTCTTGCCATTCAATCTTTCTCGATCAAAAATTTGTTTGAAAGAAGAACTTAGAGTGTTATTATCGGGTTAAGCCATTCTACAAAAAGTTAAAAAGTTAGTAATTTGGATAATTCAACCTTTAAAGAAAATCAAATACCCATTGGTTAATACACATAAATCATAGATTTTTCTTAAAGTTGGTATTCAAATTGACATAGTACCGTTACATCAGTTGATCTGCTAGTAATAATAGTACTTAATAAGGTAAGAGTCGAACAATAATTACCAAACATTTTGCAATCCCTAGATTATTATGGGACTTACTAATGGCACTAAGGACAATCGCATTGTGTCATGTGAGCATGTTTCATCCCATCTAACGCTTTGGGTTAAGGGATCTTACTACGTAACTCAATTAAGTTCTCCAATTTAAAAAACTGTAAATTTATTCCAGCTACGTCTCACATAACGTGGAGATTTACCTTTGGATTACAATCTAGCTACGTCTCACATAACATAAATGGTAACTAGAAGTGTTCCTTTAATTGGATGACATAAACTTAAATTCTCAAAGGGTACGTTTAATTTGATGTGAAATCAAGTATGTATGAAAAAGCATGCACACATCTTCGTATCATACAATTAATGAAAGCTTTACTCAATTAATTTATTTATTAAACAACTACATTATTCAAAAGTGTTCGGTAGCTCCATAGTAACGCACAAAGAAGCGCAGAATTTGGTCAGCACGAAGCATATTAAAAACCAAATTCTTTAGGGAATGTAAACAAACCCTCCTTATACCCCTCTTATAGTTTGTTCATTATAGGTGAGCCTAGTAGTCAATTGATTAATGACGTGTTTAGAATAAAGTGATGAACTTTTACTCGAGGTATTGGTTAGACCATCTAAAGAATTAGCAACTACTATATTCTACTACCTTCTTGATTCAAAAGACACAAGTTATTCGAATAATTATTACAAAGTGACAAGTTGAATGATGGTAATCACCCTTAAGATGATTTTTATAAATACCAATTCATTGATAGATTACAAATAACATCAATCGAATAAAAAGTTTAAAACTTTATTATAAAAACACATTATAAACTATTAACCCATGTAAATCTCGACGCGATGATGCATTTAACGCTTTATGGCATGTAAGTCCAACCCTTTGGTGTCGCATACGATTTCACAAGCTTGACAATTTATAATAAATCAAATTTCACCATTATTAATCCAGTTAATTTTGCTTTTTCAAAAACACCCTTTGCTTGTTACTTGTCAAACAATAATAAACCAAATAAGAAAAAAAAAAAATAACCAACTAATACAGTTAACATGCGAAATTTTAAATCAACTAACATGTATATTTTTAACTAAGGCTCTCACTTATTTCCGATATAGGTACAAGTGGACCACATACATTGATAAATCGATTGTGTAAGCCCCACGTTAACAATATATAATAACCACATAAGTTGATAAAATATAACGATATATATGGCCCAATTTTATAATTAATTAAATATTAGGTAAGTAATGTGTCATACAAATTTAGTTACTAATAACCCTAATTAATTAACATATATCGAATAATTAAACATGTATAAGCACTTAATAATTAATGCACAAAATATAAAGATTCATATAACCATGACAAAACATGCATGTTTTTGTTGCATGTTTTGTCATGTCTCACATATAATCACATATTCGCGTATTAACAATTAATAAACATGGTAACAAGATCGATTTTAACGCCACAAATCCTAATTATATGTCACAAAACACATAAAAAAATTGCATGCAATCTAGGGTTTTTATAAATTTCAAAACTTGAAAAAAAAAAACTAATTAAGGTCGATCGACCTAAAATAAAAAATTAGGATTTCAAAAACTATAACCTAGAAAACCTTGTAAACATGCAAACAATCATTCAAGATTCAATATTTATGTGTTTAAGTAATTAATTCACCATATTAACGGCTCGTGATGCCACTGTTGAATTATATTATCATGACAGTCATATAAACATATATACACGAGTCAAGCAACGGAAGCATATATCTAATATGTGTAATTTAATTAACCTTAATTTAAATAGTAATGTACCTTGTTAGCAACCACGCGAATCAAATGATCACCAAATCACAAACCCTAAAAGTTAGGGTTTAATAAAATTGATTAGGGCAAATCGATTTAGGGCAAACTACAAAAATCCAATTGGGATTTTTACTATGGTCTCAAACACGCGTATTGTTAGCGATTCAATTAAAATGCTAATTTCTTGATCACAATAACTAGCTAACACACTTTGATATTACTCAAAATCATGTGCAAACCCTTGAAGGTTTGTAGTTCACACGACTAAGGCAAAAGAGGAGAAAGAAGAGAAGACAAAACTAGTTAGGGTTAACAAAGATTACCAACTAATGCATGCAAGGGTTTGTATATATAGTGTGGTAACTTAAATTCCAAGTTTGAGAGGGATTCCCTCTTGGAAACACATACACGACCGGCCATAGCCCAAAAAGGGGTTCCAGAATCTTCTCTTGACTTATTTTCTCTTCTAGTTCTTCTATTTGTAATTTAACGGCCGTTAGACTAACTACCGTTAAGTACTAACGACCGTTAGACATTATTGTTAAGGAATAATTAAATCATAACTATTATATATTATTTATTATTAATTGAATCTCATACGCAATGCGTGGAATCTCATATTCTCAAGTTCGAATCGGGCATACGTCTATTAAATATCGTCCACAAACTAACATGAAGTGAGCTCTAGATTTTCTGTAGTGGTGTATCATCTTGTCTCGTATCTATTTGTTGAACAGATTGACCATCTCAAATTTGCCTGTTAACGAATTATAAATGAGAGATGAGTACAAACCAGAAAAATCAAAAGAAACTTCCATTAACTTGTCGCTTTACAGGCCGCGGTAATCATTGGAATGCATGCATGACCTTAATAAATCATTAGACACAGGCCGGCTTGCTATATTAGCTGATTTTCATGTTTCGGGAACTTGAAGAAGCTTTTTTTAACGTACTTGTTACCAACACCCTTTTAATCCCTGAAATTAATTGTCTTGTAGGTCCATAATGAAATCTGTGGAGCCATGCCCATGCCATTTTCCGTAAGGTTGTAGTCGGTATTAAAATTTGTTATATAAAATAATTATTCGAATTGAAATTAATATGGTTGGTGTTCAATAATTGTACTAAAGGCACCAGTGAATCATTCGAGCTATATCCTCTGTATCTGTATTTATTTTACTTTAAGTATAATGCAGTAATGGGAAAGGATATACCATCGTGACTATTAGCCAAAACAGAACCTTCATAAAACTTAGGAACGATTACCATAGTCTTCTTTTCATTTAGCCAAGTAATATATGCTTAGGAATGTTTTTGACATAGATCGAGGTCGTTAAAACACTCACTGGTTATGACACGTCACCCAAACCATTACAAAGCTTACTAACGCTTTTATATACATAAGAGCACAAGGTGTGGAGCTCGCCATGGCTCGTTGTGGTGACTTGGCAAGCTTGTAAAAGTCATAAATTCAACATTTCCATTGAACAGTCATAAATTTGTTAATTCTTCATCAAAGGTAAGTACTCAATCTCAGAAGAATATATCTTAGAAGATTACTAGTTATAATAACTGTACATACACGGGGTTTTGACAAAAAAAATTATTGTGTTAATACTGAGTATTGTGTATTTAAAGGTAATTTATATAATTATATAGTTATAAGTTTCGTGCACATACGAAGTTTACACCTAAATTAAATTTATTTTAACATTTTAGTTCAGTATATACACATAAGAATTTGCCCATGAAAATTGTGATATAAGTACAACTATTATGCACGAGTTTTTCATTATGCATTAATTAATATCCATTAGAATTTGGTAAAATATTTGTAAATATTTCTGTTAGGTAACTCAAGATTTAATTTTATTTAGCTGACAAAGATGTTGATTTTGTTATTTAAATTTCACTGATATTATGTTATACACATGATGCAAGTTTAATAGCACATAATGAGCGTTGATAAAGTTAAAGTATACTCCTTAAATTTTTTTAAAAATGTTTTTCTAAATATCCTTATATAAATAAATAGGAATTACATGAGACATTGTTATAAGTAAAATCGCGTATATTTATTAATATATTAAAGTAACCCATGCTTACAATTTGATAATTATATTTCCGTTTTCAGTAATTTAGCCGTATTTAAAATGCAAACTGGTGACCACATAGGTGAAACTTTTAAAAATAAAATAAATGAGTCCTTATTGAACGTATATAGTAAAAAAATAATTGATACTTATAATCTTATAAAAATTTATATGTTGTTATTTTAAAACAACATATACATTGTATTTTTTAAGATATAAAGTATAAAGAGTATAAAGTATAAGGGGGTATTTGTTTAAAGACTAAAGTTATTAAAAAACATGGAGGCTTATAATATTACACTTAATTTTATATAATTTTTAAAAATTCAACCACTAAAGTTTTATTAATTATCTACTCTTTTTTTATGTTTTTGTTTTCAAAAATTTGACACCTATATTTTTATGTGTTTTTTTTTATCAACCAAAGTTTTCCACCAAATTTATTAAAGTTTGACCTAAATCAATTTAATTTTGACTTTTATTAACCAATCACATCACACGATTTTGTTTACGTGGCGAAATCGAGCTCTCCTATTGGCCCAATTATTTTTTCAATAATAATGAATTGACAAAATTACTCTGAAATGATGTAATTCCTTTATTATATAAAAGATTTGAGGACAAAATATATTTTACATATTAAGGGATCAATCATCACCTTTCATCTTTATTTGATTTAATGGATGAGATTAATCCCAACAATTAAAAAAACTCACTTTCATTCTTTTTTTTTTCAAATATAAATATCTTTCAAACCGTTAATTGTTAAGCGAAAAAATATATACCTTTACGACGAGTAATTAATTATCTTTCTATAGATAGGCACTTTAATATACTTTCGACACATTTTTTTTTTCTTCGTGTTTTTCAACTTTTTTTTAAAGTTTTTTTCGTTTTTTTACGTTACTGAAATTTGCATTAAAGAAATCATATGTGATTAAACACTAATTTAAATATCACATGTGATATTAGTGTTAAATTATATATGATATGTATATCATATGTGATTTATCATATATGATTTTACACTAATATCACATGTGATATTCAAATTAGTGTTTAATCACATGTGATCTTTAATTCAAATTACATTTTCGAAAAAAAAACGAAAAAAGACGAAAATACATGAAAAAAAACATTTTTTTTCGAAAGTATATCAAAGTGCCCGTGTATAGAAAGATAATTAAATGTTCATCGTGATGGTGTAATTATTTTCACTTAATGATTAACGGTTTAAAACATATTTGAATTATAAAAAATATGTGAAATAATAAAATGTTTTTAATCTCAGCCATTGATTTTTTTAAATGAAGGGTGGAAATGGATCCCTTAGTATGTAAAAAAAATTGTTATGTAAAATAACCATCCTCTATATCTTAATATAATAATTTATTCCCTGTAAACAATCCAATTATTGTTCTTTACGAGGCCTTATTCAACCCGTGTGATGCACGGATTGTGACTAATTTTTCATAACTAAATGTTTGGTCATTAGGTTCTTATTATTTTAGATAGTTAATTAACCTTATAAGAGTACATGTGAAAAGGTTTATGCTAATATGTTATATTTAGAAGATACTTTTCATATGTAATACTTTAATATTCATATGTTACATAAATAATGTTTGGCCTATATATTTGGTACTTGTTTTATAATGAGTTATAGAACCATTTGGTTTTTGATATATTTTATTTTCAATGGCAAATTTCGAGTTGATAGTGAATTTATCGAATGTTGCTAGTTCTTCAAAATTGCATAATTGCATGCGTTTGTGGTTTGTGCAACAGGCAAGCGAAGATGATGCATTATCCAAATGTTTTTTGGTTGTTACCAACATTTGAGGTGGGTAATAGCGAAGAACCATACCATGATGGCAAACACGGAAACTTATGGTGCTAACGGGGTTGCTTTGGAGTCACTTGAAGTTTTAAGAAAAACCCAAGAGAGGCATCGGTTATTGCGTGCAGAGTTAAACAATTTGTTAGATGAAGCGAAAGCGGATGCCTGTGAGGAAGAAGCTAATGCTATTAAGATGAATGAGTTTAAGTAGTTTTTTGGTTTTAAGTACTTTTTTTGTTTCTAATAATTTCAATGTTTTGTTTACTTTTGGGTTGATGATATGTGAAAAAAATATATGTATCGATTTTGCGGTTGCACAAGCCCTTGATATAAATGTTCACATATATATATATGTGTATTTGTTTTGATGATTTTTTTTTTCGAGAAGTTGGAGGGAATGTTTTCATTTTTGCTATCATTTTTCATAATTGTCAAATGTCCATGGTTGGTTATGTTATATTGCCAAATTCATGTATACATTTTCTAAATTGTATTATCAATACTGGAAGTGTTTTTTGTGTTACTGCACAACTTCTATTCTCCAAAACGTAATTCATATTTCTGCATGGAAAAACAAAAAATGTGAATTAATAGTCTAATTAACATTTGCAATGATGAAACTTGTTGGGTTCTTTAGTAGTTTAGTTAGAGTCTGGTTTAGTTACATTTATTTAGACTAAACAGTTAATTTTCTCTCTTAATCTGACTATCTAGACCAAGACTTTCACCCACCACCAATAATTACAATGGCGAACACTCCATACATCAATGAGTTGAAAGACATGTCCGGATCAGAGAAGATACATGAAAGCTTCAAGTTTCTTTTCATTCAAGAGCACACAGAAGATGAAGTGTTGTTGAGGTTTCTTGGGGAGCGCTGCAATGAGTTGCAATGGAAGATAGATGTGCAGACTGAAAGGATGGCTGAGGTGTGGTATCTTAACCATGATGATGAAGAAGCTGGTGGGGATGTCTATGAGTGCTTGAGGTTGCAGATGATCAGGATGCGCATGAGGCTGGAGGTTTTGAGGGGCTTGTTGGTTGAAGTCCGTGAAGGTTTGACTGAGAAGGAGGAGCATATGGACATCATGGATTTTTATGATTAGGTCATATGTTTATGTATGTGTATTATGATTTCTTATATTGGTGATCTGTGATGGTTGTCTTTTGGGGGGTAGTATTTGAACTGATGGTGCATATGGTTTCTGGTGTTGATGTTAGATTGATGTCGGTACTTATTCGTATATATAATTATATATAACAGTTTAGCATATGTTTATATGCTTTTATTTATTTAAGTGTTTGCAATTTTTTCTTTTATAGTTTAAACTATAAAGGATATTTAGTTTTCTTTCACACACACATGGATCAAACACACAGTCTTGAAAACATGTAAAAACAAAATAGGGTTTCCAGATGAAATTAGGGTTTTCTAATATACATCATATTTATCAAATTGAAAAATATATTTAAGACATCTTGTGTTTGTGTATTCTAATTGATAATTCAATTTTGATGAAATGATCATATATAGTTGATAATCGTATGGTTGTGTTCGGGTTGAATTGTGAAGCGATGAATACATGTTCATCAAAGAATTATAAAGGTGGATCTCTGATTTTTATATTTAATTTTGATAAATTTATAATTGTTTGACCAATATTTGATGTTTTAATGACGACCTAATTGTCAAAATCTAAGCTTGTTGCAATTTGGGATTTGGGTTCTTGATTCTGATGAATGAATGACCCAGTTGGGTTAATTTTTTTTGTGGTTTTATGAAATACTGATGATTTGTGATTGGAAATGTGTTTATGATGATTTTATCGTGATTTGGTGAAGGTTATGTGATTAGATAGATAATTAGTTTGCACATCTTGACTTTGGTTCAGTTTGAATGTTAAAATTGATTATTTCCTTATTGCTTTAAGAGCGGTGTAAGCTTACCAACAACATCAAGGCTATGATGAATTCTGACAGGTATTTTAAAAAATGATAATGCCCATATATTAGCTTGGCAGCATGTTAAGGTTGCAGCCATGGTGGGCAATCCAAGTTTTGCAAACTGCTACCTTATCTGAGCCTGTATTTTGTGACTAATGGATTATCTGTTTGTTAAGCTTACCATGACCATTAACGCTTTGATCAATTATGACGGGTAGTTTGAAACTTGAGATTGCCCATATCTTGACCTGGTTTATAGCAATGTATAGACGATTATGTCACATGTGTGTGACCGTTTTATTTTATATGCATAATATTATCACAACCTTGTACTTAATGAAGTTGGTAAATTTCTTCAAGTCAATCATGTTTCATTGTGGCTGGAATCCGTTAGCGTCACATGTATATATAGTTTCTGTAAGAAGCTATAATCATTGGTCTCTAGTAGACACCCATCCCAATGAAGCATGATTGGCTCGAAGATGTTAAGCATCTGTGTATATAGTCGTAGTAGAATGGGCTGGAATTTGACATCGAATAATAATATTTTGATTCAAAGTGCCACAAAGTTGCAATTATTTTATGCTTGGTCCAATCAGATATTGCACCTCCATTGTCAGCTTATAATGCAAACATTAAACTTAAACACTTATTGTTTAGTTTATTTAGGAAGTTGTGAGAGACAACTATTAACGTAGATGGGACATCGGATATCTCTCTCATATTCCTTTTACTATCTAAACAGGCATTGTGCAAAGGTCTGCAGCAGACATTTTGCTAGACCGTTAAGATATCAAAAGAAATTCATGGAGAAAATCATAATGCGTATATATGTTCAACATCGTATGTATATATTTACAAATGAAGTCGTGAATGTTAATGAAATACTGATGGTATGTGTTTGGAAATGTGTTATATGACGATACTAGTAGTGTTAAGTTCGTACTGGTAGTGCTAAGTTCGTATTGGTAGTGTCATTGCTAAGTTAGTATTGGTAGTGTTAAGTTAGTACTGATAGTGCTAAGTTAGTACTGGTATATTAGGTATGTCTGTGCATGTTTGTCTACAGTTTATGTAGAGAACATTAATTTATAGATCATAAAAAGTAGATTATATCATATGAGCGTTGCGATGACTATAACCATTAACTTGAATTCAAGCTTTGAAAATGAGATGGACCTGACCTCTCTTTCTTATGTCCAATATTTGAAAAGCTTTTGATAGAAAAAGTAATTGCTGCTAAGATAGGTTGTTGAAAGTTTCCTTGAAAACAATGTCACCCGTACAGTTTGCAAGCTCTGGGTCCTTGTCTTTGATCGTTAGTATTTTAAGGCCATCGGGGCTGGTAACTCTAGATAATGCCACATAGAGTTGTCCATGACTAAAATACGGGGGTAGGAAAATAGAGACCAACGTAATTAAGTGACTGGCCCTGAATTTTGTTGATAGTCATTGCATAACATGCTCGTACAGGAAATTGTCTCCATTTGAGGATAAACGGCCACTTGGATTGTGTTGATGTTAGTATAATCTTGTGTGTGACCACATTGTCACCTAAATTTGAACCTGTTAGTATCTTAGCATGAATAAAAACTGTGTTGGAATCACTCCTAAACTATATTTCAAGTGTTTGTAATTAACATGTAATAGGTTACGTAATTAGGCTTTTATGTTTGTATTAAAGGCAAGGCTTATGTAGAAAGCTCATAAGCCTTGGCCCATATCCACTAAGGAAAGGAAGGGAACTTGTGTGTTTCCCTAGTTCGTTTCCTTATAAATAGTATTGTAAACCTTCCTTAGAAGGTTGGTTGTTCACTTCATTCAATATCTACGCATAACTCTTCTTATATTCATACGTGTATTGTTTGTGTGTGTTCATCCGCCCTCTATTCATCTATACTTCTTACATATTGATGCTTGTGTTATAATATGGTGACCTAACAGTGGTATCATTCGCCATCTAGTTAGGTGAAACATATTTGTTTTTGACGTATTTTGTTATACGCATGAGTTTTTGTGCTACAAACCTTTCATACGCTTAAAGCTTCATTTTTTACACTTAAAAACTCAAGATTCTTGTACTTTAAGGTTCATTTAGTGTTAAAGTTTAAGTTTTTAGCATCAAGTTTGAAACTTTACGTGTGTAGCATTGATTTAAAGCTTGTTTTGATACGTGTGGTTTTGACTACGCCTAAGGTTGAATTTGTTTTTGGTTCATCAAGTTTCACACTTTTGTGTTATTTTGGTGATATTCAAGCTATTTCATCATACAAATCAGGTTTCTAAACACTTTTGGGCATAAAAATCAGTTTTGGTGATAGGTTGTACTTTCTACTCGTAACAAAACCCTAGTTTTACTCGTAAGCTTCAAAGTCTACGCCTAAGTATCTGTTACGTGTAAGCTTCTCATCATTTGCTCTTCAGTGCTATTGGTTTACTCAGTGTTTTCTTGCTTGGATAAGCCTGAAAACACTTCAACTTTGGATATCTTTTACACTGGTATAAGTGTAAAAGATTTTTGGGCAAAACCCTAGTTTTACGCCTAAGCTAAAATCTTACGCGTAGAATTCTCTTTGCCTAAGCATTTCTTACGCCTACGCTTGTCTTACGCATAATCAAATATTACGCATAAGGATTCTACTACTAAGCCTTTGGTTAACGCCTAAGCTAAGTTTTACTCAAGTCTACGCGTAAGCTATTCCTACGTGTAAGCTCTCTTTTTTTACGCGTAAGTTGGGTATTACGCGTAAGGTGATTTCTACGCCTAAGCTGGTTTTTTTACGCGTAAGGTTACTTCATCAACATTGTTTCATTCGACTATAAAGATCCATCATCAACACAAGTTTCAAGATGTCTCAACCACCATACTCTAGCTACTTTCCTCATGTGTATCCTCAACAACAACAACAATTCTATCAAAAATATCCTCCACCATCTCCACAACAAGTGCAACAATTTCAACAAGGAGCAATTCCTCTTCCACCACAAATGGTTCCACCAAAACCTAGTCAAGAAGTACAACACGACACATACTTTCAAAATCAATATCCCGCCAAGTAAGCTATGAATGGTACTACACCAAAGGAACCATCTTGGTTTGCAAAGATGTGTGAAGCTTTAAGTAGCCAACAATCCATTCATGAAGCTGGATCCCTTGATAGACCTCCAATGCTCACTCCCGGAAACTATGATTAATGGGTGATACGGTTCTTTAGGTTTTGTGATCTAAAGAAGCCACATGGAAATTTTTTGAAGAGGGTCATCCTTGAAGGTCCTTTCGGATGCCTACTCTCACCGTACCGGAGATCCGAATGCTAATCCACCAAGAGATGATATCACCAACGTTGTCGGTCTTAATCAACTTACTACTTGACCAACTTCTACACTTAGAAGCCGATGAACTTGCAATGCAATATATCCTTTTGGGATTACCCAATCCGATACTTTGTAGTGTTGATGCTCAGAAGACTGCTAAAGCAATGTGGGAGCACATTCATCTTCTAATGGAAGGCACATAACTCAATCAAGAAGACATAGAATCCAAAATCTACTTAGCATATGAACACTTCATGATTGACCCAGGGGAGACATTAGAGTCATATCATCATTGATTCTCAGACATCATCAATGAGTTAGATAAACATAACATCATTATGCCAAGAATTGCCGTAAACACAAAGTTCTTGAGCAGTCTTGGTCCTGATTGGGAAAAGTATGTTATTTTCATCCGTCAAGCAAAGAATGTTCATCATGCTACATACGGATTGTTATGTGACTATTTGAAGCCCCACCAAAAGGAAGTTGACAAAGAAAGGGTCATCCGTGGAGTCCCTGCTTCGCCTTCACTCCCAGATAATCAAACACTTGCTTTGTGGGCTCAAGCATGTTATCCTCAATACCCGACCTTAGAAACTGTCTTCACAAATCCTCCACAACCAACTGCTCAAATTACACCATATGATCTATCACAGCAACAATCCCAAGAAACTCAATTGGTTTCATACAACAACAACAATGATCAAGCACTCTACAGTGAATCTAATGAGGATGCAGAAGCTTTTGATGCATTGCAACAAGGGTTTGTCATGATTGCTAGAGCCTTCGGCCTATATTCTAACAAATCCAACAATCACATTCGTACCTCATCCAACACAAGGAATCAAGCTGTTGTTAACAACGGAAGAGTTGAAGTTCATAATCGTGGTAATGTTCGTCAGATGGGTAGTGGTCAAGGATTTAATCCTAATGGAAGGAATAACATGGGTGCTCCACAACAACAAAGGGTTCAAGTGGTTGATTAGGGAAATGCTCAGACTAGGATTAATGGTCTCCGATGCTATAACTATAATGAGTAGGGTCATCTGGCTAATGCATGCCCAAAGCTGAGGACAAGAGGCAGCGCTTATCACAAAGAGGCTTTACTCTTGGCTCTCAAGGATGAAGCTGGTGGAACTCTTACCAACAAGGAACAGAGCTTCATGGCAAATGTAGATTCTGATGATGACATGGAGGACTTGCAGGCTAATGCAGTAGTAATCTTAATGGCAAACATGCAAGAACTCCACATGAGTGACACAGGCCCAGTGTATGACACTGACGGCTTGTCTCAGGTACTGGATCAAACTATATTCATTACTGATCTGATATCTCCGCCAACATCTACATCCGACGAGGATCAGAGTGGTCAACATGAGCTATCTACATCTCATTCTGATGATAATCAAATAGATCCCGTAGTTATATTTGACGATCAAGATTACCTTATGGTTAATATTGATAATCAAGTTGACTCCGTGGTTATATTTGAGGATCTAAATAATGATCATGTTGAGACTCATGTTGAACAAGCTGAACCTGTGTCTAATCCAGATCTTGAGCTCATGACCAACTTAATTAAGACCCAAAAATCTCGAATGGAAAAATTCCAAGACATCAATAAGAAATTATAGGAGAAAATTGCACTGTTGACTAAGGATAGTAAATGCTATAAGTTCCAACTCAACATTTTTCAAACTAAAGAGAACCGTGAAAAAGGTTTTGAAGTCGCATTTGCTAAATCATACCAAAATGAAAACTCTTTGGAAAAACAGATATGTGATCTAGTTGCATCCAAGAATGCTTTGTTGTGTCAAATAGAACAACTGAAATATGATCATAAACAACAACTTAACGTTCTCACTTCGGAAACTCAAAAAGCCAAGTCTGAGTTGTTAACTTGTCAAAAACAGTTTTGTGAATACAAAAAGCATTCGAGGAAACAAATAGATGACTTTCTTGAGGAAATTATTGACTTACAAAACAAAATCAAAGAGTTTCGAAATGTTGTTTACAAACATGGTGACTCAATCACAACTATTCAAAAGTTTACTTTTAAACCATATCCAAATGGATATGGACCGAATCTTGCTGATTACAAACCACGTTTTTCACATAAAGCATTCAAACCAAATCCTCAAGTCTACAGTGCTGAACACAGAATTGATGATTCTATTATGAGTGTTGTTGAATATAATCGTATGGAGGAATTAGATGCAGAAGACGAGAGTCGGTCAAAAATTGAAAATGTTGTTTATTGCAAACCATTTAACTATTCAAAAGCCATAACTTTTGTCGCACAACTGGATACTTCTAACACACCTTGGGTTATCACGCCTACTCCTGAGTCCTCTTCTAATGATAGTCCCCGAACCAATGTTGCCCAAATTAATGGTCCTTTACATTATTTTAGTGAAATAAAGCCATTAGCTGAACGATGTCAGGTTCTAAAATATTTTAACACTTTTATGTCTGACATCAAACTTTTGGAACATGCAATTGAAGTAAATTCTGAAATAAAAGCTGAACATTTTCAATCTCCATTCGCGCGACAACAAAGGGATATTTTTCAGAAAGGAATTTTACCACATGTTCAAAATTAAAAAATGTGTGCAATCTATTGGGAACGGGAACTTCAGAAGGAAATTGGGCTTATGAAAACAGTTTTCAAAAAAACTTAAACATCGATTTCAAATACTAAACGTAAAAAGAAATTGTTAAAAAATCATGTTAACCGACTCTTGGAAGATGTTATCATCTGATACCATAAATGTTGTGTTACTACATTCTGTTGCATATGAATTTGATTATATCGATGTTGATTCTGTTGATTCTGTTAAAACTGTTGAGAATACCGATACTGTGTCACAAATCAATTCCTTAAAAATTGAAAATGAGCGATTGTTAAATGAGCTTTCCAATGCAAAACGTCGTCTTCAGTGGTGTCAAAAAGATTGTCAAAATCGTGAACTTGCTTTGCAAAACAAAATCAACCAGTTGAGTTCCAAAATTTCTAATCCAAAAACAGAATAACTGGATGATGCAAATGTGTCTTTAAAGTGTCAAATTTCAAAATATGAAAAATAAATTGCCAAAGGCAAAAGAAAATATGGTGTCATATTTGATTTGCTCAAAAAGACTCGTGCTCAAGCGTCTAAAGATGCTGATGATCATCTTGCATATACCAAAGATGTTTTACGACAAAATGGAAACACTCGCTCTGAAAATAAAGATTTGTTACACACTATCCATGATCTAAAAGTGGAGTTGGTGAAACTTAAGCAAGATAAGATTAGTAACACTAATGCAATTGCCCCAGAAATGTTTAAAATTAACACTAGAACGCCTAATGACAAACCACAAGATACTAATGTGCTTCCTTCCACTAAAACAGGAATAGTTGCCTCTTTTTCCAATGCTAGCACTTCACAGCTTAAGCGCAAATCAAGGAAGAATAGGAAGTTGCATCGTAAGAAAAGGACAATAAAGACCTCTGAAGTAGAAGAACACCTTAGGAATTTGAAGAAGACTCAAGTTGCACCCACTTTAGACATTGCGTTAGACAAATGTAATAGAAAAAGTGATGTAACGAATGCTGAACCTTTAAGTACTTTGAATGTTATGTTTGAAGCATCTTGTGTTGGTTGTCATAAAAGTATGTTTTCTGGTTGTCATGATAAATGTGTTGCTAATGCTATCTTATCTCGTAAGCGGAACAATAGAAAACGGAATACCTCTAGGCCCACTAATGCTTCTAAGTCTGTGCTAGGTAAACCGCCCACTAATGTTTCTGCTACGACCATTGATGTACCCATAGAACCCACTTCACCCCCTAGGAAGATCTTTTTACCTAGTGCATTTACTAAGGCCAAAGCAAAGACTAGTTGGAGATGGCAGAAATGGTTTCATAATACACTTGGCTTTAAATGGATACCTAAAATCATAAACATGTGTGTTTCAACTATAACTGCGTTGGAACCCTCTAACTCTTCGGGTCCCACATCTACTTCTATTCCATTTGTGTCGTCTGTGTGTAATGCAGGAGATACAGATCATCCTCTGGATTGTTGATAGCGGATGTTCCCGACACATGACAGGAAATTTCAAACTGTTATCAAACTTTATTTCAAAGTTCATTGTTGGGAATAATACTAACAGTTACCACTGATAGTCTTGTGGTTAACACTGCTAATGATTACACTAGCAGTGGAAACTCATTACCACTGCCAGTACAAATATTACCACTGCTGTTAGGATAATTGTTAAGTATCCGTGTATTGATAAGTATAGAAAAGATCTTGTGTATATTCTATATTGTTAGGTTTATACTTATCTTGTAAAGGACTCCTTGTGCTATAAAAGGAGATCCTAGGTTATTGCTTAGAACATGTTAGTATACGAATCATTCATATAAGCTTCAAGGTGTAACCCTAGTGATAAGCAAGATCACTCGTATTATTTCTTAATAATATTGGAGCTTTGTGTTTATTGTTCTTACTTACATTACATCATATAATCTGTCTTCTAAGTATTACTAAGTAAATTCCGCGTGCTTATTAATATAACTCAAAATATCACTAACACAAGGTGTGTGTTTAGATCTATCAAGTGGTTTCAGAGCGAAGGTTCTGATATTTTGATTTAGAAGATCCAAGGAATTCGCTTAACCTACTCACTCAATTCACTGGAGATGGAAAACAACCAGTCCAACTCTTCTACTCCAAGACTTCCAAAGCTCAAACTTAATGAGTTTGAGATGTGGAGGATAATGATTGAGCAATACTTTCTCATTCAAGACTATGCTCTATGGGAGATCATCTTAACTGGTGATTCTTTCAAGCCTGTGATGAAGACTCAGAAGGTCGGTGACACAGATGTTGTGACAGTTTTTGTGCCTGAGACTAATACTGAAAAAGCACTGAAGAAGAATGATCTAAAGGCTAGAAGTTTGTTGCTGATGACTCCCCCTAGAGACCAGATCATAGCATTCAGCAAGTTTAAGACTGCTAAAGAACTTTTTGAAGAAATTTGCTCGTGTTTGGTGGTAATGATGCTACAAAAAGACACAAAAGACATTGTTGAAGCAAAGTTATGAAAACTTCTCTGCTTCAAGCAATGACTCACATGATAGCATTTTTACCAAACTTCAGAAGATTGTTACACAACCGACTGTGTTTGGCATTGAGGTAGAAAAGGAAGACCTCAATTTGAAGTTTCTAAGAAGTTTGCCTTCTGAGTTTCATACTAATGTTACAGTCTGGGAAAATAAACCAGATATTGAAACTATGAAGCTCAATGATCTTTACAACAACTTTAAACTCATTGAACAAAGATTGAAGAAGGCTGGGAAACTTGGTAAAAGCTCAAGTAGCTTGGCTTTGATGTCAACCTCTGTTGACAGTGATGATTCTAAAGATGACTATGATGATGATATTGCCACTGCTGGTTCTACTATTTCCATTGGTAATGTTAGCATTACCACTGCAGGTTCAAAGAAGAAGATTGCTGGTATTGGAGATCCTACCTTTTATGCTTTTATCTCCACTAAAGTTAATGGCTCTATATTAACTCATGAAGACATAGAGCAAATTGATGAAGATGACTTGGAGGAGATGGATATTAAATGGCAAATAGCTCTTCTTAGCATGAGGGCTAGGAAATTCTACAAGAAGACTGGCAAGCCAATCCTCATCAATGGTGGTGAAACAGCAGGGTTTGACAAAAAGAAAGTAGAGTGCTTCAATTGTCACAAGTTGGGGCATTTTGCTAGGGAATGCAGAAGACCAAAGATGAAGGACAACAGATCTACTTGGTACAAGCAAAAAGAAAGAACCAACTGTGGAAGAACCAAAGGCAATGTTGGCAATTGATGGTGTGAGCTATAATTGGAGTTTCATGGTCGATGAAAAAGAGGAAGAACCTTCAGATGCTACTCTTGTGTCTACTGAATTTGCTCTCATGGCTTTCTCTGACTCTGAGGTACAAAACTTTGAAAGTTGTTCTAAAACATGTAGGGCTGCTAGAGAAGTTGAAAGGCTTAATGAATCCTATGAAAGTCAACGAACATAGTTGTTTGCTGCTAATTATGTTGTGTCAAACCTTAGGAGAGGTATAGCTGTATTAGAAAAACAACTAGAGCACTATAGAGAAAATGAGTCAAAATATAATGATGATATAATTCTTCTTAGAAGAGAGGTAGATCATACGACAGCTATGAATGAGGCTTTCAAAGAAGAGCTTGAAAAACTTAAAAAGGTAAATGAAAATATCAATTTAACTGTAGACACCTGTTATTATCAGTCTAAGTCAATTGATAAAATTTGGAATGCTCAAATTATGAGTAAAGCTAAGTCTGGTATGGGATACAATATTTTCCTCCACCACTAAGGGGTGTTCCATCACCTCCAGGCATAGATTTAGCTCATACAGGCTTAGAAGACTTTCAGGAACCTATTCTTGAATATGGTCCTCCCAAAACTGTGAAATGTGAGGAAGAGGTTAAGCATGATAATGATGTTTTTGAAAGTGCTAGTGACTCATCAGTTGTTGATGAGAATGTTAAAAAGAATGTAGAGGCTTCTATCCTAAAATTTGTTTATACTGTTACAGAGGAACCTAGAAGACAAGCTAATAAACCTAGATCAACTGTAAGGTATGCTGAGATGTATAGGAACATGTCATCAGCTCCTAGGGGTAACCAAAGGAGTTGGAATCATGTTAAATCTCAACAACTAGGTAGTGACTTTGTGATGTAAAATAAAGCATGCTATATCTGTGGTAGTTTTGATCATTTACATGCTTATTGTGACTATCATGTTGGGAGAAGGGAAGTCCATGGGAATAAAAGGGTAGAGTCTAACAAGTTTCAAAATAATGTGAACCCTAATTCTCATAGAAAAATGATCCCAAGAGCAGTTCAATTGAGAAGTGGTCTTAAAACTTTTGCCAGTGCTAAATCTGTTCACACTGCTCACCCTAAATCACATGTTTCAAGTGCAAAATCTAAACCAACTTTTGCAAAATCTGCACAACCAGGGAAAAGAACTTTTCAAAATAAAAAGGTTCATTATAACCAACAGTGGGTACCAAAGACTAAACCAGCAGTTACCACTTCTCATTCAAAATTTCCCACTGCAAGGGTTGTAAATAAGAAAAGGGGGACATGGGCAATGTTGTGAAGGCCTCAAAGACGTTGGGAATGGAAACCTAAAGGAATTACCTCATCAACCAATCCCAATGGTGTATCAATGACCTTTGATAGATTTAACTATATTGATACACGAGGCAGATCCAAGTCAATCATGGCTTAGGTCCCTAAAAGAAACTAACTCTTTCTTTTATGTGCAGGAACATCCAAGGACAAAAAGATCAGATCAAGGCTACATAGATAGTGGATGTTCAAGGCACATGACTGGAAACAAGTCCTATCTCTCAAATTTTGAACATTATGATGGACTGTATGTCAGCTTTGGAGGTGGAGTTAATGGAAAAGTTGCTGGTAAAGGGATTATCAAAAATGGTAACTTGGACTTTGAACCTGTGTACTATGTAAAAGAGCTTAAGTATAATCTTTTTAGTGTGTCACAAATGTGTGACAAGCAAAACAATGTTCTTTTTACCAAAGATATGTGTTTTGTTCTCTCTAACGATTTTAAGATGCTTGATGAAAGTCAGATTCTTCTTAAGATTCCTAGAAAAGGAAACTTATATAGCTTTGATATGAACAATATTGTTGCTAAAGATGATTATGCTTGCTTGATTGCAAAGGACATAATGGATGAATCCATGTTATGGCATAGAAGACTTGGTCATGTTAATTTCAAAACCATTAATAAGATTGTTAAGGATGGTTTAGTAAGAGGTTTGCCTCAGAAAAGATTTGAGAATGATCAAACCTGTGTGGCCTGTCTTAAAGGCAAACAACACAGAGCTTCTTGCAGGTCAAAGTTGGTCAACTCTATTGCTCACCCTCTACAAATGTTACATATGGACTTATTTGGTCCTACATCTGTGAGCAGCTTGAATCTAAAGAAATATTGTCTTGTAGTGACTGATGATTTTAGCAGGTTTACATGGGTGTTTTCTTTCTTAGAACCAAGGATGAAACAACTGGCATCCTTAAGATCTTCATCACCGAAGTTGAAAACCAATATGATATGAAAGTTAAAATCATTAGGTGTGACAATGGGACAGAATTCAAGAATAGAGTTATGGATGATTTTTGCAGAGATAAAGGTATTAAAAGAGAATTTAGTGTTGCTAGAACTCCTCAACAAAATGGTGTTGCTAAGAGGAGGAACAGGACACTTATAGAGGCTTCAAGAACCATGTTGGCAGATTCAAAATTGCCAATCACTTTTTGGGCTGAAGCAGTTAACACTGCATGTTATGTGCAAAACAGGGTTTTAGTGGTAAAAACAAAGAACAAGACACCTTATGAGTTATTTAGGGGTAGACCTCCTATCCTTGACTTCATGAGACCATTTGGATGTCATGTATCTATTCTTAATACCATAGATTATCTGGGCAAATTTTAAGAAAAAGCTGATGAAGGGTATTTTGTTGGGTATTCCATGGTTAGTAAAGCTTTCAGAGAATTCAAGTTAAGAACCCAAAATATTGAAGAGAATCTGCATGTTGGGTTCCTAGAAAACAAAGTAAATCTCAAAGGAACTGGTCCAGAACAGCTGTTTGATCTTGATACTCTAACCAATACTATGAATTAAGTGCCTATCTCTACAGGTACATCTACTTATGATTTTTCAGGTTCAGAAGAGTTTCTTGATGATGATGAACCAAGCAAAGATCAAGTAGAAGATCAAGATGCATTCAGTTTGCCACTTTGGGACTATGCAGACAATGATGATATTCCAAGGACTGGAGATGCTCATCCTTCTAATGATTCTGGTAAGGAAGGAGATAGCAACATGAGCACTGAAGATCCTAAAAGCAGTGGAAATTCAGATTCCACTGCTAGACCAGAATTGTTCACTGCAACACCAGAAGCTGAAATTACAACTCCAGTTACAAAGGAAGCTCAAGCCAATGATGTTGAAATCTCTAATATGCCAAATGAGATTGCAATTCCTTAGACTCCCCATACTTCAATTCATAAATCACATCCTCTTGAAAATGTGATTGGGGCTGTCAATTCACCTGTGAAGACTAGAAGACAAACAAAATTTCCTGACATTCATGGATTCATTAGTGAAATCTATGAATCTAAGAATCATGAAGGCAAGAATGAATGTCTTTTCATGTGTTTTCTATCACAAATGGAGCCAAAGAATGTATACAAGGCACTTGAAGATGAAAGTTAGGTGGAAGCAATGCAAGAAGAGTTGCTCTAATTCAAGCTTCAAAAGGTTTGGGTGCTTTGTGATTTGCCTTCTGGCAAGAAGGTAATAGGTACTAAATGGGTGTTCAGAAACAAGAAGGATGAAAGAGGAATTGTTATCAGAAACAAAGCTAGGCTTGTAGCTCAAGGATACACACAGGAGGAGGGTATTGATTATGAGGAAGTGTTTACCCCAGTTGCTCGAATTGAAGCAATCAAACTGTTCTTAGCCTATGCATCCTTTATGGGCTTTAAAGTCTATCAAATAGATGTAAAGAGTGCTTTCCTATATGGGGCAGATTGACGAGGAGGTATATGTTTCACAACCTCCAGGCTTTGAAGACCCTGACTATCCTAACAAAGTGTATAGGGTGGTTAAAGCTTTGTATGGCTTGCATCAAGCACCAAGAAAATGGTATGAGACCTTGACTACTTATCTTCTTGATAATGGGTTTCATAGAGGCAGAGTGGATCAAACTTTGTTCATCAAGAAAGACAAGAATGATATCTTGTTAGTTCAGGTATATGTTGATGATATCATTTTTGGATCTACAAAGACAGAGATGTGCAAAGAATTTGAGAATCTAATGAAGGAAGAACTCAAGATGAGTTCTATGGGTGAACTCACATTCTTCTTGGGACTTCAAGTACAATAAAGGCCAGATGGTATTTTTATCAATCAAGATAAATATGTGGCTGAGATACTAAGGAAGTTCAAGTTCTCTAATGCAAAGTCATCCAGCACCCCTGCAGACAAGACTACACATCAACGCTTGAAAGAAAATAGTGATGAAGTAGTTGATGTGCACATGTACATGTCTATGATTGGTTCTTTGATGTATCTTACATCATCTAGACCAGATATTATGTTTGCAGTATGTGCCTGTGCAAGGTTTCAAGTCACTCCCAGGTTTTCTCACTTGACTGCTGTAAAGAAGATTTTCAGATATCTTAAAGCATTTCCCACTCTGGGATTATGATACCCTAGAGAATCTCCTCTAGATTTGGTTACTTACTCAGATAGTGACTATGCTGGAGCTAATTTGGATAGAAAATCTACAACAGGTGGATGTCAATTTCTTGGCAACAGATTAGCGTCATGGCAGTGCAAGAAACAAACAATGGTGGCTATTTCAATAATTGAGGTAGAGTATATGGCTGCTGCAAGTTGCTGTGCTCAAGTTCTATGGCTTCAGAATCAACTTTTGGACTATGGGTACAATTTCATGAATACCATCATCCATATTGACAATAGCAGTACCATTTGCATTATTAAGAATCCAGTTCAACACACAAAGACTAAACATAATGAAATTAGACACCATTTCATAAGAGATTTTTATGAAAAAGGATTAATTCAAATTGTCAAAATCCATACTGATGACAACTATGCTGATTTATTAACAAAAGGACTTGATGTGGGTAGATTTCAATACTTGGTTACAAGTATTGGAATGCTAAATCCATAAACTTTTGTGTCTAATGGTCTTTGGTGTTGAGTGGAAGTCTCTAGGTACTAAAATTGTTGTATAAGTTTGTATATGTGCTTGTGTTTTTGCTTGTTCAATAACTTTTATGCAGCATGGATGGGAGTTGATCTTAAAAGGTATATAACTGAGATACACAACAAATGGTTATTGATTCACCATGTCTAATCCATATAAGAATCAACTAGTCCAGAGCAAACGGCTACTGGTAAAGACTTGAAAAATCCGTTTATGGTTGATAGTTTACCAAAAACTATATGGTTATCAACTAACAATATTCTTTATGATTAAAAGTTGGCTAGTCCATAGCAAACGGCTCATGGTAAAGACATATTAAATCCGTTGATAGCTGGTAGTTTGCTAAAAACTATGATAAGAGCAGTCCAATTTTAATATGTTTTTCTTTACCATTGCTCTTTGAAAATCTTTGTGAAAAATTACCACTACTAGTTCACAGTTTCCACTGACAGTGTTATTTTTACCACTGTTGATCTAGCCGTTACAACTGATTGTGTTAGTAACTAATTTTTTACTAGCCGTTAAAGGAAAACACTGCTTTCCATATATATAGGGTAAAATTTTTTGGAAGATTTGTTAGGATTTAGTAAATCCAGTTATTAAAGTGTCGGTCACCTCAAGTATATGTAATCGTTAGAAAGCTCGTAGTCGTAGTTATTTAAAGTTAAGTAGTATTTAGTTTTGTATCACCGTGGAGGACGGACGGGTCTTTACCCACTGTATGCCTGATCCATAGCCCGTAGGTGGCGATTTGTGTAATGACTATAAATACTCTCTACCTCCCAAGGTAGAGAGTTGGAGCTCATAATAAGACTTTTACTTTCTCTCACTAAGTTCCCAAACCTCTAACTCTTTCTCTCTCTAAAACCTCATCTTATACGCCTATTTGTGTTTATGGTTTTGATGTGTTTGTGAAATCCAATATGTTACAAATCTTCACCCATCTACTTGCTGTCAAAGGCTTCAAAAACTAAGTCATGGCTATGGCACCGTCGTCTCAATCACTTGAACTTTGGTACCATAAACAATCTTTCCAGAAAGGACTTAGTAAGAGGATTACCCAGATTAAAGTATGAAAAAGATCATCTTTGTTTAGCTTGCCAATTGGGAAAAAGCACGAAATATGCCCACAAACCAAAACCACAAACTTCGGTAATGGAAGTTCTTCATACCCTTCATATGGATTTTAAGGACCAATGAGAGTGCAAACGATAAATGGGAAGAAATACATTTTAGTCGTTGTTGATAACTACTCTCGATTTACTTGGTTAAAGTTTTTGAGGACAAAGGATGAAACTCCAGATGTCATCATCAAACTTGTCAAACGACTACAAGTTCGACTCAACAATACTTGTTAGAATTGTTCGAACAGACAATGGCACGAGTTTGTGAACAAGGACTTAATTCATTTTATGAAAGTGTTGGAATCAATCATCAAAGAAGTGTTCCACGAACTCCTCAACAGAACGGTGTAGTTGAAAGACGCAATCGAACTCTTATGGAAGCCGCAAGAAAAATGCTAATTTATTCAAAGGTTCTAATGTTTCTATGGGCTGAAGCCATTGCCACTGCTTGCTACACCCAAAATCGTTCCCATATTCATACCTCTCATGGAAAAACTCCATATGAACTTGTTCATAAACGAAAACCTGATCTCTCCTACCTTCGTGTGTTTGGTGCTTTGTGCTATCCAACGAATGACGGTCAAGATTTAGGCAAATTAAGAGCAAAGGCAGATATTGGAGTTTTGTTGGTTATGCACCAAACAAGAAGGGTTACCGAATCTACAACAAGAGAACCCGAAATATCATGGAAACAATTCGCGTTACGTTCGATGGTGACCGGTCAAGTGGCTCCAGGACAATCCAGTTCTAGACCCGCATCTCAACTTTCATCAAGTAGTCCTATCAATTCTACTCTCATTTCAAATCCTCACCAGAACTCATTATGTACCTCCTTCTGAAGATGATTTGAAGAAATTATTTGATCCTATATTTGATGAACACTATGAGCCAAGGGCTAATGATCTGTCAATTCCATCATTAGAGGTTGCTCCTATCCCCGAACGGTTAACCCTTCGATTTCCATGTCACTAAGTCAAAGCTTCCTCGGCGATCACTCGTATCATGATCAATGCCTCAATCATCAAGTGTACACAATGGAAATGTTGCTTTATTTGCTACATATGATGAAAATCCTTTTGCTCCTTCAGAAGATGAACCTTTTGAAAATATATTTGCTCGAATCATCATCGAACCATCTTCATCGGAGAAATCGACTCTGCTACTTCGTTCTTCAACAAAACCACATGAACACCTTAGAAAGTGGACACATGATCACCCATTGGACAACATCATTGGAAAGCCTTCTCGTTCGGTATCCACTCGTCGACAACTTGCAACCGATGCCTTATGGTGCTTCTTCAACTCAGTACTCTCTAAGATCGAACCAAAAGACGTCAAAACTGCTATGAATGAAGATAGCCTGGTTCAAGTGCCATGCAAGAAGAAATTCATGAGTTTTATCGACTAGATGTATGGGAATTAGTACTGCTCCTGATGTGCCATGATCATTGCTCTAAAGTGGATCTTCAAAGTAAAACTTGATGAGCATGGTGATGTTTTAAAGACAAGGCTCGATTGGTTGCAAAAGGATACCGTCGAGAAGAGGGTATTGACTTTGAGGAATCATTTGCTCCAGTTGCTCGCATCTAGGCAATCTGAATCTTTTTGGCTAATGCTGCAAGTAAGAACATGGTAGTCTGTTAGGAATTAGAAATTCCAGGTATTAAAGAGTCGGTCACCTCAAGTATATGTAATCGTTAGAAAGCTCGTAGTCGTAGTTATTTTAAGTTAAGTAGTATTTAGTTAAGTAACACCGTGGAGGACGGACGGGTCTTTACCCACTGTATGCCGATCCACAGCCCGTTGTGTGGCGTTTATGTAAGACTATAAATACTCTCTACCTCCCAAGGTAGAGAGTTGGAGCTCATAATAATATCTTTCACTTTCTCTCACTAAGTTCCCTAAACCTCTAACTTTCTCTCTCTAGAATTCCATCTATATGCTACCTTGTGTTAATGTTATGATGTGTATGTGAAAAGTTATATCTTACAATTGGTATCAAGAGCCAGGTTAGATCATATCGTGCACATCTTTGGATTTATAGTGATTTTTAGGTGGTTTTTGAGTTTGAAAAAGTTTAGTGGTTTTTGCATCATTTGGTTGATTTCTTGTGTTAAAGTTTGAATTTTGTTGGTACTTTTATGTTTAGAATCATCAAAAGTGTTTAGGTTTTCATTTGGTAAGCTTGAATCATCTTGGTTGGGTTGTTTTGGATTGAAAAGTGAGGTTTATATGGTTTTCAAGCTAGCGACTTAGTTCACGGAATATTTTCTTGGTAGCGACTTGCTTCACATTTTTGTAGCGACTTACATTGTTGGAGCTAGCGAGTTAGATCTAGCGAGTTAAAGTACAAGTAGTGGATTCTCCACTACGGGTAGCGACTTATGGTAGCGACTTGGTCGAGTGAGTTGCTCTTTAGCGACTTGTGTCTCTAGCGACTTGTGTAGCGAATTCGCAAAAATTTGGTTAGCGACTTGGTCTGTAGCGAGTTACTACTTAGCGACTTGCTTTTCTGTTAGCGACTTGGGACTCTAGCGACTTAGGGGTGTAGCGAATTAAGGGTTAGCGACTTAGTGCATTAATTTCTAGCGACTTAGTGCATTATCTTCTAGCGATTTAGTATTTTATCTTCTAGAGTCTTGAGTGATTGTTAACGGTTTGGTCTTGATTTTAGTAAAATCCCGCGAAAGATTCTATTTCTCGGTTTAAATCATAGACTTGTAAAATCCCGTGCATTCCACCACATCATGTCTTACTCTACTTACTCTACTGACCCAGTGATTTCAGAAGTGCTTAAATTGTATGATGTTGTGGACAACAATGATAAAGTATGCTACCCTGAACGGTTAAAGATGTTTGAATTGAACAATGAGGATGTGAGATCTTCATGTTATGAGTACAATGAGAATGCCACGCAAATGGAATGCAGCATTGAGCCATATCGACTACTTCATCGCACCTCATACAAGCTGTTATCCATAGGCGGGGATCGAACATGTAGTGCTCTTTTCGCGGGACTTACCTACATTGACAAGAAGCTTCTTGTTGAACTTAGAACACTTAAAGCTGCAACTTACCAATAAAGAGGTTCAAAAGGATGGTTCCGGTCTGACTCTTCAAGTAATCTACAAACAATTTCAGACCATTCATCGTGGGAATATTCAAGAGATTACGATCAACACTTGACTGGAATTTCCTTCAAACAACATATTGGAATGGAAATTCAGGAATTCATTGAGACATTTATCCAACTCATGGATAATGTGAAAAGTACATTGAAGAATCTGCTCAAAAGAATGAAAACGTGAATGAGTGTCAGGTGCGGTTGAAAGATTGTTGTGATAAGTTGGGTAATGTATATGTTGAAGAATCGGGTGTTCTTTGAATGCGAATGTCGTGACAACAAAAATGATGAGTCGGATAATGGAAAAATGGAATCTTCGTGCTCAAATTCGCAAGAGAGAGAGGTGAACCGGACACAATTGCAAGTTAATGCAAAGGAACGCTCCATGGAAGCTTCGGATGTACCCAAGATAGAGATGCACCCGCCACAGCCTGTGCATGTCAATGCTCGGGTAAGTTGCATGGATGTTTATGCTATACCTAGTTGTGCATCTTCTACTCAAAATGATGATTATGAACTGCATGAGTACGCTGCATTTGTGCTGATGATTCCCTACCAGAGCTTAACATATATAAGGATCGGGTTGCTATTTATGAACAGTGCTAAGTTTGAGTTAACCACCCGTGAGCGGAAATGGATGTCCAAATACGTACAACTATTAGAAAAAGTAGGTTTAGAGTAGAAGTATTAAAACAAGAGTTAAACTCCTTACAAGAAAAGCTTTCTAAAGCTGCTAAGCAAAAACACGAACTTCAAGAAAATGTTAAAATGCTTAAGCAAGAATTCAAGGCTAAGGAATCAAAACTTTTGAATGATTTTTCCAATCTAAAAACTTTGAAAAACAAGCTTGAAAATAAGTTGTACGTACAAGGAATACCATTTGCTCACATGATCACTAAGCATAGAGTCCTTAGCGATAAGCATAGCATTCCCCTTGTTGAGGAACCTAATCCAGAGGTAATTAAAAGGCTAGAAATGCTCATAAGGTACTGTATGATGGTAATGAGATCCTTAAGCCTATACAGAAACCTAGTTGCTGAGTGCAGGAGGAAGATAAGAAATCAGATGAAGTCACTAGGGAGAAAATGAATAAGAAGCTAGAAGATCCCGAGTGTAAAAAGAACAAGATAACGATAAAACCCCATGATTACACTAAGGAAAATTGGATATCCTTAAACATGTTTAAGCCTCAGACTCTATTGACCCCTGAACAAGTGTTCGGGAAAAAGGATATGGACTTGCAAAAAGGTGAAAATCTTGTTGAAAAGAATCCCCCTTGTAGGAAATTCCCTAAAGCGAGTGTGTATCCTCCAAATACACCAATGCATTTAGTTCCTAGAACTATTGCCACTAAGAGCAAGACCTTAATCAGTCAATATGTTATTCTTCAACTATTTACCGATTTTGAGAAAACTTGTAAAAAAAGGATCACACCCTGGGATAATCTGAAGGGAAAGGGTTTTGAGCAAATGAAAGAATGTTATTTAGCGAGGTCATGCCTTTCTTTAAACAACTAAAAGATCATTTTGAGAGTCTTAAAAAGGGGATAAAATCGGATATTAAAGAAATGGAAAAGGAATTTGATGCAATGGTAGTTGAAGTTAGTGATTATGAGCGTGCACTAAAATATAATGAGATTGAGAGGAAGAACTTGCATACCTTAAATGAGACTCTTATTACTGAATGTGTTGCTCAAGATATTTTTTTTCACTGCTTCAAATTGCTCTATTAATGCTTCCAAATTTCATGAACTATCTGTGGCCCTGAAAGTCTCCCATGATCGTGTCATTGAGCTTGAAAAAACTAATTCTAAACTAAGCGAGAAAATTGAACTGGATGATCACGACAATTTGGTTAAACATTTTTCTAAACTAGAAGTTGAGCATTTTAATTTACAACTCAAATATCAACATCTCAAAGAAAATGTCAAAACTTCCAATATCAAGACATCTTGGATGCTCCGAGTTTGATGCAGCTTTTCAAATTAACAAGCGTGATGAACGATTCAAGCTCATTGCAACACGATCAGAAAGTTGAAAGCCCAAATCTCTCAATTAAAGGGTCAACAGAACAATATGACAGGGCTCCCAAATCCTCCTCCTTTAGATTCTCAAAATTCTCAAACGTTTCATCTTCAAAACCTAGTAAATGCTTTACAAAAGGAAAACGAAAGTTTTCTAGAAGAAAATGAAAAGGTTAAGCGACATTTTAAAGAGTTATATGATTCAATAAACGTCACCCGTGACCAAAACAACGAAAAATAACGTCTTTACAAAAGGAAATTGAGAATCGAGAAGTGGGAAATGGGAAACTGCCACTTGTTTTCAATAAGAATGTTGTCTCAAAATCACCCTTAGATTGCAAATACAGTGTGACAGTTAAATATATTCCTCCTCATCTTAGGAATAATGAACATGCTTTTCATGACTACTGTGCTCACCTTAAGGATAGTCTAGAATGTCTCGGTGAGATTGTCGAAGAGGATTTCATTAACAAACCTCTTGATAGTGAAATTAGGTTTGCTTGCCTCCAGGCCAAACGATCTCAAGAGCTGCTTGAATGTGTAATTGCAACATGTCCAAAACCCTTAGGTGAAAAAGGCAAAGCTGTGAAGCCTTGTTCTATGCCTAGTTCCAAACAGAAATCCGTTCTATGCCTAAAGCCAAGCATGTGACCCTTGATATGCCTTGTTCCATATCTAAATTCAAGCAAGCAACCTGTGATGTGCCTCCTAGAATTTCAGATCCCAGCACTTCTAGACCCGGAATGCAGAAAGTAGTGAAGCCATGTAATGTTCCCATCGTTACTTCTACGGATGTTAAGATTGACACTAAAGTTAGCGGGTCAAAACCTAGAAGCTATGCAAAGAAGGATAGGATTACGAAAACTAAAAGTGTTCATGATAAGGAAGTGAAAGAACACCATAGGGACAAGAATTTTGATTTGAACAAAAGAATGCGTGTTAGTTCTAGTATTAGCTCTAAGCTTACTAAAATTAATTCGAGGCCTTATGCTGTCTGCAAAACATGTTAAAAATGTTTAATTTACGTAATCATGATAAATGTGATGTGTTATTTCTGAGGTCTGAGATTCATAACCCAGTTAAGAAAGTTTGGAGGCGAAGCAGATTAAGCAATCACGGAAACCTACAGGGAAGGTTTTACCAATGTAGGATTTCAGTGGAAGCCAGCAGTCGAATATTCACGAATGGCAAACCTTGCCCCTTAACTAGATCCACTATGCCTAGAGTAGTGCCTGTTAAGGTTTGGAAGCCAACTGGTAGAACAATCCCATTAAGCACAAAATGTCCCTCGACTAAGTCCGATGCTTCTACTAGTTTAGCTCCTAGTGACAATGACATTGCACCTAGGGTTTCTGCTGATTCAAAGATTGTTTGTGCTAACCAAAAGGACCCCATGAGCACGTGGGGATCCAATGTTTCAAATTCTCTGTCTTCGATCATTGTCCAAAGCAGGTCGTACAAATCGTCCCTTGGTATTTGGATTCGGGCGGCTCTAAACATATGCGGGCTCTAAACAATGGACGTCTGTTCACATCAGTTCAGGCCTCGTACTTCATCATTATGGCGTCTGCAGATAACACTTCAGCCCCGTTCCTCAAAGAAAAGAAAAGTGTACGCTTCAAGTCGCTTTATCTTGAGAAGAAGAAATCTTCATGTTTATGACCATTCTCATCGACATTCTTCATCAACAAGCTTCATGTTTCTCCCATGCTCATTCAGTCATCAAATGGATCTACATTCATTAATGTATATTCTTATTTACTTGCTAAATCAAAAATGGCAACTTCGGATGCAATTTTTGAGGGGGGAGAAGAGTGAATATACTAAATGATGATGGATGTTTGAATAATGGTTATACGACTTAAAGTTTGATGACTCTCACTCACTAAGGATAAATGGGATTTATGAGAAGAGTGAATATACTAAATGATGATGGATGTTTGAATAATGGTTATACGACTTAAAGTTTGATGACTCTCCTCCAACGCCTAATGTTTCACTCACTAAGGATAAATGGGATTTATTGTTTGGGATTCATTGGTCCAAGATATGTTTGATGAGTATTTACAACCGCTTGCGAATATTTGATGATCATCAAAGAATATGTGATTCATGAGTTCAAGATATGTTTGTTGATCATCAAAGAAGTACAACTCAGACTACTCAAAAAAATCCCTATCTCCAGTTATTCCTCAAGGCGTTGATAATGATTATCATAATATTGCAGTTGCACTCATGAATAATGATCCGCTCTTTGGTATTCCTTTGCCAAATCTTCACGGATTATTGTTCATGAATAATGATCCACTCTTTGGTATTCCTTTGCCAAATCTTCATGGATTATTATTCCTCTCATCGTGCATGCTATAAATCAACCACATGAACTTCAAGGAAAATGTCTACCTCATCCGCTTGAAGTTATTGGTGTATCCTCCATATCGATCTCTACATGAATACTTTTAGGAAGAATACATTGATGTTGAGGCATCATTTGTTTCGGTTCATTCAGTGGGTGAATGTACATCCGGTTGTATGTTTATTCACATGTTGGGCATTTGACACAAGTTGATTACTTCAGAGTTACTCTTTTATCACTTATTTGAGGTTGAAGTTGACGTTCACAAAGGCGTGATCTTATTTGATAACTTGCTCGAGCTTAAGAATTAGAGTTGAAGTATTAGGTTATCTAGTTACCGCGATCGAGGTGGATGGTTGAAGACACGGTTAACTATCACTATTAGGAGTTACGTTGTTTTACTTCGATGTCACGCGTATATTACGTTGTGGATAATCGCAAGAGGTGTTAATGTCTCATACTTTAATTGAGTATTGAGTACTTAAGAGATTTGCTTGGTGCATAAATTCTCGACACCGTTCTTCCATCTTTAAGTGCAAGCTTAAGACACAAATACTGGGAATTCGACTTCAGTTTCAAGTTTGGTATATTGGGTTTTTCTTAAACAGTGGTCACTTCAAATTGTCTACATATGGGTTGATAAAGATAGTCAGAGAGAGTTTATGTAGCAGTTGATTCTCACAGGATTCATTTGGGCTATTTGAGTTCTTCTCACAAGATTTCAAGTTTATGGATATATTATGTTTTGCTGATTCTGAGGTATCAAAACCATTTGGGGAAGGACATATTATTCCAACTATTGGGGAAGTGGTCTCGGAGACCTTTGGTTTATGTTACTTCAGTGTTCAGTTGGAAGAAATGTGAGAAGAATATTTGGAACGTGAGATGATACCGCCTATCGACATCTTATATACGGTTTATGATAAAGTGCTTCCGGTTATATGCACAACATGTTCATTTGATCGAGCTAATTCGTTATTTCGAGTTGACATCCACAGAGATGATTAGTAACTCAACATGTTACATGGATGTCATCGTCTCTACTCTTGTTGGGTACATGTGTACATTATGTGCTGATTGGTTATATGTTATATACCTGGAATGCACTTGGTAAAATGAAGATGTTGATATATTGTTCCCCTAAATAGACAACTAGTCAATCTTGAAGAGTAAGGTGTACATCGGGGATGCACAGCAGGTTCATGTGATCGGTCGAATGTCGGTTAATCCGGATTTGATAACCACTGAGATGATCAATGTTTCAACTTGTTATTTCGGTGTTCTCGTGTTCTTGGTCTTTGAGCTTCAATCAATGAGACCGCTTTCTATTCAACTCTACTTCTTAGGGAAATGGTCTTTATTCGATGTTTGTCGGTTTGGAGGGAAGGTACCAAAGATTCAAATTGAGAAGGCTCATGTCCCGACGATTTTCTTAGAAGCCTCGAATGCTTTGGTGGCGAAAGTTTAAGAGATGTTGATTCATTTCTTCTACAACGTCTTTGAGCGATATCTTTATCTCGGTACTCATTTCATCATTCTCTTAAACTAATTTATCTCTTGTAAATATTTATTCGAAAAACAAAATACAAAATTATAAAACCTTCAAAAAATCAAATAGAAAAATATAAAACTTTCAAAATCCATAAAAATCTGAAAAATTCGAAAAATCTTCAAAAATATTGTCATTTTGTCATGTTTTTCTCGGTTCGATAATATCTACGGTCTTTGATGTTGTCATTCAAAGAATGACACGGGACTTTAGATGTTGTTCGAATTCCAAAAAAAAAAAAATCAAAAAATCAAAAAATCAAAAAAATATGTTTGAGAGAAAGAGAAACAATGGTTTATTGTCATTTTTAGGCAATAACCCGATTTTAAAAGAAAGAACAGAGCCATGTTTTACCATGTTTTCAAATTCCATGCTCCGATTCTATAAACATTTATCTGCTGAAAACTAAATGCTTTGAAAAATAACTCGGTCTCTATTTTTGATAATCATCCGGACTTATTTGTCAAAATCTCTATCTCTCAATCAACAACCTATGTCATTGATTGAGGGGAGAATGATTTCAATTAAATTAAAAAGTTATTTGGCATTCAATTGTTTTCAAAAGATATTCATGCATGTTTATCAATGGAGTTTAAAGTCTTAAAATCCGATCCTTATCAGTTAAAACGTTTTCATAATCAAGTCACAATTCTCCTTAAAAGCTTTCAAAATCAATTTAAATCAATAAGAGATCACAAATCTCAAATGATTTGATAATTGTGATCGGGGGAGAATGTGTGATTTAAACTGGATTTAAACTGATAATTAGGTAAATGGTTTTATAATGATGTACATGCTATCCTGCTCACATGTGACAAACGATTTTAAATTTTCCATGCACATGTTGAGGGGGAGCATCTATCTTAAACCTATGATTTGAAAAGTGATCATTTATCTCAATGTGCTGGTTCCCTCTAGTATGTGTAAAACTCTTTTCAAACCTCGAGGCACATATTGAGGGGGAGCAAATTCATGGAAACCTCATCCTTCCCAAAATGCTTTATCTACTTGATTTGATCAAGGAAGTGATGGTGATATTTTTTAGAAAATGGTAAACAAAGAAGTTAATTTCTTCCTCTTGCCTCCGTGTGCAAAACAATTTCAAACATTTGATGCACATGTTGAGGGGGAGCACTTATTCTAAAAATATCAAAAACAATTCAGGTACAAAATGTTTTGATAATATATCACAAGTATCTGGATTGATTTTCAAATGGTTTTCAATTGGTTCCAATGGCGGATGAACAATACCAAATAGACCGACCAACTTTACTTTATGTACGATGATATAAGGATGTTAAGGTTAGGTATTGGTTCCCATGATCCGCCAGAACCGGAGGGATCTACCCAGGGACAATCCACTAGTTAGTGTAGAGTCCTTAGGTATGATGATAAAAGGAGAAAAATGAGATATGGGAAGAGTGCGGACTAAGACTGAGCTAGTCCTGGAATAAACCCAACAAGGTTCTAGCTATGAAGTCTCGGTAAGCACCGAAGGGGTTGAAGAATGAAAAAGAATTGAATGAGAAAAGGGTGAAAACAAATAGCCCTCCAATTATTCAACCTTAGGCAGGCCGGTTCAATTCATATGCTACTGATGGTAACATCGATATTGAAGACAAGACGTCATGGACCCAATGGCGCACTGCACTTCAACTTTCCAAACCACTCAAGTTCCTCTTAAAAGGACTTGTTTCATTCTCACGGGAACCGACATTATCTATCGACTTTCTCTTAGAGATTGTTGATATTGAAGAAGGAGACCCTCTCCCTAGTCTCCGCTATACGGGATCCAAATATGCACAAATTGAGTCTAGAGCCACGAGATCATCAATAAATCTCATTAGGACACTTTCAATGAAGACTCTCTGTTTCACACAATGTGGAAAGAGAGATTATATTTTGAGTCCTACGCATTACCCTTGTGGTATTGCCGAGAACATCTCCGAGTGATGTGTTTACACATTCACAATGAAGATGGAAAGCCTTCTCGAGCCAACATCAAACAAGCTCCTGGTAGGTGGCATGTGAGATCTATTATATGGCTCAACCATGTGACAATGAACGAAACAATGGGGCGATTCAATCTCTTGAATCAATCACTGGTTCAGTTAGGATTGACGGATACCTTTGAAAACCGGTCTTTGTGCTTAACAAACTTTTCTTTAGCACATCGACCGTGTACTCATTTTCAAATCAAAAGGTGTTTTTATGATTGATAATTGATTTTAATTAAAACCTTCGTTGTATTGCAAAAACAATTTCTATTGAGCAATATACGATTGTTTTTCAAATCTATTTTCATCAATCAGTGGACTTAAAATTCGGTGATTCACTCACTCCGAGTTGTCTTCTTTGAGACGTTCCGGTTTGAGAACAGCTAGAGCAAAACCCTGTCAAGGAAATTCTTGAATTTTACGATCACAGGCGTACATGTACGATCAACGGGGAACCGTGGGCCGTGTACCTCAATTCAACGAAAGTGATCAAAGACACTTTCATGCGATTTATTGCTAACTGTTGTATGCAGGTACGCCCGACGTTTGCAGCTGTTCAGAATGATGCGGTCAATCCATAGCCGCATGCTCACTTAACACATTCATCTCAAAAGAAATCATGATTAGTGCATCAATGACTCTGATATTTTCACTCCATGCTTCTGCTACGCTGCTGACAATATCATGATTCAACAAATGCTTCCGCTACTCGATGAGAAGATATCATGATCCAGAATGTGAGCATGTCGGTCCTAAAGTCACAACATCACATAATACCAACACCACAAAGGATGTCACAGAGATTTTTATGGCTGATAATCTCAAATGATGGCTCAAAGTTATTATCACATGGATCGAGTAAAAGACCTCCACTTGAAGTAACCAAACATGCAATGTGAAGAATCAATGACTACGAGCTTAGGAACAAAGGACTACATCAAGAATGCAAGAACAATTGTTAATTTCATATCTGTTTGTATTCAATGTAATTTTAGTGCATGATTGAGGTGACCTCCCTTAGGGGAGATTGTTAGGAATTAGAAATTCCGGTATTAAAGAGTCGGTCACCTCAAGTATATGTAATCGTTAGAAAGCTCGTAGTCGTAGTTATTTTAAGTTAAGTAGTATTTAGTTAAGTAACACCGTGGAGGACGGACGGGTCTTTACCCACTGTATGCCTGATCCACAGCCCGTTGTGTGGCGTTTTATGTAAGACTATAAATACTCTCTACCTCCCAAGGTAGAGAGTTGGAGCTCATAATAATATCTTTCACTTTCTCTCACTAAGTTCCCTAAACCTCTAACTTTCTCTCTCTAGAATTCCATCTATATGCTACCTTGTGTTAATGTTATGATGTGTATGTGAAAAGTTATATCTTACATAGTCTATCAGATGGATGTAAAGACGGCTTTTCTTAACGGAGATCTGAAAGAAGTCGTATACGTCAGCCAATCTGAAGGCTTTATAAATCCAGAGCATCCTACTCACGTCTATCGTTTGAAGAAGGCTCTTTACGGTTTGAAGCAAGCTCCAAGGGCATGGTATGATACGCTATCAAAGTTTCTTCTATCTACTGGCTTCAGCAAGGGAGCAGTTGATCCGACATTGTTCACCAGAAAGTCAGGAAAACATTTAGTTCACGTTCAAATCTATGTTGATGATATTATTTTTGCCTCGACTAACCCTAGTGAATGTGACCGTTTTTCAAATGAAATGGGTTCCAAATTCCAAATGTCAATGATGGGAGAAATGTCATTTTTCTTGGGATTACAAATTTCACAAAGTCCCGGAGGCATTTTTATAAATCAATCTAAATATGCAAATGAGATTTTAAAGAAATTTGGATTTGATTCTTGTGACCCTGTTGACACTCCCATGATAGAGCGTACCAAACTGGATGTGGACCACTCAGGGATCATGGTAGACCAAACGAAATATCGTAGTATGATTGGATCACTGATGTACCTCACACCGATAGACCGACATTCTATTCATGTTTGCATGTGTGCTAGATATCAGGCTAAGCCTACCAAAAGCACCTTGAAGCGGTTAAACGGGTCTTTCGGTATCTTCAAGGAACCATTAATATGGGACTTTGGTACCCGAAGGACATCGGTATGTCACTAACGACCTATGCGGATCGATCATGCAGGATGTCAAGATACACGTCGAAGTATGTCTGGAGGTGCTCAGTTTTTGGGTGACAAACTTGTGAGCTGGTCTTCAAAGAAACAAATGAGTACTTCTATTTCCTCTACAGAGGCTGAATACATAGCCATGTCATCTTGTTGTGCTCAAATCCTATGGATAAAATCCCAATTATCTGACTATGGCTTTGAATTCAACAAAATCCCTTTGTACTGTGATAATAAAAGTGCCATTGCTCTCTCATGCAACCACGTTCAACACTCACGAGCAAAGCACATCGATATTAGACATCATTTCATTACGGAGAAAGTGGAAAACGGGGTGGTGGAACTCTATTTTGTAAGGACTGAATACCAGTTAGCAGACATCTTCACCGAAGCTCTTCCTAGAGAATGTTTTGAGTTTATCCTCCCACGACTTGGTCTAAAGAGTCTACAACCGGAAACACTCAAACGTCTTCAAGAGGAAGACAAGGAGTAAAGGTCTTTCTTCATCCATATCTTGTAAATATTTATTCGAAAAGCAAAATACAAAATTTCAAAACCTTCAAAAAGCAAACAGAAAAATATAAAACTTTCAAAAAAAATCCATAAAAATTTGAAAAATCTTGAAAAATTTAAAATATATATATATATATATATATATATATATATATATATATATATATATATATATATATATATATATATATATATATATATTGTCATTTTGTCATGTTTTTCTCGATTTGAAAATATCTACGGTCTTTGTGATGTCATTCAAAGAATGACACGGGACTTTAGATATTGTTCGAATGTTCTTAAAAAAAATCAAAAATATTTTTGGGAGAAAGTGAAACTATGGTTTATTGTCATTTCGGCATAACCCGTTTTTCAAAGAAAGAAAAGAGCCATGCTTTATCTTGTTTTTCAAATCTCATGCTCTGATTCTTTAAAACATTTACTTACCATCTAATGAAAACTAATTGCTTTGTTAAATAACTCGAACTCTATTTTTGAAAATCATTCGGACTTAACTTTTGTCAAAATATCTATCTCTCAATCAACAACTTATGTCATTGATTGAGAGGGAGAATGATTTCAATTAAATCAAAAGGTTGTTCGTCATACAATTGTTTTCAAAAGATAATCATGCATGTTTAATCAATGGAGTGTAAAGTCTCAAAATCCGATCCTTATCAGTTAAAATGTTTTCATAATCAAGTCACAATTCTCCTAGAAAGCTTTCAAAATCAATTTAAATCTACAGAGATCACAAATCTCAAATGATTTGAAAATTGTGATCGGGGGAGAATTTGTGATTTAAATTGGATTTAAACTGATAATTTGATAAATGGTTTCATAAGTGTGTAGCAAGCTTTCCTCCCCACATGTTCCAAACGATTTCAAATTTTCCATGCACATGTTGAGGGGGAGCATCTTTTTAAACCTCAAAGAATTGAAACATGATTGTTTTGTATCTAAGTGCAGGTTCCTTCTAATATGTGCAAAACTCTTTCAAATCTTGAGGCACATATTGAGGGGGAGAAAATTTTTGAAAACCTCATCCTTCCCTAATATGCTTTATCTACTTGATTTGATCAGGGAAGTGATGTTGATATCTTTTAGAAAACGGTAATCAAAGAAGTTAATTCTTCCTCTAGCCTCCGTGTGCCAAAACGATTCCAAAGACATGAAGTACATGTTGAGGGGGAGCTCTGTTTCTAAAAATATCAAAAACAATTCTGGTACAAAATGCTTTGATAATATATCACAAGTATCTGGATTGATTTTCAAATGGTTTTCAAGTGGTTCCAATGGCAGATGAACAATACCAAATATACCGACCAAATTTACTTTATGTATGGTGATATAAGGATGATAAGGTTAGGTATTAGTTCCCACGATCCGCCAGAACCGGAGGGATCTACCTAGGGACAATCCACTAGATAGTGTAGAAGTCCTTAGGTATGATGAAAAAAGGAGAAAAGTGAGATATGGGAAGAGTGAGGACTGAGACTAAGCTAGTACTGGAATAAACCCAACAAGGTTCTAGTTATGAAGTCTCGGTAAGCACTGAAGGGGTTGAAGAATGAAAAAGAATTGAATGTGAAAAAGGGTGAAAAGAAATAGCCCTCCATTCATTCAACCTTAGGGCAGAAACCGGGTTCAATTCATATGCTATCGGTGGTTACCAAGGTAACATCGGTATTGAAGACAAGACGTCATGGACCCAGTGACGCATTGCACTACAACTTTCCAAGCTACTCAAGTTCCTTTTAAAAGGGCTTGTTTCATTCTCATGGGGAACCGACATTATCTATCGACTTTCTCTTAGAGTTTGTTGATATTGAAGAAGGAGACCCTCTCCCTAGTCTCCGGCATAGGAACCAAATATGCACAATTGAGTCTAGAGCCACGAGATCATCAAATAAATCTCATTAGGACACTGAATATGAAGACTCTCTGTTTCACACAATGTGGAAAGAGAGATTATATCTTATGAGTCCTACGCATTATCCTTGTGGTACTGCCAGAATATCCGAGTGATATGCAAACATATTCACAATGAAGATGGAAAGCCTTCTGGATCCAACATCAAACAAGCTCCTGGTGGGTGGCATGTGAGATCTATCCAATAGATCACCATGTGACAACTGAACAGAAACAATGGGGCGATTCATAATTATGAATCAATCCTGGTTCAGGTTACGGATTGACGGATACCTTTGAAAAATCGGTCGTTGTGCTTAAAAACTCTTTACTTTAGCACATCGACTGTGCACTAATATTTCAAAATAAAAGGTGTTTATGATTGATAATTGATTTTCATTAAAACATTCGTTGTATTGCAAAAGCAATTTCTATTGAGCGTTACACGATTGTTTTTCAAATCTTTTTTCATCAATCAGTGAATCTCAATTCGCTGGTTCACTCACTCCGTGTTGTCTTCTTTGAGACGTTCCAGTTTGAGAACAGCTAGAGCAGCTGTGAAACCCTGTCAAGGAAATTCTTTGAAATTATACCTGATCACAGGAAAGTACTTGTATTAATCAACGGGGAACCGTGGGCCGTGTACCTCAATTCAACGAAAGTGATCAAAGACACTTTCGTGTGATTTATTGCTAACTGTTGTATGTAGGTACGCCCAACGTTTGCAGCTGATCAGAATGAAGCGATCAATCCATAGCCGCATGCTCACACATCACATTCATTTAAAAAGAAATCATGATTAGTGCATCAATGACTCTGATATTCTCATCCCATGCTTCTGCTACGCTGCTGCCAATATCATGAATCAATGAAAGCTTCCGCTACTCTGATTAGAAGAAATCATGATCCGAATGTGAGCATGTTGGTCCAAATGTCACAACATCACATAATACCAACACCATAATGGATGAGTCAGAGATTTATGATAGCTGATGATCTTAAAGCTGGCTCAAAAACTCAGTATCACGTTGATCAGTTAAATACCTCCACTCAAATTAACCAAACATGCGGAAAATGAAGAATCAAAGACTACGAGCTACTGAGTGAAGAACTTAATCGAGAATCCAAGAACAATCTTATATAATATCTGTTTTGTATTCATTGTAATTTGAGGTGACCTCCCTTAGGGGGAGATTGTTAGGATTTAGTAAATCCAGTTATTAAAGTGTCGGTCACCTCAAGTATATGTAATTGTTAGAAAGCTCGTAGTCGTAGTTATTTAAAGTTAAGTAGTATTTAGTTTTGTATCACCGTGGAGGACGGACGGGTCTTTACCCACTGTATGCCTGATCCACAGCCCGTAGGTGGTGATTTGTGTAATGACTATAAATACTCTCTACCTCCCAAGGTAGAGAGTTGGAGCTCATAATAACACTTTTACTTTCTCTCACTAAGTTTCCAAACCTCTAACTCTTTCTCTCTCTAAGACCTCATCTTATACACCTATTTGTGTTTATAGTTTGATGTGTTTGTGAAATCCAATATGTTACAAGATTATCTACTTTCTTAATTACTATTTATCCTCTTAAGATAAATATTTTCCAAATATAGTCTTTCTTGCGCAAAAATCTTAAACCCTAACCCTATATATCTTTATCTCTCAATAGGCGAGTTATTCATTCAATTCATACTGACACAATATATTTTTCATCAAAAGATTCTATGGCACCTATCACTTTTGCAGATGAGCACAACCAAGTGGCCTACTTACAAAAGTCAAACGAGAAGAGTAGCCCTGTTTTTCATCAGATTGTGGACTTTCTTAATACTACCCATATAAGGTATGCTTTGCTTCTTAATCCCACAATCTATATCTCTCAAATCAAAAGTTTTGGACTTCTGCTCAGTCCATAACCATTGAAACTAGAGATACACATGAACCAGTGGATGCTCTTAGAGCGACTGTGGATGGGGTAACTATTGATGTTACTGAGGCATCCTTGAGGAGAATTCTCCAATTGGATGATCTCAATGGTATCATCACATTACCTATGCCAGAAATACATACACATCTCTCTTCCATGGGGTATGATACCACTGAAAAAAAGGCTACTTTCAAAAAGAGTGGTTTCTGTCCTCATTGGAGATTTTTGATACATACTCTTTTGCATTGCCTAAGTCCTAAGAAAACATCTTATGAACAATTCAGTTCAACAATGGCTTACCCTTTGGTTTGTCTAGCTTTAGATAGGACTTTTAATTGGTCAAAATTTATTTTTACAAGTATGCAAGGCAATGTAAAGAGTTCAACAAAATTTTTGATGTATCCAAGGTTTGTGCAAGCAGTGTTAAATGAATTTCAACTGCAACCCCATACTAGAGTTTATAAGATCCGTTGCCTTAAGCCTAAAATTTTTCACAACATGAAAAAAGATGGCAATAGGACTATTACACCTCTTTTTCCTCAAATGCTTGAAAAGATTTCACAGGTACAAACTTCACCCATAATTACTGTTCCAAACATTAATTATACTCCACTAGTTTCTCACACCTATGAGAGGAGGTCAAAACAGCCAACTTCTCTCATTACAACAAAGCATCTCCCTGATCCTTTTGGTTTAGGAACAAGCAGTGGTGGTTCTAGACTTTAACCTAGTCCAACTAGGGAGGAATCTGAGCCATTACCCCATGATTCACCTCTCCCAACATGTCACACAGTTGGAAGTGTTGAGGGCAGTGGGCAACAAATGGAATTGATGGATATGTGTACCAAATTAGCCAAGCAGGTTGAATCTCTACAACAAGACCTGGCACAAGTAAAGAAGCAGCATGCCAAAGACATTACACACTTAAAAGAGGAGATTCAGACCTTGAAAGAAGAGTTGCAAGGGTTGAAAAAGAAGAGGAAAACTGCAAAGATAGTGATCTCATCTCCATCCTCACCTGATGATGGTGATTCAGCTGATTTTAATAAAGATTTGGGAAATTCTCCCAAACAGGGAGGAAAACAGATGTTGAAACTCAGGGGAGGAGAATTTATTTTGAATATGAAGGTGTTTCTAGTAAAGGTGTAGAGGAAGCTGATACTCAAGAAGAGAAACTAGAGTAACATATTTTTAGTACTGCAACTGCAGATTTTACCACTGATTCAATTTTCACTACAGAGCCAAATATTCCCACTGCTGTTCAAGATGTTGCCACTACAAGTGAAGAAATTGATAAACAGAAGAAAGATAAAGGTAAAGCTGTTATGCAAAGCAAGGAGCAAACAAGAAGAAAGATTTCAAAGAAAGAACAAGTTCAGATTGCTCTTGATAGAGAAATTGCTAAAAAGATCACTGAAGAACAAGTTGCAGAGAAGAAAAAGCTTGAAGAATTAGAGATTGCAAGCTTTATGGAGGCTAAAAGGCTGGATAGAATGGAAGATCCACTTTCCACTATTCCACCTACAAGATTCAGAGAGAAGACTCCAGAGTTCAGCTATGTGCCTACAGAAGAAGAAATTAATTTCTTGATTGCAAATGATCGAGTAATCAAGAAGAAAGCAATTGACCTAGTTGCAGATATGTCCTTAACTGAAGATCAAAGAACTGCTCAGTTGAAGGATTTTATTCAGATGAAGAATAATCATGCACTTCAAGATGTAATTGATTCATTCAGAAAGGGTAAAAAGAGACCAAAGCAACCAACTAAGACACAAGTTATTGCATACATGAAGACTTATTGTTGCAATGTTGGTGGCTGGAAAAGACATCAATTCAAAGGAATGCCTGATGATAAAGTTGAAAGTATCTACTACAGAGTTCAAAGACAAGATAAAGATTTCATTCCGATGGACTCTGAAGAAGAAGCAAGAAGGCATTTTGGTTTGAAGAGAAAGGCCAAAGACAGTGATTCTCAGACTGTTAAAAAGACAAAGTTTGCTGAAGAACAAGAAGTTCCAACTGAGAAATTCACTGAAGAACAACTGACTGACATGATTGTGATTGAAGAAGAATATTTTTATCCAGAACCACTGCAAGTCGGACATCCTATCATTGACTGGGAAGTGTTTACTGCTAGCAATTTTGCTCCAACATGGAAGATTACAAGCCTAGGTGGTGAAACTTCATCATTCATTCAATTTCAAGATCTCATCAAATCTTGTGACAGAGATGAACTTGACACATTATGGAAATTAGTTCAAGAAAGGTTTGATGCTGAAGATCTCAAAGATATGAAGGAGATGCAGTTATGGGTTAATCTTATAAGGCTCTATGAACCAGATGTTAATGATGATTTCCGGAAATTCTCATGTTCATGTCCTGGTACTAAATGGTTCTACTATGATTCATGTGAAGTTCATCATATTTCTACAGCAAATGGAGTAGATGCATTTATGCTTGCTGAGAAAGAATATCCACTCAGAGCTGGAACTCACACTGTGATGTTGTGTACTAATATAAGAGTTCATGAAGATAGTGAGAAGGTTAGAGCATTGTTACTCAGGCTTCAAGATCAATGTTCAAGAGCTATTCAGGCATTGAGAAGAAAGGGAAGTGTTTGAAAAAATTCCCCAAATCCTTGCAGATAATAAAGATTGAAGAAACTTATTGATTTGCAGAGAAATCATAAGTTTAGGGAAGGATTATTGGGAATAATACTAACAGTTACCACTGATAGTCTTGTGGTTAACACTGCTAATGATTACACTAGCAGTGGAAACTCATTACCACTGCCAGTACAAATATTACCACTTCTGTTAAGATAATTGTTAAGTATCCGTGTATTGATAAGTATAGAAAAGATCTTGTGTATATTCTATATTGTTAGGTTTATACTTATCTTGTAAAGGACTCCTTGTGCTATAAAAGGAGATCCTAGGTTATTGCTTAGAACATGTTAGTATACGAATCATTCATATAAGCTTCAAGGTGTAACCCTAGTGATAAGCAAGATCACTCGTATTATTTCTTAATAATATTGGAGCTTTGTGTTTATTGTTCTTACTTACATTACATCATATAATCTGTCTTCTAAGTATTACTAAGTAAATTCCGCGTGCTTATTAATATAACTCAAAATATCACTAACACAAGGTGTGTGTTTTGACCCATCATTCATTGGCACTGTCAAGTTCGGGAATGATCACTTCGCAGCTATCATGGGCTACGGAGATTACATCAATGGAAACATTAAAATTAGCAGGGTTTATTATGTGGAAGGTCTCGGTCACAATCTCTTCTCAGTTGGTCAATTTTGTGATGGAGATTTGGAAGTTGCTTTTCGGGAGAAAGCTTGTTTCATTCGTGATCTACAAGGAAACGATCTAATGTCTGGAAACCGCACATCAAGTCTTTATACAATTTCAATGCAAGACATGATTGCTTCATCTCCCATATGTATACTTTCAAAGGCAATATCTACAAAATCTTGGCTATGGCACCATCGTCTCTCACATTTAAACTTTCAAACCATAACCAATCTTGCACGTTACAAACTCGTTGAAGGTCTCCCAATATTTCGATATTCTAAAGATCATCTATGTTCAGCTTGTGAACAAGGTAAATGCACTCGTGCTCACTTTCCTTCAAAGGTGGAACACAACTCTCAGCATATGCTTCGTCTTCTTCACATGGATTTGTGTGGTCCGATGCGCGTGCAGACGATTAACGGCAAACGCTACATTTTAGTAATTGTGGATGACTACTCAAGATGGACTTGCGTTTATTTTCTTCGAAGTAAAGATCAAGCTCCACAGATGATCATCACCTTTCTCACGAAAATTCAAGTTCAACTCAGGAATACAGTCAGACAAATTCGAACAAATAAAGGGACTGAATTTGTTAATCAAACTCTTCGAGAATACTATGAGAAAATAGGAATTGAGCATCAAACATCAATTGCACGGACACCAGAACAAAATGGAGTTGTTGAAAGATGAAACCGTACGTTAGTGGAAGTTGCAAGAACGATGTTAATAAATTCTAAACTTCCAGATTACTTGTGGGCTGAAGCCGTGTCAACTACATGCTACACTCAGAACCGTTCAATGATTACTAAACGCCACAACAAAACACCTTATGAGCTTATCCATAACCGTAAACCAAATTTAAAACACTTTCATGTATTTGGTTCCCTTTGTTACCCAAATAATGATCGTGATGACTTTGGTAAGCTCCAGGCTAAAGCTGACATTGTAGTCTTTGTTGGATACTGTGAAAACTCTAAGGGATACCGGATCTGGAATCGTCGTACAAGGGAGATTATGGAAATGATTCATGCCAATTTCGATTAGCTTACAGAAATGGCTTCTGAGCATAACAGCTTGGAACCCGGACATAACCGTCTAAACTTCCCCCAAACCCCATCATCAGCTGGACCAAGCTTACAGCTTACTTGACGTCAAATGGAACAACTATTTGCTCCTCTGTTTGGTGATGATATTGATCAACGTGCTCCAGATGTATCAAATGTTTTCGCTGCTCAACCTGATAATAATCCAATACCTGATACACCTGAAACAACAACAACTATTGAAGAAGCACCTCCAATTGATTCTACAACAACAGCTGAACAAACCGCATCCAATGACGCTGAACCAGCTGATGATCTTCTGAACCAAGAAGTACCTACACCAGCATATTATGATCCAAATGCATTCTTCAATCCTTTTGCTAATGAAACTGACACTTCTGATGTTGCGGAATCATCTACAAGCCATTTGAATCCTCCTAATGTGCACAATGTATATCAACATCAACCCTCAACACATCGTTGGACTAGAGACCATCCTCTTGTGAACATTATTGGAAACCCGAATCAACCAATCGTAACTAGACAACGCCTTCAGACCGACGGTGAACATTGCATTTATGCACTCACCGTTTGCCAAGCTGAACCTAAAAATATTAAAGAAGCCATGACATATGACAACTGGATTGAATCCATGCAAGAAGAACTTAACCAGTTTAAACGTCTTGAAGTATGGGAATTGGTTGCAAAACCAACAAGGGTCTATGTTATTGGTCTGAAATGGATTTGGAAAAACAAGTTGGATACTGAAGGTACGATTATCAGAAATAAGTCACGTCTGGTGGCTAAGGGTGATAGACATCAAGAGGGGATTAACTACGAGGAATCATTCACACTGGTTGCTAGACTTGAGGCTGTTCGGATTTTTCTGGCATTCGCGGGTCACATGAACATCACAGTCTTTCAGATGGACGTCAAAACTGATTTTCTAAATGGTAATCTGAAAGAAACAGTCTATGTTAGTCAGCCAGAAGGATTTGTTGATCCAGAGTTCCCTAATCACGTCTACAAACTGAACAAGGCTCTCTACGGTCTCAAACAAGCCCTTCGGGCGTGGTATGATAAGTTCTCATCCTTTCTCGTCTCTGATAATTTCGTCTAAGGATCGGTCGACCCAACACTATTCATACAATATCGTGGGGAACACATTTTAATCGCTCAAATTTATGTGGATGACATCATTTTTGGGTCAACACATCTAAAGTACTCAAACGCTCTTTCAAAACTTATGAAAAAACATTTTGAAATGTCCATGATGGGTGAACTTACATTCTTTCTAGGACTGCAAGTTCATCAATCACCCCGTGGTATTTTCCTGAGTCAGTCCAAATATGCTCTTGAAATTTTAAACAAACATGGAATGCAAAACTGTGATACCTTTGCCACACCGATGGCACATACCAAGAAACTGGACGTTGATTTGCATGGGAAATTGGTTGACCCTACCAAATACCAAAGTATCATTGGGTCTCTCATGTATCTAACAGCCAGTAGACCTGACATTGTCTTTGTTATATATCTTTGCTCCCGTTTTCAGTCGAGACCAACTGAAACTCACCTCTCTGAGACTAAAAGAATCCTCCGATACATCAAGGGAACCATTAATTTGGGGATTAGGTATCCTAAGGATTCTGGTTTTGAACTAATAGCTTTTTTAGACGCTGATCACGCAGGTTGCTTAGATTCTCGGAAAAGTACTTCAGGTGCTCTACAATTTCTTGGTGATAAACTGGTGTCATGGCAATTGAAGAAGCAGGATTGTACATCGCTGTCATCAACCGAAGCAGAATATGTAGCCATGTCAGCATGTTGTGCTCAAGTGATATGGATGAGAACACAACTCAAAGACTATGGTTACGTATTTGACAGAATCCCGATGTACTGCGACAATTGAAGTGCTATTGCAATCTCGTGCAACTCCGTCCAACATTCGAAGTCCAAGCACATTGATCTTCGATACCATTTCATAAAGGATCATGTGGAAAAGGGTACTGTTGAATTATATTTTGTGGGTACTGAATATCAACTGGCAGACCTTCTCACCAAAACCTTAGTTCCTGCTAGGTTTACTGAGTTGGTCCACCGGATTGGTATGAGGTGTTTGACTCCAGAGGAACTGGATGAAATTTTGACACATTCTTAAAACCAGTCAAACACCAAAACCTCTTTTGTAGATATTTATTAAAAACAAAATACAAAAATATAAAATTTATAAAATTCAAAAATATTCTTCTATCTTAATTTCTTTCAACATGGCAAGTACAAATCTTTCGTCAACACTTTGCTCTTTTAAACAATTCATCATTTTATCGATCAAGTGTTGAGGGGAAGAATGTAAATATTTTCTGTTTCATAAAACCTTGTACTTGCATGTTACCCGATATTGGTTGTATCTTTGATAATGGTGGATACGTTTCTTGTTTCTTGACACTCCTCGGACCCAAAATTGTAAAATTTATTTATTTTTAAAGTCAAGGGAGAGTGTCGTCATGTTTCTTTCCAAACTTTTACTTCAAGCTTAACCAAAATGGAAGTTATGGGCTATGGATGAAAATTGTTGAGGTGGAATGGCCAAAATTGTCAAAAGTTGAAACTTATTTTTACAAAACTTTCCACCTAATTTCACTTCACATTTATTAAATACATTCAATACGCCAACCACCTCATCCACGCTCAAAAATCCAACTTCAAATCCATGTTACAAACATCAATTTTGTAAGTGTTTAATGTTTCTTGGTGTAATTTCAAACATAGGTCTTTAACCGTTTGCAAATCCAATGGTTTGATGTTTAACTAGGCATGATTTTAGTTTTAACCGTATGCGTATAAACTAGGAATCATCTTGGGTTGTTTTTATGAAATGGGTGTGTTAAAACGTTTCAAACATCAATCCTTAAACTGTTTCCAACATCTAATTCAACCAAGAAACATGTATTAATCACTTTTCTAAATTAGGGTTTATACGTGAAATTGGGGGTTTTCTATTGTGAGTGATTAAGGACAATTAGAGGCTTGAAATATGCTTAAAATGTGTTTAATTAACCAATAAAACCTCTGAATCTCACCCAGAAACATCATAATTATGAAATTTGAATTTAGGGTTTAAGTATTCGTTAATTTGGGTACTTCTAATTCTTGAGGTGTTATATATTAAAACTTGTTGTAAGCAACTCATATGGCCTCTAAGACTTACCAGAAATCATTTGGTTCAATTCCCATGGCTAGATTTCTTATTCGTAAGATTTGACTCTAGGGTTTTAGGTTACGCATAACTTGATGTCTACGCGTAACTGGATAGACCTTGTGATAACATGTGATTGTGAATGAGGATTGAATAAAATGTTAATTTGAATATTATGAATGATTTATTTCAGGTTCTACGCGTACAAATTCAGAATCAAGGGTAAAATTGGATTCTACGCTTAAGGATTACCTTACGCATAGATGTTTACACGTAAGAGAAATCTTACGCGTAAGGGTCTACAGAGGGACAACGCGTATATAGTGAAGGATATGCGTAAACTTGGAGTCTTACGCATAAGGTTCACTCTTACGAGTAAACCCTATGCATAAGCTCCCAACATACGCTTACGCGTAAGCCTTATGCCAAGAACCTTTTCCTACGCGTAAGAGGGACTCCTACGCATAAGCTTAGGTCTACGCGTATGATTACACAATGTTTACGCATAAGCTTGCATTCTTACTCTTAAGCCATAATTTTAACTTTACTTATGAATTGTTACGTGTACAAACTTGTAAATAAATTACTCATAACGTTACAAGACCAAAATGTCACTAATAAGCTAAATGTTAAAATGTTGTGTGAATAAGTGAAAATTTGGACTTTAAAATTAAAAATTGATACTCACGTAACTTATCACATCAACTTTGGACTATTGGACAAACAAGTGACGTTGGAATCGTAACATTCATTAACATAACAAATACAATAATTGGACAATAAAATCAACTTTTGACTAACATAATGTCTTTCGATATGTTGGTACTTTTGTCTCAATATCTATCAGATCACGATATGGACATCACCATGGAAAATGTTAACGCACCAAACGAGCTCACAATGGAAGACATATTCCCGACTGGTTATAGTATGAAGCTTGGAAAGAACAATCTCAAGGTTGATTTTGATAACTTCACATGCTCTGAATCCTCTTGCTGAATTGCAGTTGATATTCTCAAGACTCATCCCTACAACAACATGCTCACCAACACAGCAACTGTACCAGAGATTTATATTCATCAGTTCTGGCACACAATGAAGATAATTGATGGTCAAGATGCTGTTACAGTGACTCTCAACGAAAATAAACAATTCACTGTGACAACTCGTAATTTCAGGTCATTTTACAAACTTTGAAAATTTCACTATTCATCTCGGGAATTTACTATTCACCAGTTACTATTCATCATTTTACTATTCATCGTTTTTGAAGTCGATTTGAGACTTTGAGAGGTTATTTCTAAATTTTACTATTCATGAAACACTATTCATTCCCGAAGAAAAATCACTATTCATGATTCACTATTCATCATTTTTCATAAACTAGGTTTACGAGTATCAAATACGCGTAACCTTGAGGGTTAAGCTGCGTATTCATGGAACATCATTTCGAACATTTCATATAGACTAGATTTAGTCTACATATCATTAGTAACATCATCATCTTGTTAGTTCATGCATGGGTTTGCATATTTTATTAACGTATATTTTCCTATTAAATAAACGATATCGCACGATCATATATTTTGAATAATTGATCCGACACTTCCAAAAATTATGCAAATATATTTTTATACTCATTTTAAGACTATAAAAATTATATTATTAGTTTACCCGATGTTTTGAATTTATTTTGTATATAAATTGTTATATATAAATATTTATGACGGTTTTCGTAAATTGAAGTCGATAATTATTTATTCAATCAATTCTTGCGAGAAATGTATTTTTATAATTTTTATGACTTCAATATATTTTATTTTGTTCCGTTAAAATCGAATTCTAGCTAACGCTACAATAAATTATTAATTGTATGTACAAATAACACATTATACTCAACATTATACACATTTAATCATCCAAAATACACCTCCCCCCGCCTCATACCCATGGCCGGCCACCCTAAGTCATCTATGTAACCAAATTGATTTTTTCTACTTACATGTACACCTATACACATTATTAGATAGATATTTGTATAACACTAGATATTATCTTTTCAAAAACACATAGTTTCACACATACAAAGGTGAAGTAAAAGGAAAACCCTCTCCTTTTCTCTTGATGGTTCAACCAAGACCAAGTAAACAAGAAGAAACATAAAATTTTCAAGATCAATAGTATTACTTCTATTTTAGGTTTTGAAATAAAAACCAAGGAGTATTTAGGAACCTAGTTACCTTAAACCTCATCATATAACTAGTAAGCTTTTCATGATCTTTATTAATATTTCATAATCTTACTTGAGTTATTTTTATTATCCTAGTAGAAAAACATGCAAGTATTATGTGATTCATACCACTTTTAATTTTTTTTTATTACTTATTATAAGTTTTAATCATCCTATAATTAATCCCTTGAAACATATCATTGTTGATGAAGTTTAGGAACCCATGACACCCTAAGAAGGTATATGGTAGGTTTAGAATAAATTTGGTGTTGATTTGAAGTGATTGAAACAAGAATTACGCTAGAAAAACCATTTTCGACAACTCTAGATTTGGGTCTGATCGTTTTTACAAAATCTGGAAATCTCGACAGGTCGTGGATTATTTTGGGTTAGATATTCAGAAAATATACTTTAAAACGAAACCGTGGTCGCTTGAACGGGTTAAAAGGATTTATAATGAAGAAGTTACGCTATTTTCAAGTTTAACGACGAAAACTAATTTTCTGAAAAATGGTAAGTGGTTAAGGGTTATTTTAAGGGCAAAAATTAGTTTTAAACATCATCTAAATGAGTCGATTTGTCAAAAATATATTAGTATACTTTAACACGAAACCAAGGATATATAAAACGTAGAAAACGGACTTATAACGACTAAGTTATACACATTTTAAATAAGGATATCGTAACTATTTTATACAAGTATAAACACTTATATATATTTTCTATTAGTCAAAATAGTTGTCGCAAGTAACTATGTTTGGAGTCGTTTTTCATATCGATAGAATACTTTTGAGAAAACGATGGCTACAAGTAAAAGTAAGTTCACCTAGCCTACTTTCCAAAATGTTCAACCGTTTGTCAAACGGAGTTGTAACTAATAATATTTGGTCACTCAAACTTTGCCGAAAACTAACCTTAAACAATAATTTTAGTCTGACTACCCAACTTCATCTATATTTTTCTCCATGATCGAGACCTCTATGATCAAAAGTTAAATGCTAAGACTTTTAGATAATGTGACAAGCTTTCCAAAACCATTGAGTTTGTTTCCTAACACTTGATATTCATTATTTTACGACTAGCTTTTCGAGGCCATTTAGCCACTTTCATAAATTGTCAAATTATATTGTTTTACGATGAGAAACTATAATTTCTTAATAAATCACTAAATGACTATCGTAGGATATCATTTCAACGTAAGTACATGTAAAGTAATTTATAACTTGACAATACGTAATAAACTTATTTTTTCGACGATAAACTTTATTTTCAAAATGCACAAGTGGTATGAATATCATATGAGTTTGCATGCATAACATTACATCATGACTTATATTAGAATCATATCATTCATAATAGGTCGCGGTTAGAGAGTTGCGCCTCATTTCATTGTACCAAGTGAGTTTTCATAGCCCCGTCTTTCAAGTTTATACTTTATTTCAAACCTGCGGGGGAGAATACATTGCAGATCATTTTTATTACGATACCAAGTATATCAAATTCATTACATTGTTTAAGTTACCTCATTGCCAATTAAATGTCCCCATTTCATAATCATGAACCGTTAATTCCGGAAGAAGCGAGAGTGAGTGAATAGATCTATTAAGGGTGACTCTTCCATCCGGGTTGGTGGTCCCAACTGGTCAAACGGATACATTTCATTTAATTTCATTATTTGAGTTGTTTGGCAAAACACTCTGTTGGGGCGAACATCATGATCAGTCTAGCTTCGGTGTCATATGCTTATAGCAATTGCAACATTTTTATGTGACATATTTGTCATACATGGCCTATACTTGTGGTAGTCGTATAAAACATTTACATAAACTCTATGAACTCACTCAACCTTTGTGTTGACACTTTTAGCAATGTATTTTCAGGTATCTAAGGCATATACTTCATGGCATGCATAAGGACTTATCATATAGTCGCGGTGACGACGCGTTTCACATGGATTTTTATGCACTTTAAAACATCGTTTGGATTGTAACAAACTTATTTCCGTAAATGTTGACTACTTTTTGGGACCTATCTTTTGTAAACTATGAACGTTTTATTATATCAAACGATGTGTTTTCCAAACGACACTTTAGGTCGTTTAATATAACTGTAAATGTGATGCTATGGCAGTCATCCCCTAGGAAGTTCATTCCGCTGCAAAACAGGTATTTTGGGGGTGTGACAGATTGTCATCAGAGCAAGAGTTATAGAGAACTAGGTTGTATCATTGACCCTAGACTATAACTACATCATCATAGCATCTCATCATTTCATCATAAGTGCATAGTCACTATACATGCGATTTTATACGCACATTATATGTGGGTTATTTACTTTCATTTCAAATCGATTGTTACATTAATGTCTTCAGATACCCATCCCATCATACTCACATCAGACTCTGACATGGAGGATACCTTGTCATTCCCTACTATAGTTTTAACATCAGTTGACTCTACACCAGACTTACCACACATATTATCCGATGTGGAGACTGAACCCTTTTAGGAGGACGAAGTTGCACCTACACCATCATGATCACCATTGATTCACCGTAGGATCAGGACAGTTTCTATCATTCAGCCGGGACAGATCATACCATTTGGTAGGACTTATAGGCTTAGTCCTAATAGACCTATAAGGATGCTTACTACAAGGAAGAGAGTACGTTCTCTTACCCTCATTCTTAGATCACCTGCTACTCATGTAATACAACCACCATCAGCTACTCATACCACTATTAGTCGTCCATTGTGCATACCCCAGCTTTACCTCTGAAACGTCGCGAGATAACATGAAAGAGGGTAGTATTTCATTCACTATCATCACCATCATTTCCTAAATCACCACTAGGATTTCCATCATCATCATCGTCATCATTTTCATCATCATTATTATCTAGAGCACCATTCGTACCATCACATCTCATAGACACTACTCATACATCGGACTTGCAGCTTGGGAAGCATGCGTAATTTGATACATCATTAACATCTATCACTAAGACTATAGACACTACACTATCTTATAGGTTTGAGGAATGTGAGAATTCTAGGGCTGTTGCTGCTAGACAGCCTACTGCTCCTACACTTGAGACACGATTAGACCATCAGCAGGAACAGATAATAAGTACTTTTCTATCTAATGTAATCTTTATCCTTTATTATCTCCACGATAATCACAACCTTTGTTTATTTCATTCCCTATTCCAATTGCCCAATTTTCAATCATTTCGCAACAATATACCGCTATCTTGCTAGGGATTAGGGCAACTTTAATTTTGACCAATTAGGAGACAATTACCATTCTATGAGGTTCTCCCATGTACCCTACAAACCATTCAACCAATCTTATTTCAAGTTATTTTGCTACCACTTTATAAAATTATTTCACATAATTTTATTCCAAGCTATTACCATCTTAGGAAAATGGTTTCACATAATTTTAAAACAAGTTGTTTTGTTACCACCCTATAAAATGATTTTCAGTCATTCTATCAACTATTTACTATCATTATGCAAAACAATTTTCATGTTACTCTGAAAAATTGTTTGAGCCATTATCTTACAAAACAAAACGTTGAATACCATCTAAAACTTCGGAGAAACATAATACCATTTCAACAAAACCAAGCATCGCATCATTTGTCCTCGATTATACATCGCCTGATCACCTATGTATAATTCAGGAAAGATTATGTCATGAAAGAAGCAATCATCTTTTCAAACTTCCTAAAAAAAAATTTCACTCAAAAGCAAAGCTTTGTAATTAGATAAATTGTTCATAAACATCTCTTTTGTTAACACTCTATGCCTACGCCATTCATCACTCACTCAACCGGTAAGTTGAAATTTTACTAGTGACCTTATTAGGAAAGACTTTCTATACCATCTATGAGGAGGAATCCTCGATACAAGAAAACAATGAAAGGATTTCAGAACTACCAACAAGGACTAGAAGTATGTAGTAAGATGATTCAAAACTCAACAAAAATCTTAAGACGTCACGAGACATTCCGAACCACTATCTTTCGACTAGAAGCCAAATTCTATCATTTCAAAAGTACCAGCTAGACCGAGTTACAAGGCTTAGTACGAAGCGAATACACACTAAGCAACACTATAGGGATAAATGAAGCGAATAACCCTCACTTCCATATCAAGAGATGCAACAAATCTGAACATATCGGACAATCAATGACTCTCCATCTACAAGTAAAATCAAAACAAACATTCTTCGACATAGTATGAGCTGATATCTATGTTTTTGCTAGCATGATAACAATCTCAGTGATGAACTATTTTAGAAGCACTCAATATCGAAACAAATCTTGAAAATCAACCACCACACCAAATCACTTAAATGTTTAGGGTTTTGTGACTTAACAACATAGAGCGTGGAAATATTTTGATAAGAGAAATTAAGAGAGACACCATCAAACAATAAACATTTTAGTTATGGAGACTAAGCACCTTAGGCAAAGAAGACTCAAGTCATGACATTCGCTAGGACTAGAAGCGCGAGGAATCACAACTGTTACCCATAATCTATTCTTTACAATAATGTCCTTATTGACAGACTTGACATTTTGGAATTTTTCATGAGACACATGGTATCAATTTCAGTTATACTTAATATAAGGTAGTCGATTCACCTCGGACTTCTGACAATCATTTCAAGATTCCCATGGAACCTACTAGGACATGAGTACCGCCTATTATCCTCAGCTCAATGTTCAGAGCGAGAGAACAATTCAAACATTAGAATATATGCTCAAAGCATGTGTGATTTTCTAGAAATGCTTAGGCAAATCATTCTTTATCGAACAAAGTTCCCTTACAACATTAGTTATCACATGAACATATTGACTGCACCAATTGAGGCACTCTATTGGTGAGGTGTCAATTACTTATTTACGAGCCAAAAATCAGGAAAGTCCAACATACTAGTCCATAACTTATTCATGAAACAACAAAGAAATCATATAGATCAAGAATTAGTTACAAGCAACAACAAATATATAGAAAAGCTACGTTGATATACGACGCAAAATATTGGAAATATGTTCCATAAGTCGCAAACCATTAGAATTTCAAGTTGGCAACATAGTTATGTTGAAAGTCTCGCTTTGGAAAGGCGTGGTACGATTCAGAAAAACGCGGGAAGACCCGATGCGACTAAAATATCCTCACCTTTTTACCGATAACACCGTAGAACTTAACATGGACTGAATTCAGGGACTGAATTCCTTTTTGGGTGGGCGAATGTGACAACTCGTAATTTCAGGTCATTTTACAAACTTTGAAAATTTCACTATTCATATCGGGAATTTACTATTCACCGGTTACTATTCATCTTTTTGAAGTCGGTTTGAGACTTTGAGAGGTTATTTCAAATTTTTACTATTCACAAAAACACTATTCATTCAAGGAGAAAAATCACAATTCATGATTCACTATTCATCATTTTTCGTAAACTAGGTTTACGAGTATCAAATACGCGTAATCTTGAGGGTTAAGCTGCGTATTCATGGAACATCATTGAGAACATTTCATATAGACTAGATTTAGTCTACATATCATTAGTAACATCATCATCATGTTAGTTCATGCATGGGTTTGCTTATTTCATTAACGTATATTTTCCTATTAAATAAACGCTATCGCATGATCATTTATTTTGAATAATTGATCCGACACTTCCAAAAATTATTCTAATATATTTTTATACTCATTTTAAAACTATAAAAATTATATTATTAGTTTATCCGATATTTTGAATTTATTTTGTATATAAATTGTTATATATAAATATTTACGACGGTTTTCGTAAATTCAACTCGATAATTATTTATTCACTCAATTCTTGCGAGCAATGTATTTTTATAATTTTTATGACTTCAATATATTTTATTTTGTTCCGTTAAAATCGAATTCTAGCTAACGTTACAATAAATTATTAATTGTATGTACAAAATACACATTATACTCAACATTATATACATTTAATCATCCAAAATACACCTCACCCCCCCCCCCCTTATACCCATGGCCAGCCACCCTTAGTCATCTATGTAACCAAATTGATTTTTTCTACTTACATGTACACCTATACACATTATTAGATAGATATTTGTATAACACTAGATATTATCTTTTCAAAAACACATAGTTTCTGTTAGGAATTGGAAATTCCATTGTGAAGTGTCAGTCACCCCAACTATAGACTAGCACAAGTTAGCTCGTAGACATATCGTTATTTACTGGTTATTAGTTAGTTATTGAGTTATTAGTTTAACTTAGTGCAACACCGTGGAGGACGGACGGGTCTTTACCCACTGTATGCCTGATCCACAGCCCGACAGAGGGCGTATTATGTAAAACTATAAATACCCTCTATCTCCTAAGGTAGAGGGTTGGACCTTTCACTCAATCTAACCTGCTTTCTTTTGTTTACTTTCTCTCTCTAGAAAGGCTTTCATCTTCCACTTTCTCTCTCTAAACTCATATTGTACGCCCCATATTTGTGATTGTTTGTGTGTTTGTAAAATCTGATATGTTACAAATGGTATCAAGAGCCATGGTTTGATCATCTCTCTTACATGTTCTTGGATTTCTAGTGGTTTTATATGGTTTTTGGGTTTGAAAAAGTTTAGTGGTATTTGCATCATTTGGATCATTTCTAGTGTTAAAGTTTGAATTTTGATTGTACTTTTGTGTTTAGAATCATCATAAGTTCTTTGGTTTTGATTTGGAAGGCTTGAATCAGTGTGGTTGGGTTGTTTTTGGATTGAAAAGTGGTGCTTTTGAATATTTCTACCTAGCAACTTGTGGTCATGTTCTTCGTAGAGACTTGTGGTTATGTTCTTCGTAGAGACTTGTCTAACTTTTGTCCAGATTCAATGTATCTGTCTAATTTTTGGTATAGACTTGTCACTTGTCTGTCTAGAGACTTGTCACTTATCTGTCTAGAGACTTGTCACTTATTTTTGGTAGAGACTTGTCACTTGTCTGTCTAGAGACTTGTCACGTATCTATCTAGAGACTTGTTACTTATTTTTGGTAGAGACTTGTCACTTGTCTGTCTTGAGACTTGTCACTTATCTGCCTAGAGACTTGTCACTTATCTGTCAAGAGACTTGTCACTTATCTGTCTAGAGACTTGTCACTTATTTTTGGTAGTGACTTGTCACTTATTTTTGGTAGAGACTTGTCACTTGTCTGTCTAGAGATTTGTCACTTATCTGTCTAGAGACTTGTCACTTCTTCTTAGGAGAGACTTGTCACTTATTCTTGGAAGAGGTTTGTCCATATTCAATGTATCTGTCTAGAGACTTGTCACTTATTGGTCTTTGCTTAACGGTTTCTTCTTGATTTTTTAAAATCCCGCAAAAGAATCTATTTCTTAGTTTAAATCACAGATTTGCAAAATCCTGTGTATACTACAACATCATGTCTTACATTACTGACCTAGTGATTTCCGAAGTACTTAAATTGTATGATGCTGTGGACAACAATGATAATGTATGCTACACTGAACGATTAAAGATGATTGAATTAATGAATGACGATGTGAGATCTTCATGTTCTGAGTGCAGTGAGAAAGAATTGCACCTGCTAATGCCATAGAATGCCATGCAATTGGAATGCAGGATTGTGCCCTATCAGCTACTTCACTCTCACCTCATACAGCTTTTATCCACAACTATGGATCGAACATATAGTGCTCTCTTCCATCAGGACTTATCTACCTTAACTAGAACCTTGTTGTTGAACTTAGAACATTTAAAGCAGCAACTTACCAATGAAAAGGTTCAAAAGGATGGTTCCAGTGCAGCTCTTCAAGTAATCTACAAACAATTTCAGTCATTAATCAGTGGGGAATATTCAGCAGATTACGATCAACACTTGACTGGAATTTCTTTCAAAAAACATACTGGAATGGAAATTCAGGAGTTCATTGATACATTTATCCGTCTTATGGACAATCTAGAGAAGTACATTGAGGAAGCTCCACAAAAGGATGAAAACTTGAATGAGTGTCAGATGCAATTGAGAGATAGTTATGATGAGTCGGTTAATGTATCAGATAACAGGTCAGGTGTTGCTGAATGCAGAATATCAGAGACAACAAAGAATGATGTAACCAACTGCTCAGTAACTCCTGCCACACAAGAAGTGAATGTTGTGATCAGTAAAATGAATGAATGTGGGGTGCAATCAAGTGATAGTATGGTTGATTCGAGTAATGTATCGGATGCTGTATCGGTTGTCACTGAATGCAGCAGTACAAAGAATGACAAACTTGATGCAAGCAACATCTTAGTGACTCGTGCTAAACAGAATGCAGAAGCAGATTTCAGAAAAGCAAATGAACACGTGTCATTTGCTAAGGTACCCTTAATAGAACATCAAAATGAATTTGCTAATGTTCTTAAACAAACTGATCACGATGCTGAACATGATTCTAACAAATGTTCTTTGACTAAAGCTGAGTCTGATACTAGTGTTTTCAAAACTAACAATATGGTTGATAAGAAAACGTACGATGAACTTTCAAACAGATTTTTACAACTTGAAAAACATTGCATTTCACTTGAAATCGCAATACAAAGTAAAGAAGAAAGTTTACAATCTCATAAAGCATGCAAAAATCCAGAATTTCCTGAATTCTGTGAATTTTTTGAAATAAACACTTTGAAAGCTCAGCTTCAGGCCAAAAACTTGACTATCAACAATTTGAAGAAACATATTTATGATAGGCATGTGAAAAGTAATTGGGTTACAAGTAATTCTGATGTTAATGCTATTGATGATATTCAAATGAGAAATGATGAATTAGCGGTTTGTGTGGCCAAATTACTAAAAGAAAATGAGTCTTTGAGAAAGTATCACATAGAACTAAGTGACTCTATCAAAGAAGCTAGAACTAAGTCAATGGAACAAACAAACTCTTTGAAAGCAAAAATTGATGATCTTCAACTTCAGGAAAAGAGTTTTGGTATTGTTGCCTTAAAAAATGAGCTTAGAAAAACCTTAGGGAAAAGTGTGAACACTAAGTTTACAAAACCATCAAACTTGGGGAAGCCAGTTTCTCATCCCACTAGAGACCGGCCAGTTGTTAGGAAGTCTACTGCATTTATATCTGAAAGAACAAAACCTTTAAAAAAAAGGCTTGCCTCCCAAGTTGATGCGATACAAGTTTTGTCAAAACCAGTCACTTCACCTGAGTTACCTAAGAATAATGCTTCTAGCTCCGTTTACCCTCAACAAGTAGCTACTTCTACTCCCAGCACCTCTAGGATTAGTTCGAAAACAGTGTCAAAACCAAGCATTAAAACCCTGAATTCATATGATATGAATGACTTGTGGAAGAACTATTATCTAGAAGAAGCTAGGAAAAAGGCACAAATTCGAAAAGATGGTATTTTAGGTGCAAGACCTAGGGTGATGCATTCCACGAGATTTCAAGGAACTGCTAGTAGTTGTAAACCATTACCTACCAACACTCAAATGACTAGGGGGTGGCTTGCATATAAGAGCAGTTATATGAAGAAGAATGCTAAGCATATAGAAAATGTAACTAGAAATTCTGAGTCTTTTCCGAATAAGAAACATTTTCCTAAGTTACATGCTAAGGTACAATCCACTAAGACTACTAACATGGCCAAGGTTCAATATGTCATGAAGCAAAACAAACCTAAAACTTCACCTAGATGGATCCCAACTGCTAAATATTTGGAGTCTAGGAATAACGATACGTCTTCCACTTTGCATAAGAATATCAACAATCCTAGACCTTGCCATCAGTGGATTCCGTCTGGTAGAATGTTTAAGGATGTTGGACTTAGGTGGATTCCTACCGAAAAGCTGTTTACCGACGGCAAAATCAAGGTTGACCGTGAAACCCCCAAAGGGTTTGGATACTAATGTCACTAACCAATATATATCCTATCAAGCTTGTAATGTTAGTGAAGGTAGTCCTTACTCAGTTTCAGATACTTCGATCCTTCACTACATGAACTGGCTTAAAGTATGGATAACAAATGGATTGATATCTCATAACTCACGGGTTCAAGTAATTCAACCTTGATATTCTATCTGCGATGACGTCTGTTCACGTTAGTTCAGGCCTCGTACTTCATCATTATGGCGTCTGTAGATAACACTTCAGGCCCCGTTCCTCAAAGAAAAGAAAGGTGTACACTTCAGTGTGCTTTATCTTCAAAAGAAGAGAAATCTTCATGTGTATGACCATTCTCATCGACATTCTTCATCAACAAGCTTCATGTTCTTCCTCGTTCTTTCAACTCTCAAGTGGATCTACGTTCATTGGTGTATATTCTTATTCACTTGTTCAAATCAAAAAGGCAACTTCGGATGCAATTTTTGAGGGGGAGAAGAGTGCATATACTACATGTTGATGGATACTTGAATTATGGTCATATGACTCTCCTTCAACGCCTAATGCTTCACTTACTAAGGATAACTGGGATTCATTGGTTCAAGATATGTTTGATGAGTACTTCCAACCTCCAACGAATGTTGATCATCTAGTTTCTGAAGCTCATGCTCCGGTTCCTACTGACTCAACTGGTTCACCCTCTAAGAAGTACTTCTCGGAATCCTCAAGAAACATTACCTCCAGTTATTTCACAAGGCGTTGATAATGACTATTATGATATTGTAGATGCACTATTGAATAATGATCCGCTCTTTGGTATTCCTTTGCCAAATCTTCACGGATTTTTATTCATGAATAATGATCCGCTCTTTGGTATTCCTTTGCCAAATATTCACGGATTATTGTTCCTCTCATTGTGCACGCTATAAATCAACCACATGAACATTAAGGAAAATGACTACCTCATCTGCTCGAAGACATTATTGGTGAATCTTCCATATCAGTCTCTACATTTATACCTTAAGGAAGAATGCATTGATGTTGAGGAATCATTTATTCCGGCTCATTCAGTAGGTCAATGTACATTCGATTGTATGTTTATTCACATGATGGGCATTTGACACAAGTTGATTACTTCGGAGTTAATCATTTATCACTTATTTGAGATTGAATTTGACTTTCACTAAGGCGTGTTCTTATTTGATAACTTGCTCGGGCTTAATAATTTTAGTTGAAGACTTGGTTTATCTAGTTACCTGCAGTCGGGATGTATGGTTGAAGACCTGGTTAACTATCACTTTATAGAGTTACGTTGTTTTACTCAGTGTCACACGCAGATGTCGTTGTGGATAATCGCAAGAGGGGTTAATGTCTCATACTTTGTTTGAGTAGTGAGTACTTAGAAATTTTCTTAAAGCATAGATTCTCGATACCGTTCTTCCATCATTAAGTGCAAGATTAAGATACAAATGTTCGGAATTTGACTTCAGTTTCAAGTTTGGTATATCGGGTTTTTCTTCTTCAGTGGTCACTTCAAATTGTCTACATATGGGTTGGTAAAGATAGTCAGGGAGAGTTTCTGTAGCAGTTGATTCTCACAGGATTCAGTTGAGCAAATTATTTGTTCTTCTCTATTTCAAGAGTATTTGGCATGTATAATGTGTTGTTGATTCTGAGGTATCAAAACCAACAAGGGGGAAGGAGATATACATCTAAACACACAACGAGTTCACGTGATGAACTTAATACTTCTTCTCTACTGAAGTAATCCCGGGAAAGACTAATGTCATAATCACAGAGAAACTCAATGTTTAACTTGTAGCCATTGGTGTGTTATTCCAACTATTTGGGGGAAGAATATATTACTCCGACTATTTGGGGGAAGGTTGCATTATTCCAACCATTTGGGGGAAGTGGTCTCTGTATACTTTTGGTATGTGTTATCTCAGCTTTCAGTAGGAAGAAATATGAGAAGAATACGTGGAGCGTGAGATGATATTGCTTATCGACATCTTCTATATGATTTATAATAAAGTGCTTCCAGTTAGTGCTTCATGTTCACAATGTAATGATGATTCCGATGAACCATCAAGGGAGAGATATGTGTACATCTGGGTCGCACAACATATTTACATGAACGAGCTTAATCAGTTATTCCGAAGTTGACATCCGTAGAGAAGATCAGTGATTCAACCAGTTATTGTGATGTCATTGTCTCTTCTCTTGTTGGGTACATGTGTACGTTATGGGCTGATTGGTTATACTGGAATGCATTTGGTGAAATGAAGGTGTTGATATATTGTTCTCCTGAATTAACAACTGCTCAAACTCGAAGAGTTATGTGTACATCGGGGACGCACAACAAGTTCATGTGATCGGGCTTAATCATTTATTTCAGGTTTGGTAACCACAGAAATGATCCGTGTTAACTTGTTACTTCAGTGTTATCATCTTCTTCGGGTTCTTGAGCTTCATACAATTAGACTGTTTCCTTCACTTCTTCTTCTTGGGGGAAATGCTCCTTTTACGTGGATTGTCGGTTTGGGGGGAAGCTACCAAAGATTCACTTTTTGAAGGCTCAAGTTCTTGCGACGATTCAAGAGCCTCGAATGCTTTGGTGGTGAAAGTTTAAGAGATGATGACTTCTATCTTCTACAAAGTGCTAAATGATTTCCTTATCTCGGTACTCGTATCATCATCTTCTTAAACTATTTCTCTATCTTTGTAAATAATTTTCAAAAAGCAAAACACAAAAATATAAAACCGGCAAAAGAAAATAGAAAAATATAAAATCAACAAAAATCCATAAAAATCAGAAAATTTGAAAAATTCCAAAAATATTGTTTTTCTTAAGACATGTCTTCTGGTATCAATAACATCTACGATCTTATAAATGTCATTCAATAATGGCACGGTACTTTAGATGAAGTTTGAGCAGGAGGTGTAAATATTTGTCAAAACATGTCTCAAACTATGGCTTGCAGTTACTTCAGACTGTAACCCGTGCTTAAACCATGGTTTGCTATTATTTCTGATAGCAACCCGCTCTTTTAAAGAAAGTAAAGTGCTGTGCTAAACCAATTTTCTAAAATTTCGTGCACTTATCCTAAAAAAATTAAGGAAAGTATGTCGAATGACTGCTGTTCCTACTCAAATATTTTTCCTTCTAAAATTCTTCAGAAAAATATTTGTTTTAACTGAATTGGTGGAAAATGAGTTTACTTGAAAAACAATCAGTATCAGATGTTTCATAAAAAATTGAACACTCAATCAATGACTTCAGTGCTTTTAAACTTTTCAAAAAATAAGTCATTGATTGAGGGGGAGAATGTTTTCAAATCTATATCATCTAACGAGCTTATCTAATTATCCTATATACTTAAATGTAAAACATGTTAACCTACGTTGAAGGACTAGGTGCCTAGGATATGATTGTTAGGATTAGATGATTAGAGTTTGATAAACATATAATTCCCATGCCTTTGTATGATCTGATTGATATGTTGGATTGACTTTTATTAGTCGATTGTTGTTTGGGTGATGTCGACCACAATATATCTGTATGTGTGTTCACTAACGTATACAGGTATATTGGTATATAAGAATGTTCCCGATCCGTATCCCACAATAGTAGATGATTGGATGTCGAAAGGAAAGGGTAACTATATCTTGGGTTGACAAATGAAGAAACGGAGCTTAATTTGACTTCTATGGAGAGTTGGCATGAAAAAATACTACGTAAGAGGTCTCATGGCATCAACAGATGGCTTTCTTCATCATCAAATGAAGAAACGGAGCTTAATTGGACCTCTATGAAGAGTTGGCATGACAAATGCAACGTCAGAGGTCTCACTGCATCAGCAGACGGTTTTTTTCAGCCCTACAGCAACAACAGAAGCTTCTGAACCACCTAATGTATCTTTGTGCAGGATAATAGTGATGAAACCATTTTTCTTAAAACAATTTTGAAAATGTTGTTTTGAAAATGGAAAAATATTGTTTTGAAAATAAATTGGACTTAATTTTGGAAATCACCGGACTTCATTTTATCAAAACTTAAGTCACTCAATCATCGACTACGGTCATCGATTGAGGGGGAGAGTGATTTAAAAAAAATATTTTCAAACAATATTTCATCAATCAAGTCCGTTTGTACAAATAAGTGGTGATCTAAAGATTTAATGTTATGTCATTGTATGATTTTCTTTGAAACCCAAAGATCTTTCAAAATGAAATTTTTTCTGTTTTTGTTTGATTGTGAAATTATTTTATTTTACTTAAAGATCTCTTAAAAACTATCATACCTGACACTAACATTCTTTAATGTGTATAATTGGTCCTCATCAGTCAATTTCTAAAATTAAATCTTTCCACGTCTTTCCCCTAAATTTTTTAAATGATTTAAATCAATTGGGATCACAAATCTCAAAAGGTTTGAAATTTTTGATCGGGGGAGAGATCGTAATTTAAATCTCAAATCGGTTTTAAAGGGTGATTATTTGAAAAGCACTCCTTCCTTCATGTGCCAAACGATTTCAAATACATAATGCACATGATTGTGGAGGAGCATTTAACCAAAAACAAGAAGAGTATTTAAACAAGGCCACATATTCTCCTATGTTTTCCAAACCTTATTAAATCACTTGGGATCCAAAATCTCAAAGGGTTTGATATTTTTGATCGGGGGAGAATTTGTGATTTAATATGAAATTTGATAAAAGATGATCGTTTTGATTCCTTGTGCTAATTATCTATAATATGTTTTAAACTCTTTCGTATATCGATGCATATATTGAGGGGGAGCGAATGGTTTCTATTGGCAATCGTGAAAAGTACTTCAAAAAACTCTTGCCTCTATGTGATAAAATTATTTCAAATATCCTACGCACATATTGAGGGGGAGAATTTACCAAAAAAAATCAAATGGGTTTTTCCTTGCAAATTGTGATCAAGAAAAGATTTCAAAGTCCTCTTGCCTCCATGTGCGAAACAATTTCAAAATCATATGCACATGTTGAGGGGGAGCATTTCTAAAAGATAAAAAATAATTAAGGTACAAATTGCTTTGATATTATATCACAAGTACCTTGATTGATTTTTCAAATGATTTTTCAATTGGTTTGGAGAAGTAATGAACAATACCAAAAAGACCGACCAATTTACTTTATGCATGGTGTTATAAGGATAGTTACGTTAGGTATTCATTCCCACGATCCCGCCAGATCCGGAGGGATCTACCCAGGGACAATCCACTAGATAGTGTAGAGTCCTTAGGTATGATGAAAAAAGGAGAAAAGTGAGATATGGGAAGAGTGCGGACTGAGATAGAGCTAGAACAGGAATAAACCCAACAAGGTTCTAGTTATGAAGTCTCGGTAACTATTTAAGGGGTTGAAGAATGAAAAAGAAATGAATGTGAAAAAGGGTGAAAAGAAATAGCCCTCCAATAATTCAACCTTAGGGTAGAAACCGGGTTCAATGCCTATGCTACTGGTGGTTACTAAGGTAACACTGGTATTGAAGACAAGATGTCATGGACCCAATGACGCACTGCACTAAACTTCCCAAGCTACTATAGTTCCTTTTAAAAGGGCTTGTTTCATTCTCACGGGGAACCTACATAATCTATCGACTTTCTCTTAGAGATTGTTGATATTGAAGAAGGAGACCCTCTCCCTAGTCTCCGGCATAGGAACCAAATGTGCACTATTGAGTCTAGAGCCAAGAGATCATCCACAAAATCTCATTAGGACACAAAATTAATGAAGACTTGCTATTTCACTCAATGTGGAAAGTAAGTATATATTGAGATTCCTACGCATTATCCTTGTGGTATTGCCAGAACATCCGAGTGATATGTAAAATATTCACAATGAAGATGGAATCCTTCTAGAGCCAACGTCAAACAAGCTCTTGGTAGGTGACATGTGAGATCTTTTCTAAAGATCAAGCTTGTGACAACTGGATAGAAACGATGGGGCGATTCACTCGTGAATCAACCTTGGTCCAGGAAATGAATTGACGAATACTTTTGGAAAAACCATTCAAATACAAATAGTATTTATGATTGAAAATTGATCTTTCTTATAAAACCTTCGTCGTATTGCAAAACTCTTTCTTCTAAGCAATACATGATTGTTTTCAAATCAATTTTTCATCAATTAGTGAATCTCAATTCGCTGGTTCACTCACTCCTTGTTGTCTTCTTTGAGACACTCAGGTTTGAGAACAGCTAGAGCATCTGCGAAACCCTATCAAGGAAATTCTTCGGAATTCTACCTGATCACAGGCAGTACTTGTACTGATCAACGAGGAACCGTGGACCGTGTACCTCAATTCAACGAAAGTGATCAAAGACACTTTCGTGTATTTTATTGCTAATTGTTGTTTGCAGGTACATTTGGACGGTTGCAGCTGATCAGAATTGAGAAGTCAATCCAAAGCCGCATGCTCACAGCATCCACACTTAATTGAAGAACATCATGACAAGTGCTAATCTACATAACCTGGATCAGATATTTTTATACTATGCTTCTGCTACGCTGCTGCAAATATCTTGAACTAGTAAAAGCTTCCGCTACTCTGATGAAAAGATGTCATGATCCAGAAAGTGTAAGCATGTCGGTCCGAAAGTCACAACATCACATGAAGGCAACACAAGAAAGGGTGATCCAGAGATTTACTGTGGCTGATGATCTCGAAGAAAGCTCGAAGATCATCAAGATGTGGATCAGTTAAAAGCCTCCACTTAAAGTACAAAGTAATCGGATTTTGAAGAGTCACTGCTAAAGTACAAAGTAATCGGATTTTGAAGAGACTTAAGATTAAATAGAATGCTAGGATTCGAAATGTAAAACATGGGGTGACCTCCCTTAGGGGGAGATTGTTAGGAATTGGAAATTCCATTGTAAAGTGTCGGTCACCCCAACTATAGACTAGCACAAGTTCGCTCGTAGACATATCGTTATTTACTGGTTATTAGTTAGTTATTGAGTTATTAGTTTAGCTTAGTGCAACACCGTAGAGGACAGACGGGTCTTTACCTATTGTATGCCTGATCCATAGCCCGACAGAGGGCGTATTATGTAAAACTATAAATACCCTCTACCTCCCAAGGTAGAGGGTTGGACCTTTCACTCAATCTAACCTTCTTTCTTTTGTTCACTTTCTCTTTCTAGAAAGGCTCCCATCTTCCACTTTCTCTCTCTAAACTCATATTGTACGCCCCATATTTGTGATTGTTTGTGTGTTTGTGAAATCCAATACGTTACAGTTTCACACATACAAAGGTGAAGTAAAAGGAAAACCCTCTCCTTTTCTCTTGATGGTTCGGCCAAGACCAAGAAAACAAGAAGAAACATAAAATTTTTAAGATCAAGTGACTAACAACTCTAGTATTACTTCAATTTTTGGTTTTGAAATAAAAACCAAGGGGTATTTAGGAACCTAGTTACCTTAAACCTCATCATATAACTAGTAAGCTTTTCATGATCTTTATTAATCTTTCATAATCTTACTTGAGTTATTTTTATTATCCTAGTAGAAAAACATGCAAGTATTATGTGATTCATACCACTTTTAATTGTTTTTATTACTTATTATAAGTTTTAATCATCCTATAATTAATCCCTTGAAACATATCATTGTTGATGAAGTTTAGGAACCCATGACACCCTAAGAAGGTGTATGGTTGGTTTAGAATAAATTTGGTGTTGATTTGAAGTGATTGAAACAAGAATTACGCTAGAAAAACCATTTTCGACAACTCTAGATTTGGGTCTGATCGTTTTTACAAAATATGGAAATTTCGACAGGTCATGGATTTATTTGGGCTAGATATTCAAAAAATATACTTTAAAACGAAACCGTGGTCGCTTGAACGGGTTAAAACGGATTTATAACGAATAAGTTAAGCTATTTTCAAGTTTAACGACGAAAACTAATTTTCTGAAAAATGGAAAGCTGTTAAGGGTTATTTTAAGGGCAAAAATGAGTTTTAAACATTATCTAAATGAGTCGATTTGTCAAAAATATATTAGTATACTTTAAAACGAAACCAAGGATATATAAAACGTAGAAAACAGACTTATAACGACTAAGTTATACACATTTTAAATAAGGATATCGTAACTATTTTATACAAGTATAAACACTTATATATATTTTCTATGAGTCAAAATAGTTGTCGCAAGTAACCATGTTTGGAGTCGTTTTTCATATCAATAGAATACTTTTGAGAAAACGATGTCTGCAAGTAAAAGTAAGTTCACCTAGCATACTTTCCAAAATGTTCAACCGTTTGTCAAACGGAGTTGTAACGAATAATATTTGGTCACTCAAACTTTGCCGAAAACTAACCTTAATCCATGATCGAGACCTCTATGATCAAAAGTTAAATGCTAAGACTTTTAGATAATTTGACAAGCTTTCCAAAACCATTGAGTTTGTTTCCTAACACTCGATATTCATTATTTTACGACTAGCTTTTCGAGGCCATTTAGCCAATTTCATGAATTGTCAAATTATATTGTTTTACGACGAGAAACTATAATTTCTTAAAAAATCACTAAATGACTATCGTAGGATATCATTTCAACGTAAGTACATGTAAAGTAATTTATAACTTGACAATACATTATAAACTTATTTTTTCGACGATAAACTTTATTTTCAAAATGCACAAGTGGTATGAATATCATATGAGTTTGCATGCATAACATTACATCATGACTTATATTAGAATTATATCATTCATAATAGGTCGCGGTTAGAGAGTTGCGCCTCATTTCAGTGTACCTACTTTTGCCATCACATCATTGTACCAAGTGAGTTTTCATAGCCCCGTCTTTCAAGTTTATACTTTATTTCAAACCTGCAGGGGAGAATACATTGCACATCATTTTTATTACGATACCAAGTATATCAAATTAATTACATTGCTTAAGTTACCTCATTGCCAATTAAATGTCCCCATTTCATAATCATGAACCGTTAATTCCGAAAGAAGCTAGAGTGAGTGAATAGATATATTGAGGGTGACTCCTCCATCCGGGTTGGTGGTCCCAAATGGTCAAATGGATGCATTTCATTTAATATCATTATTTGAGTTGTTTGGCAAAACACTCTATTGGGGCGAACATCATGATCAGTCTAGCTTCGGTGTCATGTGCTTATAGCAATTGTAACATTTTTATGTGACATATTTGTCATACATGGCCTATACTTGTGGTAGTCGTATAAAACATTTCTTAGGTCACCATTCTATCACATCAATATGTATTTCTAGAGAGAGAAAGTTTTAGTGAGAGAAAGTGAAAGGAACTAATGAATGATTAATGAAATGATAATTGCAATTAGAACCAACACCCTCTCCCTTCAAGGGAGGGGGTATTTATAGTGTTTAGATAAGTAGGAGTGTTTCCCCTTGGTTCTAGAAGAACCTTCTATCACAGCTCATGGGCTTACTACATGAGCTATGAATCTAATTACAAACATTTATAAACCATAATTATTAACAACCTATTACAAATGAAATGACCTGCACTTGATAATAAAACATGTTCCTAACAATCTCCCCCTAAGGTTTGGTCATCATTTGTTATCTTGCTTAGGTCGTTCGACGTCTTGAACTTCTTTGGTGTTCATAGCTTGTGACGTCTTTGATTCTTAGCATCTTTGTTCTTTGTTCTTGTTGTTGTGATCAGTTGTGAAATCTGCCTTTTATCAACATCTTTGTTTCTGGTGCTTTTACGTCTTTTTCCAACATGCTCATACTTCCTGTGAAGTTTGTGATCCATACATGTGAAGTTTACATTCTTTATCTCTAATCTTTGACTTGTGACTATTCTGATTTTTTGACTTTGAAGTGAAATTTTGCTGAACTTTTCTTTGCTTAGATCTTTGATGAGAATGTCTTTCTGATGTATGTATGAGCATGTGGAAATGAGCTGTTGATAGTAATGTTGGTGGTTATGGTCTGTGACACGTACCTGTAATAAAACAGTTTGCAATAAAGTTTCCGACGTAAGAGTTTGGATATTTTGTACAAGTACATCCCAGTTCGCTGGCACGATCTTTGACGAATCTCATATCGGATACTTGCTAGAACTTCCCTGTACTCAATATCTTCACTCTGTCATTGTGAGCCGCTGGAGTATACCGAGGTATCACTCCACGACTGTAGACCGTTTGAGACCACCGCGAACACTAAGCGTAACCAACAAGGGATTACCGAAGTGACCTGGTGTCAGGGATGTTTGATGTTGACCCTGGCAGGAATTTCCATTCAATGACTGAGGATCACAACTGTGAATCCCCTAATAAATGTCTCGGCAGATTGCTAAGATCTGCGTAGGACTCTGGAATATGTCACTTGTGTCCTTATTGTTTGAACAATCAAGTGATGAGATATTAGGTGTTCCTAAGAGATCTTTTGATGAATCTTATGGCTCTAGACTCGATTAGTGCGCCTTGATTTTCCTAAGCGTAGACTAGGAAGAGGGTCTCCTTCTTCAATACCAACAATCTCTAAGAGAGAGTCGATAGATTACGTAGGGTTCCCTGTGAGAATGAAACAAGCTCTTTTGAGAGAACTTGAGTGGCTTAGAAGGTTTAGTGCAATGCGTCACTGGGTCCATGACGACTTTGTCTTCAATACCGATGTCATCTTGTGACAACCAGTAGCATATGAATTGAACCCGGTGTCTACCCTAAGTTAAATAATATGGAGGGCTATTTCTTTTCACCCTTTTCTTTAACTTTTCTTTTTAATTCTTCAACTCCTTCTTTCTCTAATTCTCATTTTCTCCTTTTTTCAATCATACCTAAGGACTTCTAAATACTAACTATTTGTGGTGTCCTTGGGTAGATCCCTCCGGCTCTGGCGGATCATAGGACGTTTATTCCTAAACTTAGTCACCTTTAAATCCATGACTATCCTATGTTGCCACAAAACCTTTTCTTGAAAAAATCTCTCAAGATGTTTTATGATGAAAAACATGTTTTGCTAACACCTTAAGAGTTTTTGGTTTTTCAGAAATACTCCCCCTCCACATGTGCTTATGAGTTTTGACTAAAATCTGCACAGAGAGGGTAGAGCTCACACTTTTGAATTGATCAACTCTTGATAGACAATTCCTCGCGAGACACGGTTACGTTGTATAGTTAAAGAGTTCCATTACCAGTTTTTAGGTGACAACTAGCTCTAATAACTACCTTGAAGATGTAAACTCTCCTTAAAAAGGAGGTTAGACCCGTCAAAGTTCATGTCAATCAAGAGTGTCTCGGATTGGTACATTCTACAAAGATAAGTCCTGGAAGACAAATCTTTTCGATTACTGACATTCAAAGATCGTCAATTCATTGGTGATGTCTGAGTCGAGCACATGATGAGATTCCATAATGTTGATCCCAGTTGAGCAAACGATCTAATATAGAAACTGACTTTAAACAAGAACCTGTTAAGTATCACGGGGAATTTAATACTTAATCTTAAGAAGAAGAATAATAAACTTTCAACACCTCAATATTATTATTAATACGAATACTCTAACCAGTATTAGGGTTTTACAACCTTGAAGTGTATCGACCTTAGATATAAAACTTACGTATATCTAATCTAACCTAGGATCTCCTTTTATAGGCTAAGGAGTCCTTTACATAATACAATACGTAACCTACAAGATAAATATCTTTTCCATATTTATTTAATACAAAATACTAAACCGACTAAACAAGACTAGCAGTGGTTTCATTACATTATCATTGGTTACAAAAAACTACTAGCCGCGGTTTGTCATCATCCGTGGTTACATTATTCTGTCCGTGGTTATATCAACTCTATCCGTAGTTCCAGTACTTAGAATAATTCTTGATCCAAGGAACCAAAAACCCAACAATCCTCCCCTAAACTTGATACATTCAAACAGAATTCTCGAGTTTCCTTTAAGCTCAAAACATCTGAATTGGAGGATGTAGCCAAACACTTACTAGATTTAAGAATTTTATCATACTTCAGCAACAAATCGTAAGCTTGACCATCAAAGGGTAACAACATCTTGATAATACCAGGCTTCAACATCTGAGCATTAACTGCTGAATACTTATTCAGTTGAGGATAATCACCTTCTACAAGCATATGAATAACTTCTCCAGAAATAGTTAAAACATGAACTCCACAAGTTTGATATAAAAACCAGCTTGTAACATTACCATTGTAGAGTCCTTTCCATTCAGGTTCATCATGAGTAGGTTCAAATAAAATCTTCAAATTATGATAAACCAGCCTCTCATGATAATCATTTGGATGTACTTCACCAAACTTATTCTTATAAAGTATCCAAAGATTCACCAAATCATCTCTATCAAAATACTGAAGCATCTGTGAAAATTTATTATACTCATAAAATTCATTGTTGAGTCTTTGAATTTTCCAAACTCCTTCACTTCCAACTTTAAGCTTAAACTCATAAGAAACAATTTGATTAACATCTTCAACAACTTTCAGTCTTTTAGAATCAGATGTCTCCTGAATCTCAGATTTTCTCTTTCGTTTACTTTGAATCCATTCATCATCCTTCTGAATCCACTCTTCTTCCTTTTTAGAATTCATTGGACAATAATCATCATTATTAATCTTCATACATCTCATATAAATCTCCTGAATTCTTTCAAATGAACATCTATTAAGATTATCAGAAATATGAATGCCTGAATTCTTAATAATCTTCATCAGTACATTCCTCATCTGTGCAATTGAAGGAGGTTTCTTTCTTATAACTTGCTTTCTTTCTTTACCAATCCTCCTTGCCCATTGACCCAAAAGTCTAGCTCTTTCCTCATCATCCAATAGTACCCATTCTTGTGCAGTATATTCATCATGTATTTGTTGAGAAGCTTTAAGATAATTTTGTGATTCATACCATGTAGCTAACCATCTCTGACTAGCTTCCTCTTCTTCTTGCTTTCTTTTCTCTAAAGCTGTTTGTTCTTCAGCTAACATGTTTTTAACAAACTCTGCATCATAAGCAACCTGCTCTTCTTTACTGTCACACCCCCAAATTACCTGTTTTGCAGCGGATTGGAATTCCTGGGGATTGACTGTCATAGCATCATAGTTACAGATATATTGAACGACCTAAAGTGTCGTTTGGAAAATACATCGTTTGATTTAATAAAATAATCAGAGTTTACAAAGTGTAGGTCCCAAATGAAATTCAATTTGTGCGGAAATAAGTTTGTTACAAGCCAAACGATGTTTTAAAATGCATAAATCCCATGCGTGACACATCGTCACCACGACTCTATGATATGTCCACATGCATGCCATGAAGTGAATGCCTTAGATACCTGAGATAAAACATGCTAAAAAGTGTCAACACAAAGGTTGAGTGAGTTCATAGAGTTTGAGTTGAAATGTAAAGCCTTTCAAAATCGTTTATGCAGCAAAGGCATTGCAAATCCACTCAGTTCCATGTTCCGCCCATACAAAACTTGCAACCTGTGTGTTTATAACCCATTGCCAAAATATGTATAGTTTATGTTCAAATGCATGATGTCAAATGAATTCACATAACAGTAGATAACTTAATGTATTAATATTCAATTAATATAACACATATGAGTGTTGTTTCAAATAATTCCAAGACCTTTAGTTCATAATAATCCCAAGACCTTTAGCTCAATAATAATCCCAAGACCTTTAGTTCCATAATAATCCCAAGACCTTTAGTTCCATGATTTATGATATAGAATATGACTAAACATTCATTTCAGTTAAACATGTAGTTGCAAATAATCATGAATGTCATAAAAGTTGATGAGCATGTATCTCCCCAAAGAGTTTAATAAAAGCATTAAAACAATTGAAAATGGGGCTATGGAAACTCAATTTGCAATGATTATAATGACAAAAGTGGATACAACGAAATGTAGCGTGAATCTCTAAACTTGACCTATTATGAATGATATGATATGTAATAAGTCATGATGTAATGTTATGCATGCAATTTGGATGATATCTATACCACTTATGAATTTTTGAAAATAATATTTCTCGTCGAGAAATAATCTTTTAACGTCTTGACCATTTTTAAATTACTCCAAATGTATTTACGTTGAAATGATATCCGACGATAATCATTTAGTGATTTATTAGGAAATTATAACTTTTCGTCGTAAAATAATGTCGTTGAAATATTCATGAAAGTGACAAAACGGCCTCTAAAAGCTAGTCGTAAAATGATGCACGTCGAGTGTTAGGAAACGAACTCAACGGTTTTGGGAAGCTTGTATCATTATCTCAAAGTTTTAGTGTTTAAGTTCTCATCCTAGAGGTCTCGATCATGGAGAAAAATGTAGGTTAAGTATGGTACTTGTGTCCCAAAATATAGTTTAAGGATGGTTTTTCGGCAAAGTTTAAGTGACCGTATCTTATTCGTTACAACTCCGCTTGACAAATGGTTTGACATTTTGAAGAATATGCTAGGCGAACTTACTTTTACTAGAAGATATCACTTTATAAAAAGTACTTCGTCATTGTTAAAAACGACCTTCAACATGGTCCCTCGTTGCCGTAGTATGTGTTTAATAGAAATTATATTAATTTTGCTAATAGAATAAAGTTACGGCAACTTTTTAAAATGTGAATAACTTTGTCGTTATGAGTCCGTTTTCTACGTTCTTTATATCCAAAGAATCGTGATAACATATACTAATATATTTTTGATAAGTCGACACATTTAACAACGCTTAAGACTCATTTTTGACTCGTAAAAAGTCGAGACAGCTTGCTGAATTTTCTGAAACAATTAGTTTTCTTCGTCAAACTTCAAAAATTCATAACTTCTTCGTTATAGCTCCGTTTTAACCCGTTCAAGCGGCCACGTTTTCGTTTTAAAGTATATTTTCCAAATATCTAGCCCAAAATATTTTACAAACAGTCGGATTTTCCAGATTTTCAAAATAAAGACAGACCCTTAATTAGACTTGTCGAAATGAGTTTTTCTCGCGCAAAACCTATTCCAACCAATTCAAAACAACTCCGAAGCTATTCTAATCCTACCATACACCTTCTTAGGGTGTCATGGGTTCCTAGACATCACCAAGAGTGATTTATAACAAGGAGTAATTATAGGATGACCAATATATATATAACTCTTAAAAACAATGAAAAAGTGGTATAAACCTCGTGAGACTTGCATGTTTTCTCAAGTAAAATGAAATGACCATAACAATGAATATGAAATAAAAACATGAATATGGATGCTTACTAGTAACTTGATGAGGTTTATGAGAACAAAGGTTTTTTCCTAATCACCAAGGTTTTATTACAACCTTAATCAAGTGAGACTAGAGTGTAAATAACTTGATTAGAAAAATATATGAACCTTCTTGGTCCTTGTGGTTGCCGGTTCTAGCAAGAGAGAGGAGAAATGGTTTTTGATCTTTGCTTTGTTGAAAAATGAAATATATGTTTAAGTATAATAAATTATATGTTTAGAGAAGATGGGGGGTTAGTCACCTCCTTGATATATATATATATTTTTTTAATTGTGTTTAAGTATAATTTAGTGTAAGTTAATTGAAGACATGTGATAAATTGTATACACATTTGAATATTTAGGGTAGCGTTAGATAAAAAATAACTTTTAACGGGTCAAGATAAAATATATTGAGGTCATAAAAATTATAAAATTACATTTCTTGCAAAATTTGAGTGAAATAATAATTATCGGGTTGAATTTACAAAAACCGTCGTAATTATATAAACATAACAATTTATATACGAAATAAATTTAAAACATCGGGTAAATTAATAATATAATTTTTATAGTCTTAAAATGAGTATAAAAATATATTAGGAATATTTTTGGAAGTGTTGGATCAAATGTTCAAAATAATGTTTACGCGATAGCGTTTATTTAATAGGAAAATAAACGTTTTATGAAAAATGCAAAACCATGCATGAATTAATATAATGATAATGATGCTAATGATATGTAGACTAAACCTAGTCTATATGAAATGTCTTTGATGATATGTTCATGAATTCACAGCTAAACCATTACGGTTACGTGAATTTAATACTCGTAAATCTAGTTTACGATAAATAATAAATGATGAAGCATGAGTAATGTTTTGAAATATGACCTGAAAATACGAGTTGTCACATTCGCCCAACCAAAAAGGAATTCAGTCCCTGAATTCAGTTCGTGTTAGTATATCGAATTTTTGAGTTTGTGATGAATAACGAGAAGAGAAGACATGAAGAGATGTCGTTATGGTTATCGATGATTAAGGGTGTATAAAACATCATAGCAAAGAAAATATTAGATGAATCTCCCATGAATAACACTTTGACTTGGATTATGTGAAAATCCTGCTTGCACTAAGATTTATAAATAACTGCTCCCAACATAACATGATCCCTCCAGAATTAGACATAGTTAGCTAGGCTATGTATAATTAAGGAACGATATCCCTCCAGAATTAGACATAGTTATCTAGACTATGTATAATTAAGGAACGATAATGTGACGTTCGATTTAGTTGTTATAACTCTCGATGTTTACAGAGATCTAAACCTTGTAAGTGATAACGAATCAGAAGGAAAGAAAGTACGCTTAATGAGAATATTTTACAACTAGTGGTTTATCAAAAGTATTACATCTTAATTCATAAGATCCGAATACGATGGAAGACATAAACTTAGTACGACATAGTACATAAGGAAAATAAGACTGTTAGTTTCCGAACTTCTTCAATCTTCCGCATTGTTGAGACCATGACGAGCTTCTCCTCTTTCTAACATGTATGCATTCCCATGAGCACCTTCAACTTGTTGACCTTGGTTTTGAGGACATTGATTCCGATAGTGTCCTTGCTCCCCGCATTCGTAAAATGTAACTATGGTCTTGCCTCTACAATTCCTGGCATGGTGTCCTAGTTTTTGGCACTTGTAGCACTTAACAGGGCAAAGACCCGAGTGATGATACTTACATCGATTACATAGTGGGTAGGTTTCAGCATAACCTCTGCCTTCTATTGATGCAGCAACATAAACCATTGCAGTTTCTTGCCCTCTATTCTGCTGTTGATGATGGTTAGTGTTACGGTTTTGGTTGTCGTTATCATAACCTCCCTGGTCCTTTTCCCATTTCCTTTTGTTATTGCTAGTTTGGTTGTTGTGGTTGTTGTTATGGTTATTGTTGATAATGTTTTCCCCTTTCATGACTTGAGCCATGAGTTTTTGAGTTATCCTGATAGTCTCTTCAATTCTTTGTGGATCGGAAGAAGTTACATCTCCTTGAATACATTGTGGAAGTCCTCCAATGAAATTTTCCAGCAGTTTCTCATTGTCCGAAACCATTGATGGACATAGTGCAGCCAATTCTTAAAACCTCCTAATGTAGGTCTCGATGTCATAACCAACAGTCACTAACTCATAAAATTCCGTTTCTAATTTCTTAACCTCCGTGCGTGGACAATACTTCTTTGTCAACAACCTCTTGAATTGATCCCACGTGAGCTTGTAAGCATTTTCAATACCAATAGGTTGCGCATACGAATTCCACCATGACATTGCACCATCTAAGAGTGTACCAGTGGCAAACTTCACCTTGTAGTCATCTGGGCAATTGCATAGAAGAAATACAGACTCCATCTTCTCAAACCATCGAACCATAGCAGTGGCTCCTTCTCTGCCTTTGAACTTTGTAGGATCACAGTTCTTAAAGTCCTTGTATGTACAATTTCGAACTCCAAATCTTCCTGCAGCTCCTGTAGCAGTAGCAAGTCTAGCAGCTTCAGCAGCAGCCGTTGCCTCAGCAGCAGCAGCCTACCGTTGCTTTTCTTTCCTTAGTGCCTCGGCTATACTATCCTCTATATACCTTTGGATAGCAGCTAATGTCATTTCTGGTGCGTTTCGGTGCCATAACTCTTCAAAATAAGAGGAAAAATGAGACGTAGCAAAGTCCTGTGTTAAGAATAAGCGCTCTAAAGAGATGTGATGTGAGGTGATAAGTTTGAGGTTACTTTTCAAAATAATCGACGGGTTCCCAAAAGATGGGTTATGAGGTTTCGTAAGTTCTTCAAATGTATGATGGTCTAGTGACTTAATGTGTGAATAACGTGTAACTCAACATGTTAGTGGTGACACAAAGGAGTGAGAGTGACTTTGCCTTACTTAAAGGTTTATCTCGGCATTCGACGTTATCGGTGATGAATCAGCTGATATAAAAATTGTGATAGGGAATGAAAAAACATTCTTCACATTGGAGTAGGAGGAAAAGATAATGGGATGGGTATTTAAAGGCATCTATGTGACAATCGATTTGAAATGAAAGTAAATAACTCGAAAAATGTACGTATAAACCGCATGTAAAGTGAATATGCACTTATGATGAAATGATAAGATGCTATAATGATGTAGTTATAGTCTAGGGTCAATGATGCAACCTAGTTCTCTATAACTGAAGCTCTAATGCCAATCTGTCACACCCCCAAATTACCTGTTTTGCAGCGGAATGGAATTCCTGGGGATTGACTGTCATAGCATCATAGTTACAGATATATTGAATGACCTAAAGTGTCGTTTGGAAAATACATCGTTTGATTTAATAAAATAATCAGAGTTTACAAAGTGTAGGTCCCAAATGAAATTCAATTTGTGCGGAAATAAGTTTGTTACAAGCCAAACGATGTTTTAAAATGCATAAATCTCATGCGTGACGCATCGTCACCACGACTCTATGATATGTCCACATGCATGCCATGAAGTGAATGCCTTAGATACCTGAGATAAAACATGCTAAAATGTGTCAACACAAAGGTTGAGTGAGTTCATAGAGTTTGAGTTGAAATGTAAAGCCTTTCAAAATCGTTTATGCAGCAAAGGCATTGCAAATCCACTCAGTTCCAAGTTCCGCCCATACAAAACTTGCAACCTGTGTGTTTACAACCCATTGCCAAAATATGTAGAGTTTATGTTCAAATGCATGATGTCAAATGAATTCACATAACAGTAGATAACTTAATGTATTAATATTCAATTAATATAACACATATGAGTGTTGTTTCAAATAATTCCAAGACCTTTAGTTCATAATAATCCCAAGACCTTTAGCTCAATAATAATCCCAAGACCTTTAGTTCCATAATAATCCCAAGACCTTTAGTTCCATGATTTATGATATAGAATATGACTAAACATTCAGTTCAGTTAAACATGTAGTTGCAAATAATCATGAATGTCATAAAAGTTGATGAGCATGTATCTCCCCCAAAGAGTTTAATAAAAGCATTAAAACAATTGAAAATGGGGCTATGGAAACTCACCTGTTGCAATGATTATAATGACAAAAGTGGATACACCGAAATGTAGCGTGAATCTCTAAACTTGACCTATTATGAATGATATGATATGTAATAAGTCATGATGTAATGTTATGCATGCAATTCGGATGATATCTATACCACTTATGAATTTTTGAAAATAATATTTCTCGTCGAGAAATAATCTTTTAACGTCTTGACCATTTTTAAATTACTCCAAATGTATTTACGTTGAAATGATATCCGACGATAATCATTTAGTGATTTATTAGGAAATTATAACTTTTCGTCGTAAAATAATGTCGTTGAAATATTCATGAAAGTGACAAAACGGCCTCTAAAAGCTAGTCGTAAAATGATGCACGTCGAGTGTTAGGAAACGAACTCAACGGTTTTGGGAAGCTTGTATCATTATCTCAAAGTTTTAGTGTTTAAGTTTTCATCCTAGAGGTCTCGATCATGGAGAAAAATGTCGGTTAAGTATGGTACTTGTGTCCCAAAATATAGTTTAAGGATGGTTTTTCGGAAAAGTTTAAGTGACCGTATCTTATTCGTTACAACTCCGCTTGACAAATGGTTTGACATTTTGAAGAATATGCTAGGCGAACTTACTTTTACTAGATGACATCACTTTATAAAAAGTACTTCGTCATTGTTAAAAACGACCTTCAACATGGTCCCTTGTTGCCGTAGTATGTGTTTAATAGAAATTATATTAATTTTGCTAATAGAATAAAGTTACGGCAACTTTTTAAAATGTGAATAACTTTGTCGTTATGAGTCCGTTTTCTACGTTCTTTATATCCAAAGAATCGTGATAACATATACTAATATATTTTTGATAAGTCGACACATTTAACAACGCTTAAGACTCATTTTTGACTCGTAAAAAGTCGAGACAGCTTGCTGAATTTTCTGAAACAATTAGTTTTCGTCGTCAAACTTCAAAAATTCATAACTTCTTCGTTATAGCTCCGTTTTAACCCGTTCAAGCTGCCACGCTTTTGTTTTAAAGTATATTTTCCAAATATCTAGCCCAAAATATTTTACAAACTGTCGGATTTTCCAGATTTTCAAAATAAAGACAGACCCTTAATTAGACTTGTCGAAATGAGTTTTTCTCGCGCAAAACCTATTACAACCAATTCAAAACAACTCCGAAGCTATTCTAATCCTACCATACACCTTCTTAGGGTGTCATGGGTTCCTAGACATCACCAAGAGTGATTTATAACAAGGAGTAATTATAGGATGACCAATATACATATAACTCTTAAAAACAATGAAAAAGTGGTATAAACCTCATGAGACTTGCATGTTTTCTCAAGTAAAATGAAATGACCATAACAATGAATATGAAATAAAAAAATGAATATGGATGCTTACTAGTAACTTGATGAGGTTTATGAGAACAAAGGATTTTCCTAATCACCCAAAGTTTTTATTACACAACCTTAATCAAGAGTGATACTAGAGTGTAAATAACTTGATTAGAGAAAAATAACTTTATTTAGGAACCTAGTTACCTTAAACCTCATCATATAACTAGTAAGCTTTTCATGATCTTTATTAATCTTTCATAATCTTACTTGAGTTATTTTTATTATCCTAGTAGAAAAACATGGAAGTTTTAATCATCCTATAATTAATCCCTTGAAACATATCATTGTTGATGAAGTTTAGGAACCCATGACACCCTAAGAAGGTGTATGGTTGGTTTAGAATAAATTTGGTGTTGATTTGAAGTGATTGAAACAAGAATTACGCTAGAAAAACCATTTTCGACAACTCTAGATTTGGGTCTGATCGTTTTTACAAAATATGGAAATTTCGACAGGTCATGGATTTATTTGGGCTAGATATTCAAAAAATATACTTTAAAACGAAACCGTGGTCGCTTGAACGGGTTAAAACGGATTTATAACGAATAAGTTAAGCTATTTTCAAGTTTAACGACGAAAACTAATTTTCGGAAAAATGGTAAGCTGTTGAGGGTTATTTTAAGGGCAAAAATGAGTTTTAAACATTATCTAAATGAGTCGATTTGTCAAAAATATATTAGTATACTTTAACACGAAACCAAGGATATATAAAACGTAGAAAATAGACTTATAACGACTAAGTTATACACATTTTAAATAAGGATATCGTAACTATTTTATACAAGTATAAACACTTATATATATTTTCTATGAGTCAAAATAGTTGTCGCAAGTAACCATGTTTGGAGTCGTTTTTCATATCAATAGAATACTTTTGAGAAAACGATGTCTGCAAGTAAAAGTAAGTTCACCTAGCATACTTTCCAAAATGTTCAACCGTTTGTCAAACGGAGTTGTAACGAATAATATTTGGTCACTCAAACTTTGCCGAAAACTAACCTTAATCCATGATCGAGACCTCTATGATCAAAAGTTAAATGCTAAGACTTTTAGATAATTTGACAAGCTTTCCAAAACCATTGAGTTTGTTTCCTAACACTCGATATTCATTATTTTACGACTAGCTTTTCGAGGCCATTTAGCCAATTTCATGAATTGTCAAATTATATTGTTTTACGACGAGAAACTATAATTTCTTAAAAAATCACTAAATGACTATCGTAGGATATCATTTCAACGTAAGTACATGTAAAGTAATTTATAACTTGACAATACATTATAAACTTATTTTTTCGACGATAAACTTTATTTTCAAAATGCACAAGTGGTATGAATATCATATGAGTTTGCATGCATAACATTACATCATGACTTATATTAGAATTATATCATTCATAATAGGTCGCGGTTAGAGAGTTGCGCCTCATTTCATTGTACCTACTTTTGCCATCACATCATTGTACCAAGTGAGTTTTCATAGCCCCGTCTTTCAAGTTTATACTTTATTTCAAACCTGCAGGGGAGAATACATTGCACATCATTTTTATTACGATACCAAGTATATCAAATTAATTACATTGCTTAAGTTACCTCATTGCCAATTAAATGTCCCCATTTCATAATCATGAACCGTTAATTCCGAAAGAAGCTAGAGTGAGTGAATAGATCTATTGAGGGTGATTCCTCCATCCGGGTTGGTGGTCCCAAATGGTCAAATGGATGCATTTCATTTAATATCATTATTTGAGTTGTTTGGCAAAACACTCTATTGGGGCGAACATCATGATCAGTCTAGCTTCGGTGTCATGTGCTTATAGCAATTGTAACATTTTTATGTGACATATTTGTCATACATGGCCTATACTTGTGGTAGTCGTATAAAACATTTCTTAGGTCACCATTCTATCACATCAATATGTATTTCTAGAGAGAGAAAGTTTTAGTGAGAGAAAGTGAAAGGAACTAATGAATGATTAATGAAATGATAATTGCAATTAGAACCAACACCCTCTCCCTTCAAGGGAGGGGGTATTTATAGTGTTTAGATAAGTAGGAGTGTTTCCCCTTGGTTTTAGAAGAACCTTCTATCACAGCTTATGGGCTTACTACATGAGCTATGAATCTAATTACAAACATTTATAAACCATAATTATTAACAACCTATTACAAATGAAATGACCTGCACTTGATAATAAAACATGTTCCTAACAATCTCCCCCTAAGGTTTGGTCATCATTTGTTATCTTGCTTAGGTCGTTCGACGTCTTGAACTTCTTTGGCGTTCATAGCTTGTGACGTCTTTGATTCTTTGCATCTTTGTTCTTTGTTCTTGTTGTTGTGATCAGTTGTGAAATCTGCCTTTTATCAACATCTTTGTTTCTGGTGCTTTTACGTCTTTTTCCAACATGCTCATACTTCCTGTGAAGTTTGTGATCCATACATGTGAAGTTTACATTCTTTATCTCTAATCTTTGACTTGTGACTTTTCTGATTTTTTGACTTTGAAGTGAAATTTTGCTGAACTTTTCTTTGCTTAGATCTTTGATGAGAATGTCTTTTTGATGTATGTATGGGCATGTGGAAATGAGTCGTTGATAGTAATGTTGGTGGTTATGGTCTGTGACACGCACGCAATAAAACAGTTAGCAATAAAGTTTCCGGCGTAAGAGTTTGGATATTTTGTACAAGTACATCCCAGTTCGCTGGCGATCTTTGAATCTCATATCGGATACTTGCTAGAACTTCCCGAACTCAATATCTTCACTCTGTCGTGTGAGCCGCTGGATTATACCGAGGTATCACTCCACGCTGAGACCGCTTGAGACCACCGCGAACACTAAGCGTAACCAACAAGGGATTACCGAAGTGACACGGTGTCGTCGTTTGATGTTGACCCTGCAGGAATTTCCATTCAATCACCGAGGATCACAACCGTTGTGAATCCCCTAATAAATGTTCTGGCAGATTGCTAAGATATGCGTAGGACTCTGGAATATGTCACTTGTGTCCTTATTGTTTGAACAATCAAGTGATGAGATATTAGGTGTTCCTAAGAGATCTTTTGATGAATCTTATGGCTCTAGACTCGATTAGTGCGCCTTAATTTTCCTAAGCGGAGACTAGGAAGAGGGTCTCCTTCTTCAATACCAACAATCTCTAAGAGAGAGTCGATAGATTACGTAGGGTTCCCTGTGAGAATGAAACAAGCTCTTTTGAGAGAACTTGAGTGGCTTAGAAGGTTTAGTGCAATGCGTCACTGGGTCCATGACGACTTTGTCTTCAATACCGATGTCATCTTGTAACAACCAGTAGCATATGAATTGAACCCGGTGTCTACCCTAAGTTAAATAATATGGAGGGCTATTTCTTTTCACCCTTTTCTTTAACTTTTCTTTTTAATTCTTCAACTCCTTCTTTCTCTAATTCTCATTTTCTCCTTTTTTCAATCATACCTAAGGACTTCTAAATACTAACTATTTGTGGTGTCCTTGGGTAGATCCCTCCGGCTCTGGCGGATCATAGGACGTTTATTCCTAAACTTAGTCACCTTTAAATCCATGACTATCCTATGTTGCCACAAACCCTTTTCTTGAAAAAATCTCTCAAGATGTTTTATGATGAAAAACATGTTTTGCTAACACCTTAAGAGTTTTTGGTTTTTCAAATACTCCCCTCCACATGTGCTTATGAGTTTTGACTAAAATCTGCACAGAGAGGGTAGAGCTCACACTTTTGAATTGATCGACTCTTGATAGACAATTCCTCGCGAGACACGGTTACGTTGTATAGTTAAAGAGTTCCATTATCAGTTTTTAGGTGACAACTAGCTCTAATAACTACCTTGAAGATGTAAACTCTCCTTGAAAAGGAGGTTAGACCCGTCAAAGTTCATGTCAATCAAGAGTGTCTCGGATTGGTACATTCTACTAAGATAAGTCCTGGAAGACAAATCTTTTCGATTACTGACATTCAAAGATCGTCAATTCATTGGTGATGTCTGAGTCGAGCACATGATGAGATTCCATAATGTTGATCCCAGTTGAGCAAACGATCTAATATAGAAATTGACTTTAAACAAGAACCTGTTAAGTATCACGCGGAATTTAATACTTAATCTTAAGAAGAAGAACAATAAACTTTCAACACCTCAATATTATTATTAATACGAATACTCTAACCAGTATTAGGGTTTTACAACCTTGAAGTGTATCGACCTTAGATATAAAACTTACGTATATCTAATCTAACCTAGGACCTCCTTTTATAGGCTAAGGAGTCCTTTACAAAATACAATACGTAACCTACAAGATAAATATCTTTTCCATATTTATTTAATACAAAATACTAAACCGACTAAACAAGACTAGCAGTGGTTTCATTACATTATCATTGGTTACAAAAAAACTACTAGCCGCGGTTTGTCATCATCCGTGGTTACATTATTCTGTCCGTGGTTATATCAACTCTATCCGTAGTTCCAGTACTTAGAATAATTCTTGATCCAAGGAACCGAAAACCCAACAATCCTCCCCTAAACTTGATACATTCAAACAGAATTCTCGAGTTTCCTTTAAGCTCAAAACATCTGAATTGGAGGATGTAGCCAAACACTTACTAGATTTAAGAATTTTATCATACTTCAGAACAAATCGTAGCTTGACCATCAAAGGGTAACAACATCTTGATAATACCAGGCTTCAACATCCGAGCATAACTGTCAATACTTATTGGTTGAGGATAATCACCTTCTACAAGCATATGAATAACTTCTCCAGAAATAGTTAAAACATGAACTCCACAAGTTTGATATAAAAACCATCTTGTAACATTACCATTGTAGAGTCCTTTCTATTCAGGTTCATCATGATTAGGTTCAAATAAAATCTTCAAATTATGATAAACCAGCCTCTCATGATAATCATTTGGATGTACTTCACCAAACTTATTCTTATAAAGTATCCAAAGATTCACCAAATCATCTCTATCAAAATATTGAAGCATCTGTGAAAATTTATTATACTCATAAACTTCATTGTTGAGTCTTTGAATTTTCCAAACTCCTTCACTTCCAACTTTAAGCTTAAACTCATAAGAAACAATTTGATTAACATCTTCAACAACTTTCAGTCTTTAGAATCGATGTCTCCTGAATCTCGATTTCTCTTTCGTTTACTTTGAATCCATTCATCATCCTTCTGAATCCACTCTTCTTCCTTTTTAGAATTCATTGGACAATAATCATCATTATTAATCTTCATACATCTCATATAAATCTCCTGAATTCTTTCAAATGAACATCTATTAAGATTTTCATAAATATGAATGCCTGAATTCTTAATAATCTTCATCAGCATTCCTCATTGTGCAATTGAAGGAGGTTTCTTTCTTATAACTTGCTTTCTTTCTTTACCAATCCTCCTTGCCCATTGACCCAAAAGTCTAGCTCTTTCCTCATCATCCAACAGTGCCCATTCTTGTGCAGTATATTCATCATGTATTTGTTGAGAAGCTTCAAGATATTTTTGTGATTCATACCATGTAGCTAACCATCTCCGACTAGCTTCCTCTTCTTCTTGCTTTCTTTTCTCTAAAGCTGTTTGTTCTTCAGCTAACATGTTTTTAACAAACTCTGCATCATACGCAACCTGCTCTTCTGTCATCACACCCCAAATTACATTGTTTTGCAGCGGAATGGAATTCCTGGGATTGACTGTCATAGCATCATAGTTACAGATATATTGAACGACCTAAAGTGTCGTTTGGAAAATACATCGTTTGATTTAATAAAATAATCATAGTTTACAAAGTGTAGGTCCCAAATGAAATTCAATTTGTGCGGAAATAAGTTTGTTACAAGCCAAACGATGTTTTAAAATGCATAAATCCCATGCGTGACACATCGTCGACTCTATGATATGTCCACATGCATGCCATGAAGTGAATGCCTTAGATACCTGAGATAAAACATGCTAAAAAGTGTCAACACAAAGGTTGAGTGAGTTCATAGAGTTTGAGTTGAAATGTAAAGCCTTTCAAAATCGTTAATGCAGCAAAGGCATTGCAAATCCACTCAGTTCCAAGTTCCGCCCATACAAAACTTGCAACCTGTGTGTTTATAACCCATTGCCAAAATATGTATAGTTTATGTTCAAATGCATGATGTCAAATGAATTCACATAACAGTAGATAACTTAATGTATTAATATTCAATTAATATAACACATATGAGTGTTGTTTCAAATAATTCCAAGACCTTTAGTTCATAATAATCCCAAGACCTTTAGCTCAATAATAATCCCAAGACCTTTAGTTCCATAATAATCCCAAGACCTTTAGTTCCATGATTTATGATATAGAATATGACTAAACATTCAGTTCAGTTAAACATGTAGTTGCAAATAATCATGAATGTCATAAAAGTTGATGAGCATGTATCTCCCCCAAAGAGTTTAATAAAAGCATTAAAACAATTGAAAATGGGGCTATGGAAACTCACCTGTTGCAATGATTATAATGACAAAAGTGGATACACCGAAATGTAGCGTGAATCTCTAAACTTGACCTATTATGAATGATATGATATGTAATAAGTCATGATGTAATGTTATGCATGCAATTCGGATGATATCTATACCACTTATGAATTTGTGAAAATAATATTTCTCGTCGAGAAATAATCTTTTAACGTCTTGACCATTTTTAAATTACTCCAAATGTATTTACGTTGAAATGATATCCTACGATAATCATTTAGTGATTTATTAGGAAATTATAACTTTTCGTCGTAAAATAATGTCGTTGAAATATTCATGAAAGTGACTAAACGGCCTCTAAAAGCTAGTCGTAAAATGATGCACGTCGAGTGTTAGGAAACGAACTCAACGGTTTTGGGAAGCTTGTATCATTATCTAAAAGTTTTAGTGTTTAAGTTTTCATCCTAGAGGTCTCGATCATGGAGAAAAATGTCGGTTAAGTATGGTACTTGTGTCCCAAAATATAGTTTAAGGATGGTTTTTCGGAAAAGTTTAAGTGACCGTATCTTATTCGTTACAACTCCGCTTGACAAATGGTTTGACATTTTGAAGAATATGCTAGGCGAACTTACTTTTACTAGAAGACATCACTTTATAAAAAGTACTTCGTCATTGTTAAAAACGACCTTCAACATGGTCCCTCGTTGCCGTAGTATGTGTTTAATAGAAATTATATTAATTTTGCTAATAGAATAAAGTTACGGCAACTTTTTAAAATGCGAATAACTTTGTCGTTATGAGTCCGTTTTCTACGTTCTTTATATCCACGGAATCGTGATAACATATAATAATATATTTTTGATAAGTCGACATATTTAACAACGCTTAAGACTCATTTTTGACTCGTAAAAAGTCGAGACAGCTTGCTGAATTTTCTGAAACAATTAGTTTTCGTCGTCAAACTTCAAAAATTCATAACTTCTTCGTTATAGCTCCGTTTTAACCCGTTCAAGCGGCCACATTTTCTTTTTAAAGTATATTTTCCAAATATCTAGCCCAAAATATTTTACAAAATGTCGGATTTTCCAGATTTTCAAAATAAAGACAGACCCTTAATTAGACTTGTCGAAATGAGTTTTTCTCGCGCAAAACCTATTCCAACCAATTCAAAACAACTCCGAAGCTATTCTAATCCTACCATACACCTTCTTAGGGTGTCATGGATTCATAGACATCACCAAGAGTGATTTATAACAAGGAGTAATTATAGGATGACCAATATATATATAACTCTTAAAAACAATGAAAAAGTGGTATAAACCTCATGAGACTTGCATGTTTTCTCAAGTAAAATGAAATGACCATAACAATGAATATGAAATAAAAACATGAATATGGATGCTTACTAGTAACTTGATGAGGTTTATGAGAACAAAGGATTTTCCTAATCACCCAAAGTTTTTATTACACAACCTTAATCAAGAGTGATACTAGAGTGTAAATAACTTGATTAGAGAAAAATATATGAACTCCTTATTGGTCCTTGTGGTTGCCGGTTCTAGCAAGAGGAGAGGAGGGAAATGGTTTTTGATCTTTGCTTTGTTGAAAAATGAAGTGAATATGTTATGTTTAGAGTATAATAAATTATACTAGAGATATTTTTAACAAACCAAATGACTCACCCCCCTTGAGTCGGCAAGGGGGGGGGGGGGGTTAGTCACCTCCTTGATATAGATATATTTTTTAATTGTGTTTAAGTATAATTTAGTGTAAGTTAATTGAAGACATGTGATAAATTGTATACACATTTGAATATTTAGGGTAGCGTTAGATAAAAAATAACTTTTAACGGGTCAAGATAAAATATATTGAGGTCATAAAAATTATAAAATTACATTTCTTGCAAAATTTGAGTGAAATAATAATTATCGGGTTGAATTTACAAAAACCGTCGTAATTATATAAACATAACAATTTATATACGAAATAAATTTAAAACATCGGGTAAATTAATAATATAATTTTTATAGTCTTAAAATGAGTATAAAAATATATTAGGAATATTTTTGGAAGTGTTGGATCAAATGTTCAAAATAATGTTTACACGATAGCGTTTATTTAATAGGAAAATAAACGTTTTATGAAAAATGCAAAACCATGCATGAATTAATATAATGATAATGATGCTAATGATATGTAGACTAAACCTAGTCTATATGAAATGTCTTTGATGATATGTTCATAAATTCACAGCTAAACCATTACGGTTACGTGAATTTAATACTCGTAAATCTAGTTTACAATAAATAATAAATGATGAAGCATGAGTAATGTTTTGAAATATGACCTGAAAATACGAGTTGTCACATTTACTTTTAAACTTCAACTCTGTTTCTGCAATCCCTTTACCTTTACCAACATCTTGTTGAAGCACTTTCTTCTTTAATGGATCACCAATAATCAAGCTTTTACTTCTTGGTTTAGGTGCAGCAGATTCAATAGATAAAACAGGTGCAATCATAGGTGTAGAAATAGATGAGGTTTTGCTTAGATTTATCAATGTGCTTGCAGCTTCTTTCTCAACTTCTTTAGATTTAGGTGGTGATACAGAGAGGGTTGTGACAATAGTGGAAGTGGTTATGATAGCAGTGGGTATGACACTAGTGGGTATAATTGCCATGTCTGAAACTTTAGCAGTGGTTACAGAGTACTAACCGTGGTTGCAGACATACTATCAGTGGTTGTGTCCTGCACTACTTCATCTTCTACAACATTCTTCACATTTTCAAGAACTGCATCATTCCCATCTTTATCAGATACCAAAAATTCTTGATCTCCACTATCAACATTTTCTTCCATTGGTATATCAACAGCCTCCCCAGAATTCATGCCTTCACTCCTCCCCTGTTTGGATACATTCTCCACATTAAGAGCTGGAGAGGAGTACACCTTCTTTTTCTTTCTCCTTAGTTGCCTTAAAGCAGCAACCCCAGGCCTTCTCATCTTTTCCAAAACCAATACCCTGTGCTTCCATCTCCTAATATCTTTACCTTGAAACACAGACAACTCTTGAAGATTTGAAATTGTCTCCTCCATCTTAGTACATTTAGCCGTCAATTCATTTAACTGTTCAAGAATATCCTCCCCACTTCGACCTGTGTGAACTGGTCCGAGAGGTGGTTCATTGGAAAAGTCATCATGTACAAACTCAGGATCCGTCAATTCAGTTTCATGTTCCAATCTATCCTCATCACTTCGAGCTGTGTTAACTACTCCGAGAGGTGAATCCTTGGTTTTATTAAACATGGCATCAGACCTAGCCTGATCATCTGTGCACCCTTTAGCAGCCAGTTGGCTAGGGATTTCTCCACCTGTGTTAAGTTCCAAGGAACTCTCCACATTAGGAGTTGCCAAAGGTTGGGTGTTATTTATGTTTCCACTATCCTGATCAGCATCTAAGCATGAATCAGTAATGGAAGCCCTTCCAATCATGTCACCTCCACCACCTGTGACAGCCTCATTAGCAACACCACTAGCACTAGCCTGAGGTAGCTTAGTGCCCTTCTGTCTCCTAGTCCATACAATAGGTGTAACAGTGGTTTGGGTTTTACTAGAAGTAGGTTGAGTTGCACTATCAGTGGTTGCAAGTGTTCTATCAGTGATTTGAGGTGCACTAGCAGTGGGTTCAGATGTACTAGAAGTGGGTTTAGTGACTAAAGGTTGAGATTCAAGACCTTCATCAAACTCTGGATCAGCAGGAAAAGGAAGCATATGAGGAAATAAAGGAACATCTCTAATTTGTACATTATGTGGCTAATTCCTTTATATGTGCAAAAACCTTAGGAAGCATATGATGAACTTCATACTCCCTAGAATGCTCAACAGGTTCATTGATTTGGCTTTCCACAATAAGTTGAACAAACCTAGGATACAAATAGTATTTACCCTTCTTCCTAATGTTTTGTACTAACCCCTCATAAATCATCCTAGACCAATTGAACTTTCTTCCATCAGACAAACAAATAACAGCAGTAGCAATTTTGGAAGGAAAGTCATTAAACCCAGTGGTCTTATTACTCATACACATCAACAAGGTATGAATAAGAAACTTCCATTGTGTTGAAAACAAACTCTTAAAAAATTGTACCTTAGCACCCCTGTGTGTATATCCTAACCTTTGTAAACCAGTTACAATCTCAGCATCTGAAAGATTATCAATACCATCAGCATCATCAAACTTTAAAACTCTCCTAATGATCTCCTCAGTAACAGAAATAGCATTCTCATCCACAACAGTGCTAAACACTTCTACTCCATCAACCACTTCAAGCTTAATATTCCTCCAGAACTGATGTATGTAGGCTTTAAGAATGGTTGGTGTGACAGTTAAGGCATAGTGAATAGGACTATGAATAAGGAAATAAATCATTTGATGAAAGCCTTCAGATCGAGCGTTTTTGGTGAGATTAGCAACAAGGTTATGTGTGTTGGAATACTTTTTCGCCATTGTGATTATGATGGGGTATGATGTGGTTTTGTGAATTATGCAAAGTTGAGTAATTAGGGTTAATGTTGAGTGCCAATTGAAGTGATTTGAAGACCAATTGAATGATCCATCCGTGATTTAGGGGAGATAAATATAGTTTTGCCAAAGTTACCAAACAGCCCCTGTAGTATCCAAAATCAAGCAACAGACTATCAGAGGTTTCAGAACTACTATCCGCGGTTTGAAACATACCATCAGTGGATACAATGTGTCACGCCAATCAGTTAACCAAGAGATATCTGTAAAAGAATATCTCAAATAGAGATATGGCAAGAAAATCTGTGTCAAAACAAAGTATATCTCACAAAAAGATGAAGGATTCTCACAATGTTTTTTTTATTTTATTTTTTTTTATCAAACACTAGTAGCTATCATAACACCAGCTCCAAGGTAAGCTCCAATGTACGCAAATCCTTCATACCTGCAACACAAAAACACAAACCAAACACAGAGAAGAAAGATATTGTTATCAGTGGTTAGAAAAGCCAGCAGTGGTTCCAAATGACCTATCCGTGGTTAGCAAAGATAAGTCAATATGGTCAACTTCCAGGATTAACATCAGTCCAAAGCCCAATGAACTCATTAACTCCTCAACCACATTTAACCTGCCCCTCATTTACTTAAATAACCCATAACTCTGCTTATAAAAAGAACCCAAATCTCATATAACGCACACACCAATTAAAACCAAAACACTAATTTTTCCAAAATCCACAATCAACCTCAATCATCATATGGAACCCCAGTTGGAATAAACCAGAAGTTATTGATCTCACGTCCTCCTCCTCCTCATCGTCATCAAGTGAAGATACTAATCTATGGCAGCTGTATCTTCCTCCACAAGAACCAAGACCAAGAAAATCCCCCTTTCTCCCATCATCTGAAGATGATAGTGTGGTGAATACAAGTGAATCTTCTGATGACTCTGATGAGTCTTCAAAGAAGAGAACTTCAAACCCTCAACCTTCATCATCACAACCCCAACCAAGACCAAGAGCAAGAAATCCACCACTCCCAAAGGACAGAGAGGTGGTTCTTGGTCTTCCTGCACCAGATTGTGGTGCTTCTTCACATATCGTAAAGGGGAAGGGTAAAAGGAAGATGGAGTGATGCTTTTTGGTGAAACCAGTAGATGAAGCACAAAGGACAATGGCATATCTCACATTCATCTCATGTATTCATCTTCATCATCTTCGGTTTCCTTAATCCATCCTTCCCATTTTGATCCTTAGCTCTGCATGCATATCCAACAGCTGAGGATTGTAGTAGGAAGTCATGTATAGAACTAGTCTTTAAATTTGCACTTGAAGTTTCATTGTAAGCTGTAAGCTGTAAACTGTTTCTTGAATGAATGAACAATTTAACTTCAGTACTTCTTTTGCTTCTATAATGAAATTTCTTTTATCTGCAAAATGGTTAGTGGAAACAGAGCAACTACCAGTGTTTTGAACAAAACTATCAGTGGTTAGAAACAAAAATAGCAATACTAGATTGCATATAACATCCCATACTTATATAAACTGGTACAAAACAATTTGAGAGTTAGAGATTAATCATTCCAATACTAACAACCAGGTACTGAAACCTCCCCACATCAAAAGCTTTAGTGAGAAGATCAGCAACATTGAAATCAGTATGGATTTTTACCATTTGAATCAGCCTTTTCTCATTACAATCTCTAATAAAATGATGGCTTATCTCAATATGTTTAGTTCTAGAATGTAAAACAGGATTTTTAATGATGCAAATTGTAGTGTTATTATCAATGTAAATCTTAGTATGCATAAAATTGAACCCAAAATCCAGCAATTGATTCTGAATCCAAAGAACTTGACCACAACAACTAGCAGCAGCCACATATTCAGCTTCAGTTGTAAAATTTTCCACAATAGTTTGCTTTTTACATTGCCATGAAATAAGTCTGCTTCCCAAAAACTGACATCCTCCTATAGTAGACTTCCTATCCAAACTAGCACCAGCATAGTCACTATCTGTGTAGGCCACCAAGTCAAAAGGAGAATCCTTAGAGTACTAAAGGCCCAATTTAGGATGACCTTTAAGATATCTAAATATTCTCTTAACAGCATTCATGTATAATGTATTGGGTGTGACTTGAAATCTGGCACACACACATACTGAGAACATAATATCTGGCCTAGATGCAGTGAGATACATCAAAGATCCAATCATGGACCTGTACAACTTCTGATCAACTTTGGGACTTCCATCATTAGGTAGCAGTGGTTTCTGAGTCTCCATAGGTGTACTAGCACTCTTTACATCTTGAAACCCAAACTTCTTTAAAACATCTGCTACATACTTGTCTTGACTGATGAATATACCATCAGTCCTTTGTTGAACCTGTAGCCCCAAAAAGAAAGTGATTTCTTGTGACAACCCGTACTTTCAGGTCATTTCTCGACGCAATTCATGTCTCATTATTTCAACATTTATAGTAAACTTGGTTTACTTGTTTCAAATTCGCGTAACCTTAAAAGGTTTAGCGGCGAATTCATGATCATATCATCACGTACATTTCATATGGACTAAGTTTAGTCTACATTCCATTGACATCATTTGCATCATATTAGTTCATTCATGACATTGCTTTCACCCTGAAACCGCGTAATTTTTATATTAAATAAACTTTATCGCGTGAGTTATTATTTTGAACAATTAATCCGTTCTTT
>OU343225.1:237914842-238056005 GCA_910596185.1 Chrysanthemum makinoi | reverse complement strand
CATATTGGATTTCACATACACATCAAACCATAAACAAAGGAGGCGTACAAAATTTGAGTTTAGAGAAAGTTAGAGGTTTGGGAACTTTAGTGAGAGAAAGAAAAATCTTATTATGAGCTCCACCTCTCTACCTTGGAAGGTAGAGAGTATTTATAGTCTTACAATAAAAGCCATGGCTGACGTGAATCAGCATACAGTGGGTAAAGACCCGTCCATCCTCCACGGTGTTACTAAACTAAATACTACTTAACATCAAATAACTACGACTACGAGCTTTCTAACGATTACATATACTTGAGGTGACCGACACTTTAACTACTGGATTTTCCAAATCCTAACAATCTCCCCTAAGGGAGGTCACCTCAAACACACATTAAAATTACATAGAATACAAACAGATATTACATTGAGATTGTTCTTGGATTCTTGTTCATGTTCTTTGTTCTATAGCTCGTCGTCTTTGATTCTTCACATGTTTGGATAATCGAGTGGAGGTCTTTAACGATCCACGTGATAATGAGTTTTGAGCCACTTTGAGATCATCGGCCACATTAATCTCTGACTCATCCATTGTGGTGTTGGTATTATGTGATGTTGTGAGTTATGGACCGACATGCTCATTCGGATCATGATATATTCTTATCAGAGTAGCGGAAGCGTTTATTGATTCATGATATTGGCAGCAGTGTAGCCGAAGCATGGAGTGAAAATATCAGAGTCATTGATGCACTAATCATGATTTCTTTGGAACTGAATGTGTTGTGTGAGCATGCGGCTATGGATTGACCGCTTCATTCTGATCAGCTGCAAACGTCGGGTGTACCTGCATAAGACAGTTAGCAATAAAGCGCATGAAAGTGTCTTTGATCACTTTTGATGAATTGAGGTACGGACCCCACGGTTCCCGTTGATCAGTACAAAACTTTTGTGATCGGTATAATTCGAAGAATTTCCTTGACAGTTTCGCAGCTGCTCTAGCTTTCTCAAACCGGAACGTCTCAAAGAAGACAACGGGTGAGTGAACCCGGATTGAGATTCACTTATTGATGAAAAGAGATTTGAAAAACAATCGTGTATTGCTCAATAGAAATTGTTTTTGCAATACAACGAAGGTTTTAATGAAAATCAATTATCAATCATAAACACCTTTTATTTTGAGAAATAAGTACACAGTCGATGTGCTAAAGAAAAGAGTTTTTAAGCACAACGACCGGTTTTTCAAAGGTATCCGTCAATCCATAACCTGAACCAGGATTGATTCAAAAGATTGAATCCCTCCATTGTTTTTGTTCAGTTGTCACATGGTTGATCTATTGGATAGATCTCACATGCCACCTACCAGGAGCTTGTTTGATGTTGGCTCCAGAAGGCTTTCCATCTTCATAGTGAATATGTGTGCATATCACTCAGATGTTCTGGCAATACTACAAGGATAATGCGTAGGACTCATAAGATATAATCTCTTTTTTCACATTGTGTTAAACAGAGAGTCTTCATTGAATGTATCCTAATGAGATTTATTGATGATCTCGTGGCTCTAGACTCAATTGTGCATATTTGGTTCCTATTCCGGAGACTAGGGAGAGGGTCTCCTACTTCAATATCAATAATCTCTAAGAGAAAGTCGATAGATTATGTCGGTTCCCGTGAGAATGAAACAAGTCCTTTTAAGAGGAACTTGAGTAGTTTGGAAAGTTGAAGTGAGTCGTCACTGGGTCCATGACGTCTTGTCTTCAATACCGATGTTACCTTGGTAACCACCAGTAGTATACGAATTGAACCGGTTTTGCCTAAGGTTGAATAAATGGAGGGCTATTTCTTTTCACCCTTTTCACATTCAATTCTTTTTAATTCTTCAACCCCTTGTGCTTCGAGACTTCATTACTAGAACCTTGTTGGGTTTATTCCAGTACTAGACTTTCAGTCACTCTTCCCATATCTCACTTTTCTCCTTTTTCCATCATACCTAAGGACTTCTACACTATCTAGTGGATTGTCCCTGGGTAGATCCCTCGGTTCTGGCGGATCATGGGAACTCAACCTAACCTTATCATCCTTATATCACCATACATAACGTAAAGTTGGTGGTCTTTTGGTTGTAGTTCTTCGCCTTGAAACCAATTGAAAACCATTTGAAAATCAATCAAGATACTTGTGATATAGAATCAAAGCATTTTGTATCTTAATTGTTTTGATATTTTAGAAATGCTCCCCTCAACATGCATGAAAATTGAGAATTTGTTTAGCACATGGAGGCAAGAGATCTTTGAAATCGTTAGATTAAGAATGAAAGGTTCAATCTTTTGATTAACATTTTCTAAAATGATCATCATCACTTCCCAATCAATTTGAGTAGATAAAACATTTTGAGGAAGGATGAGGTTTTCAAAATTTTGCTCCCCTCAATATGTGCCTCGAAGTTTGAAAGAGTTTTGCACATATTAGAGGGACATAGAGACAATTCAATCACGTTTCAATAATTTGAGGTTTAAAGTAGATGCTCCCCTCAACATGTGCATGGAAAATTTGAAATCGTTTGTCACATGCGGGGAGGAAACATGCTAAACACTTATGAAACCATTTATCGAGTTATCAGTTTAAATCCAATTTAAATCACAAATTCTCCCCGATCACAATTATCAAATCATTTGAGATTTGTGATCTCTGTAATTTAAATTGATTTTGAAAGCTTTTAAGGAGAATTGTGACTTGATTATGAAAGCGTTTTAACCGATAAGGATCGGATTTTGAGACTTTAAACTCCATTGATTAAACATGCATAATTATCTTTTGAAAACATAATAATAACCAAGGTCTGGAACCAATTGTGTAAATATTGTAAAACATTTTAGAGTAGACCTTGCTCATTTAAGTGCAAATTGTTTGAAAAGAACATTTTTGATTTAATTGAAAAATCATTCTCCCCCTCAATCAATGACGAAAGTTGTTGATTGATGGATTGCGATTTTGACACTTGATAAGTTCTTTTGATTTTCAAAAATAGAGTCAGAAGTGTTTTCAAAACAATTGAGTTTTCATAAGATTGCAAATATTTTTCAGAGGAATCATTTAGAAGGAAAAATATTTGAAATTAAACATTTGTTTTGTTAATGACAAACATTTGTTTTTAGAATCAGAGCATTAGGTTTGAAATATGAGATAAAGCATGGCTCGTTCTTTCTATGGCGGGTTCTTTACCCAAAATGACAATAAACCATTGTTTTACTTTCTCCCAATTTTTTTTTAAACATTTGAACAACATCTAAAGTCCCGTGTCATTCTTTGAATGACAGCACAAATACCGTAGATATCATCGTCGGAAAAAAATATGACAAACGGACAATAGTTTTTGAAATTTTTTTTTCGAGTTTTTCAAATTTTTATGGATTTTTGAAAGTTTTATATTTTTGTATTTTGCTTTTTGGATAAATATATACAAAATATAGATGAAGAAAGACCTTTACTCCTCGTCTTCCTCCTGAAGACGTTTGAGTGTTTCTGGTTGAAGGCTTTTCAAGCCAAGTTGTGGAAGAATAAACTCAAAACGTTCTCTTGGAAGAGCTTTGGTGAAGATGTCTACTAACTGGTATTCTGACTTCACAAAATAGAGTTCCACCACACCGTTTTCCACTTGCTCCCTGATGAAATGATGTCGAATGTCGATGTGCTTTGCTCTTGAGTGTTTTACATTGTTGCATGAGAGAAATAGCAGCACTATTATCACAGATACAGAGGGATTTTGTTGAATTCAAAGCCATAGTCGGATAATTGGGATCTCATCCATAGGATTTGAGCACAACAAGATGACATGGCTATGTATTCAACCTGTAGAGAAATAGAAGTACTCATTTGCTTCTTTGAAGACCGACTCACAAGCTTATCACCCAAAAGGCACCTCCGAGACGTGCTTCGACGTGTATCTTGACATCTGCATGATCGGCATCTGCATAGGCTTGTAGTGACATACCGGTGTCCTTCGGGTACCATAGTCCCATATTGATGGTTCCTTGGAGATACCAAAAGACCCGTTTAACCGCTTCAAGGTGCTTTTAGTAGGCTTAGCCTGATATCTAGCACACATGCACACATCGAACAAGATGTCTGGTGCGCTGGCGTGAGGTACATCGAGGATCCAATCATACTACGATATTTCGTTTGGTCTACCATGATCCCTGAGTGGTCCTCATCCGACAGTACCTTCAATCATGGGAGTGTCAACGGTGTCACATAAACAAATCCAAATTTCTTTAAAATCTCATTTGCATATTTAGATTGATTTATAAAAATGCCTCGGGACTTTGTGAAATTTGTAATCCCAAGAAAAATGACATTTGTCCCATCATTGACATTTGAAATTTGGAACCCATTTCATTTGAAAAACGATCACATTCATTGGGGTCGGTCGAGGCAAAGATAATATCATCAACATAAATTTGAACGTGAATTAAATGTTTGCCTGACTTCCGGTGAACAATGTCGGATCAACTGCTCCTTTGTTGAATCCGGTGGATAGAAGAAACTTTGATAGCGTATCATACCATGCCCTTGGAGCTTGCTTTAAACCGTAAAGAGCCTTCTTCAAAGGATAGACGTGAGTAAGATGCTCTGGATTCACAAAGCCTGGTTGGCTGACGATATCACTTCTTTAAGATCTCCATTAGAAATGCGGTCTTTACATCCATTTGATAGACTACCATGTTCTTACTTGCGGCATTAGCCAAGAAGATTCTGATTGCCTCGATCACGAACAGGAGCAAATGATTCTTCAAAGTCAATACCCTCCTCTTGACGGTATCCTTTGCAACTCGAGCCTTGTTCTTTAAGACATCACCATGCTCATCAAGTTTCACTTTGAAGATCCATTTCAAAGCAATGATCATAGCCAATCACGGAGCGGTACTAATTCCCATACATCAAGTCGATCAAACTCATGAATTTCTTCTTGCATGGCATTGAACCAGCCGTCTTCATTCATGGCGGTTTTAATGTCTTTTGGTTCGACCTTAGAGAGTACGGAGTTGAAGAAGCACCATAAGGCATCGGTTGCAATTTGTTTCCGTGTGGATCTTGGGGCGAGAGGTTTTCAATGATGTTGTCCAATGGGTGATCATGTGTCCATTTTCTAAGGTGTTCGTATGGTTGTTGTTGAGGCTGAAGTAGCGAGATCGATGTCTCTCGATGAAGATGGTTTAGATGATGATTCAGGAGCAAATATATTTTCAAATGGAGCATCTTGAGGTAGCAAAGGGATTAACTTCATCATTGATGCGGAAAATTCCATGATGTACATTGATGATTGATGATTTGTTGATGAGACAGTGATCGGCGTGACTTAACTTAATGATATTGAATTTGAAGGGTTGACTTCATTCACAGGGATAGGAGCAGCCTCTGTTGATGGAATTGACATTTCATCAACACTTGGTTCATAGTGTTCATCAAACATTGGATCAAACAATTTCTTTAAATCATCTTCGAATGGAGGTACATATGGAGTTCTTTGATGGTACAAAGGGATGAACCAATGGGACTGTTTTTGAAGTGCGGGTCCGGAACTGGATTGTCGGGAGCCATTTGACGGTCAGCTCATCAAGCGTAACGTGAATTGTTTCCATGATATTTCGGGTTCTCTTGTTGTAGATTCGGTAACCCTTCTTGTTTGGTGCATAACCAACAAAAACTCCAATATCTGCCTTTGCTCTTAATTTACCTAAGTCTTGACCGTCATTAGTTGGATAGCACAAAGCACCAAACACACGAAGGTAGGAGAGATCAGGTTTTCGGTTATGAACAAGTTCATATGGAGTTTTTCCATGAGAGGTGTGTATAAGGGAGCGATTTTGGGTGTAGCAAGCAGTGGCAATGGCTTCAGCCCATAGAAACATTGCAACCTTTGAATAAATTAGCATCGTTCTTGCGGCTTCACAAGAGTTGATTTAGTCTTTCAACTACACCGTTTGTTGAGGAGTTCGTGGAACTTCTTTGATGACTGATTCCAACACTTTCATAAAACTGAATTAAGTCTTTGTTAACAAACTGTGCCATTGTCATTCGAACAATTATGGTATTGTTGAGTCGAACTCTGAACATTTTATTAGTTTGATGATGACATCGGAGTTTCATCCTTTGTCCTCAAAACTTTACAAGTAAATCGAGAGTAGTCATCAACAACTACTAGAATGTATTTCTTCCCATTTATCGATTGCACTCTCATTGGTCCGCATAGATCCATATGAAGGGTATGAAGAACTTCCATTACTGAATTTGTGGGTTTTTGTTTGTGGGCATATTCGTTGCTTTTCCCAATTGGCAAGCTGAACAAAGATGATCTTTTTCATATTTTAATCTAGGTAAGCCTCTAACAAGATCCTTTCTGGAAAGGTTATTAATGGTGCGAAGTTCAAGTGATTGAGACGACGATGCCATAACCATGACTTTGTTTTAGAAGCCTTTGACAACAAGCGGATTGGAGAAGACTTCATCATGTCTTCGATAGAGATGGTGTATAGATTAGAACCACGAGTACCTCTTAATAATTCCACACCATCAAGTTCTCTATCGAAGCAAGTATGTTTTCTAAAGGCCACCTCTAGATCGAATCACAATTGACCAACAGAGAACAAATTATGACCAAGACCTTCCACATAATATACACTGGAGATTACACTTTTTCCAACTACATAATCACCATAACCCATAATTGCTCCAAAATGGTCGTTTCGAATCTAACATTCCAATGAATTTACTCACGAAGTTCATGAGCGACGGTCTCAGTCATATGCTTGGAACAGCCTGAGTCAGTACCACGAACGATTTGAACGATCTGCAGTTGAACACAGACAAGAATGGATAGCTGGATAATTGGGATCCCCATGCAAGAATGGGTTCCATTTGGTTAGTAACAGTGATTAGAACACCCACATCAAAAATAGAAGCAATGGAATCATTATGAATAGATGCAGTACTAGTGTCTTTATTTGACCTATTCAAAGTATGTTCACTTCTTAAGGGAATAGTTCTACCAGTAGGCATCCATATTCTAGTGGGCATTGTGCGATTCAGGGCATGTATATATGGCCACGGTATCCATTATATAACCTATCTTACTAAATGTTCTTCCTGTGGGTTTCCACTGTTTTCTAACTTTCTTTCGCCTTTGCCTTTTAGCCTTTTAGCTTGATTTTTTACATTAACAATTTTAACCGGGCATTTGACAGCGGCATAGACAAATCTTTCATACATTCATGATTAGTAACGAAACCACGCAATCATCATTACATGTTTTGCCAAAGTAGTAGAATTTGCATTAATTACGATGCGGCTTAGAGCTAACACTAGAATCAACGATTCGTTTTATTCAAATTCTCCCTTTTAGGTGATCTTCTACTCATCAATGCACATTCTTAGCTTGCGGTCCTATCATTCCTTGTATTGCCTTGAGACTTTGACACCTTTCGCTTTAATGTCACGGATTACCCTTGTAGAGGGAATGGGAATATTAGTTGGTTTTGCTACTTTTTGCATTTCTGTTTAGATGTCTGGGATGTGAACTATTTGAAGGTGCACTGAAGTTCACTTTCTTAACACTAGAGGTGCTGGGATCTGAACTACTTGAAGGCATACTAAAGTTCACATTCATAACATTGGGCATTGAATGAGTTGCATACTTGGCACTAGGCATAGAACACGGTATCAAGGGATTGACTTGCTCACCTAAGGTTTTAGGGCATATTGTAATTAAGAATTCTAGAAGTTCTTGAGATAGTTTGGCATATAAGCATGCATGGCCAATTGCATTATCATGTGGTTTCACTAACTTATCCTCTTCTACAATCTCACGGAGACATTCTAGGCTGTCCTTAAGGTATGAGAAATATGTTTGAATAGCAAGTTTGTTATTCCTAAGATGAGGAGGAACATATTTCACAGACAAAGCATATTTATTACAGACATGCACCTTTGAGCACCATTCTCCCCATTGGTCATTGGCATTTTCTCTTTTTACGACTCTTTAGATTCTCAATTTCCTTTTGAAGTTATTTTTAGTTATTTTTGTTCTAGTGACTTTAATTAACTCAAATAACTCATTGAAATGTCGTTTAACCTTTTCATTTTCTTCTAAAAAACTCTCATTTTCCTTTTGTAAAGCATCAACCAAGTTTTGAAGATGAAAATTTTGAGAATTCCGAGAATCTAAAGGAGGAGGCATTTGGAATCCAGTCACATTGTTCATTTCACCCTTTAATTGAGAGATTTGGGCTTTCAACTTTCTGATCATGTTGCAATGAGCTCGAATCATTCATCACATTTGTTTATCTGAAAAACTGCATTAAACTCTGGAACATCTGAGGATGTCTTGATATTTGACGTTTTGACATTTTCTTTAAGATGTTGATATTTTAGTTGTAAATCAAAATGTTCAACTTCTAGTTTAGAAAGATGCTTTACCAAATTAGCGTGATCATCCTGATCAATTTTCTCATTAAGTTTCGAATTAATCTTTTCAAGCTCAATGACACGATCATGGGAGACTTTTGGAGCAACAGATAATTCATGAAATTGAGAAGCATTAATGGAACAATTTGTAGCAGTGTAAAACACATCTTGAGCAATACATTCAGAAATAAGAGACTCATTCAGTGTATGCAATTTTTTCCTCTCAATCTCATTATATTTTAATGCTCGTTCATAGTCACTAACCTCAACTATCATTGCATCATATTCCTTTTCCATTCCTTTAATATCTGAATCTATCCCTTTTTTAAGACTCTCAAATTGATCTTTTAGTTGTTTAAAAAAAGGCATGACCTCAGTAATATAACATTCTTTTGTTTGCTCAAAACCCCTTTCCTTGATATCCCGAGTGGGTGTGATCCTTTTATTACAAGTTTTCTCAAAATCAACAAATAGTTGAAGAATAACATATTGACTGATTAAGGTCTTGCTTCTAGTGGCAATAGTTCTAGGAACTAAATGCATTGGTGTATTTGGAGGATACACGGTCATAGGCATTTTCCTAAGGGAGGTTTGTTTCAACAAGATTTTCACTTTTGCTTATCTAAGTCCCTTTTCCAAAAACTTGTTCGGAGTTAACAATGTTTGAGGCTTAAATTTGTTTAAGGAGATCCAATTTTCCTTCTTGTAATCATGGGGTTTGATCGTTATGTTATTCTTTTTACATTCAGGATCTTCTAGCTTCTTATTCATTTTCTCCCTAGATGCGTCAACTAATTTTCTATCTTCCTCGTGCACTCAACGCTAACTAGGTTTCTGTCTAGGTTTAAGAATCTCATTGCCATCATATATTACATTTTGAGCCGCCTTTGCTATCTTACGTAGTCGGGGTTGGGTTTATCTATAATGGGAACACTATGCTTATCGCTTAAAACTCTATGCTTAGTGACCATGTGTCTGAATGGTATTCCCTTGTACGTACATCTTATTTTCAAGCTTGTTCTTCAAAGTTTTTAGATTGGAAAAATCATTCAAAAGTTTTGATTCCTTAGCATGAAATTTCTGCTTAAGCACTTTAACATTTTCTTGAAGTTCTTGTTTTTGCTTAGCAGTTTAGAAAGCTTTTCTTGTAAGGAGTTTAACTCTTGTTTTAACACTTCTTCTCTAAAATTACTTTTTCTAATAATTGTACGCATTTGGTTATCCACTCCTGCTCGAGTAGTTAACTCAAACTTAGCACGTTGTTCATAAATGTCAACTCGTTCTTTATAGGCATTAAGTTGGAGATAACAGAATCATCGAGGGCACATGCATCGTGTATTCATCAAAAACATAGTCATCATTGACTGCAGAAGATGCATCACTTGGTACGACCTCACTTTCACTTTGTTTCACATATTGATCATATGGGACAACATTGATATTACCCATATTTTCAATATCTGACACAATAGTTTCAGTTGATTGTACATTGCCATGCTTTTTGCATCAACATCATCATATAGTTTAATACCTCAAATGATTTTTCTTTGGATGAACCAGCTTGTGGAGATGAAGAGACTTTAGGAGGGACCATTGGAGAAATGCTAGCCATGAAAATGGTTTGTGCATTAGGTTCATCATCAACGTCAGAGTCGTATGCATCACAATCGGCAACTTGAAAGGAATTTGATGATTGTGGCCTATCTCTGAATTGGTCGCTCATCACATCGCATCATATATCTTGGCATTTCCCTCATCAAGAAACAACAATTCTTCTTCATCCAAAGTCGCACCATTATCCACGAGCTTAAACAAGCAACATCTTATCCACTGAAGTACTCTTGATTCGAGGGCGCTTTGGAGATGTGCAGTTCCTTGCAATATGTCCCTGACCACCACAGTTGTAACACTTGATCTGCTTTGCTTGTCCTTGATTTCCATTCCTTCCCCTATTCTGATTTGTAGCATAACCTCTACCAACTCCACCTCTTCCTTGTTCATATTGCCTTTCTTGAACTGGTTGTACCATAACCTTCCGTCTCGACTAGAGCATGATTGTGAAGATTGGATGGATTCGATCTCATTTTTGTGTGAAGACTGTTGGTATATGGTGAGAGAGTCAAGTTTTATTTAACCATAAGGTAGTTGATTGATGAAGTGTCCCACTGGCATCGACATCGACTTGTTTGAACCTTGGATCAGAAATGAGTTTATGATTGCCATCATGCATGGGTATAACTCGTGAAGCTTTGGTGGTAATTCCAATGTTTGAGTAGAAGGCAGTTAAATCATTTGATGAACTTGTCTCTCCCTGGTTGGTTTTGAACTGATCAAGAATCCTTTTTTCTAACATAGCATGTCTCATTCACGAAGAAGGAAGGCATAGAGTTGCTCATAGTTTGTATTCTTCAATCCTTTGGTTAGCTTTACAGAGGTGACAAACTTGTGCCATTCGGGATTCATGTTGTTCACAAATTTAGAGTTCAGCTGAATGTTTGGCATGGTCATTCTGATGTTCCTCATGTCATTAACAACCTTGTGGAATCTCACGTAATAATCATAGACACTCTCATCTGGTTTCATCTTGAAGTGCTCAAATTCATCATAGAGTTGTGATTCTCTGTCTTCCATAGTTGATTCAGAACCAGAAAGAAGCATCTTGACATTATCCAACACGCCTTGGCGGTGTTGTGATTGATAAGCTTGTAGATATCCTTTGGAAGACCTTGAAGTATGATGTTAGAAGCCCTGATATCAGCATCGAATCTCTTTTTCTCCTTATTATTGAGCTCATCATATGTCTTTGGTCTGTCTATTTCATAGATCATTGTTCCATCTGCAGCTGTATCAATTAAGTCTCTTGTATTCTCAATTTGATAAGGTCCTTCATCAATTGATTTGAGAATGTTGACCCCATTTTTCTTTCCAAGACAGTACAATCTGATTCTTTAAGCCCAAGAGTCGTAGTCGATTCTCAAGCATGGGTGGACAGTGTATCTGAACCAACTGCTTGAACATCCTAGGCCACAGTGGAGATGAGTGTAGGTATGTTGGTAGACATGTTTAAAGATTACGCAGGATTTTATAACTCAATGATTAAACCGGGAAATAGATTCTTTCACGGGATTTTACTAAATCAAGAGAAAACCGTATTACACAAAAGAGTCAACCAAGTCGCTAAGAATCCTTGAACCAAGTCGCTAGGCACCAAGTTGCTAAGTAATTTGAAGACAAGTTGTTAAGTTTCCAAATCGCTATGAATTTTGACAGCAAGTCGCTATGCACCAAGTCGCTAGGATGTCAAGTCGCTAAATAGCAACTCGCTAAGGACCAAATCGCTACCACCAAGTCGCTACCCGTAGTGGAGAATCCACTAAGTGTACTGTTTGTCGGCTTGTCTCAAAAGGCAAGTCGCTACGACCAAGTCGCTACCAAAACACACTACAACTCGCTACCTTTTACTAAAGCAAGTCGCTACCAAGAAATTCACTCTGAGAGCCAAGTCGCTACCAAGAAAAACTTTAAAAACACACTTTTCAATCCAAAACAAGCTCAACCACAGTGATTCCAGCTTACCAAATCAAAACCCAAGAACATACAATGATCCTAAACACAAAAGTACACCCAAAATTCTAACTTTAACACAAGAAGTGAACAAATGATGCAAAAACTACTAAACTTTTTCAAACTCAAAAACCATCTAAAAACCACTAGAAATCCAAAGATGTGTAAGAGATGATCTAACCATGGCTCTTGATACCATTTGTAACATATTGGATTTCACATACACATCAAACCATAAACAAAGGAGAGTACAAGATGAGTTTTAGAGAGAGAAAATTAGAGGTTTAGGAACTTTAGTGAGAGAAAGAAAAATCTTATTATGAGCTCCAACTCTCTACCTTGGTAGAGAGTATTTATAGTCTTACAATAAAATGCGACCTGACGGGCTGTGGATCAGGCATACAGTGGGTAAAGACCCGTCCGTCCTCCACGGTGTTACTAAACTAAATACTACTTAACATCAAATAACTACGACTATGAGCTTTCTAACGATTACATATACTTGAGGTGACCGACACTTTAACCACTGGATTTTCCAAATCCTAACAGGACCCATCATAACCAATGTCCCTAAATGTATCCCAAATCAGTTGCTTATCAAAACAAACAGCCCCTTCTTCATCATCAAATACAAAATCTTCACGAATGGAGGCTTCAGTAACCTTCACAGTTCTCCTAGCAACTATAGCTTGAATATACGAATCATCATTCTCCATATGAACCCTAGCAGTCGCCTAAAATTGTTGAATCCGGGGGCTCAATGACATGCAGTTCCACTGAAAGCGATAACTAATCGGTGACCTGTGAGAAAATCAATGATATCATGAAAGATCTCATTGGCTTATCTTGTCCAAATTAAGCCACCATGTTGTGGTTTGAAACTGTATTACAATTTTCCATTGATGATATGTATACGAGAAAGTGATATGATGAATAATATGGGTGAATTGAAGAGATAAATATGGAAAAGATTATAAGGTATCAATGTGAGAGGGAAATTCGGAGAGTAGTTATTTATATGTGAGATTTAAAAAAAAAATCACAGCCATTAATAGCAAAGTTACCCTTCAATATTACCATTGGAACAGTACTTTAATAAGACAACAATTTCTTTCGGCGTGTCTTGATACTTTTCCAAGCATTACTTTCCAAGCAGTACTTTCATAAAACCAAAAAGCAGTACTTTTCCATTCTCTTCTTTACAATAGCAAATACAGCAAATAAACATGAATATCCTCCCCTCAAGCAATGCATAGGACTATACGTACACTAAATTGTCCTCCCCTTAAATGTAGCTCAGTAATTAATCATGTCAATACTCACCACCAAGTGATTAAATCTTGAAACATCAAATCCTTTGGTGAGTAAATCAGTTACATTATCATTTGTATGCACCTTGACAACATTATTGAGCCTATGCTCATAACAATCTCTGATGAAGTGGTGACTAATCTGAATATGTTTGGTCTTGGAATGATAAACTGGATTCTTCACAATGCAAATGGTACTCTCATTATCAATATTGATGGGGGTATTCTTGAAATTGAACCCATAATCCAAAAGTTGATTCTGCATCCACAACACTTGTCCACAACAGCTTGCAGCAGCCACATATTATGCTTTAGTTGATGATGTTGCTGCAATTGTTTGCTTCTTACACTGCCATGAAACTAATCTTCTTCCAAGATATTGGCATCCACCTGTAGTTGATCTTCTGTCATAATTGTCACCTGCATAATCACTATCTGAAAAAGCTTCCAAGTGAAAAGGTGAATCCTTTGGATACCACAACCCCAACATAGGTTGTTGTTTCAAATAACTAATAATTCTCTTCAACTTTGCATTCATATGAGACCTTTGGTGAGACTTGATATCTTGCACATAAACAAACAGCAAACATGATATCAGGCCTAGATGCAGTAAGATACATAAGACAGCCAATCATTGATCTATATAACTTGACTTCAATTGGTTGTCCATCTTCATCCTTGCCCAATGAATTGATAGATTTTGATAGGTGTAGTAACATGCTTCATTTCATCAAAATTGAACTTCTTAAGGATGTCAGCTACATACTTGTCTTGACATATGAAAATTCCTTCCTTTGACTGCTTAACTTGAAGTCCTAAAAAGAAAGTTAGCTCACCCATTGAACTCATTTGAAATTCATTCTGCATCAGCTTCTCAAACTCCTTGACCATAGATTGTTTGGTAGCTCCAAATATGATATCATCTACATACACTTGAACTAGCATGATATCCTTCCTATCTCTCTTGATAAACAAAGTCTTATCTATTGCTCCTCTCCTATAACCATGTTGCAATAAAAAGGTTGAGAGCCTTTCATACCAAGCTCTAGGTGCTTGATGTAAGCCATAAAGAGCCTTAACAACTTTGTAGACTTTGTTTGGATGTTTAGGATCTTCAAAACCAGGAGGTTGATTGACATATACTTCCTCGTAATCTTGCCATATAAAAAGGCACTCTTGACATCCATTTGATAAACCTGGAATCCCATATATGATGCAAAAGCAAGGAAAATTTGAATTGCTTCAATCTTTGCTATAGGAGCAAATAACTCATCATAATCAACTCCTTCTTCTTGTCTGTAGCCTTGTGCAACTAACCTTGCCTTATTCTTGATAACATTCCCTCTTTCATCTCTCTTGACTCTGAACACCCATCTTGTACCAATGACCTTCTTACCATCAGGAATATCACACAATACCCAAACGTCTTGAAGTCTGAATTGTAGCAGTTCTTCTTGCATAGCTTCAACCCAACTTTCTTTAGTCAATGCTTGAGCAATATTCTTGGGTTCTTCTTGAGAGATAAAGCAAGTAAACAGGCATGTTTGATGGTCCTTATGATTCAACATGTTTTGTTTATAGACAAAGCTAAGTATAGCATTATGAGGTTTAGTAAAACTCTTAGCTTTGTGTCTTGTCATCACTCCAGAAGTAGAAGGATAAATGATTTGATCAGTATGATGATTCTTATGAATTCTTAAGATAGGAGTCTGTGGAACTCCATAAGTATCATCCCAATTAGTGAAATGAGCATCTTCATTGGAATCTGAGAAAATACCTTCATCTTCAAACTCATCATCAGTATCTTCTAAGCCAGTCATGGTAGGATCATCCACATCATCCAAAGTGTTGTTAACTAATGCAGCAGTACTTTGGTCAAAAGTACTATCAATCAAAGTACTGTGAGTGAACTCTGCAGTCTTGTTCTTTTTCTTTGCTTCCTCATAAGCTCTTCTTTGATCATCAGTATAAGAGTGTGCTTGAACATCTTGAAAAAGCATGTGGTTAAGTTCATCTTGAGTAGCTTGATCCTCAGCAGACAATGAGGATTTTGGCTCATTAGTACTTTTCTCTATCTCATCAGTTTAAGGTTCTTCATCTTGAACAGGATCAGGTCTAATATGGACTCCATGAACAACATACTGTACCTCTTATCCATTGTAGACATGTTGATTCTCTTCTCTAACAGGAACATAATTCATTGAAGGAGTCAAAACTTCAAGATCAAACATCCAATCAGGACCTTTACCCTTCTGATTTTCTTGATCTTCTAAAAACTCAACATAAAGACAATCTTGAACCTTCTTGGTGACTCTGTTGTACACTCTAAATCCCTTGCCGTTGGTGCAGTATCCCAATAAATAACCTTCTTCTGACTTGCCATCAAACTTACCTAAATTATCAAATGTATTAAGAATAGTGAGAGGGCATCCAAAAGGCTTCATAAAATGAATATTAGGTTTATTTCCCATCAGCAATTCATAAGGTGTCCTCATCTCTTTGTTTGGTGACTGATATTCATTAAGTACATAGCAAGCAGTACTTACAACTTCAGGCCAGAATGAATAGGTAAGTGTGAGTGCGCAAGCATTGTTCGGCGCTTCAATCAAAGTCCTATTCTTTTCTCTCACACCAACACCATTCTTTGTGGTGTTAAAAGCATCTGAACTCCCTCTTGATTCCTTTGTTTGCACAAAATTCATCCATAAGCTAGTTTTTGAATTCAGTTCCATTGTCACATCTAATACCTCAAACTTTCAGTCTCAATTGGTTTTCAAGGGCTATGATAAGATCATGGATTGCATCAAAAGTATCATCTTTAAATCCCAAGAAAAATACCCAACTGAATCTACTGCAATCATCTGTCACTACTAAGCAGTACTTCTTCTTGTTTAAACTTGTAACAGAAACAGGACCAAATAGATCCATATGTAACAGCTCCAATGGTTCTCTAACAGTCTTTTCCTCAAGCTTTTTGCATGAAGCTTTATGTTGTTTACCCTTTTTGCACGCCAAACAGGAGTGATCATTCTTGTAAGTCTTTGAAGGTAAACCTCTAACTAAATTTCGTTTGACCAATTTGTTGATATTCTTGTAATTTACATGGCCTAATCTTCTATGCCATTGATGTGCTTCTTCAAGTGATGCCTTTGCTACTAAACATGTAGCTCTTTTAGAAGAGTGAAGACTCTTCATATCCAAACTATACACATCATTGGTTCTTGGTATTTGAGTATCACCAAGTTATCATCATCAAGCTTGAAATCAGGTGAAAGTATGAGGCATTCACGTGTTAGTGAATAACCCACAGGGATGCTTTTGTCACAATTTGAGAGACTGACAAAAGGTTGAACTTGAGCTCCTTCACATATCTAACATTTTCAAAATCTATGCTTCCTGTCTTGATGGTACCTTTTCCACTAATTCTTCCTCCACTAGCATCATTCCCAAATGCAACTCTTCCTCCACAATATGGCCTAAAATCTGACAGAATCTCTTTGTCTCCTGTCATGCTTCTAGAGCAACCACTATCCATAATAAGATGATCTTTAAGCTCCTCTTAAGGTTGCCCTGCACAAAGATAAAAAATTTAGTGTCTTTTAGGAACCCAAGCCATTACTGACTTGTGTTCCCCTTGTGGAGTAACATACTCAAATTCCTTGAGTATGTAGTCTTCACAGGTTTTGTAGATAGAATCAAGCATTATCATTTGTTTCAAAACTTGTGGTGGATTTTCAGCAAAACTTTCTTTTTCAACAAAAACCTCCTTTTTATTTTCAACGAAATCATCTTTATCAAAAATCACTGTTTCAGTAGTACTTGTTGAAAGTACTGTTTGTTCATCATCGATTATTTGCTTCTAAGCCATTGAGTTTTAACTTCTGGTGAAGAGTCTCTAGATCTAACAACGTTCTTGGAGTTGTAACGCCTTCAAGATTGATAGTAATTAGATCTTCTAGGGTTCCTATTCCAAGAGGTGTTTGGTGAAAATGAGCGACTTTGAGAAATACGGTTCTTGGCTTAGCAGTACCTTGGAAAGTATTTGAAGGTACTGGAGGTTTTGAAAAAGGTCTTCTCTGGTGAGGGTACCTATAGTCTGGTGAGAAGTTTCTATGGTTAACCCTATGTGAATGATTCCAAGCTGGTCTAGTCTTCCTAGGTTTTTGGTTGTCAGTTCTGTTCTTTGGGAACTTACTTAAGTACTCTGAATGTAAGTCACAACCCTTAATCAAATGATTAGGACTAAAACAAACAAAACATAGTTTTTGATCTGTAATTCCAAAGTTTCTTCTTCTATGTGTATGACAAAACCTATCCTGTCTTCTAGGTGAATGATGAAAACGGTTTTGACCAAAATTATCCCATAAAGGTTTAGCAGTATGTTGAAAAGGTTTTCTTAAAGGTACTACTGAAGGTGTAGTAGTACTTTGGGGTGAAGGTACTGCTTGGCTTTTAATATCATCTACCTTGGGTGTTTCAACAGTTTATTTTGAGGTTTCAGACCTAGATTGACCTTTAAGTTTCTTCCTAAACTCTAAGCTATCTACTCCAAAACGAGAAACATCAGGCCTAAGAGGTTGATGACTACTAGTGGGATGATGGACTGCATGATAGGCATTATCTTTCTTAAACTCGAGGAGGTGGTACACTAACGATTCCTCATTACTAGATGTGTCTACATAATTAATGAGTTCATCATCACTAGTGGTTATATCCTCAAAGTCACATTCATCCTGATCACTAGGTGGGTTTTCTATGTTATTAAAATCCATACCAAAACCTAGGCCAATTTTAATGTAAGCTCTTCTCTGTTTTTCAACATAAGTGACATGAGATAGACCTGATTGTCCCCAAGCATTAAACTATTCTAGCAATTCATCTCTCTCCTTAGTTAGTTTCTCAATTTCAGAGATCTTACAGTTTAACTTCCATTCACTTAATTTCAACTGATAATCTTGTTGTTCATACTTTTACTACGCCCAAGCCATTTCATTATTTTCATGTGTTATAATTTTGGCTTCCATTGACTCTAAAGTTATTTGATAACCTGCTACCTCAGACCTAGCCTTTATCTGATTATCTCTTTCAGCCACATAACTATTCGGTACTTTTTGATAAAAGTCATGACAATTGGAACATACCTCAGAGATAGGGGTGAACTTGGTGAAGTAGCCACCATAGCAAGTAGAACAGGATCATCTTCTTTCTCCAGCTCATTTGAAAAGCTTCTAGACCATATCTGGATTCCAAAGCGCATGTTCGGGTTCCTCATCAAAGCGTGCTCCAGTCAAATTCTTCCACTGAATCATCCACAGCTAGCATACAGTAGGTTCTTTGGTTCATCATCAAACTCAGCACTCGGTCAACCTCGATAGATTCTCTTGAGCAACCAAAGCTTTTGTTTCTATAATAGGAATTTCTTTCAACTTAAGTTTTGGTTTCTCAGCCATCCTGTTTGCTTGATACTTAGCAAACATGCACTCCCTTGCAAAATGTCCAGTCTTTTGACAATTGAAGCATTCAATCTTGGATTTGTCAAAAGTGATTCCCTGTTTTGGTTTGAAGTCAATGCCTCTTCATGTCTTCTTCATAAACTTTTTATCCTTCCAGTGATCATAGCAACTTGCCACCCGATATCAATTTCTTCAAGAGCATCCTCTTCAATCTGTGATAGATCTTCTTCATAAGTAACAGGTGAGTAAGCTTGCGTGCAAAGAAAAGCACACGACTTCATCTGAGTGGATGGTATTAGTTGGTGTAGGTTGCTGAGCAAAAGTATGGGTAGTATAGACAGCAGTACTTTGAGCAACAAGTACTTTGAGTAGAGAAGCTGATACTTTTAGTAGAAGTACTTGCCCTCTTTTCGATGACACAAAAGCAATACTGGGAGACTTTGAGCTTGTTTAGCCATTCATCTCATGCTCATACACCTTCAGATGATTGTAGAGATCATCAAAATCCATGGTGTCCAATCCAGGTTGCCCTCTGATCATAGTAGTAATCAAATGCCATGTAGATGGCAAACTCCTTAAAAACTTAAGGTTACCATCTTCAACTGAAACCTCTGCTTTGTACAGCTCCAGTATGCTGAGAAGATTTTGGAAACTGTTATAGGCAGCATCAAGGCTTTCTCTTTCTCCAACAGTAAAGGTTTCAAACTGCTGCTTCAACAGATTTCTGTGCATCTTCTTGGAAGCATCATTACCTCCAAATCTTGTCTTGAGAGCAGCCAAGAGTTGCTTGGCATCTTTAGCATCATGGAATTTGAGTAGGTGTCCATCTGGAATGGCAGACAACATTATGTTGAGAGCCTTTTCTATAGGTTCTGGAACTACTTCATTGCCATTGACAATCACATTCCACAGTGCATGGTCTGTGATTGCAATATACTGCCTCATCTTCATGCTCCATAGATCGTATTCGCCCTTCTTAATGATGGGTATCCTGAGTGAGGTGATGGATGATGGTGGAACAGCTTTAGTCGACATCTTTAGGTTTTGTTAACTAGGTTTTAGGGTTTCTTCTTAGTCAGAGTTTTCCACACAAGCTATGATACCACTTGTTGGATTGATGTACTCTAACCAAACTAACTTAAATAGCTTGTTAAGGGTTTAATAATCTCGGATAAATCCTAAGTTATTAACAATGAAAACACTGAGTAATCTCTATTAAGTACGCGGAATTTACTTAACAAAGCTAAGAAGATTTAACTTTATTAATAACTCTAAAACTGCTTTATTATGCAGATTCTTTAACAACTCTAAAACTCTAAATAATTATCGTACTTTAGGATTCTAAACACACATAAAACTCTTATCTCTAATACCAATCTAGGGGTCCTTTTATAGACTTAAGGATAACCCTAATCGGTTTACAATTCTTATCCTTGTATGTCAAGTAAACAATACTTAGAAAGTTCTAGATAAACATTACTTTCCATCTATTAATCAATTACAACCGACTTTAAGCTTTGTAGTACTTTGATGAATAGGCAGTACTTTGACTTTTACTTAGCAGTACTTTGACTTCTTTAGCACTTTGTCTTTCTGCAATACTTTGTTAATCTTCAGCACTTTAACTCTTCAGTACTTTGACTTTCTGTATCCCAACATAAACTATATTTCAAGTGTTTGTAATTAACATATAATAGGTTGCTTAATTAGGCTTTTATGTTTGCATTAAAGGCAAGGCTTATGTAGAAAGCCTATAAGCCTTGGCCCATATCCAATAAGGAAAGGAAAGGAACTTGTGTGTTGCCCTAGTTCCTTTCCCTATAAATAGTATTGTAAACCTTCCTTAGAAAGTTGGTTGTTCACTTCATTCAATATCTACGCATAACTCTTCTTATATTCATACGTGTATTGTTTGTGTTTGTTCATCCGCCCTCTATTCATCTATACTTCTTACATATTGATGCTTGTGTTACAATATGGTGACCTAACAAACTGGCCTAGATCTGTGATCAACAATCTTGTTCCATTACATAGTCCTTTTGTTGGATTTTATTCCGCAAGAGCATAACGGGAAGTTCCTTTTTTAAGTGAAGATCATGTGGCGCCATCCCTAGGAAATTTAAGGAATTCAGGAATTCAATCGGATTGTCTGTCGTTGCCTTACAAATCTCATATGCGCTGTTGTATGTAACAGTTTCCCTTTCTAACTGATTAAACATGTACTCGTTGATGGCATCAGCATCATCATTCCGAGGAGTAAGAATTTCCCTTTCTTCTAGATACAAATCGTCAGTTTGTCTTGTTATAAAATTAGAGTATGTGTCTTCAACAATTTGCCCAATAGGAGAATCCCATGATTTAATTTGAAAGGTTTCCGGGATGTCAATCTAAGTTGGTTCATCGCCCCCGTCTTTGCATTTTGATGGCAACGTGCCATCCCCCACAACCAAAACCCATCTATTGAAATCTTGTTTTCGAGTGTCAACCTGACCATTCTCACTATATTCTTTGACACGCATGCTACGTGTAAGGGTGAAGACCTTGCAATGCTTCCATAACTCAGATTGGTTGATGAAAGATTGAAAAATGTCAGCCTAGATCCATTTTGGGATAACTGGAATCACTTGTCGGAAGTCACCTCCCAGTAACACTGTGACACCTCCAAATATTCGACTCCTACACTCCGGATCGTGAAATCCTAAGATATCCTTTAGTGTCTTATCCAACGCCTCAAATGCATACTTTTGAGTCATTGGAGCTTCATCCCAGATAATTATCCTAACTTGCTGCATAAGTTCTGCCATATCTTTGTTTTGTTTTATGCCGCATGTATTGTTCTCCAATAATTCAAGCGGTATAACAAAACGGCTATGCGCTGTTCTACCTCCTGGTAGTAATAAGGAAGCAATTCCTACATAAATGGAGACACGTAGTTCAGCATGTTATTTTTAAGTTTATAAATTAGTATATTGTTTTATTTTAGTATTCATTTGTACCTGAAGATGCGACAGGAAACACTATCATACGTTCTGATCTTAACCTTGAAATGATAGTCTTGTAAAAAAAGTCTTCCCTGTTCCTCCTAGTCCGTATACAAAGTAAAAATTCCCTTTTTTTTATTCACAGAATCAATAACTTCTTCATATATTAAACGTTGTTTAAGATTAAGAAATGAATGAAGTTGTTGATGTTCAAGCATACTCTTATTCATATCATAATTCAACGCTTCTCTAATGAGACAATTGTCCAAATTGGTTAGTAACTTTGGGTTAGGTAGTGGTAGATCTTGAAATTCTGATAAAGATCTCCCATTCCTATTTAGCAACTCTTGGATTTCTACCAAAGAATAGTTTTGAAATTCTGATAAGCACTTCCAGTTTTCTTCCCATAACTTTAAAGGCCTACTGTCATCACAAAACAACAAAACTGTTACAAACATGTCACGTAGTTGTGGTCTGAATGCCCATACACTTGCTTTTGATATAGCATGCTTCCACTCTATGTCATAATTTAAGAGGCCATATGCAAAACATGCTTCCTTACATGTGGAGCATAATTTCTTGTTAACAATCAAGAGTTTTTCAAAATCTTCAGGACCTCTAACAATGTTTAACAACATTCTAAGATAATATCATTCTCCAGAAGCTGGGTGCGAGTAAAGAATCCTCCCAATGCACTTTGCTCGTTTCCTTTGTTTCCACATTTTGTCTTTCTCATGCCACACATAATGTATAGGTATCTCAACATACGTGTATGCCCTCGCTGCTGTATCACGCTTGTTTAATTCAAACCAATCAGTGAACATAGTTATGTCAATACCTTCCCTTTCAAGTAGGGCCGGTAGACTTTCGAGTCCGCGAGTGTGATTGCATTCTGATTTGGCAAGTGATAACTCAGTCTCATGACTGATGGGTATGAATAATGTATGTCATAGGAAAACAAACGCCAGACCGCCTCACATGGAGCTAAGAAATGACAATTCAAATAATTCTTTATTTCATCCACCTCTAAAACCTGGACATTTGCCAAATCACCATCGTTCCTAACATTCTCCTGCATAACAATTATAGCTCTATCAAGCCCTTTATTTAAGTACTTAAATAAGTATTTAATTGCCTTTGATCTGTTGCACCATTCCACACTAATGTGGGCCTGGTACTTCAAGAGGAGATAATGGTTGTGTGGAACCACATATCTGTTATTATATTTCAAATTTCCTTTAACATGGTGAGCTTCATTATCCCTTCGACGATAAATAGCATACCCATCAACATCAACTATTGTTTCTCTCACAAAAGGGTTTTGCTAATGTTTTAAGCACTTACCATCAACTGTACATAGGGCGTGCTTAGCATCTTTTCCGCAAGGTCCATGTAACATAAATTCAGTTACTACTTTATACCCTTCTGGATCACTTGTTTTTCATGGTATCATTGCTCTAATAATTTCATCAATCTCAGCTGGAGTTTTGCATTTCAAGACTTCTTCTAGCCAAAGTAGGATATGTGCGTGAGGCAGGCCATGCTTTTGAAATTCTATGACATACACGACTGAAAGGAGATGTAAGAAAAATGTAAGTTGATGCATAATTTTGATATAGAGCATTAGATATATTAAATGAAGGCCCAATTAAATTACTTGCCCCTGACTTCCTAAAAATATGGTGTGTCGTAAGATCATCCAACATTTTAGTCAGTTTAATCTTGAACACACGGGTTGCCTCATCTGGACAGTCATTACCTTTTTGTCCTGGAATGTGCTTTAACATTTCAGCAATCTAGGGCAATTTTGGATTGGCGGTGAAAGTGATGAACAGGTCTGGATTTCCATAGGTTCGATATATAGCTATATCATCTTGGTAGTTTGCCATCATATATCTTGGGCTGCCGGTAAAACTCCTTGGTAGAACGATTTGTTTCCCGATCCTTGCTGCACTTGTGTCACCCCTTGTTACAGCATCAGACAGGTTATGATATAGATCCACACGTAACGTATTATGATTTTTCCTTGTCCATTTAAGTCTTTGCTCCTCAACAGCCGTGTATGCATCCACCAGGTATTGTTGGAATAACCGCGCACTTCTAAGCAAGGTAGTACCTTGGTTATTTTGTTGTTGTATTATGTATACGTAGTAATCTTTCATTGTGAGACAACCCCTTATAGTCTTGCGGCCACCTGTGTTCTTATGATACGATATTTTTTTATTAAATCCTCCCACTCCATACAGGAATAATAATGGATATTGGAGGGCCATGTATTCTAAATGCAACTCAGAGGTACGTTTCAAGCCTTTACTCTTGTTACTTATAACAATATCCCTCGTAGGGATGCCATCACCAAAGTCGTTAGTAATGAGTACTGCTATTTCGGGCACAGTTGGGCCATTGTATTGTCGTGTTGTATTCCAACCACTTATTAGGCGTAGTTCAAACTTTGCTAAGTTTTCGGAGTCGCACCAATCCCTGTCCATTCGAAAAGCCTTGGCAATATAGCTTGATTGATCGAACATACAAATCAGGCTTGCTACTATATTTTCATCCACCAAGTTGCCACTATCGTTATCTATAAAAGCTCCCATTCGGTTCTTTACTTCATTTACAGTATCAAGAAAGTATAGTTGTGCATATTTGGGTTGACTACCTTGTGTAGGGAGTAGGGAACATATTCGATGATAGCTTTGGCCATTTATTCTAAAAGTATACAGTCCCCTACCTGTGTTAATTGAATTATCTATTATCGCCCCAAAAGATGTGTGGCAAAACATGCCATTATGTAGTCTAATATGTTCTTTGAATCCTAAAGATGCAAGATTGTTATATTCCATTAAGTTGTTAAGAGGGGAGGGTGCTTCATTAAATATGGGAAAAAGGATTTTTCCATCTTGGCAGAAAAGGAGAATTTTGGGTTGCTAGTGTTGGATTCTTTTATGCTTCTCTCTTCATACCACATAACCGCCTTGCAGTTTGGACATTCAAATGATGGAGGGCCGATATTAATGTAAACCACGGGAATACCTTGTGATAATAGTTAAACATTATTGCGACAAATAAATAATTAATCAAATAACATGCGTCAAGATTTATGACATGTATAATTACTTGCAGATGCAAATGCAGGTCCTTTTGGTTTATTTTTAGCTGCACGCAGATGAAATGGTCCTGTAATAAACACCGTAACGTAATAAATAAATTGATGAGATTAAAGGTATGTCAAATGTACAACATTTCTTAAGACGTTTTCAATTTTGCTATCATTCGCCGAATTAATGACCTTATGATCTTTTTTTGTACATGAATGGAGTTTTGGAAGTGGAAGCCATTTGGTTCGGTTGCAGATGTGTTGAAGTGCTCACTGTATGTGATTCTTGACCTAACAAACAATGTTGTAAATTCAAACTTAATGAATAAGGTATGAAATTTAGCTAGTTTGGTGTATTTTCATAACTCACATAAAGGTGTAGTATTGATGTTTACATGTAAATGATTCAACAATATCCGTCAGTTTTAAACCACAATAGCTATGTATTATGCCATCTTGGCTGACAATTTTTTTTGAATGAATGACCAAAAGATTTGTGCAATATACCTGACAAGGATGGATCTTCACTATCTGCGTCCCGTGATCCTATAACACACAAACAAAGATGGCTTTAATCAGATTAATAAATGGAATGTATGGAAACTTATTACATTGGATTGTAGTTTTGTTCATTTTTTATTTGAAGGATCTGATACACTTTTGTAATACATAAACTTGCAGATTTTTCAGCATATAGACTTAAGATGTCCAATAAAGCATCTCTTGGAATTTCTGCTGGTAAACTGATGCAATAAGTGTGCTAACCAATGAAAAGTCAGCCATCTATATAGCATGATAAGTGACTTTATGTTTTTAATATTCTTATTATTATCTTAAATAGATATTTCAAGTTTCTCAATAATTGCACACTATTGAAAGATAAAAGAAAGTAACTTAGATATTCATAAGTTAGTTTGGAACATTTATCTAAGCTGGGATCTTTCAAGCCCAAATCTTACATAAAATTTCCAACTACAACCATCAACATAAGCATAATTGCCAATAATTCATACTTCATTTTCAACATCTCATTAAATTTAGTTATTTAAAACACAATCTTCAGCTAATCATGCTCAGAACAGTCAGAAGCATAACCATCTTTAGAATTTGTATGTTCTGCGCTACTGGTTTCAGACCAATAATGTAACTCTGTAGCCGCACTTGTAGTTGGTTGGTTTGTTAATGACAATATCAAACTCATGCTTTTCCTTGTTTTGTATTTGGATTTGAAATAAAACTATCTCAACCTTTTGGTACTTTTGCTAAATTATAATTCAGGATTTTATTCTACATATTTATTTTCTTCTTGAAGTCTTGTTATGATTTGTTGGGTGTTTCCATCAACCTTTGCCCCTCCATTCTCAGCCTATAATGCAACATAACTTTGTGAGTAACATAAAATTAAAATGTTAACTTAAAATTTTATTCTCACCTGGATAGTGTTAATCAATAGTTGTATACTCCTCAGCTTACGATAGGGCCAGCGCTAAATAACCAGTTCTCGATAGCGTTTTTTGAAAATAGTTATACCAATATTGAACTTTTCTGCAACTTTTGCTACTAGCATGTAGTTGTATTGTGCTATAATTTCTCTAGTGAATGCCATGACTTTTGAATATGAATAACAACTGGATGAGTTGGGAAAGAGGGTATAATATCACTTTTCAAGGCCTAGGTATGTAGTTTAATAGGTTTTGTAACTCCTACTCATCCATAAAAACTATTTATTAGCTATTCAAAATATATTTTGTAACTAAATTGATGCATTTCCGTGACCCTTCATGTGTGAGAGTTGTTTATGAATATACTTTTTGTTGATCCATTTGTCCAACCAATATGTAGATTTAAGTAGTTGGATAATTATTTGTGTTAGTATGTGCCACGTAGATTCCAATGTTGATGGTTATATATTTATTGGTTTAACATGGTAAGGTTTTAAATAGATTGGTTAAACATATTGGTCACTATAAGTATATCTGTAATTGTGGCAAATAAATTTTCATATTAAAGTATCATGAGCAGGAAAAGCTAAACAAATAAGAGTGGAAGTTTCATTATACAATCCATATGCAGTGATGTGTACACAACATGGTAAGGTTTTACACAGACTAATTGATACTTGAAAGGGTTCAATAAGATCATGAAACTATGAATTAAGGGTCAACATTCTTTAAATAATTTAGTGAACTTGTGGGATTAGTTCACACCTGGTAATGGGTCAGGAGGTACGGAGTGTACACCCGCAAGGTCCCTAAACACCCTGACTCTATAGTGGTGAGTTTCAGTAAGTTAGTACTGGTAGTGTTGAGTTAGTACTGGTAGTGTTAAGTTAGTACTGGTAATGCTAAGTTAGTACTGGTAGTGTCATTGCTAAGTTAGTACTGGTAGTGTTAAGTTAGTACTGGTAGTGATAAGGTAGTACTGGTAATGTCATTAGAAATTTAGTTACAGTATATACATCATATTTTGGATCATTCATATATGAAAATAGGACACACTTATACATTATATATGGCATATTTTTAAAACGATAAGTAGGCAACCGTTGTTACAGATCATTTGCCCATTAAACTTAGGAAAAAAATAAAAGAAAAGAGTTTCTTGCATGCATTTGATGACCTGTCAAAAGTGGTCCAACCACTTTAGATCCATCTTTAAGGTACCTGAAATAAACATAAACAAAAAACACACACCCGCTAATTATGAAACATCGGGTCCATGTTGGGTATGTGGAATAAACCATCAAACATAAATAGAAATAAAAGGTAGTGTTATGAAAACAACAATAACAAACAATCCCCAAAACAGTTTTAATGTAACATATTGTTCATGTCCTAAGTGTTTATTTAAAGAAACGCTTGTTCGTATACAATGTGTTGAAATTCAACTTGAGTTTGCCACAACAAACCTGACCCGAAATTATAGAAAGGAAACAATGTTAAAGTGTGGACAAATTTTAAATAATTAGATATCAAAGGGTGTGCGGAACATGTCCTTACCGTCTTGGTTTCTTCCTAACAGTTGCCTTCTTCTTGACAATTTTGATGCTGGTTTCTCCTTGGTCAACATCAGCAGGAGTCATATCAATTTTGGCATTAGAATCTTCAATATCCAGCCTAGAAACAATGGAGATATGGTCGTTTGGTTGACTTTATTGTTGTTTTGCATTGTTTGGTAGACAAATATTATGTCATTTTCTTACCTCTTATTTTTCTTATCATCTGTAGGGTTGACATCATCATAAGGAATCATTTCAATCTCAGAATCCGAAACTTCAATATCCGGCCTATAAACAATGGAAACATGGTGAGCATGTTAACTGTGTTTTGCATCTTTTGGTACGCAAATATTAGTTGCGGTGCTAACCTTTTTTTTCATATCCTCTCTCAGGCTTGGTTGGTGTAACAACTGATGGGGATTTGGATTGTGGTATGGATGGTGAGCCTGAAATGACGCTTCCATCATCAACAATGGTTGAACTTGCTGTTTCCGCCGACGGTTGAGGCGGTTCAACCGTCCAGTAGGTAAAACTTTTGAAGCTTGCATACTCATAGTAAGTATGAGTCTTGATTTCAAACACATGTGTTGTACCAATGAGGTTGGCTATACCAGGTGGTAAGTTTGCATGTTCTTCCAAAGTCTGCAAGGTAAGAAGTGAGCAATGGATATTGGAATTGAATAGAGAACTTACAAATATACCTCGTCATCTGATAAGGATTTAAAAGGTACACTTTTGAGGGGTCATTTAAGCCCTTAATCGATCACTTTTGTATCCATTACTACTTAATTTCGTCCCCTTTCACTTTTTAGGTCTCTTGAAGGCAAATTGCTGGAATGACACTTATTCGGAAAAAAAGGCGCGAATATATGAAGAAAAAGGCCAAAGTTGTAACACCCCCAATTTCGTTATATGCAGCGGAATTCAAGCTGGGTGTTACTTCATGGCACAACAGTTATATCAATAGAAAACGAACCCTAATTGAGTCATTTTAAAAGATTTATCATTCGATTTATTTAAATATCAGAGTTTACAAAATGAGGTCCCAGTGGTTTTACAGTTTATTAAATACGTTTTCGAATGATAAATATAGCCTTCTTGAGTATCCGTGCCCTTCTGTCCACAGAAAGTTTCAGACAGATTTTTGGTAACTTCAATTGGTCATAACTTTTGATTCATGTACTCGTTTTAAGTGATTCAAATTGCTACGTTTTCCTTATAAAATCCTTTTTAACAGTATGCAATTGATATTAAAAGTTAAAGCCAAATAGGATGAGTTTAATAGACTTACATGCTTGGGATTTGACAAGAACCAAAATGAGACCAAATGGATTTCTAAGTTGAACAATACTTCTTCCTTCCTCCTAGGCTTTCCTATGCTCTTCCTTGGCTTCTACTAAGACCTCATAATCAGAGATTTCTGAGTGTGGGTGTTGTTTGATGAGTTTCGAATAGGTGTGAAGAAAAAGAATGAATGAGGGTCGATTTATATAGGGAAGGAAGCAAGGGTTTCTTGAGGCTTTTGGAGGGTCCAAGTCACCATGTTTAGGAGTAAGTGACATGGTGATGTGGTGTATTGGAGTGTGGGAGATGGCATGTGGTGAAGGTGAGGGTGGTGTGATGTGGTAGGGGTTTTAGCCAAGAATACTTCCCACAATGTTTGACCTAGTTGAAGTTCTAAGGAAACAAGGTGATGTGGTAATTTTTGGTGTAAGTAAATATTGGTGGTTAGGGTAATTACAAGTAATAGATGCTAAACTAAATGTATGAGGTCTAGTTCAATTCTAACTAAGGGTAACTAGGGGGCGTTAGGCTTAGGGGGTAGTACCTAGGGCTTAGTGTGTTGTACATCGAGTCTAGGTGAAGTAGTAACTTGGTTTTAGGGCTTAGTTGAAGTTAGTTTATGTATTTAAATTTAATCTTATGTTAATGTAGCTTATGTATATTAAATAAGTATCCTTTATGCATAGGATACTTGTACCACAAGCATTAGAGAGTTGTACATTAGGTTTGAAAACTATAGGAAAGTTAATTTTAAGGGCTTGTGCAATATAGGTTTGTATCATGTGCTTTAAGGTAGGTACATTGAGGTTTATAATGTGATTTTATGTAAACATTAAGCTTTATGCATTAAGGACTTGTACTCATGCTTAAAAGACTTGTACTCTAGGTATAAAATGTTGTACTTCAGTTTTTATGATTTGATTGTGTAAAATCATTGTTTATAATAAATTAGGGTTTCGTGAAAACTCCAATAGATAGAAAACGTTTGGTTTGAATGATTAATAATCGTACATTTATGAAATAGCGTAAAGTGGTAAATAAAAGTTGAAAAATTTTATACTTGACATATAAGGAATGAACTTAAGACATTCTGGTGTTGGTAAGTACATTTATTAAGAATGTGAGTTACGCTATATCAGTTAGTTGTTGTGATTAGATAAACAGATAACGTTTTAAAAAACATTTGACGTGAAAGATGGTTAAGTATTCTTTAGTTAGAATATCATACAAGTGGAAATTTACCGGTGGTTACAAAAGTCAAGAATCAAGACACTCAAACTGTTGGAGCAGAAGCTGACGACATCACAGCCAAATAGCGACGCCGTCGCGACACGTTTCGAGACGACTCAGAGTGCAAATTGCTATTTTGCACTTGACGGCATCAGGTTTAAAAGAGTAGGGCGTCACAACTCAGACGGCCTAGATTTGGATCCCGACGGCGTCAGAAGATGAAGCCGACGGCGTCACAAGCATAAGGTGACGCAGTTACAACGTTGACGTGGCCAAGGCAAAAACCTAATGGTGGCGACCCGAGGGCGTCACAATTAAAGGGTGACGCCATCGCATATTGTAACTCTATATATAGAATTCAGATTTTCAGTATTTGAGAGAGGTAGTTTTTGGAGTAAAACCTAAGGAGAACTTTGGCTGTCTTGGGCAGTATCTTAGGGTTCCATACCCTATTTTACAACAAGATAAGTGATTTACTTCATTAATTCAATTATGTCTTCAATTGTTTGTGTGTATGCTTGCATGTTTTCCATGTCCGGCTAATTTACTTGTGTGTTTTCTTAGATCTATGAAACCTAGGTATTGAATATTGATTGGTTGTCTCTTATCTTAAATGTGATTGACCTAGTATTGCGATAGGTTATTCGTTGTGTTTTTAATGCTTGAGTAATCTTTGTGAACATTAGTTTATAATCACCTAGAGTTATTGTAGTCTAAACATCCAAAGATAACCTTAGAGTTTGTTTATGAATGCTAGAGATTTCATAGGCAATAACCTTAAGGTAGTCTCAAAGAGTTAGGGAAAAACGCATACCCTACGACCTTAGATGACACAACGCGTTAAGAATAAGGACGTGATAATTCAACCATCAATAGGAGATAACTAGGGAGTAATAGCATCTAAGTAAACACATTTTTAATCATCATAAGAGCACACAATAATAGACATAGATTACACTCACCTTAGCTTAGTTAAATTAGATAAGTAGAGTAATCGGTAGAAATACCAACCCCCCCAAATCCAATACCCGTAGATTCTTAATTTCAATTTTTTAAAAATATAAAAAAGAAAAAAAATAATCTTCCTCGACCCCAACCTTAGCGTAGTAATTTCTCACTAGCATTCCTATTCCCCTAGAGAATGATATCAATTCCCGAGGCTTACCCTAATACTACACTACAATGATTAGGTTCACTGCCTAGGGTGTTGAAAAACTTGCTCGATGAAAAGGAAGTTTGTTTGACCCCGAACGCGCGTTGTACGCGTATCATCATCCTCTTGCAATATTGATTCTACTGGGAATTTGACCAATTCTGTTACCGGCTCATCAAAAAGCACCACCACGGTATGTTCAGTATCATCGACAACATCAATTTCTAGGCGATACCTGGAGACAGCATGTTGCAAATGGTATGTATCAATATGAGTCAATTTATTTATTTCACATGAACGCATACATTATAGGTTGTAAACATAATATTACCTTATTACTAGGTATTTGAGTGGCTTATCGAACGCATCACACCAAAAGCGCCCATCCTTTCTAGATGCCCCTTTTTTTCATGTTTCGGATCCACATGACGAAAAATTCCACCCCTTCCTAGTCCGTACGTTTTCAATCCGGGCCTTACAGAGGAAAGTTGCCGACCATGCAAGAATAATATATTTCAATATTATACAGGGGAATGAGTCTAGAGATATGGAGGATGCGAAACAGCACTCACATCATTTTTCCTGTTTTGGGGGCATATGAGCAGATTCTCAACTGTCCCTGGACTTGGTTCAGAGTTATCTGCATGTGACACTACTTTTGAAGACTCCACACTGATAATAAACATGTCAACAATGTTGATAAGTTTCTGCATTCTATGAACTTTTCAATAATAAACACTAAATGCATACATATTCTTACACGGTTTCTGATTTTAATCATTTTATTGCAGGGATCTCGGCATCATCCAGAATCAATGTAGCTGAACTACTGGATAAATACAACTTATCTGGAAGGTAACATTAAAAGATAAATTAGCATGTCAAACCTGGATTAACATGAATAAGACTAATAATCCAGGCCAACTCACTGTTATACTCTTTTGCAAATGTTGATGTCAGGACAACATGACACATGCCTGTATATTTTGATTTCTTCTCAATCAATATATCACCATGGCCACCCCATAGAGTCGTCCGTATTGGTTGGCCCCTTGATGCATAGCAGATAAAATTACAACAAACGGTAAGTTCATTGATAGATATTGGCAAATAACTCATCAACTTTATAACATCAACTGTAAAACAAACCTATAATTGGCTAGCTCGAAATCAAGGTTTTTCCTGCCGGTTCTCATGTAATTCATCCTACCTAAATTAGTCACATACCCTGAAACATCTAAAAGGTAACAAATTTTATGATAGTTTAGCAGCACGATTTAAGGTAAAAATATAAATGAGCTTACATAAACATTTAGAAATTACCAATGAGAGATATTTGTTGTTTGTAGGGCCGAGGTTATTAAAATTCACCAGTTGAAAAGGATACCTGACAAACCCTTTTGGCTTGACAATGACTTTCCTTATGGTTGTGGCTCCATCAAACTCTAGCATGAAGGTATCATCCATCCTAATGCGAAATTCATCCCTGTTATTAATGACCACAAAATTCTTTACCGAGTACACACTCCCCTCTTTTAACCGCAAGAAATTGTGAGCCACTGTTGCCTTTGTGGTACAATAGATTACATTACCCTGCAACAAAAGGATATGTAACAACGATTGTCTACTAATCGTTTTAAAAATATGCTATATATAATTTATAAGTGTGTCCTATTTACATGTATCAATGATCCAAAATACGAAGTATTTACTTGATGACGTATAGCATGTATAACAGGCCCACTTGGCCCAATACGTACTATACATATACTGGGCCCTGGCCCAACAAAAATAAAAATAACTACGAACTCTGGACCAACAGTAAGCCCAATAACCAAATTGGTTATAGTCCAGACCAAAAGACGCACGCAGGATATTTAGCAGACCGACCCTCTAGTCGCTAAAGGTATCCTGTGTTCGCATCCGCGATTAAACACGGAACCATGCCCAACAAGGGTTCGGCTCCGGCAACTAACTACCATATGCGAGTAACTAGGAAACCCTAGAAGTAAGCCTCACCTATAAAAGGGGCTCTAATCCCCATACAAGGTACAAATTTCTCTCTCATAATTACACACACATACTCTTACTTTCTCTGACAAGGATATGTACTTACTCTCGCGCCGGTGACTAATCGTGCGGTCCGTCCCCACGGTAAGGCTAACGGTTTATTCTTCTTGTGCAGGGATATCAATAAAGCTACCTGGATTAGTACAAGATCAGCCCGCTGGTGGCTTGTTAGCCCAACCCAACAAGCTACACTAATACCAATTACAACCCGTCACACTTTTTGTACTAACAAGTTGGCGCCATCTGTGGGACCCAGTACACAACTGTGTTCTAGAAAATACTCACCATGAGCACTCGGTTTGAGCCAACTCCCGCTCTTGTGTATACATTGCGGAGTACAGCGGAAAGAGAAAACCACACGACTTCGACGGATCTTGAGGGCCCTGCGTCTGACGCAGCCCTCTGGAAATATTGTGACAAGTATTTCGATCAGATCTTACCTATTGTCACGGAGAGAGTTCGGAAACGGGAGGAAAGAGCCAAAGCGGTAAAAATCCGGACGGATTCCCATAAAGCCTCGCATCATCATTAGTCGGAAATACCAACTGGAATGAGAGACTTGCGGAAACAACTCGAGTCAATGAAGCGGCGGAACACGCAGGATTGTTGGGAATAATCCGTTACCATGGATAGTTGTGGTTTACACTGCTCGGATTAACACTAGCTGTGGAAACGTATTACCACTGCTGGTACATTATTACCACTGCTATTAGATAATGTTTAGTTAAACGCGTCTAGATAAGTATATAATAGATCTTGTGTATATTCTATAATGTTAGCTTTATATTTATCTTGTAAAGGACTCCTTATTGTATAAAAGGAGGTCCTAGGTCATTGTCTTAGGTACTTGTCTAATTACCTACATATTACTCATAAAGGCTTCAAGGTGTAACCCTAGTGATAAGCAAGCTCACTCGTATTATTCATTAATAATATTTTAGCTTAAGTTTTGTGTTTAATCTTTGTTTACATACAATACATCATACAATCCATCTTCTAAGTATTACTAAGTAAATTCTGCGTGCTTAATAATATTATACAAAATATCATTGACACAAGGTGTGTGTCCAAATCCATCAAGTGGTATCAGAGCAAAGGTTCTAATATTTTGTTTTAGAAGATCCAAGGAATTAGCTTAACCTACTCACTCAATTCAATGGAGACGGAAAACAACCAATCAAACTCTTCTACACCAAGGCTACCTAATCTCAAACAAAATGAGTTTGAGATGTGGAGGATACTGATTGAGCAATACTTTCTCATTCAGGACTATGCTCTTTGGGAGATCATTCAAACTGGTGATTCTTTCAATCCTGTGACTAGTACTGTGAAGGTTGGTGAAACAGATGTTGTGAAACTTTCTGTGCCTGAATCTAGTAGTGAAAAAGCTTGCAGGAAGAATGATCTTAAGGCTAGAAGTTTGTTGTTGATGACTCTTCCTAGAGATCAGATCATTGCATTCAGCAAGCACATGACTTCTAAAGAACTGTTTGAAGACATTTGCTCAGTGTTTGGTGGTAATGATGCTACAAAGAAGACACAAAAGACATTGTTGAAGCAAAGTTATGAAAACTTCTCTGCTTCAAGCAATCACTCACTTGATAGCATCTTTACCAAACTTTAGAAGATTGTTACACAATGATTTGTGTTTGGCATTGAGGTAGAAAAGGAAGACCTCAATTTGAAGTTTCTAAGAAGTTTTCCTTTAGAGTTTCAAACTAATGTTACTTTCTGGGAAAACAAATCAGACATAGAAACAATGAAGCTCAATGACCTTTACAACAACTTCAAACTTATTGAGCAAAGGTTGAAGAAGGAAGGGAAACTTGGTACAAGCTCTAGTAGCTTGGCATTGTTGTCAACCTCTGTTGACAGTGATGATTCTGAAGATGACAGTAATGATGATGTTTCCATTTATGGTTCTAAAGTTTCCACTGGTAATATTCATGTTACCACTGCAGGTTCAAAGAAGAAGGTTGCTAGTATTGGAGATCCTACCTTTTACTCTTTCATCTCTACTCAAGTAGATGGCTCTGTCTTAACTCATGAAGACATAGAGCAAATTGATGAAGATAACTTGGAAGAGATGGATATTAAATGGCAGATAGCTCTTCTTAGCACGAGGGCTAGGAAATTCTAAAAGAAGACTGGCAAGCCTATTCATATCAATGGAAGTGAAACTGCAGGTTTTGATAAGAAGAAAGTGGAGTGCTTTAACTGCCACAAGTTTGGACATTTTGCTAGAGAATGTAGAAGACCAAAGACCAAGGACAACAGGTCAACTTGGTACAAGCAAAAGAAGGAACGAACTATGGAAGAACCAAAGGCAATGCTGGCTATTGATGGTGTAAGCTATGATTGGAGTTTCATGGCTGATGATCAAGAAGAAGAACATTCAGATGCTATTCTTGTTGCTACTGAATTTCCTCTTATGGCGTTCTCTGACTCTGAGGTACAAAACTTTGAAAGTTGTTCTAAAACATGTAGGGCTGCTAAAGAAGTTGAAAGGCTTAATGATTTATATTCTAATGAAAGACAAGAGTTATATACTGCTAATTATATTGTGTCTAATCTTAGGAGAGCTATGGCAGTATTAGAAAATCAAATAGAGCACTATCAGGAAAATGAGTCAAAATATAATGATGATATGATTCTTCTTAGAAGAGAGGTAGAATATACTACAGCTGTGAATGAAGCATACAAAAAGGAGCTTGAAAAACTTCAAAAGAAAAATGAAAATGTCAATTTAACTATAGACACATGTTATCATCAGTCTAAGTCAATTGATAAAATTTTGAATGCTCAAATATATAGTAAAGCTAAGTCTAGTATGGGTTATAATACAGTGCCTCCACCACTAAGAGGTGTTCCATCACCTCCAGGTATAGATTTAGCTCATACAGGACTAGAAGAGTTTAAGGATCTTGAAAGAGAATATGGTCCTTTAAAGGACACAACTGTGAAAAATGAGAATGAGGTTAAGTATGATAATGATGTTTTTGAGAGTGCTAGTGACTCATTTGTTGTTGATGAGAATGTTAAAAAGAATGTAGAGGCTTCTATCCCAAAAGTTGTCAATACTGTTACAGAGGAACCTAGGAAACTAGTTAATAAACCTAGACCAACTGTAAGGTATGCTGAGATGTATAGGAATAAGCCTACAGCTCCTAGGGGTAACCAGAGGAGTTGGAATCATGTTAAATCTCAACAACTAGGTAGTGATTTTGTGATATACAATAAGGCATGCTATATCTGTGGTAGTTTTGATCATTTACATGCTTATTGTGACTATCATGTTGGGAGAAGAGAAATCCAAGGGAATAAAAGGGTGAATTCTAACATGTTTCAAAATATTTTACACCCTAATTCTAATTGCAAAATGGTCCCAAGAGCAGTTCAACTAAGAAGTGGCCTCAAAACATTTGCCACTGCAAAAAATGTTAACACTGCTCACCCTAAGTCACCTGTTAAAAGTGCAAACTCCAAAACAACTTTTGCAAAATCTGCACAAATAGGGAAAGGAACTTTTCAGGCTAAAAAGGTTAATTATAACCAACAGTGGGTGCCTAAAAAGAAACCAGCAGTTTCCACTGCTCATTCAAAAGTTACCACTGCAAGGGTTGTAAACAAGAAAAGGTGGGACATGGGCAATGCTTTGTGTAGGACTCAGACGTTGAGAATGGAAACCTAAAGGAAATACCTCTACAACCAATCCCAATGGTGTATCAATGACCTTTGATAGATTTAACTATATTGATACACGAGGCAGATCCAAGTCAATCATGGCTTGGGTCCCCAAAAGAAACTAACTCTTTATTCTTATGTGCAGGAACATCCAAGGACAAAAAGATCAGATCAAGGATATACAGATAGTGGGTGTTCAAGGCACATGACAGGAAACAAGTCATATCTTTCTGATTTTGAGAATTATGATGGACAATATGTCAGTTTTGGAGGTGGAGTAAATGGAAAAGTTACTGGTAAAGGAGTTATCAAAACTGGTAACTTGGACTTTGAACCTGTGTACTATGTAAAAGAGCTAAAGTACAATCTTTTTAGTGTGTCACAAATGTGTGACAAGATGAACAATGTTCTTTTTACAAAAGATATGTGTTTTGTTCTCCCTAAGGATTTTAAGATGTCTGATGAAAGTCAGATTCTTTTTAAATATCCTAGAAAAGGCAATCTCTATAGCTTTGACATGAACAACATTGTAGCTAAAGATGATTATGCTTGCTTGCTTGCAAAGGCCACAGTGGATGAATCTGTGTTATGGCATAGAAGACTTGGTCATGTTAACTTCAAAACCATTAACAAGATTGTCAAAGATGGTTTAGTGAGAGGTTTACCTCAGAAAAGATTTGAAAATGATCAAACCTGTGTGGCTTGTCTTAAAGGAAAACAACACAGAGCTTCTTGTAGGTCAAAGCTAGTTAACTTTATTGCTCACCCACTTCAAATTTTACATATGGACTTATTTGGTCCTACATATGTGAGCAACTTGAATCTAAAGAAATATTGTCTAGTGGTAACTGATGATTTTAGCAGGTTTACATGGGTTTTCTTTCTTGGAACCAAGGATGAAACAACAGGCATCCTCAAGATCTTTATCACAGAAGTAGAAAACCAATATGATATGAAAGTTATAATCATTAGGTGTGACAATGGGACATAATTCAAGAATAGAGTTATGGATGATTTTTGCAGAGATAAAGGTATTAAAAGAGAATTTGAACTCCTCAACAAAATGGTGTTGCTGAGAGGAGGAACAGGACACTGATAGAGGCTGCTAGAACCATGTTGGCCGATTCTAAATTGCCAATCACTTTTTGGGCTGAAGCAGTTAACACTGCATGTTATGTGCCAAACAGGGTTTTAGTGGTAAAGACAAAGAACAAGACACCTTATCAATTATTTAGGGGTAGACCACCTATCCTTGACTTCATGAGACCATTTGGATGTCATGTATCTATTCTCAATACCATAGATTATCTGGGCAAGTTTGATGAAAAAGCTGAGGAAGGGTATTTTGTTGGGTATTCCATGGTTAGTAAAGCTTTCAAAGTATTCAACTTAAGAACCCAAAAGATTGAAGAGAATCTGCATGTTGAGTTCCTGGAAAACAAAGTGAATGTCAAAGGGACTGGTCCAGAAAGATTGTTTGATCTTGATACTCTAACAAATACTATGAATTATGTGCATGTTTCTACAGGAACATCTTCTTTTGATTATGCACGTTCAGAAGAGTTTCTTGATGATGATGAACCAAGCAAAGATCATGCAGATGATCAAGATGAATTCGGTCTACCTCTTTGGGACTATGGAGATAATGATGATATACCAAAAACTGGAGATGATCATCCTTCCAGTGATTTGGGAAAGGAAGGAGATAGTAACTTGAATGCTGAAAATTCTGAAAGCAATGGAAATTCCGATTCCACTGTTAGGCAAAAAGTTTCCACTGCAACACCAGATGTGGAAATTACAACTCCAGTTACTGAGGAAGCTCAAGCCAATGATGTTGAAATCTCAAATATGCCAAGTGAGATTGCAGTTCCTCAGACTCCCCACACTTCTATTCATAAATCACATCCTCTTGAAAATGTGATTGGGGATGTCTATTCACCTGTGAAGACTAGAAGACAAACTAAGCTGCCTGATGTTCATGGATTCATTAGCAAAATATATGAATCTAAGATTCATGAAGGCAAGAATGAATGTCTCTTTATGTGTTTTCTGTCACAAATGGAGCCAAAGAATGTTTACAAGGCGCTTGAAGATGAAATTTGGGTGGAAGCAATGCAAGAAGAGCTGCTCCAATTCAAGCTTCAAAAGGTTTGGCTGCTTTGTTATTTGCCTTCTGGCAAGAGGGTAATAGGTACTAAATGGGTGTTCAAAAACAAGAAGGATGAAAGAGGAATTGTTATCAGAAAAAAAGCTAGGCTTGTGGCTCAAGGATACACTCAAGAGGAGGGTATTGATTATGAAGAAGTGTTTACCCCAGTTGCACGAATTGAAGCAATAAGGTTGTTCTTAGCCTATGCATCCTTTATGGGCTTTAAAGTCTATCAAATGTATGTAAAGAGTGCTTTTCTATATGGGCAGATAGATGAGGAGGTTTATGTCTCATAACCTCCAGGATTTGAAGACCCTGAATATCCTAACAAAGTTTACAGGGTAGTTAAAGCTTTTTATGGCTTGCATCAGGCACCAAGGAAATGGTATGAAACCTTAACCACTTATCTTCTTGCTAATGGGTTTCATAGAGGTATAGTAGATTAAACTTGGTTCATCAAGAAAGGCAAGAATGATATCTTGCTTGTTCAAGTGTATGTTGATGATATCATTTTTGGATCTACAAAGACAGAGATGTGCAAAGAATTTAAGAAGCTAATTAAGGAAGAATTCAAGATGAGTTCTATGGGTGAACTCACATTCTTTTTGGGACTTCAAGTACTAAAAAGTCCAGATGGTATTTTCATCAATCAAGATAAATATGTGGCTGAGATACTGAGAAAGTTCAAGTTCACTAATGCAAAGTCATCAAGCACCCCTGCAGACAAGACTACACATCTACTTCTGAAGGAAAATAGTGGTGAAGCTGTTGATGTGCACATGTACAGGTCTATGATTGGTTCGTTGATGTATCTTACATCATCTAGACTAGATATCATGTTTGCAGTGTGTGCCTGTTCAAGGTTTCAAGTTACTCCCAAGTTCTCTCACTTAACTGTTGTGAAAAAGATTTTCTGATATCTTAAAGCATTTCCTACTCTGGGATTCTGGTACTCCAGAGATTCTCCTATAGATCTAGTTACTTACTCAGATAGTGACTATGCTGGAGCTAGCTTGGATAGAAAATCTACAACAGGTGGATGCCAATTTCTTGGCAACAGATAAGTGTTATGGCAGTGCAAGAAACAAACTATGGTGGCTAATTCTTCAACTGAGGTAGAGTATGTGGCTGCTGTCAGTTGCTGTGCTCAAGTTCTATGGCTTCAGAATCAACTTTGGACTATGGGTACAATTTCATGAATACCATCATTCATATTGACAATAGCAGTACCATTTGCATCATTAAGAATCATGTTCAACAAACAAAGACAAAACATATTGAAATTAGACACCATTTCATTAGAGATTGCTATGAAAAGGGACTAATTCAAGTTGTCAAAATTCATACTGATGACAACTATGCTGATTTATTAACAAAAGGCCTTGATGTGGGAAGATTTCAGTACTTGGTAACAAGTATTGGAATGTTAAATCCATAAACTTTTTGTCAAAATGTTCTCTGGTGTTGAGGGGAGGCTGTTGGGTACTGAAATTGTTGTATGAGTTTCTATATATATTTGCTTGTAATCCTGTTTATGTTTTTATGAAGCTTAGATGGGAGTTGAATTTAAAAGGTGTATATCTGAGATACACAACAAATGGTTATTGATTCACCATGTCTTATCCACATAAGAATCAACTAGTCTAGAGCAAACGGCTACTGGTAAAGACTAGACAAATCTGTTTATGGTTGATAGTTTACCAAAAACTATATGGTTATCAACTCTCCATATTCTTTATGATTAAGAGTTGGCTAGTCCATAGCAAACGGCTCATGGTAAAGACATATTAAATCCGGTGATAGCTGGTAGTTTTCTAAAAACTATGATAAGAGCAGTCTTGTTATCACATGATTTTATTTACCACTGCTCTTTGAAATTTTTGTGAAAAAATTTACCACGCCTAGTTCACAGTGTCCACTGAGAGTGTTATTTTACCGCTGTTGTTCTAGCCGTTACAACTGATTGTGTCAGTAACTTATTTTTCACTAGCCGTTGAAAGTAACCACTGATTGCCATATATATAGGGTTAAAATTTTAATGAAATTATCTTCTTTCCATATTGTGATAACTACTTTCTAAAGATAATTTTACTTGCGCAATAATTCTAAACGCTAACCCTATATATCCTTCTCTCTCAATTGGCTAGTTATTCTTTCACTTCTTACTGACATAATATCGTTTTTCATCAAAAGTTTCTATGGCACCTTTACAATTTGCAGATGAGCACAACCTAGTGGCCTACCTATAAAAGTCTAACGAGAAGAGTGGCCATGTTTTCCATCAGATTGTGGACTTTCTCCATACCACACATATAAGGTATGCTTTGCTTTTAAAACCCACAATCTATATCTCTCAAATCAAACAGTTTTGGACGTCTGCTAAGTCCATAACACTTGAGATTGGGGATACACATGAAACAGTGGATGCTCCAAGAGCCACTGTGGATGGGGTAACTATTGATGTTACTGAGGATTCCTTGAGGAGAATTCTCCAATTGGGTGATCTCAATGGTCTCATCACATTACCTATGCCTGAAATTCGTGATACTTTATCATCCATGGGGTATGATACCACTGACAAAAAGGCTACTTTCAAAAAGAGTGGTTTTTGTCCCCAATGGAGATTTTTGATTCATACTCTGTTGCATTGTCTTAGTCCAAAGAAAACATCTTATGAGCAATTTAGTTCAACCATGGCTTACCCTTTGGTTTGTCTAGTCACTGGTAAGATTTTTAAATGGTCAAATTATATTTTTACAAGTATGAAAACAATGTACAGAGTAAAACAAAATTTTTAATGTATCCAAGGTTTGTGCAAGCAGTGCTTAATGAGTTTCAACTGCAACCCCATACTAATATTTATGAGATCAGTTGCCTAAAGCCTAAAGTTTTTCAAAATTTGAACAAAGATGGCAATATGATTTTTACACCTCTCCTTCCCAACATGCTTGCTAAGATTAAAACTTAACAACACACACCCATAATTAATGTTCCAAACATTGATTATACTCCACCAGTTTCAAACACCTATGAGAGAAGGTCTAAACAGCCAACTCTTCTCATGACAACACAGCAAGTTTCTGAACCTTTTGGTCTAGGAACAAGCAGTGGTGGTTCTAGAATTCAACCTAGTCCAACTAGGTAGGAATCTGAGCCCCCATGATTCACCTCTCCCAACAGGTAACACAGATGGAAGTGCTGAGGGCAGTGGGTAACAATTGGAATTGATGGTTTTGTGTACAAAGTTAGCCAAGCAGGTTGAATCTCTCCAGAAGGATTTGGCACATGTTAAGAAGCAGCATGCCAAGGATGTTAAACACTTAAAGGAAGAGATTCAGACCTTAAAGGAAGAGTTGCAGGGGTTGAAAAAGCACAAGAAGACTGCAAAGTTGGTGATTTCATCTTCATCCTCACCTACTGATGGTGATTCAACTGATCATGATTTGGGAAATTCTCCCAAACAGGGGAGGAAAACTGGTGTTGACACTAAGGGGAGGCAAATTGATTTTGAAGATGAAGGAGATACAAATAAAGGAGCAAAGGAAGCTAATACTCAAGGAGAGCAACTTGATGATCAAGACATTTTCTGTACTGCAACTGATTTTACCACTGATTCCATTTCCACTGTAGAGCCAAATATTGCCACTGCAAGTGAAGAATTTGATAAACTGAAGAAAGACAAAGGTAAAGCAGTTATGGAAAGTGTAGAGCAAACTGGAAGAAAGATTTCAAAGAAACAACAAGCACATATTGCTCTTGATAGAGAAATTGCTGAAAACTTTAATGAAGAACAAGTTGCTAAAAACAAAAAGCTTGAACAATTGAAAGTTGCAAGCTTTTTGGAGGCTAAAAGGCTTTATAGATTGGAAAATCCAATTTCCACTGTTCAACCTACAATTCTTAGAGAGAAGACTCCAGAGTTTAGATACGTTCCTACTGAAGAAGATATTGAGTTCTTGATTGCTAATAATCAAATAATCAAGAAAAATGTAATTGACCTGGTAGCTGATGCATCCTTAACTGAAGAACAAAGAACTGCTCAGTTGAAGGATTTCATTCAAATGAAAATCAATCAAGCACTTGAAGATGTGATCAATTCAGTCAAAAAGGGTCAAAAGAAATCAAGACAACCTACCAAAGCACAAATTCTTTCATATATGAAGACTTATTGTTGTCATGTTGGTGGTTGGAAGAAGCATCAATTCAAAGGAATGCCTGATGATCAAGTTGAAAAAGCTTACTACAGAGTTCAAAAACAAGATAAAGCTTTTACTCCAATGGGCTCTGGAGAAGAAGCAAGAAGGATTCCTAAATTGAAAAGAAAAGCTAAAGAAAGTGATTCTCATATTGTTAAGAAGACTAAGGTTGCTGAAGAACAAGAAATTCCTACTGAGAAATTCACTGAAGAACAACTGACTGGAATGATTGTGATTGTAGAAGAAGATTTTTATCCAGAACCACTGCAAATTCGACATCCTATCATTGATTAGGAAGTTTACATTGCTAGCAATTTTGCTCCAACATGGAAGATCACAAGGCTAGGTGGTGAAACTTCATCATTCATTCAATTTGAATATCTTATAAAAGCTTTTGACAGAGATGACCTTGATACACAATGGAGGTTAGTTCAAGAAAGGTTTAATGCTCAAGATCTCAAAGACATGAAGGAAATGCAGTTATGGGTGAATCTTAGAAGGCTCTATGAACCTAATGTTAATGATGATTTCTGGAAGTTCTCATGCACATGTCCTGGCACTAAATGGTTTTACTATGATTCATGTGAAGTTCATCATGTCTCTACAGCAAATGGAGTTGATGCATTTATGCTTGCTGAGAAAGAATATCCACTCAGAGCTGGATCTCTCACTGTGATGTTATGTACTACTATAAGAGTTCATGAAGACAATGAGAAGGTCAGAGCATTGTTACATAGGCTTCAAGATCAATGTTCCAGAGCCATACAGAAGTTAAGGAAGATGTGAAGTGTTTGGTTGAATTCCCCAAATCCTTGAAGATAATGCATATTGAAGAAACTTATTGATTTGCAGAGAAATCATAAGTTTAGGGGAGGATTGTTGGGAATAATCCATTACCACGGATAGTTGTGGTTAACACTACTCGGATTAAAACTAGCAGTGGAAACGTATTACCACTGCTGGTACACTGCTCGAATAATCCATTAGATAATGTTTAGTTAAACGCGTCTAGATAAGTATAGAATAGATCTTGTGTATATTCTATAATGTTAGCTTTATATTTATCTTGTAAAGGACTCCTTGTTGTATAAAAGGAGGTCCTAGGTCATTGTCTTAGGTACTTGTCTAATTACCTACGTATTACTCACAAAGGCTTCAAGGTGTAACCCTAGTGATAAGCAAGATCACTCGTATTATTTATTAATAATATTGGAGCTTAAGTTTTGTGTTTAATCTGCGTTTACATAGAATACATCATACAATCCATCTTCTAAGTATTACTAAGTAAATTCTGCGTGCTTAATAATAATATACAAAATATCATTGACACAAGGTGTGTGTCAAGATCCATCAAGGATGGTAGTGGTCGAAGACGTACCCGGTCTAGGTCACCTAAAAGGAAAGAAGACGGACGGCAAACAGTGTTCAAAAGGCTGCGCAAAAGTGCTCAACCAGCCTGCCATGTTACTGAAAGAAAAGAAGAGTGCTGCCACGGAGACTCTCAATCATAACGGGTAAGACAAGAATTCAGAAGGCATGGAACTGAAAAAGCTCGGTCACAGAAAGTGGGCAACTGCTCAGGAGATGGGTCAAAAGGAAGCGGATGTCGAAGGTCCTAAGTCTGAAAGTGAAAACCAAGTGATAGGAACGATGATGAACTGGCTAGGCCTGGGTCTGCAAGGATACTGATCCGTTCACTCCACGTATCTGCTACTTTGAGATGCCAACGAAAACACGAATGACAACAAACGTGAAAACATACGATGGGAGTGGAGACCAAGAAGATCATCTTAAAATCTTCCAGGAAGCCGCAAAGGTAGAGCATGGGCCATGCCAACTTGTGCCAAATGTTCCACTCGACACTAACTGAATCCGCTAGGGTCTAGTTTGACGATCTCCCGCCAGAATCAATAGATAGCTATGATAAATTGAAGGAGGTTTTCTTGGCTAACTTCCTCCAACAAAAGAAGTGTACAAAAGATCCCGTATAACTTCATCACATCAAGCAAAGGGAGGGAGAGCTAACGGAAGAATTTGTAAAAATGTTTAAAGAATAAACCAAGGACATAAAAGGAGCTCCAAAAATTATGAGAGTCTCAGGATTCATGCATGCAATCACCGATCTGGAGCTGATTAAGCGGTAACATGACATAATCCCAAAGTCAATGAGCAAAGTAATGAATATAACCACCTCCTTCCTAAGAGGGGAAACAGCCGTAGGAAGTCGCGAAAGAAGAAGGCCCTGGGTACAAAGACCAACATAATGAGCCGCAATCAAGTATCGACCAAACTTTAAAAGAGAATTTAGAAACAAACCAAGAACCAGAGAAAGGAAACAAGGTTTCCGCAAACCAAGAAAACGTTTTAGGTAAATATCGACACAAAGGAGAGCAAGGTCTCCAAACCCGTTCCCAACCATAACAACCAAAGAAAAGACTGACGGAAAATTCTGTGAATTTCACGGAAAGGCAAGACATACCACGGAAGAATGTCTACATTTAAAAAAGCAAAGAGAAGAAAGGAAGAAAGGGCCGAGGATAAAGGTTGAAGAGCAGCAAGAAAAAGTCAACCACTGAACTTCACAAAAAGAAATCATCATCATCATCACTCAAAAACTATTCGTAAAAAAGACGAAAACACATCTAGAAAAAGATGAAATCAGAACTTCAACAAGAGAAGAAAATCAGGAATTCCAAATAAAATAAATACAAGTCTAGACATCCCTACCGGAATAAATGAATGTCCTGATCCGATAAACTACAATAAATAAATACTCAAGAGGCCCAAGCCAAAACACAAAGTAAGGAGGCGAATAATTAAAAATAATAAAAAGAGCCAACCATCGAGAAGACTCAAGAAGCAAGCACAAACATTGAAAAAGCGCCCTGTTACATCAAAACAATCGTGTTAATACAAATAAGCCGTAAAAACATTTATTATATTTTACGATCTTCTAATGTTTTGTCGATAACAAATGTAAAATAATTTTAACGAAAATAAAATACGTAAATGGTTTGAGCCAATAGTTTTCTAACACACTGAAGTTTTCACATAAAACACTAAAACAAGTATAAGATATTTTATGATTTAAATACATATGTACAACAACTAGTGTTAACATATTGGGTAAATATATACATAACTAGTATTTATTCTATAAATAGTGAGTCATTTCTTCCTTTTGGGTTGCCACTCCCACACATACTTTCCCCAAGTATTGTAACCTTCTAACCACAGATCCGAAAGGATCTTTATATGTAGTTTATCTTTTGTTTTTGTGTTATTCTCTAGGTTCCTCTTAAAGGCGAGATCACCACCTCTTAAAGTCGAGCAAGCTCAAGTCCATGAGTTGCCAAGCTTCGTCATCATCAAGACTACTGAGGTTCTCTTGTTGATACTTCTTTCTTCCTCCATAGAAGTGTTGTGTCCAAGGCATTAGTGAAGGATGCCGAAAGAGTCAAGATGAAAGAATTAGTGAAAGGTGCTTAACGTCCGTGTCAAAAGCATTAGTGAAGAATGCTAACGGAGTCAAGACGAAGGCATTAGTGAAAGGTTCCAAGCGTTCGTATCAAGGGCATTAGTGAAAGATGCCTAGGAGTCAAATCAAGTGGCATTAGTGAAGGATACGAAGGTCGTATAATCGATGAGGTGCATCATTATACAAATAGTGATAGTTTGTTTCGAAGGATATTGATATCCTTGATGGTGTTATAATAAGGAGTAGGTCTCCTTTGGGGTTAGGTGTTTTGTAGTGTTGGGTAATAGTTCCTCCACTGTAATGTTACTCGGTACTTAGCCTAGTACTGGATAAAGGGTAGGCGTTGTGGTAGGTGTGGTTCTCCCTTGTGAAAGAACCCGGTGGTTATTCTTGTACCGCAAAAAGACTAGGCGACGTTGTGAAGGCTTCTCCGCCATAAGGAGTTGGTGTCGTGTAGAGATTACGAACTCTCGAGTAGGTGACTCGAGGAGTGGAGTAGGGCAAGGAGGGTGTCCTTGTAGCCGAACCACTATAAATACTCGGGTCATGGTTATGTGCTTCTTACTCTTTATCTTTCATTACATATTTATTATATCTATCTATCAATGTCCAACATACACATGAAAATGGATTGACTTAAGTCGATCTAAATATTTGAAAACGAAGTGTTAATTGGTAAAACTATTCAACCCCCTTTATAGTTTTCCACAATTGGCATCAGAGCTTCGTTACCAAGTTTCTTAGAGTACGTTGTACTTTAAAAACTTAATACGATTCGTGTATGTTTGAAAACTACAAAGAAGAAAATCTTTTAAAATAATTTTCTTCTATGTTGGATATTGATAGATTTTTCTAACATTTTTTTTCAAGAAATCTTCATGCTAGGATCTCTCCAAAGTCTTCATTTGTATTCAAAGAAGAATGAAGTCAACCTTCAAGGAAGAACCTAAAAAGTAATCACAATCTACTTATTCTAAGTACAACTGATTACTTTAAAAGCTTATGAAGTATTTTCGGTCTTATGGTCTCCTTAAACCATACCAAGAGCATAAAGGTATGTTTACTTTACATTAGCTAGCTTACATCTAAATGAATATGTTGATACCATCTTTTATGTTAGAAGTTAATAATTGCTAGTCTCTTAAAAGTCTCTTTTAGCCACTTTCCCGACTTGCTCATCATCGGGAATAGTATTCCTCTTGATCTCGTCAAACTAACGTCGTCGTCATAAATAGATCCTTGATAATCAAACTATCAAATCTCGTTGACCAAACATCTTCTCAATTAAAAACCTAAAAACTATTTTTGTTCCATAAGCTATTTTATAACTTATTATAAAAATAATGCCAAACACCCTTTTTCTATCTACAGTAGCCGAATCCCTCTAGTTAATTCAAGGGATCCAGGGGAATTGTGTGACATATACGCCTTTCAAAATCAACCCTGCTCATTTTCCCTCTCCTCACAAAACATAAAAATGACCTAAGAGCTGGTTTCATCTCCATAGGACTCCATATCCTCAAGCATCCATCTCTAGAACATCATTGTAAGTAATTACACTAACATGGTATAATCTTCATCATCTTCATCCTAGGGTTTATGGTTTTTCAATTTTTCTTAATCAATTGATAAAATTATGTTTTTCAAAATTAATCACTAGAAAAGGTTTTCACATTACTAAGACTACATTGGGCTTACAACATTGTTAATACAAATCAAAACCATAAACCTATCTCAACAAATTTTGCCTAATTGGAATATTTATTTTTCTAGGACCAACCATGCCTAAAGCAACCCAACAAGACCACCATGATACCGTCCATTACCTCACCCAATAATATCAAAAAGAGGGCTTGTCAAAAACCAATCGCAAAGTCTTCAAAAGACTTGAAAAATGACTTATCAACGAAGGTCGTGTGGTCAAGGAATGTTTCCTTGAAAATACCGACATTCGGCAAGTTTTCTCGGCAATCAACTTTGATTGTCTTCTTGGTATTGATGAAAAAATTTGTCCGTTTTTCATCTTTGAATTCTACAAAAGCGTTAGGATCATTGGAAACATCGATGATAGCATTTCAATTGCCTTCATCATCAATAAATGAAACTTCACTCTACCTCTCAACACATTTGCTCAAATCCTTCGCATTCCTTGCTCTTGATTCCAAACCAATATACCATACTCCTCTTGATGAACCCGAAACCGTTCGAGACATTATTTTCAAAGTTAGAGCTGACCAATCCCATTTCAACCGAAACAAAGAGCTCATTCACCATGATCCCTTTCAAATGGAACTCTTTGAAATACATCCCATTTTTAGAAAATGGGAAGAAATTCTTAGGGAAAACGTCATTAACTTGGTCGGTAACAAAGACCATCCAAATGCATGTCTCGTGCAAATGATTTATTGCCTTATTCACCAAAAGCCATTTAATCTCGCCTATTACATGGTCAAGAGAATGGCCGGGGTATTTAAAGTTGCCAACATGGTACTTCCATATGGTATGCTCCTAACACGACTCTGTAAGTATGTTAGTGCATTGCAACCATCACCTATCAACGATGATCATTTCCTTTCTGATCACGTCATGGTACCTCTTACCGAACAACCCTCTAAACGGTTCATGGTCAATGGAAGAAAACCTAAGGCTCTTCCGAACTCCTCGGACGAAGAAGAAGAAGTAAATGTCAACCCCGAAGCTAACATCGACTTAGACCCCATTGCCTACTATCAACAATTTCCAACTCTTCCAAACGAGACCGCGGAATTCAAACAATTAAAGGGTATGATCCAAAACCTAGCTAACTACGTCATGAAGTCGGGAAAGAGAAAAAGAAAGGATTGACAAAAGAGACATTAGAATTATGCTTGTTTTTAAACATTTGGTTTATGTATGAATGCTTATGTTTTGTTTTAGCATACTAGTTTGTGTTAGACTGGATATGGTCATTACTACTCTTATCTATGATATGATTTAGGTGATAACAGGCTTGTGTTGCTGTTCTTTGGAGAAGAGTTTAATAGAAATTAGTGTATATAGTATGGTGCAAAATATGCATTTCTTTCTGTGATGTTTCTGATCTGCAGTTGCCATATCCCTAAGATTATACTAGACGGATCCCTCCTTTGAGGGAACCATGGGATCTGTGATAACAGATGAGCAGTACAGATTCCCACACATCAAAACAGCTCACTAGATAACTTCACATTAGCTAAACATAAGACCTTAGAACCACCTAAGTCTTCTTCAAACATTAAAAAGCTTCACACTCACCCATAGCTAACCTAGTATTAAATTCAAAGTGCTTTTGATTTATCAACTCATCAAAACTCACCATATTTCTACTTCAATACTCACACATTTTTTCTCCCATCTCAAAACACTCAATTTTAGGAAATTATTTCTAGTCATCCTTATCTCAAAATGGATCAAAAACTAGTTTTTCAATTCTTTTATTTTTTAGGGATTTTTCAAATTTTATCTCAAATTTACATCTGATCTCTAGGATCATTTATTATGACATGACACCTTCAAAATTCCTAGTGTCATCCATGAACACCCATTGGTGATCATAAAGTCTTATTTTCCTTCCATAAAAGGCAATCATTAGCTACATCACTCATTGCCCTTGATCATTTAAGTACTCTTTCATTTAAGATACTTAGGAAGACTGAAACACTCAAGCAGGTATAGGTGTTAGACTTCACAAACATAATCTTTTCCTTTTCTTTGCTGCTGATAGCCAGATCCCTAGGATTAGCCTAGACGGATCCCTCAAAGGAGGGAACCGTGGGATCTAGGTGACAGATTCATGTCAAGTCTAGCTTAAACAATAATTTCAAGCTCATCTTGCTAACTTGAACACTCCATCTCATCTTAATTAAGTCCCTAGATCACACTAGTACAAAAACGGAATTTGATCACGCATGGTCGAAATGGAACGGCCACACATTCGCATATTTATGTGGCTGAAGGTACAAAAATTGACAACATTTACTAATTAGTCACACATGAAAATTTTTATTGTGTGACCATTAGAACTGTATCGCCACACAATTGAACATTGTGTGGCTAAAGGTATCTGGTGATTTTGTTTCAGATCATTTAGCCACATATGAATTTGGAACGCGTGACAAATATAAGTAACCTTGATGCGTTAGTCACATGAAGTAATTTTTTGTGTGTCTAAATCATAGAGTCAAGTTTTGTCACACATTATTTAAGGGTGACGGATATGTTTTGCCAACTCTTTAGCCACATCTGAAATTGGAACAAGTGACAAATGAAAAGTAAGGTTGAAGCATTAGTCACGATATACATATAAACAGTGAGAAATATATGTCACACACTTGAACACTGTGACCAAAAGCCATATATGGTCACACTAAATGTTTTGTCACACATTCGTTAAGTGTAGCCAAAATCAAGTACATATGTTCACGTAAGTTAATATGTGTGTTTAAAGTTTAGTTTGTGTTAGCCTGCCAAAAGCTAATCTATAAATTCACATTTGCTACTAACACCGTGACCAAAGGCCATATATGGTCACGCTAAATGTTTTGTCACACATATTATTTAAGTGTAGCCAAAATCGAGTACATATGGTCACGTAACTTAATATGCGGCCTTTGGATGATCAATAGTCACTCAAAATACACATTTCTTCACTTTAAACACCATATGGTCACACTTATTAGCACTTTTAGCCACTTTATGGTTAATTGTATGTGACTAAATACCCAAAACAAACATTCTTTGTGTGACTAAATGTTAGAAAAGGCCACACAAACATAAAATTCATGTGGCCATTGGATGATCAATAGTCATAAAAAATACACCTTTCTTCACTTGAAACACCATATGGTCACACTTATTAACACTTTTAGCCACTTTATGATTAATTGTATGTGACTAAATACCCAAAACAAACATTCTTTGTGTGACTAAATGTTAGAAAAGGCCACACAAACATAAATTTGATGTGGCCATTGGATGATCAATAGTCACACAAAATACACGTTTCTTCACTTTAAACACCATATGGTCAAGTTTGTTGCATTTATTGGGCTGTTAATGAAAATGTGGGTTTGTAGGTGATGGCTTTTATAGTCACATTGATATGAACACACAAACACACACATTAACAATTGTGCAACACCACAATTTACTAAACTTGGATAAATCCAAACTAATTATATATATGAAGAACTTTTTAACGACGAGTACTTGATTGTTACTGCGGAATCTTAACAACAAGCAAGAAGAACACAAATACTATTTCACTAATAAACTTCTTTTATTAATATTTCTATTCGTCTAAGTACAAGTTTGTTTCACTATACTTTAGGGTTCCTTTATACACTTAGGAAAACCTAGTATACAAAACGTGTAGAAGGATATAGATATCGCTTCCTAAGATATCTCTACGCATACATATGCCTTCCCTAAACTCTAATAAACTATTCTGTTTTTCATAAATAGAACTAACTACGAATACTACCAGACTTAACTGTTATACTGCCAATATTATTGCTGTTGAGCTTTTGATTCAATTAACCTAAAAGCGATAGCATGCATCATCCTTTATTTCACCTAACGCTTCTTCTCCAGCATAGCCACTGCAAATACTTGTTTGGAAGCGGATACTCCACTTCTGTAAGCATATAAAGAATTGCAGTTTCTAATTCCAAACAGTGCACCTGACAAGTGTAGAAATATCTCCATCTGATCACTTGTTCTTGAGAGGCCAGCTTCCACATTTCATAATCAGCATCTGGTGTCTCAAACATGTTCTTTAAGTCACCCCAGAGGACTCTTTCATATTCCTCTTCAGGTCTCTTGTCACCATGCTTCTCCATCATCAGCTGGTACATGGTCTTCAAATCATCCCTGGACAAATCACTCAATAAACCAAGAAAGTTCACATATATAGTGTCTGTGTGATTTTCCCTTAATATCAGGTAAACTACCTTTTTCCCATTTTTGATGATCTGAACCTTTGCAATCTTAGCAGGAAGTGCTGAACCTGTAGGAATGGAGCCCATGGTAAACTCTTCGGATGACGGTTCATCAACCTTATCCTTCATGTACTCTTCCACTTCCTTCTTAACATTTGTCTTATCCTTTTTCACTCCTTTCTTTCCAGTGGATTTCTTCCTTGTCATATTCAAAACTGGTTGCTTAACCTCGGCTTCCTCCTCTTTCTTTACAGTTTTTGGCTTATCACTAAGTTTTTCAAGCTTCAGCCAACCTTTTCAGTCTCTGCAATCTTCTGCTTCTTAGCATCCTTTGGTTGAAGATTGTAACCCTTCCTTTTAAGCGTTGAAGCTTCCAACTCTGAATCCATTGGAATAAATTTTTTATTTTGGTACAATACTTTTTCAAATTCTGCTTTTAGTTCATCATTCTTCAATTTCCTTAACTGGCTCAACTTTCAGGTAGGATTCCATTGACTTTTGACGTAGTGGATCATATAATCCCTTTGCTCAGCTTTGGTCAAGGGTCTGTTCATCCTTTATCTTTGTCTCTGCTCTCTGAGAAGCCTCTTCTTCTCATTAATTAGCTCAACCATTTTACTTGCATAGTCTTCTCCGCTAATATCAGGAAGGATATCTCTGTTTACTAATAATCTGGCCTTTATAGTATCCCATTCTTCATCAGTGTAGAATTTGGCAGATTGCTCAATTTCAGTTTTCCTTTTCATTTGTTCTTCAGTTAATTGTGGTTCCTCCTGCAGAATTCTGGCAATCAGCTCATCATCCCTTGTTAGTTCTGCATGTTTAGCTTCTTCAGCCGCATCCTCTGCTTGAATCCTAGCAATCTCGGCTAAGCTAGCTTCCTCTTCTGTGAGTTGCTTCTTGGTCTTCACTGGCTCAGAAGATTCTTGCACTATTCCTTTGCCTTCCCTATGCAAAAACTCCTCACCAGTTACTACGGATCACTACCAGGATTAATATGTTCAATACTTGTATTAACTTCAGCATCAAAGCCAGTATTAAAATCTTCATCAAAAACATATTTAATTTCAGCACCACCAGACTTATCTTTAGTAAAGTCACCAGACTTATCCACTCCACTAGAACTTGCAGCTTCTTTACCCAGTCTCTTCTTAAAGGATTTCTTGTGACTGAAATTCTTAACCAAGTTTTCAGCTGCTTCCAATCCTTGAGAACTAATTTGAGTTTCCTCAGAGCATTCCTCACCTTCTGAGTCTGTAATGTCTATCCCCGTCTGTTTGAATTTCCCCTCCAATTTCTTAACTCTTTTGCGAGTAGTCCCTAGTGACTTCTCGGTCTTCTTCAATTTTTTCTCAAACTCATCAACCCTTGAAATCAGTTGTGGAACCAGTTGAATTAGATCTTCCATAGATAAGGAACTGGGTTCTGCTGTAGTAGTGGGTGTTGGAGGTTGTGGTTGGGGAATCACTGGTGGTTCTTCCTCATGGACTGAAGGTGAAGGTGGTGGGGGTGTTGGTGTCCTCTGTTCAAACTCTGTTTTTTCTGGTTCAGATGTAGGTTGATCCTGAGCTTCTGATGTAGCAGTAGGAGATGGAACATATGTAGATATACCTTCAGGGTCAGTAGCAACAGAAGGAAACATAGTAGACAAAAGTGGCTTGTGTACCCCTTTTCATATTACCTAATATCTTTTTAGTGAAAGGGAGAGCAATGTAAGGATGTTTGATTGCTGTTTCAACATTTAAGATCATTTGCAAAAATCTTGGGTACATCAAAAACTTTTTCTTATTCTTGGAATTAGCAACCATGGCATCAAAAATCATTTTTTAAAAATTGAAGAGTCTGCCAGTGGAGAGACAGACCAATGCAGAAGCAATATTGCTTCCAAATTGATCCCATCCACCACTTTTAGAGCTCATACAATGTAAAAGATGATGCATAAGGAAACGCCATTGTGGCGTAAAATGACTCTTCCAAAAAGTGAATGTTCCATCTGTTAGATATCCAATATTTTCCAATCCCACGAAAGAGGTCATTATTTGCCAACATTGAAATACCGAGGCATCAGCCAATTAAAGCTTGCTTCTGACTGATTCCTCCGTGATTGAATACTCTAACGTATCAATAGTTGCATTTAACTCTAGTGTCCCATCAGCAATAGTTCTAGCAATAGCAGTCTGCCAAAACTGTTTGACTAGGGAATCATAGATAGTTGGATTATGAGTAAGGGCATACCTGATATGACTACCCTTTAGAAAGTCCACTATCTGCTTGAAGCCTGTGCTTTCAGGCTTTTCAAATCCCACTTGATTGTGCTTGTCTACAAACTTTAATTGTACCATCTTTTATGTTAATTGAAGTACTTGGTAGTGTAAGGCAATTAGGGTTTAGTGCTGGTAAGGAGACTTAATCAAAATAAAAGAATTAAACTTTTAAAGATTAGGATAAAGTAATTAAAGGATAAATATGAATTCTAAAAATAAAATTATCCATATAAATACTTCTGACCACCTAAAATTAGGTAACGGTACTATTTAAGTACAAAAAATCTTTTTTTAATTTTTGCACTACCGGACTAAAGAATGGTCAAACGGACTTAAAATGACATCACCAGAATTAACTCTGTACTATAGCACATCAACTAGCACAGCTTCCATACATCTCCAATCTGTGAGAATTCTTGCTTTTCAACATATCCTTAAACAAAAAATATACCTAACAGATTTAACTAATATTAAGTCTTGTATTATAAACATAAATCCTTAAAAAAGTACAAAAATCGAATGTCTATATGCTTTAAAAGAGTGAAATATGATAAAGGTAGAGTGTGACAACTTGACCATAACATGGTTCACTTGGATTTTCGTATAACAACACCTCCACGGTCGGTTCGATAGTAGTCAGTTCGTGATTCGTTACCCAAGTCACGTCGATCCACACGTGGCAATATGTTATCATTGTGCTGGTGAATGACGGTACTAAATTCCTCATCGGCTTCGTCATACTTATCTTTGTAATTCTTGGGAGGTGTCTTAAACACAATAGAAATTTTTTTATCTACCTGGTCTTTCACATAAAACACTTGTCGTGCTTGTGCGGCTAATATGAACGGATAAACCTTGTGGCCTAAACTATTCAGGTCAACCAATGTACACCCAAGAGTAGTATCGCGTTTCACACCACCAGCTTTGTGATTAACCCAGTCACATTTGAAAAGAGGAATTTGCATGTAACGGTAATCTAGTTCCCATATCTCCTGTAAAACCCCATCATAATATGATTTTCTTGCGGTTGCAACTTCTTTAGGTATGTTGATGAGTGTCTAAATACTCATCATTTTTGTACAATCTAAACTGCAAAATCATCTGAAAGCACTCAGAAACACATCAAAATGATCAAAATATCACAAACAAGTGTTTTATGTGTTTTAAATGCAAAAATATCAAAATCAGATGAAAAATGATTCAAGTTTGCTAAATTGGCAGTTTTAGTCCCCCAAGTTTTAAAAGTTGTCAAATCTAGTCCCTGGAATTCAAAAATATGAAGTTTTGTCATTCAAGGTCCCTGAAGTATTCTAAGTTATCAAAAATGATTCTTGAATGATTCTTTGGTCAATTGGCAAGAAAGGTCCCTAAACTTTGGAAAATTGCAAAAGTAGTCCTTGGATGTTTTAAAATGGGATTTTATACAAAAGTTATCCTTGTACTATTCATTTATGGCAAGTTTGGTCCTTGAGAGAGCATTGGAAAAAGTTCAAGTTCAGTCCCTCATATTTGGCAGTTTTACACTTTTGGTCCTTGATACTAATGCTAAGCCAAACGGATCCAATATCCAATCCATGGCCCAACTGCTAGCCCAAACCTTTGCCCTTGACCCCCCTTTGCCCTTGACCCCCCTTTGCCCTTGAGCCCCAGGTCAGATTGCAGCTTGACCCCTGCCATATCCAATTTTGGACCCCCTTATTATAATACCACGGGTCAACAAAGTCAAAAAAAGACTCACCCCCGCCCAAAACAGCTAGTACTGTTCATCTCCCTCTCTAAACACTGTAAAACCAGAAACCAGAGCAGTTTTCCACTTTTTCAACCTCACTCACCTTACCTTGTCCCCTCCACCTCCACTAACACCAAAAATCCTTTATTGACTCAAACCAACTCCAATTAATATCAAAACCTGCTTTGAAGAATTTTGGCGCCAAAATCCAAGTGGACGGATATGATGGTTCTAGCCAATCCAATGGCTCAGATTTGGTGGGATAGATTCAGAGGACATCAGAGATTCACAAAAGTCATTATATAGAGAGAGAGATGCAATGTATCATATCTATCTAGTGTAATTTACATTTTCCTTAGTCGTTTTTTTTATCTAAGCTTTCAAGTGTATGTTTTTATTTCCAAAATACTTTGTTTAAGTATCTCAAATGTATTAGAATCCTTTTTAATAAGCAATTTCAAGTTTTAAATCATATCTCAAGTTTATGCAAAATTTCATGTTTATGCAAAATTTCATGAATTATCAAATGTTGTTGTTAGATGTTTGTATGGACTGAACTAGATCACTTAAGCTCCTAGAAAGCTTAATCAAGCTTTTAGATACATTTAAAATCAGTTTAGAATCAAAAACAGAAAATCACCAAAAATCCAAATTAAATAGTTGAAAAATAAAAAATCACAAGAAGATGGTGTACACAGCTGGAGCAGGGTAAATCATGGATGGCCTTGGTTTAGTAGCTTAGTGGTAAGCTAATAGGGGTATTCATTGGTTCTGATTCTCAGTTTTGAGCTTGGAAGTTTTTGTAAGCCCTTTTGATCAATTTGGCATTTTACTGTTGTAGCTGTTAATTAGCTTATATTTCTGTTCCTTAGTAATCACTAGTCATAATTAAGTATATCTAAGCTTTTAAATCAGTAGGTTGTTCTTTTAAATTTGTGTTTTGTGAAAATTCCATTTTAACAGTTAAACTAGCTCAAGTCTTAATTCTTGGTTTTATGTTGTTGTCACTGATGGTTCATGCTTCATTAGTCTCATGTAATGATATTATAAGGTCTGAGATAAGTTTCATGGTTTTAATCTGTGCTTTACTTTGAAAAAGTTTTAAAACATTTACTTAAAAGGTGTTTGGATTTGCTTGCTTGAACTGCATTAGATATTGTTTGTGTTGTTGTTTGTTTTTGCTCTGTGTTATATAAGTGTCTAATAACTCATATTAGTTAAGAAAACTAGTTCTCATTTGGTGAAAAGTCAAAATCTCATTGGATCAAATCTCTCTTGTAAACTGTTTGATTTTTATGATCTATGATCATGAGTTTGTGTTTATAAGTTGATAATCTTGCTCAAATCAGTCTCTGTTTACCTTAACATAACATATTCAGTGCTTAAGATCAATCCAAAGCTCATCTTGGTCAACTCTTTTGTTTTTCATAAAAGTCAAAATTTCTCATTTGGTCGTTTTTGATTAAAACAAATATTTTCATTGTGTGTTCAATAGTGAGTTTTAGCTTAAAAGCTCTTAGGGTATTATAGTCTAGTTGGTAAACAAAAATATAAAAATGCTAGTTCTCTGTTAATCAGCTTTTTAAGTGCTTATTTTCTTGATTCTTTTGGGTACCTAGTCTGTTATAGTGCCCTGCGTGCACAGCTTGGTTGGTCAAACTTCATAAGCTCACCAAAAGCTCTATAGTTGTCCAAAACTTGTGATCCTTGGTTCTTTGGAAAGCCAATCTGGTCATCTTGAGGTCCCAAGACTTATTTTTCACTTTTTAGTTTGTTTGCTAGGGCTGCAATAAGCCCTAACTTTGTCCCATTTTCTGTTTTTTACCACAAATAGCCAAGTGCTTATTTGCTTGTTTATATATTTTCAGTGTGCTTCTCTGTATCTCTTAGCTTCATTTCAGTTCATGCAGCTTGTTTTCATCTTATTCTAGCTTTTGTTTCAGTGTGTGAGCTTGTTTGAGCTTATTTCCACCAAATAAGCTCTTAAGCTAACTGTCATTGATATTAAGCTCCTCAAATGCACTTATTTCAAGTTTGTAAATTTTTGTCTTTGTTAAAGTTTCATAATATCGTATAAAGTAGTTTTCAAAAAGAAAATCCAGAAAAATCTCAATTTAAAATCAGTGATAGTGTTTATTTAATATTTCTTAGCTTTTTGATTTTTCTTTTTAGCTTTTTAATAAGCAAATCCTGTTTTTCTATTTTTCTTAGTTTTCTGTCATCATATAGTATTTTTAGAAAAAGTTTCATAATTTTCCTAATCTTTTTAGTATTTATTATAAATTTAAATAGTTAAAAATAGTAATTAATTAGTAATAAATAATTAAAAAGCATAAAAAATATATTTTCAGTTTTAAAATTAGTTTTATCATATTTTAGATTTTTCCAAGTTAAAATTTCATTTTTCCAGGTTTATTTTATATTTTCTAGTATTTAAGTGTATTTTAAATAAGTAATTAATTAGTAATAATTAGATAAAAAGTGTGAAAAATATATTTTTAATTTTAAAATTAGTTTTATAATATTTTAGAATTTTCTCAATAATAATTTTATTTTTCTAGCTTTATTTTGTATTTTCTTCTATTTTAGAGTATTTATTAAACAGTTAAAATAATTTTTAATTAATAATAATTAAATAAATAGTTATAAAAATAATTTTCTTTTTCTAATAATTTTATTTTATTTTTAGGATTCCAAAAATGTTATTTTCATATTTTTAGGTCTTTTATTTCTTAGATTTTGCTTTTTATTTTGTGCGTATACGTAGTTTTTAAACTTACGTTTACGTTTCTTTAATCTGATTGTTGTGCTTTCCAATTCTGTTCCCAATTCCATTCCAAGTAATCAGTAGTGTAATTTCTTAATCCAAAAGCTTTATTGATCACTATCCTTAGTGATCACTCTATCATCTGAGTTTGTGTTTTGCACACCATTGAGTCTCCGTGGGACTAAACGACCCGGGAATTCATTCTATTCTCCAGGACTTCATTGCATTTGTGTTTTAAGCAGTTTTAAGCTTCTTACGGTTGGCCATTCACAAGTGGCCAGCTTGTGTGAGGTAGCTTGACTGCTTTTCAAGACATATCAAATTTTACGCCACGCTGCCAGAGAGGCTTTAGCGTGTGTTTAGCCATTTTCAGACCCATCTTGCTTGCACATAACCCATCATTTGTAAAAAGTTTTTTTGTAAAGTTATAAGAAAATCCAAAAAGTTCATTAACATTTTTCCTAAAGTGTTAAAACACCAAAAACATTATAAAACAACAAAACAATCGTAGCGTTTTCTATCTTGTATTGTCTTTAAGGTGATTCTTAAAACAGTACGATTTGGTTAAACGAGACGATCCCAAAAATATTGTCCAAAAGTTTTTGAACCCATCAGCACAAATCATTACCTACGTCTTTTTAGTGGTACTTAATATATAAAAATCAACCACCGCAAATCAAGGCAGTGCACTACCTAACTGGGGGTGCGACCATAATAAGTTCCCGAACATCAGATTTAAAACTTGCCTTTGTGTCACTTGTGATTTGGTGTACCTTTTTCAAAGAAGCCATTTCATTTGTGATTATTGGTTAAGTTCACTTGTGTTTTGCCTCATTTGTTTTGAAAATTGATTTTTACACTTAGTGCATGCGCACTCGTTCTTCCAGTTCTACAAGTCCACTTTCAGAGCTTGGAAAGATTCCTCAGAGACGTAGAGGACGCTCGCCTCCTTCACCATGATGAGGAACGCCTACCACCACCACCTCCCTGTCGAAATGGCGTAAGACAAACCTATGAATGAGCTTCTCCAAGCACCCATCGAGGGTTACGGAGATGCCATTGTTGTCCCAACCATCGTGGCTGACACTTTTGAGCTCAAAACCGGGTTGCTTAATCTAGTAACCCAAAGTCAATTCTTTGGTTTTGAGCGGGATGATCCTCATGCACATTCGATGGTTTAACAAGATTGCATCTACCATCAAGTACAAGAATGTCCCACATGAATCTATCAAGCTTCTTCTTTCCCATTTTCTAGAGGGACAAGCCCGAATTGGCTTGAGAAACAACCCCCTCGTTCTATTGAGACATGGGAAGATCTAGTCACCAAGTTCGTTAACAAGTTCTATCCTCCATCCCGAACCACAAGTCTTAAGAATGAGATAATGAAATTTTCTCAGAGATTTGATGAATCATTCCGGGAGGCATGGGATCGTTACAAAGAGTTGCTTCGCAAGTGTCCGCATCATGGTTTTACCAAGTTAATGCAAATGGATACTTTCTATAATGGTCTCAATCAGACCAATCAAGACTCTTTGAATGCCTCAGCGGGAGGTAATTTCCTGAGCAAGACCACAAAAGAGGCCTTGCAGATCATTGAGAACAAATCTCGTGTCCGTCCTTTCAGAGCAAAGACATATCGTCTCATGCCGGACCTTCTTCTTCTTCATCCCCAGTGAGTACATCTAGCACCGATGCTAAGATTGACAAACTCACAGACATTGTTCAGGCTTTGGTTCTTGCTAACCAGAATAAAGTGACCTTCACTGCACACCAACACATGCTGAAGTGAAGAAAGTCGAGAGTTGTGTTACTTGTGGTGGTCCTCATGCATACTACAATTGTACCGCCACCGATGGTAGTCCATTTGAGGCCAATGCTCTAGCCGGTAGTTCACATCAAGGAGGTAATCAATACCGCCCTCAAATGAACCACACTACCGTGCTAACATTAATCAGCACCACCCTTTTAACCAGAATCATAACATGCAAAACCGAATCGAACCAACCAAGAATGAACCAAGGTTATCAAAACCAAGGTAATTTCTATCCTGGACCCAATCAAGGTTTCCAACATCAAGGAAACCTTAATCATAACAATTTCAATCGAGGGAATCAGTTTCAGGGGAATGTGAATCCTAATCAAGGGAATTTTGGCTATAATCAAAACATACGGCCTCAATTTATACCTCCAGCTCCTCCCTCATTCTTCCTCCAGCACCATCATCTCGATGAGTTACTGAAGCAATTCATGAAATCCCAAGATGAAATGAACAGTTGTTGGTCACCAAATTGCTGATCTCAAAAGTCTTTAAATGATCGACCCTCGGCTCGTGGTACTTTACTCTCAACACGATCGCTAACCCGAGGGGCGTATGCTATAGGCATCACAAAGAAGTGGTGTTTCATACACTGGACCTGGCTGTTCCTACTACCTCTTCTTCCATCTTCTCTCCCTAAGGTAGTGGAAAGTGAACCGAGGACACCAATGGACCTCGCCTCCAATGCCCCTCCACTGTGGCAATGAGTCAAGTTACCAAGGAAACAACGGACAAGGTGCATTATTCCTACCAATGGCAATCAAGACACGCCCCACCTTCGTAGTCCAACCTCAAGTGGTCCAAAACCCAAATCAAATCAAGGAGTTGTTTTTGAACCTCCCCAGAGCTCCCTGAGAATCGAATCCAAATCTTCTATTCCTTACCCATCACGCTTGAATGAACAAAAGCTCTGAAAGCTGGGTCATCAAATGGACAAATTTTTCCAAATTTTCCAAGAGTTACATTTTGACATAAGCTTTTATGATGCTATCATGTTGATGCCCACGTTTGCATCTACTCTCAAACACATGTTGAGCAATAAGGAAAAGTCGCTTTGAAATGGCTAAAACTCCTCTTAACGAGAACTCGCCACCTAGTATTCAAGAAGCTTCCCGAAAAGCTTGGAGATCCCGAAATTTCTCCTACCTTGTGTATTCCCATGAATGGTTGAATGCTTTGCCCTAGCAGATCTTGGTGCAAGCATAAACCTTATGCCTTATTCAAGATGGAAGAAACTTTCTCTTCCGGAACTTACTCCTACATGCATGACTCTCGAGCTTGCAGATCGTTTCCATATCCCGGCCCTCTTGGCATTGCCGAGGACGTATTTGTGAAAGTAGGAAAGTTCCATTTTCCAGCCGACTTCGTGGTTGTTGATTTTGATGCCGATCATCGGGTTCCTCTCATTGTTGGTCGAGGATTCCTGAGAACGGGCCGCGCTCTCATAGATGTATTTGAGCAAGAAATCACATTGCGTGTTGGTAATGAAGCCGCCACCTTAACCTTGATCAAACTTCGAGGTACTCCGTAAATTATGATTCTGAGTCGGTTAACCGAATAGATATCATTGATGTTGCTACTGAAGAGTACTCTCAAGAAGTTCTTGGTTATTCTCATAATTCCGTGAGTGGGGATCCCACCACATCTTCTCAACCTATCATAGCCAATTCTACCCCTTCTATCACTCCTTTTGAGGGAAGAGACTTCATCTTGGAAGAGATTGAAGCATACTTGGCTAGTGATTCTGCTCCATGGGAAATTGATCACGCTCCAATTGACATTGAGGGGACATACTTCTTATTGAGAAGTTGCTTAATGATGATCCATCATCAACCCTCACCTAGTGATTCATTCCTATGAGATTAATCAAAATGATTAATCTGAGGGAGATATTCTTCTAAAGAAGTTGTCACCGATACTTCCTCCTCTCCCTCCCATCAAACTCATAACAAGGAAGTCAAGTAGCTTGAGAAAACTCAAGAATTTCCCGAGGTTGAGCTTAAGGACTTACCTCCTCATCTCGAGTATGCATTTCTAGAAGGTGATGATAAATTACCCGTCATTATTGCTCGAGATTTAAGTAAAGATGAAAAGTCGCCTCATAAAAATCTTGAAGTCACACAAGCAAGCAATTGCTTGAAAACTCTCCGACATAAAGGGTATCAACCCTCGAAGTTTTGTACTCATAAAATCTTGATGGAGGATGACTTTAAACCACAGCTCAACATTAGAGAAGAGTGAATCCAAAAATCCATGATGTTATCAAACAAGAGGTTATCAAACTTGATGCGGTGATTGATTTACCCATCTCGCATACCTGGGTTAGCCCAATTCATTGTGTTCAAAAAGGGTGGCATTATGTTATCACAATGAAGATAACGAAGTTAATTCCAACTCGATTGGTTACGGATGGCGTGGTTTGTATTGACTATCGTAGTTAAATGACGCCACCAGAAGACCATTTTCTCTACCCTTCATGGACCAAATGCTTGAGAGATTAGCAGGGAATGAATACTATTGTTTCCTTGATGGTTTCTCGGGTTACTTTCAGATCCCAATTGATCCGCAGGATCAAGAGAAGACCACATTCACTTGCCCATACGGAACTTTTGCCTACAAACGTATGCCTTTTGGTTTATGTAATGCTCCCGCACGCTCCAAAGATGTATGATGGCCATTTTCCACGACATGATCGGGAAACAATGGAGGTGTTTATGGATGACTTCTCGGTCATTGGGGATTCGTTTCAAACATGTCTCTCCCATTTAGAAAAATGCTTCAAAGGTGTGAAGACACCAATCTTTGTCTAAACTGGGAGAAAAGCCACTTTATGGTCAAAGAAGGCATAGTCCTTGGCCATAAGATTTCAAAGAACGAGATTGAGGTAGATAGAGCAAAAGTCGATGTTATTGCTAAATTACTCACCCTACTACCACAAAGGTATTAGGAGTTTTTAGGTCATGCCGGTTTCTATCGTAGATTCATACAAGATTTTTCCAAAATCGCTCGGCCTATGACCCATCTTCTTGAAAAAGATGCTCCTTTATCTTCTCCCGAGTGCATCATAGCTTTTGAAACATTGAAGAAAAAGCTATCGGAAGCACCCATTCTCGTTCTGACCGACTTGCCTTTTGAGCTCATGTGCGATGCAAGTGATTTTGCTATCGTGCGTCCCTAGGGCAACGAGGAACAAGCATTTTCAGCCTATCCACTAAGTAAAACTATGATCAAGCTCAAACTCATTACACCACCACAGAAAAAGAGCTATTAGCCGTGGTGTATGCATTTGAGAAGTTTCGCCGCACTTAATCTTGACCAAATGCGCGGTGTATACGGATCACTCGGCTCTTAAATATCTCTTTGCAAAACAAGATGCAAAGCCGAGATTGCTTCGTTGGATTCTCCTCCTCCATGAATTTGATATCATTATACGTGATAAAAAGGAGCCGAGAATCTAGTCAGTGATCATCTGTCCGATTAGAAAACCTCACCAAGATGTTTTCGAGAAAAAGGAAATAAATGAAACATTTCCTCTCGAGACACTCAATGCGTTTTCGTGGAAATTTACCACCCCATGGTTTGCTGACTTTGCAAATTACCATGCGGGTAACTTCATTGTGCAAGGGATGTCGACCCCCAGAAAAACAAATTCTTCAAAGATGTTAAACATTATTTCTGGACGACCTTTCTTATTCAAAATCTGGCGGATCAAGTCATCCGACGGGTGTTTATGGACGTGAAGCTATTGATATTCTCACGCTTGCCATGCCGACCCACCGGGGCCATCATAGTCCAAACTATACAGCCAAAAAGGTGTTTGATTCCGGATTCTATTGGCCCACAATCTATAAGGATGCCCACGAATTTGTCAAAGCCTGTGACGCTTGTCAACGCCACGGAAATATATCTCAAAGAAATGAAATGCCACAAAATGCCATTCAAGTTTGTGAGATATTTGACATATGGGGTATTGATTTTATGGGGCCATTTCCTTCGTCTCATGGAAACAAGTACATACTGCGGTCGTTGACTATTTGTCAAAATGGGTTGAAGCAAAAGCTTTAACCAATGATGCCCGAAGTTGTTGTGAAGTTTTTGAAATCTCGCCAGGTTTGGAACTCCGAGAGCTATAATCAGTGATCGTGGTACACATTTTTGCAATGACCAATTTGAAAGAGTCATGCAAAAGTATGGTGTTACCCACCGCCTTCTATGCATACCACCCCCAAACAAGTGGGCACGTGGAAGTTTCCAATCGTGGTATTAAAAGGATTCTTGAAAGGACAAGAGGCTTAAAATCGTGCATCTTGGTCGGATAAGCTAGATGACGCACTCTGGGCTTTTCGTACAGCTTACAAAACACCCATCGGGTGTACTCTATACAAGCTAGTGTAACGGAAAGCATGCCATCTTCCCGATTGAGTTAGAGCACAAGGCATATGGGCCTTAAAGCATGCAAACTTCGATATACGATACCGTGATCATAGAAAAGTTCAAATGAATGAATTAAATGAACTTCTTGATCAAGCTTACGAGAACTCTTTGATCTACAAGCAAAAGACAAAGAAGATTCATGACTATAAAATCAAGAACCGCGTTTTCAACGCTGGTGATCGAGTCCTTCTTTTCAATTCAAGATTGAAGATTTTCTCGGGAAAGCTCAAGTCCCGTTGGTCTGGTCCATTCACCTTTGCTAAGGTTTACCCTTATGGTACCATTGAGTTATCTCAACCCGATGGTCCTAATTTTAAAGTGAATGGTCATCGAGTGAAGCATTACTTTGTAGAGGACATTCCTCCCGGGTTGTCCCGATCTACAAACTTTCCCATGAACCAATGAATGCGGGATCGAGTCAAGCTAATGACTCTCGGAATCAAAAACTTTAGCACACACACCATATGGGTTTTCACCCATATTTCTGTCTCTTTTCTCGTTTCTACCACCCTAGTGTGGGGAGTTGCCCCACACTTGTATATATGTATTATTTAAAAAAAAAAAAAAATCTTCTTTCTAAATAAATGGCCGTAGTATTCCCCTTTTACGTTCTTTGTTTCGCATAAACCGTACTTTGAATATTGAGGGCAATATTCATTTCTAAGTGGGGGGAATTTCACGAATTTCATATATTATCTACCCAATTCTCCGCTTTGGCCAAATTTTTTTGGAGTAAGTGTTTTACACTTACTCATTTGGTTATCATCCGCCATGTCAAAGACAAAAGGATTGGCTAATCCAGGAGCAAACGGCTCTTGGTAAAGATTTCTCAAATCCGTTGATATGGCTTGCAATTTGCCCAAAATTGTATGGTTCTCAACTCACCATATCCTAAAAAGTGAAGAGTTGGCTAGCCCGCAAGGTTATGGCTTGTGGTAAAGGCAATGGAAAATCCATAATTGGTAATCAGCTCACCAAAGATAATTGATAATTTATCTAAGAGTTGGCTAGTCCGTAGGGTACGGCTTCCGGTAAAGACAAAATCAAATCCGTTATATGGTTTATGATTTGCCAATAAATCCTTTGGTTATCGTTGTTCTTACTTGAACTAAAACAATTGGCTACCTAAGTGATGGCTTTTGGTAAAGAGTTTTTCAAATCCATTAAATCTTCAAATCATTGCTAGGGACTAGCAATATCTCAAGTGTGATTGATGAGTGTCTAAATACTCATCATTTTGTACAATCTAAACTGCGAAAATCATCTCAAAGCACCTAAAACACATCAAAATGATCAAAATATCACAAACAAGTGTTTTATGTGTTTTAAATGAAAAAATATCAAAATCGATGAAAATGATTCAAGTTTGCTAAATTGGCGCTTTAGTCCCCAAGTTTTAAAAGTTGTCAAATCTAGTCCCCCGAATTCAAAAATATGAAGTTTTGTCATTCAAGGTCCCTGAAGTATTCTAAGTTATCAAAAATGATTCTTGAATGATTCTTTGGTCAATTGGCAAGAAAGGTCCCTAAACTTTGGAAAATTGCAAAAGTAGTCCTTGGATGTTTTAAAATGGGATTTTATACAAAAGTTATCCTTGTACTATTCATTTATGGCAAGTTTGGTCCTTGAGAGAGCATTGGAAAAAGTTCAAGTTCACCTCATATTTGGCGTTTTACACTTTTGGTCCGATACTAATGCTGCCAAACGGATCCAATATCCAATCCATGGCCCAACTGCTAGCCCAAACCTTGCCCTGACCCCCTTTGCCCTTGACCCCTTTGCCCTTGAGCCCCAGTGTCGATTGCATTGACCCCCGCCATATCCAATTTGGACCCCTTATTATAATACCACGGTCAACAAAGTCAAAAAAAGACTCACCCCCAAAAGCCTAGTACTGCTCATCTCCTCTCTAAACATCAAAACCAAACCAGAGCAGTTTTCCGCTTTTCAACCTCACTCACCTTACCTGTCCCTCCACCTCCACTAACACCAAAAATCCTTTATTGACTCAAACCAACTCCAATTAATATCAAAACCTGCTTTGAAGAATTTTGGCGCCAAAATCCAAGTGGACGGATATGATGGTTCTAGCCAATCCAATGGCTCAGATTTGGTGGGATAGATTCAGAGGACATCGAGATTCACAAAGTCATTATATGAGAGAGAGATGCAATGTATCATATCTATCTAGTGTAATTTACATTTTCCTTAGTCGTTTTTTTTTATCTAAGCTTTCAAGTGTATGTTTTTATTTCCAAAATACTTTGTTTAAGTATCTCAAATGTATTAGAATCCTTTTTAATAAGCAATTTCAAGTTTTAAATCATATCTCAAGTTTATGCAAAATTTCATGTTTATGCAAAATTTCATGAATTATCAAATGTTGTTGTTAGATGTTTGTATGGACTGAACTAGATCAGTTAAGCTCCTAGAAAGCTTAATCAAGCTTTTAGATACATTTAAAATCAGTTTAGAATCAAAAACAGAAAATCACCAAAAATCCAAATTAAATAGTTGAAAAATAAAAAATCACAAGAAGATGGTGTACACACCTGGAGCAGGTAAATCATGGATGGCCTTGGTTTAGTAGCTTAGTGGTAAGCTAATAGGGGTATTCATTGGTTCTGATTCTCAGTTTTGAGCTTGGAAGTTTTTGTAAGCCCTTTTGATCAATTTGGCATTTTACTATTTTGTAGCTCTGTAATTAGCTTATATTTCTGTTCCTTAGTAATCACTAGTCATAATTAAGTATATCTAAGCTTTTAAATCAGTATATTTGTTCTTTTAAATTTGTGTTTTGTGAAAATTCCATTTTAACAGTTAAACTAGCTCAAGTCTTAATTCTTGGTTTTATGTTGTTGTCACTGATGGTTCATGCTTCATTAGTCTCATGTAATGATATTATAAGGTCTGAGATAAGTTTCATGGTTTTAATCTGTGCTTTACTTTGAAAAAGTTTTAAAACAGTTACTTAAAAGGTGTTTGGATTTGCTTGCTTGAACTGCATTAGATATTGTTTGTGTTGTTGTTTGTTTTGCTCTGGTTATATAAGTGTCTAATAACTCATATTAGTTAAGAAAACTAGTTCTCATTTGGTGAAAAGTCAAAATCTCATTGGATCAAATCTCTCTTGTAAACTGTTTGATTTTTATGATCTATGATCATGAGTTTGTGTTTATAAGTTGATAATCTTGCTCAAATCAGTCTCATTTTACCTTAACATAACATATTCAGTGCTTAAGATCAATCCAAAGCTCATCTTGGTCAACTCTTTTGTTTTTCATAAAAGTCAAAATTTCTCATTTGGTCGTTTTTGATTAAAACAAATATTTTCATTGTGTGTTCAATAGTGAGTTTTAGCTTAAAAGCTCTTAGGGTATTATAGTCTAGTTGGTAAACAAAAATATAAAAATGCTAGTTCTCTGTTAATCAGCTTTTTAAGTGCTTATTTTCTTGATTCTTTTGGGTACCTAGTCTGTTATAGTGCCCTGTGCACAGTTGGTTGGTCAAACTTCATAAGCTCACCAAAAGCTCTATAGTTGTCCAAAACTTGTGATCCTTGGTTCTTTGGAAAGCCAACCTGGTCATCTTGAGGTCCCAAGACTTATTTTTCACTTTTTAGTTTGTTTGCTAGGGCTGCAATAAGCCCTAACTTTGTCCCATTTTCTGTTTTTTACCACAAATAGCCAAGTGCTTATTTGCTTGTTTATAGCTTTTCAGTGTGCTTCTCTGTATCTCTTAGCTTCATTTCAGTTCATGCAGCTTGTTTTCATCTTATTCTAGCTTTTGTTTCAGTGTGTGAGCTTGTTTGAGCTTATTTCCACCAAATAAGCTCTTAAGCTAACTGTTGTGATATTAAGCTCCTCAAACAGCTTATTTCAAGTTTGTAAAATTTTTGTCTTTGTTAAAGTTTCATAATATCAGTATTAAAGTAGTTTTCAAAAAGAAAATCCAAAAAAATCTCAATTTAAAATCAGTGATAGTGTTTATTTAATATTTCTTAGCTTTTTGATTTTTCTTTTTAGCTTTTTAATAAGAAAATCCTGTTTTTCTATTTTTCTTAGTTTTCTGTCATCATATAGTATTTTTAGAAAAAGTTTCATAATTTTCCTAATCTTTTTAGTATTTATTATAAATTTAAATAGTTAAAAATAGTAATTAATTAGTAATAAATAATTAAAAAGCATAAAAAAATATATTTTCAGTTTTAAAATTAGTTTTATCATATTTTAGATTTTTCCAAGTTAAAATTTCATTTTTCTAGGTTTATTTTATATTTTCTAGTATTTAAGTGTATTTTAAATAAGTAATTAATTAGTAATAATTAGATAAAAGTGTGAAAAATATATTTTTAATTTTAAAATTAGTTTTATAATATTTTAGAATTTTCTCAATAATAATTTTATTTTTCTAGCTTTATTTTGTATTTTCTTCTATTTTAGAGTATTTATTAAACAGTTAAAATAATTTTTAATTAATAATAATTAAATAAATAGTTATAAAAATAATTTTATTTTTCTAATAATTTTCTTTTATTTTTAGGATTCCAAAAATGTTATTTTCATATTTTTAGGTCTTTTATTTCTTAGATTTTGCTTTTTATTTTGTGCGTATACGTAGTTTTTAAACTTACGTTTACGTTTCTTTAATCTGATTGTTGTGCTTTCCAATTCTGTTCCCAATTCCATTCCAAGCAATCAGTAGTGTAATTTCTTAATCCAAAACCTTTATTGATCACTATCCTTAGTGATCACTCTATCATCTGAGTTTGTGTTTTGCACACCATTGAGTCTCCGTGGGACTAAACGACCCGGGAATTCATTCTATTCTCCAGGACTTCATTGCATTTGTGTTTTAAGCAGTTTTAAGCTTCTTACGGTTGGCCATTCACAAGTGGCCAGCTTGTGTGAGGTAGCTTGACTGTTTTCAGCACAGATCATATGTGCATATCTAATGCCTCAACACTAACCCCACTGTTCTGGTAAACTTTGCCTTCATGATCTTTCGTACGAAAAGTATACCCGTTGATGTGATATGCATCGTATTTCACTACGGTGGCGCGTGGTCCATATGATATCCACCTTACAGTTTCTGATACACTTTCTTTGTCGATTTCTAACTCTCTCTCAACCTGAATTTCATTACAAGTATATATTAGCTCAAAAGAATATGTACACCAATTTTCGTGATCAAAATGAGCGAGAAATAAGGTTTAGAAAGGGTATGTTGAGTAACATAAGATTAATTACTTCTTTGCATAACCACTTGGCAAAAGATTTGTTGTGCTCATTCTCCCGAAATGCTATTCGTTTACCCAGGTTTTCTGCTTTCAAAAGTTGCTTGTGTCGCCTGAAACAATGTGTTTGATTATTATATTTGATACATCATTTTCAGTAACGAAATAGACATGTGTTAGTAAGACTTACTCGATATACGGTACAGTTTCATCTGTATTATTTATTACATACAAATGTGCTTTCTGATAGAGTTCCGAAGAAACTTCACTTGATTTGCCGGCCGACAATGGCTTTCCTTTCTTATTTTCATCTGTTTCATGTTTATCAGGTGGGATACCAAAAGTTTTCATGGATTTATGATATTCGCTAAAAAACTCTATTGTTTCTTTCGCAATAGTCTCCTCAGCAATGCATCCTTCTGGTCTATTTCTGTTTCGCACATGTCCTTTAATAACCTTCATACATCTTTCGAATGGATACATCCACCGAAAGCATATGGGACCGCATAATTTTACCTCCCTAGTTAGGTGCACAGTCAAATGTATCATAATATCAAAGAATGATGGAGGATAGAACTTCTCGAGTAGGCACAGTGTCACTACCAGTTCTGCTTGCATATTATCTAGTTCTTGCAATATTATTTCTTTGCAACATATTGATTTAAAGAAAAAGCAAAACCTGATAATAGCATATCATGTGGGTGGGTGCATGATTGAACGTATTGCAATGGGCAGAAACTCTTGCATTAGCATGTGATAGTCATGCGATTTTAGGCCAATGAGCTTCCTATCCTTTAGGCTCACCAAACAAGAGAAATTTGAACAATAGGCTTGTGGTACCCTGATGTTGTGTAAAGTTTCACAAAAAATATCTTTTTCAGCATTCGTTAATGTGTACCATGCTGGAGGTAGTGTTGTTTTGTCTTGTTCTTGCATAGCAAACAACTCTTGTTTTACCCCCAACTCAGCCAGATCCAATCGAGCATTCAGTCCATCTTTCGTCTTTCCTGGAACATGTAGCAAAGTTCCGACGAGACTCTCAGCAACATTCTTTTCTACATGCATAAAATCAATACAATGTGGAACAGAATTATGCCTCCAATACCTAAGTTTTTTTTACCAAATGTTGAATTTCTTCCAATACTCACCGCTTTGTCCGTTCACTTGGCTTGAACTACCCTCTACTTCTGTTATGTTTCTTTTTTTCTTTTGAATCTTCCCACCTCTGCCTCTCGTATCTTCTTGGTTTTCTGATGCATTATTGTTTGTTCGTTTTCCTTTTCCCCACTTATTTTCAATATGTTGTACCTCGTTGTATATTTGTTCCCCGGTCATTGGATTTGGAGCCGGGAGAAATTCTTGTTGTCCATTAAATATCTTCCTTTGCCTTCTGAACGGATGGTCATATGGTAGATATCGTCTGTGACCAACATAACTTTGCTTGGATGAGGCAGAAAGTCTAACACAGTTTGTATCTTTCCCACATACTACACAACCTTTGAATCCACTGTATGGGCAGCCACATAATGTGCCAAGTGCAGGGTAATCATTTATTGTACATAACACAACGGCACGTAGATTAAAGTTATCTTTTGTGGATGCATCATATGTATCAACCCCTGTATCGAATAAGGTTTTCAGATCATCAACAAACGGCTCTAGAAAAACATAGATATCATTTCCCGAGTATCCCGATATTAATACCGAAAGGTTGTATATGACAGTTAAAACTGGGCATACACTGTGATGCCTATTTCCTGAGTTGACATCAACCCCATCATCCGATATTCCTAGCCGTAGATTTCTTGGATCTTCAGCAATTTCGGGGAATTTTTCATCTATGGTACGCCATGCCTTTGAATCTGCGAGGTGACGTAACACACCATATGTTATCCTCCGTGTCGCGTGCCATCTTAAATCTTCTGAAATACTTTCCAGCTTAAATAGTCGTTGCAGTCTTGGTATAATTGGAAAGTACCACATTACCTTTGCTGGAATGTTTTCGTACACTTTATGTGTCTTATTATCCACCTTCCATCTTGATATCCCACAAGTTCGACACGCAGTCAAATCCTTGTCATCCTTCCAGTAAAGAAGGCAGTTGTTGATACATACATGTATCTTTTTGTATCCTGATCCCATCAATTTCAAAAAAAAATTGGCTTGATAAGTTTTTTCCACCATTTCGTTACCAGCAGGCAGCATCTTCTTTAACAATCCTAGTAATTCAGTAAAGAACTTATCAGAGCATCCGTACTTACCCTTCAAGTTGAGTAGTTTAACTATTGCGGACAACTTTGTGAAGTCAGGACATCCTGCGTAAAGAGGCTTCTCTGCGTCTAATAATAATTGTTGAAACTTGACAAGATCATCCTCATCAAAATTATCTTTTGTAGCATTAACCATTTCTACTGTTGCTGGGGCATTTGTTGGAATATATGAAGCAAAATTCGTGTCGTCAACAAACTCTGTTGTAGCGTTAACAGGTGTTTCGGTACTTATTGATGACTCATCCATCTCTCCATGTTTAATCCAGTTTAGGTAGCTTAGATCAAACCCATTGCTGAATAAATGGAACTCCACTTTCTCCACTTTATGCTCTATGTGGTTTAAACAAGCTGTACACGGACATGGCATTGAAAGATCGTTTTTCTTAACTCGTGGGTCGATGTTCCCCATCTTTCGCAAGTTGTGTACTGCATAATCAATAAACGCTGCTACTCCATCAACATAAGATTTGTTGGTCCTATTAGTTCCTATCCAAGACTTGTCCATGTTTATAAATGTGTCCCACTTATCCGAGCAGCAATGTTTATAAATGTAGTCCCTGCAGCCATGTTAAAAAGACAGTCCAAGTTATTGAAGATTATACAAGACAACATCAAACTTCAATTGATGATCTTAAAAGTTAAAAAAGACATTCCAAGTAATGAGGATAGCTCAAAGATTGAATGTGATATTGAATTATGCTAAGTATTGAATAAAGTCTAATGAAACAGTTTCTAAAGGGGTGTTTGGGTCAAGGAAAAATAAGAAATTAACTAGCTAAATTATGGTTCCATGTTCATGTGGTAACAGGCTTAACATGGTTTCTTAAATTTTTTAACCAATTAACTATCTAAATTTAACAAGAAAATGACATAATTTACAAGAGGATATCTCGAAACAAATGTTCAATTAGATAATAGGCTTAACAGGGTTATTTTATGTGTTACAACGATGTGTACAAAAGGAAGATAACAATACTTACCAGTGGTGACGGGACTGGTGGGTCTATGACGGGAGAGTTGTGGTGGTGACGGGATTTGTGGTGAGATGAGAGGGAGGTGTGGCGGTACAGGAGGAGGAGGAGGAGGAGTTAATTTTTGCAATTAGTTTGGAATGGCCTTGATGCAACTTTGGGGGGAATAAATTTAATTTGCGAGGGGGGATTTTAAATTTGCTTAAATTTTTGAAAAGTTTTCATATTAGTTTAAAAATGTTTTTTCTCTTATGATTTAATGATTTTTTTTCATTTAATTAGTTTAAAAGGTTATTTATTCATAATAAATAAAATAAAATTCAGAAAAAACAATTTTAAAATACAATATATATAATATATATATATATATATATATATATATATATATATATATATATATATATATATATATATATATATATATATATATATATATATGTTTAAGTATTTAGGACTTTTAAAAAATAATTTTAAATTTTATGCTTAAATTTACAATATTTGGTATTTTTAGGATTAAGTGCATTTTAGGTTATTTCGACTTTTGTTAGTTGATTTATTTGCTTATTTAGTTGTTTTTAGTTAACAAAAAAAAGTAAAGTAACTCCCAGTACCGTCTTCCACGGGTTATGGGTCCCAATACCGTCTTCCACGGTGTATGTGGGAGGTTGAGACGTAGACAGCCTTACCTCTACCTAAGGTATAGAGGCTGCTTCCGGTTCTACCAAAGGTTGAAAAGGACCTCCGGCCTTGCAAGGGGTGAGGATCGAACCCTTGAGAGGCTACTTCCGGTTCTACCAAAGGTAGAAAAGGACCTCCGGCCTTGCAAGGGGTAAGGATCGAACCCTTGACCTCTTTCTCCAGAGGCAAGAGTGTTAACCACTTGATCTAACCTTGCTCTTTTTTTGTTTTTAGTTTATGTTTCATAAATTTATTCACAAAATCCAAATATCTTTCATTATTCTTTATCACCCGATCATGAACCGAACGCGAATTTCCATTCACACTCCGTTCGGACTTAAAATGACTGGGAATATCTCATATTTCTAGAAAATATTGTGTTTTGACTTTCTTTTACCAAATTGGGATTTTCATTCTCGAGTAGCCTGCAAATTGACCATTTGGTCGCGTTTTTCATATGCTTACATTTTATATATACTATTGATTGAATCATGTCGTAACATGACACTCTAAGCAACTATAACCCAATGCTTTTGACTCATATTATAGTGTGAAGGTTATATGAACTGTATTAAAGTTATTAAAGGTGGACACGTTAATTTTGACATTTCAGGATGACATAAAATCATTAACTCACGTGTCTTACTCAAAACACTATGTGAAACTCTGTTTAGGGTTGCGTTAGATACGCTGGGCACGGTAACACAACCCTTGTGCGTTTTCGTGCGTTTTAGTCGGTCCTATACGTTTTCGTCTTGGTTCATACGTTTTTTTAGTTTTGTACATGTTTTCTTCCGGTTTTGTACGTTTTTACACGTTTTCGTCTCTTTTCATATGTTTTCGTCCGTTTTTGTACATTTTTACACTTTTACATATTTTCATAAGTTTTTACACGTTTGCATCTGTTTTCATACGTTTTCCACCGTTTGCGTACGACTTTGACCTTTTTAATAAGTTTTTATACATTTTTGTTTTTTTTACACGTTTTCGTCCGTGTTTACACTTTGTCGCTGGTTTTTTCATGTTTTAGTCCGTTTGTATAAGTTTTTGACCGTTTTCGTCCGTTTCTAGCCGCTTTCATCTATATTAAACGTTTTCGATAACAAACGTCTAATTTGAAGGAAATTATGCACTATATACTTGTTTTCTAACCTTTGTTTTGTAGATTTTCAAAATACACATGAAGATCTTGACACTCTAAGCTAGGGGGAGCATTGTGTCAAACAATACATTGCAAAACCATTTGCAATATAATCATCATATGGATTACATTTCGTTACATCCTTTTGCAAAGTTTCAATCATCAAGGGGGAGCATTATCGTCACTAAGACGAAACCATTTGCAAACATAGTTGAAATGCATTAGCTTAGTAGTTTTTATTTACTTGACGCCCTCACAAAGGGATGGACTCGTCAAAGGGGAGTTAAGACGAGAACTCTTCCCATCACTTGCTCTGTATATTTTTTCTTTTACATGTTTTTTTTGTTAAAACATTGTGTTAGTTTCTTTTCGACGCTCTTTTTGTTTCGAAAAAAAGGGGGAGAAGAGAGTAAAAACTCCAATTCGAACTTTTACGAATTTTAGTTTTTCCTTAAAATAATTTTATGTTTTGTCATCAACAAAAAGGGGGAGATTGTTAATACAAATAAGCCGTAAAAACGTTTATTTATATTTTACGATCTTCTAATGTTTTGTCGATAACAAACGTAAAATCATTTTAACGAAACAAATAAAATACGTAAATGGTTTGAGACAATAGTTTTCTAACACACTTAAGTTTTCACATAAAACAAGAAAATAAGTATAAGTGATTTTATGATTTAAATACATATGTACAACAACTAGTGTTTACATATTGGGTAAATATATACATAACTAGTATGTATTATAATGGGTAATATAAAATGGGTAGAAACTTAAGTATTTGACCCATTGACCAAATACATTGAATGTAGTTGGGTAAAACCAAAAGTCCATGACCCATAACCCATTGCATGACATCATGAATAAGTCATATATGGATAACATCCATGACCCATGGTTTTAATCCATGAACCATTGACTAGATGCATTGCATCTTGTAGATACATTGTATCTACTTGGATACCCATGATCCATAACCCATGACCCATGACCTAAAACCCATGGGCAAAAGGGAGCATCCCATGGATCCCCAGTAATACACTGGAAGGATTCCTCAAGTGAGGGATCCATGGGATCCGTGGAGTAGTAGCTATATTTCTTCTATAAATAGTGAGCCATTTCTTCCTTTTGGGTTGCCACTCCCACACATACTTTCCCTAAGTATTGTAACCTTCTAACCACAGATCCTAAAGTATTTTTCTATGTAGTTTGTCTTTAGTTTTTGTGTGATTTGCTAGGTTCCTCTTAAAGGCAAGATCACCACCTCTCTAAGTCGAGCAAGCTCAAGTCCATGAGTTGCCAAGCTTCGTCATCGTCAAGACTACTGAGGTTCTATTGTTGATACTTCTCTTTTCCTCCATGGAAGTGTTGTGTCCAAGGCATTAGTGAAAGATGCCGAAAGAGCCAAGATGAAAGCATTAGTGAAAGGTTCTTAACGTCCATGTCAAAAGCATTAGTGAAGAATGCTAAAGGAGTCAAGACGAAGGCATTAGTGAAAGGTGCCAAGCGTTCGTGTCAAGGGCATTAGTGAAAGATGCCTAGGAGTCAAATCAAGTGGCATTAGTGAAGGATGCCAAGGTCGTATAATCGATGAGGTGCATCGTTATACAAATAGTGATAGCTTGTTTCCAAGGATATTGATATCCTTGATTGTGTTGTAATAAGAAGTGGGTCTCCTTTGGGGTTAGGTGTTTTGTAGTGTTGGATAGTAGTTCCTCCATCGTAATGGAACTCGGTACGTAGCCTAGTACCGGATAAAGGGTAGGCGACGTTGTGGTAGGTGTTGTTCTCCCTTGTGAAAGAACCTGGTGGTTAGTGTCACACCCCCAAATTACCTGTTTTGCAGCGGAATGGAATTCCTGGGGATTGACTGTCATAGCATCACAGTTACAGATATATTGAACGACCTAAAGTGTCGTTTGGAAAATACATCGTTTGATTTAATAAAATAATCAGAGTTTACAAGTGTAGGTCCTAATTGAAAACAAACTTGTGCGGAAATAAATTTGTTACAATCCAAACGATGTTTTAAAATGCATAAATCCCATGTGTGACCCGTCGTCACCACGACCCTATGATAGGTCCACATGCATGCCATGAAGTGAATGACTTAGATACCTGAGATAAACATGCTAAAAGTGTCAACACAAAGTTTGAGTGAGTTCATAGAGTTTGCGTTGAAATGAAAAACCTTTAAAAATCGTTTATGCAGCAAAGGCATTGTAAATCCACTCAGTCCCAAGTTCCGCCCATACAAAACTTGCAACCTGTGTGTTTACAACCCATTGCCAAAATATGTATAGTTTATGTTCAAATGCATGATGTCAAATGAATTCACATAACAGTACATTACTAAATCTATCAATATTCCATTGATATAACACATATGAGTGTTGTTTCAAATAATTCCAAGACCATTAGTTCATGATTATACCAAGACATTTAGTTCAATGATTATACCAAGACATTTAGCTCAATGATAATACCAAGACATTTAGCTCAATGATTATACCAAGACCTTTAGCTCAATGATTATACCAAGACATTTAGCTCCGTGATTTATGATATAGAATATGACTAAAAATTCAGTTCAGATAAACATATAGTTTGAAAATAGTCATGAATGTCATAAAAATAGTTGAGCATGTATCTCCCCCAAAGAGTTTAATAAAAGCATTAAAACAATTGAAAATGGGGCTATGGAACTCACATGGACAACGATGTGATGGCAAAAGTGGATACACCGAAATGTTGCGTGAATCTCTAAACTTGACCTATTATGAATGATATGATACATAATAAGTTATGATGTAATGTTATGCATGCAATTCGGATGATATCTATACCACTTGTGAATTTTTGAAAATAACACTTATCGTCGAAAAATAATCTCGTAACGTCTTGACCATTTTTAAATTACTTTACATGTATTTACGTTAAAATGATATCCTAAGATAATCATTTAATGATTTATTATGAAATTATAACTTTTCGTCGTAAAATAATGTCGTTGAAAATTTCATGAAAGTGACTAAACGGCCTCTAAAAGTTAGTCGTAAAATGATGCACGTCGAGCGTTAAGAAACAAACTCAACGGTTTTAGGAAGCTTGTATCATTATCTCAAAGTTTTAGCATTTAAGTTTTCGTCATAGAGGTTCCGATCATAGAGAAAAATATAGCTAAAGTATGGTACTTTTGCCCAAGATATAGTTTAAGGGTGGTTTTCGGCAAAGTTTAAGTGACCGTATTTTATTCGTTACAACTCCGCTTGATGAACTGTTGGACATTTTGGAAAATAGGCTAGGCGAACTTACTTTTACTAGAAGACATCACTTTATGAAAAGTTCTACATCAATGTTAAAAACGACCCTCAACATGGTCCCTTGTTGACGTAAAGTTTGTCTAATAGAAATATACTAATTTTTCTTATATAATAAAGTTACGGCAACTTGTTTAAAATGTGAATAACTTAGTCGTTATAAGTCCGTTTTCTACGTTCTTTATATCCACGGAATCGTGATAACATATACTAATATATTTTTGATAATTCGACACATTTAGCAACGCTTAAGACTCATTTTTTACTCGTAAAAGGTCGAGACAGCATGCTGAATTTTCTGGAATTAATAGTTTTCGTCGTCAAACTTCAAAATAGCATAACTTTTTCGTTATAGCTCCGTTTTAACCCGTTCAAGCGGCCACGTTTTCGTTTTAAAGTATATTTTCCAAATATCTAGCCCAAAATATTTTGCTTACTGTCAAAAATTCCAGAATTTCAAAATAAGGACAGACCCTTTAGAAAACTTGTCGAAATGAGTTTTTCTCGCGCCAAACCTATTCCAACCAATTCAAAACAACTCCGAAGCTATTCTAATCCTACCATACACCTTCTTAGGGTGTCATGGGTTCCTAGACATCACCAAGAGTGATTTATAACAAGGAGTAATTATAGGATGACATAAATATATATAACTCTTAAAACAATGAAAAAGTGGTATAAACATCATATGACTTGCATGTTTTCTCAAATATGATGAAATGAATATAACAACGAATATGAAATATGATCATGAATATGGATGCTTACTAGTAACTTGATGAGGTTATAAGAACAAAGGATTTTTCCTAATCACCCAAGGTTTTTATTGCACAACCTTAATAAAGAGTGATACTAGAGTGTATAAATCTTGTCTAGAAAATTTTTGGATGAGCTTCTCCTTGACCTTGTGGTTGGCCGGTTGCAAGAGGAGAGGAAGAAGAGAGGATTTGATCTTTTTCTCTTAGATATTATGAGTTGAATATGTTTGTATAAGAAGTATAATACATTATATGTGAGTAGATATTATGCAAGTTGAATGACTCACCCTAGTGGTGGTCGACATATATGAAAGAAAAATAAAATGAATCACTTACTTCTATAATATGATGTATGAGTATATTAGTAATGTAAAGTTATTTAAGGATAGATGGTAACTTGTGTACACATTTGAGTATTTAGGGTAGCGTTAACTAAAAATAAATTTTAACGGGTCAAGATAAAATATTTTAAGGTCATAAAAATTTTGAAAATACATTTCTTGCAAGAATTGAGTGAATAAATATTTATCGGGTTGAATTTACGAAAACCGTCGTAATTATATAAACATAACAATTTATATACGAAATAAATTGAAAACATCGGGTAAATTAATAATATAATTTTTATAGTCTTAAAATGAGTATAAAAATATATTAGGAATATTTTTGGAAGTGTCGGATCAAATGTTAAAAATAATTAATTACGCGATAGCGTTTATTTTATATGAAAATTTTACGTTGAATGAAAAATGCAAAACCATGCATGAACTAATATGATGACGATGATGCTAATGATATGTAGACTAAACCTAGTCTATATGAAATGTCCTTGATGATTGTTCATGAATTCACAGCTAAACCATTAAGGTTACGCGAATTTGATACTCGTAAACCTAGTTTACGATAAACGATGAAATAATGAAGCATGAGTAAAAATTTTCTCCGGGAATGAATAGTGTTTCGTGAATAGTAAATTTTGAAATATGTTCTCAAAATATTACTTTGACTCCAAAAATGGTGAATAGTAAAATTTTGAATAGTAACCGGTGAATAGTAAATTCCCGAGATGAATAGTAAATTTTGAAAATGACCTGAAATTGCGAGTTGTCACATTCGCCCACCCAAAAAGGAATTCAGTCCCTGAATTCAATTCGTGTTAGTCTATCGAATTTTTGAGTTTGTGATAAATATCTAGGAAAGAAGACATGAAGAGGTGTCGTTACGGTTATCGATGATTCAGAGCGTACAAAACATCATAGTAAAGAAAATATTTGATGAATCTCCCATGAGTAACACTTTGACTTGGAATATGTGAAAATTTTGCTTGCACTAAGACTTATAAATAACAGCTCCCAACATAACATGATCCCTCCAGAATTAGACATAGTTAGCTAGGCTATGTATAATTAAGGAACGATATCCCTCCAGAATTAAACATAGTTAGCTAGGCTATGTATAATTAAGGAACGATAATGTGACGTTCGGTTTAGTTGTTATAACTCTCGATGTTTACAGAGATCTAAACCTTGTAAGTGATAACGAATCAGAAGGAAAAGAAAGTACGCTTAATGAGAATATTTTACAACGAGTGGTTTATCAAAAGTAGTACATCTTAAGTCATAAGATCCGAATACGATGGAAGACATAAACTTAGTACGACATAGTACATAAGGAAAATTAAGAATGTTAGTTTCCGAACTTCTTCAGTCTTCCGCATTGTTGAGACCATGACGAGCTTCTCCTCCTTCTAATATATATGCATTCCCATTAGCACCCTCAACTTGTTGACCTTGGTTCTGAGGACATTGATTCCGATAGTGTCCTTGCTCCCCACATCCGAAACATGTAACTATAGTCTTGCCTCTACAATTCCTGGCATGGTGTCCTAGTTTTTGACACTTGTAGCACTTAACACGGCAAAGACCTGAGTGATGATACTTACATCGATTACATAGTGGGTAGGTTCCAGCATAACCTCTGCCTTCTATTGGTGCAGCAACATAAACCATTGCAGTTTCTTGCCCTCTATTCTGTTGTTGATGATGGTTAGTGTTACGGTTTTGGTTGTCGTTATCATAACCTCCCTGGTCATTTTCCCATTTCCTTTTGTTGTTGCTAGTTTGGTTGTTGTGGTTGTTGTTACGGTTATTGTTGATAATGTTTTCCCCTTTCACGACTTGAGCCATGAGTTTTTGAGTTATCCTGATAGTTTCTTCAATTGTTTGTGGATCGGAAGAAGTTACATCTCCTTGAATACATTGTGGAAGTCCTCCAATGAAATTTTCCAGTAGTTTCTCATTGTCCGAAACCATTGATGGACATAGTGTAGCCAATTCTTGAAACCTCCTAATGTAGGTCTCGATGTTATAACCAGCAGTCACTAACTCATAAAATTCCGTTTCTAATTTCTTCACCTCCGTGCGTAGACAATACTTCTTTGTCAACAACCTCTTGAATTGATCCCACGTGAGCTTGTAAGCATTTTCGATGCCAATAGGCTGCGCATACGAATTCCACCATGACATTGCGCCATCTAAGAGTGTACCAGTGGCAAACTTCACCTTGTAGTCATCTGGGCAATTGCATAGAAGAAACACATACTCCATCTTCTCAAACCATCGAACCATAGCAGTGGCTCCTTCTGTGCCTTTGAACTTTGTAGGATCAGAGTTCTTAAAGTCCTTGTATGTACAATTTCAAACTCCAGACCCTCCTGCAGCTCCTGTAGCAGCAACAAGTCTAGCAGCTTCAGCAGCAGCCGCGGCCTCGGCAGCAGCAGCTACCGTTGCTCGCTCTTTCCTTAGTGCCTCGGCTATACTATCCTCTATATACTTTTGGATAGCAGCTGGTGTCATTTCTGGTGCAGCTTTCTTCGGTTCCATAACTCTTCAAAATAAGAGGAAAAATGAGACGTAGAAAAGTCCTATGTTAATAATAAGCGCTCTAAAGAGATGTGATGTGAGGTGATAAGTTTAAGGTTAATTTTCAAAATAATCGACGGGTTCCCAAAAGATGGGTTATGAGGTGTCGTAAGTGCTTCAAATGTATGGTGGTCTAGTGACTTAGTGCATGAATAACGTGTAACTCGACATGTTAGTGGTGAAACAAAGGAGTGAGAGGGACTTCGCCCTACTTAAAGGTTTTATCTCGGCATTCGACGTTATCGGTAATGAATCAACTGATGTAAAAATTGTGATAGGAAATGACAAGGCATTCTCCACATTGGAGTATGAAGAAAGGATAATGGAATGGGTATTTGAAGGCATCCATGTGACAATCGATTTGAAATGAAAGTAAATAACTCGAAAAATGTACGTATAAACCGCATGTAAAGTGAACATGCACTTATGATGAAATGATAAGATGTTATGATGATGTAGTTATAGTCTAGGGTCAATGATGCAACCTAGTTCTCTATAACTGAAGCTCTGATGCCAATCTGTCACACCCCCTAAATTACCTGTTTTGCAGCTGAATGGATTTCCTGGGGATTGACTGTCATAGCATTACAGTTACAGATATATTGAACGACCTAAAGTGTCGTTTGGAAAATACATCGTTTGATTTAATAAAATAATCAGTGTTTACAAAGTGTAGGTCCCAAATGAAAACCAACTTGTGCGGAAATAAATTTGTTACAATCCAAACGATGTTTTAAAATGCATAAATCCCATGTGTGACGCGTCGTCACCACGACCCTATGATAGGTCCACATGCATGCCATGAAGTGAATGCCTTAGATACCTGAGATAAACATGGTAAAAGTGTCAACACAAAGGTTTAGTGAGTTCATAGAGTTTGCGTTGAAATGAAAAACCTTTAAAAATCGTTTATGCAGCAAAGGCATTGTAAATCCACTCAGTCCCAAGTTCCGCCCATACAAAACTTGCAACCTGTGTGTTTACAACCAATTGCCAAAATATGTATAGTTTATGTTCAAACGCATGATGTCAAATGAATTCACATAACAGTACATTACTAAATCTATCAATATTCAATTGATATAACACATATGAGTGTTGTTTCAAATAATTCCAAGACCATTAGTACATGATTATACCAAGACATTTAGTTCAATGATTATACCAAGAGATTTAGCTCAATGATAATACAAAGACATTTAGCTCAATGATTATACCAAGACATTTAGCTCAATGATTATACCAAGACCTTTAGCTCAATGATTATACCAAGACATTTAGCTCCGTGATTTATGATATAGAATATGACTAAACATTCAGTTCAGATAAACATATAGTTTGCAAATAGTCATGAATGTCATAAAAATAGTTGAGCATGTATCTCCCCCCAAAGAGTTTAATAAAAGCATTAAAACAATTGAAAATGGGGCTATGGAACTCACATGGACAATGATGTGATGGCAAAAGTGGATACACCGAAATGTTGCGTGAATCTCTAAACTTGACCTATTATGAATGATATGATACATAATAAGTTATGATGTAATGTTATGCATGCAATTCGGATGATATCTATACCACTTGTGAATTTTTGAAAATAACACTTATCGTCGAAAAATAATCTCGTAACGTCTTGACCATTTTCAAATTACTTTACATGTATTTACGTTGAAATGATATCCTACGATAATCATTTAATGATTTATTATGAAATTATAACTTTTCGTCGTAAAATAATGTCGTTGAAAATTTCATGAAAGTGACTAAACGGCCTCTAAAAGTTAGTCGTAAAATGATGCACGTCGAGCGTTAAGAAACAAACTCAACGGTTTTGGGAAGCTTGTATCATTATCTCAAAGTTTTAGTATTTAAGTTTTCGTCATAGAGGTTCCGATCATAGAGAAAAATATAGCTAAAGTATGGTACTTTTGCCCAAGATATAGTTTAAGGGTGGTTTTCGGCAAAGTTTAAGTGACCGTATTTTATTCGTTACAACTCCGCTTGATGAACGGTTGGACATTTTGGAAAATAGGCTAGGCGAACTTACTTTTACTAGAAGACATCACTTTATGAAAAGTTCTACATCAATGTTAAAAACGACCCTCAACATGGTCCCTTGTTGACGTAAAGTTTGTCTAATAGAAATATACTAATTTTTCTTATATAATAAAGTTACGGCAACTTGTTTAAAATGTGAATAACTTTGTCGTTATAAGTCCGTTTTCTACGTTCTTTATATCCACGGAATCGTGATAACATATACTAATATATTTTTGATAATTCGACACATTTAGCAACGCTTAACACTCATTTTTGACTCGTAAAAAGTCGAGACAGCATGCTGAATTTTCTGGAATTAATAGTTTTCGTCGTCAAACTTCAAAATAGCATAACTTTTTCGTTATAGCTCCGTTTTAACCTGTTCAAGCGGCCACGTTTTCGGTTTAAAGTATATTTTCCAAATATCTAGCCCAAAATATTTTGCTTACTGTCGAAAATTCCAGAATTTCAAAATAAGGACAGACCCTTTAGAAAACTTGTCGAAATGAGTTTTTCTCGCGCCAAACCTATTCCAACCAATTCAAAACAACTCCGAAGCTATTCTAATCCTACCATACACCTTCTTAGGGTGTCATGGGTTCCTAGAAATTACCAAGAGTGATTTATAACAAGGAGTAATTATAGGATGACATAAATATATATAACTCTTAAAAACAATGAAAAAGTGGTATAAACATCATATGACTTGCATGTTTTCTCAAATATGATGAAATGAATATAACAACGAATATGAAATATGATCATGAATATGGATGCTTACTAGTAACTTGATGAGGTTATAAGAACAAAGGATTTTTCCTAATCGCCCAAGGTTTTTATTGCACAACCTTAATAAAGAGTGATACTAGAGTGTATAAATCTTGTCTAGAAAATTTTTGGATGAGCTTCTCCTTGACCTTGTGGTTGGCCGGTTGCAAGAGGAGAGGAAGAAGAGAGGATTTGATCTTTTTCTCTTAGATATTATGAGTTGAATATGTTTGTATAAGAAGTATAATACATTATATGTGAGTAGATATTATGCAAGTTGAATGACTCACCCTAGTGGTGGTCGACATATATGAAAGAAAAATAAAATGAATCACTTACTTCTATAATATGATGTATAAGTATATTAGTAATGTAAAGTTATTTAAGGATAGATGGTAACTTGTGTACACATTTGAGTATTTAGGGTAGCGTTAACTAAAAATAAATTTTAACGGGTCAAGATAAAATATTTTAAGGTCATAAAAATTTTGAAAATACATTTCTTGCAAGAATTGAGTGAATAAATATTTATCGGGTTGAATTTACGAAAACCGTCGTAATTATATAAACATAACAATTTATATACGAAATAAATTGAAAACATCGGGTAAATTAATAATATAATTTTTATAGTCTTTAAATGAGTATAAAAATATATTAGGAATATTTTTGGAAGTGTCGGATCAAATGTTAAAAATAATTAATTACGCGATAGCGTTTATTTAATATGAAAATTTTACGTTGAATGAAAAATGCAAAACCATGCATGAACTAATATGATGACGATGATGCTAATGATATGTAGACTAAACCTAGTCTATATGAAATGTCCTTGATGATTGTTCATGAATTCACAGCTAAACCATTAAGGTTACGCGAATTTGATACTCGTAAACCTAGTTTACGATAAACGATGAAATAATGAAGCATGAGTAAAAATTTTCTCCGGGAATGAATAGTGTTTCGTGAATAGTAAATTTTGAAATATGTTCTCAAAATATTACTTTGACTCCAAAAATGGTGAATAGTAAAATTTTGAATAGTAACCGGTGAATAGTAAATTCCCGAGATGAATAGTAAATTTTGAAAATGACCTGAAATTGCGAGTTGTCACAGTTAGTCTAGTACCGAAAAAAGAGTAGGCGACGTTGTGAAGGCTTCTCCGCCATAAGGAGTTGGTGTCGTGTAGGGATTACGAACTATCGAGTAGGTAACTCGGGGAGTGAAGTAGGGCAAGGAAGGTGTCCTTGTAGCTGAACCATTATAAATACTCGTTTCGTGGTTATGTGCTTCTTACTCTTGATCTTTCATTACACATTTATTATATCTATCTATCAATGTCCAACATACACATCCAAATGGATTGACATAAGTCAATCTAAATATTTTAAAATGAAGTGTTAATTGGTAAAACTATTCAACCCCTGTAACACCCCGCTTTATCTGACCACAATATTGTCCGCTTTGCCCGTAGGCTCACGGCTTTGTTTTTGTGGCCTCATTTGAAGACTTCCCGGCAGGTCACCCAAGCCAGTACTACTCTCACATGAGCACACTTAACTGCCAGCTCCTTAGAACTCCACTCGCAGTAGACCACAAAACGCGTTGTGTCATTGTAAAGCGAATGTTATCTTATGAGCCCAGCATCTCTCCAGGCCACAGCCGATGTGGGATTTTCCTAGGGTGTTACAATCACCCCCCCCCCTTAGGGACTCATCGTCCTCGATGAGGTTTGCCCTACCATCCCGAACGGCTCAGGAGTGGCTCTGATACCACTTGTAACACCCCGCTTTATCTGACCACAATATTGTCCGCTTTGCCCGTAGGCTCACGGCTTTGTTTTTGTGGCCTCATTTGAAGACTTCCCGGCAGGTCACCCAAGCCAGTACTACTCTCACATGAGCACGCTTAACTGCCAGCTCCTTAGAACTCCACTCGCAGTAGACCACAGAACGCGTTGTGTCATTGTAAGGCGAATGTTATCTTATGAGCCCATCATCTCTCCAGGCCCCTTCTAGTTTTACACAAACCGGATCGCGGAAGATCACGTGAAAAAAGCCAGAGTAAAGGCCGAAAAACACAGAAACACCCTACGGGTGTATGTGGAAAAACCTTACGGAAATTATTCCTAGAGAATAAAAGGAACCAAAATCTGCGACTCGGAAAGAACTAACTTAAGAGGAGGCAACACTCCAAAGGAAACACGCAAAAAGTCGCGACTGGCACAACACAAACGCCACAAGGTAGGAAACAACAAAACTAAGGGAAGGATATGGCCCTGGGAAGGAAAGCCCCCGACAGCAACCAAGAAAGGGCGGAAGCAAAAGGATAAACCTTATCCAAATATCAAAACAAGAGAGAAAATTTGCAAGTACAGATTTACGTCCCTTCCTAAGGGGTTTTATGTCAAATCTAGCAGGAAAAACAGGCACCCAGGCTACGAGCCTAGACACATGCCTACCTACCAAATAGAAGAAAACGGCAAATGCTAACATATGCAGAAACAGTAAAATATTCACTATAAATACGTGAAGTAAAAAAGGGGGAAGGAAGAAAAAGCAAAAAATAAACGTTGTCCTCTAGCATCAAATATCCTAACAAAAAAAATCCCAAGAACCTGATAAAATTCATTCTGAAAGGAGCTGAAGATGTTATTCAGAAGAAGAGTTCGATGGCACATAGGGAAGAAGAAATACAACGTCTTCCATAGCAACATGTCCTTCACATAAAATTGTAATTAAAAAGTCCCACATAGCCTAAACCTTTACTCCTAAAAGAAAAGCGCAAAAGCAAACGCTGCGAAAACCAAAACATGTTCTTAAATGACTACTAATAACAATTAGTCGTATGGCATTTCCATGTACCATGCCAATTAACGTGGCGGCACCCGTGACCGGAGCCATACTGTCTATTAGAATCCCAGTAGTCATTGGGAAATGAGACCGTACAGGTGCTCAGGGGTCAACTGCGGTGGCTGCCAGGGCAAGAAGGCACGAGGGAAGTTAAATGGTAATGGATGGAGTGATAGAGCGTGGAAAAGGATGGGTCCTCATGGAAGGGTAGAAAAGAATGTTAGGGGCAATGAATTATATCAGACAGTCCCTAACCAAAATAAGAAACTTCCCTTACAATGGCAAGCAACAAAGGATGTAAATTACACCTTCATCCTATTGTTGTTGTATCACGGTCCCCAAACAAGCACACGTCTACCAGTACGAGAAAATCGGGTTGGATAGAATGAATTTAAGGTAAAGATGACCAACTTGCGGGTGTTGGGATACATGTGTAAAAGCTACCCCAACAGGCTACGCTATCAAAAAGACGGAACTATCTGGAAAGATCCTTGAAAGTTCTATCGCACTTGCTGTATGACCTATAGCATCGCAAACTCGCCGCTAAAAAAGTATAAGCTTGCTTGGCAAGCATTCCAGCCCTTCAAGGAAAAATAGCAAGCCTGGTAGCTCCTCGAGGAACACCGTCAGAAGAGAGTGACAAGAGATTCCCCAAAGAAAAGGGTAGTAGGAAAAGAGAGGATTCTAGCCCATAAGGGGAGAAAGAATACTTGCAAAGGCGTTGCCCACACCGGGAAAGCCGGCAAAAGGTAACAAAGGCAGCAACAACACGTTCAGCCAGAACAATTCTTCAGGAAAGAAAAGTATAGCTATCATAAAAAAGATAAAGCATTGCGGGCAACCGCTAAAATAGACTTCTGCTAGAACAAATAAACGAGGAAACCTTCTAAGAAGCATCGCCTCAAAGAAAAATGATGTCTGCCATCAACAAAGTTCCGAAAGAAGCAAGGCTCCAGCGGCCATAAGACTAAAAGTGAAAAGGGTAAGAGAAACTGGTAATATAAAAAATGTATAATGTATTTGACTAATTTTTGTAATGTATTTCGAAATATATTAAATCAATAAAAAAGTGAAGATTAGCTACCTTCATTATTTTATTTTTCCAATAAATTCATTTTGATTAAGTGCAACCTGTTGGGAACTATATTTAAAGTTGATAAGACAAAGTACATGAAAGATGAAGGACTGTTGAAGACAAAGAAAGACAAGGGACCTACTTGGCAAATAAGTATTTATTATTTAGTCCCTTGTAGTCATTTGTAACCCTAGTATCTCTATTATATAAAGAGATACAGGGAATTAGGTTTATAAGTGTGTCAAACAATGTAAACATCAGACATAGGGGTGTGTGTGTGTCTAGGGCGTGAGTTTATGAACGCCTAGACTATTGTGTTAGTCGACTAGTTGGTCAGCCTCAAGGATCATGGATCCCTGTTAGATTGTAACTGTCTTAGAGTTGATCGTCTAGGATTGGGGTTGTAGATGTGTTTTGTAGAACACATGATGATGACAAAGAAACCTTAATAATAACAATGATAGTTTGATTATTCCGTTGTGCATACATATTGTTGTTCATTGTTATTTGTGCTTATTGATTATCCTAGATAAGGTCTAATAAACCTAGAGCAACGATTTTAACATGTGGTATCAGAGCGGGTGGCTCTTGATATCTAGGATCTACAAGGTTTCTCGAAGAAAATGGCGAAAAGATGAAGAAATTCGAATCTGAAAAATTTTCGTAATGCTTCTGCAGGTCAGTTTTCAAACAGGTATAACGTTTTCGTTAACCGTTGGATCGGGCTGAAATTTTAGGTGGACGTTCTCTATATACTCATCAAACTTTCCACCGAATGGATCGTTGATCTGAGTTTTTATGCGAAAGTTACTCACTGTCTAAGTTGGCTGCTGAAGGAGGTATTAAGGTCGAATTTTAGGGTTTTCTTTGATATCTAACTTTCTGATTCCGTGTTCTATTAAATTTATTCATTCTGGAAGTTAGTTATCTGTTAATTGGTGTCTATAAATCATGTTCTCAAAGCAGCTTTGAAAGTGATTGATCGATTTTTAAAGGTTATTCAGAAAATCGAATTTAGGGTTTGTTCATATTCGATTTAGTTTTCTGACTTGTTGCTGATTTGATTAGGTTTAATGGTTTCTCTACACGATGTTCATGCCTTCTCTAAACCCTTGATCGTTAGGTTTTCTGATAATCGCAATTGAATGGCTATATATTAGGGTTTCTTTGGTGTTGGTTCATTGATTTCCATATTCTGCTGGAGTTCAAAGTTAGCTATGGAAGTTCTGGTTTGACAAAGAACGTGATCAATGCACAAGAAACTGATTTGCTTGGCAATTATAAGCTGTGTTCATTAATGATTATACAAAATTATGCATTCTGTGGAGTGATGGTGCAAGGGTTTCGAAGATCAATTTGTAGAGATTGTCAACAACAGTTTGCAATGTGATGATAAACTTCTACTGCTGTTGCGTTTTAAATTCCTACTGCTATGAGGGTTTACCATTACCACTGCTATGCTTATCGGTTACCACTGCTGGTGTTAATCGATTTCCACTGATCGTGATATGCTCATTACCACTGCTCGTATGTATCGTTTCCACTGATTTGCTTGACATATAACCACTGCTCATGTTATTATTGGTATTGCTCGCGAGAGACAACAATGGTGATTCACTACAAGCATTCTTTGTTACTACTGCTATAGATCCATGCATGATTATGATTGGTCCTCATCTTGATGGTTGAGTTTAATGTCAACAAAAACATATATTATTTGCATGGTTGGATGTACGTGGAGATGCATTACAATGATTGGTTCTCAATTGATTAATACTAGTACCATCTCGTACTACATTCTCATTATATAATTGGTCTATGGGTATAGTGCATCTTTATTACATACCCTACCTTTTATATGTTACTTCTGTTCCATTCGTTATTATTCAATGGGCTATGTATTAAAGTCTAAAGGCAGTGATGGTACATGGTTTTGGTTTTCATATGATTTTCGAATTGAGGGGAAGCGAGAATGATACACACACAGAAGGTTGGTTCACACACACAAGAGGATTTTGGTTATTTGTTCTTAAACGTCAAAAAGCTCATATTTGGATTTATTGCATATTGATTACGAAGAAGGTTGATTATCACTAATTTGATGTTATAGTTGAGTTTCACAGGTTTGTGTTCTTATCATATCCCAAAGTGGGGATAACACTTTGTAGATAACTTGTTCGTGCTTAAAGGATGTTGACGAAGACTTGCAAAATCTAGTTTTCATAGGTCAAGGGGTGGGTGGATGAAGACCTAGTTAACTATCACTTAAAGGAGTTACATTGTAGTGCTCAGTGTCTTATTAAAGATGAGGATTTTTTCAAGAGGTTGTGATCTACTTATATTTTTGTTGTGGTATAAGTTCGACGTTACGTGGATAGTACAAGACATAAGACACAAGTTTGGGATATTTTACTTCTTCATCAAATTCGTTCTATTTGGTTTTCTTCACAAGTGATCATTACAAGGAGCTTACAGATTTGAAGAATCAAGAAGATGGTTAACGCATGGGTTTCGGGGGAAGCTTATTGTTCAATGTTTAACCATCTACATGCATCATTCGAGGGGAAGATTTTTACTCTTGTAATTCATTATTATTACTTTTGGTTTAAGTATCTAGTGTCTTAAGTTCATTTTTAGTTGTGGAAAACTTCATGGTGGGTAATTTGAGACATTAGATGGCTGAATTGGAAGTGTGGTGATGATTTGGGATGGTCAAGATCAAAGTTGCTTATATTCGCGGTTCTCCTCGTGGATTATGACAAAAAGGGGAAGAAGTACTTGGAAGCTGCAACTTGAAGATTCTTGGTGATTGCATGTTTAAGGGGAAGTTTTTTTATCTTTCATGACATATTTGTTCGTGCTTATTTGGTTTTGTCATTATCAACTAGGGGAAGATTGTTGGGAACTATATTTAAAGTTGATAAGACAAAGTACATGAAAGATGAAGGACTGTTGAAGACAAAGAAAGACAAGGGACCTACTTGGCAAAGAAGTATTTATTATTTAGTCCCTTGTAGTCATTTGTAACCCTAGTATCTCTATTATATACAGAGATACAGGGAATTAGGTTTATAAGTGTGTCAAACAATGTAAACATCAGACATAGGTGTGTGTGTGTGTATCTAGGGCGTGAGTTTATGAACGCCTAGACTATTGTGTTAGTCGACTAGTTGGTCAGCCTCAAGGATCATGGATCCATGTTAGATTGTAACCGTCTTAGAGTTGATCGTCTAGGATTGGGGCTGTAGATGTGTTTTGTAGAACACATGATGATGACGAAGAAACCTTAATAATAACAATGATAGTTTGATTATTCCGCTGTGCATACATATTGTTGTTCATTGTTATTTGTGGTTATTGATTACCCTAGATAAGGTCTAATAAACCTAGAGCAACGATTTTAACACAACCCGCAAGCACAAAATTGGGCACGACCCAAACATGTTATTTCCGAATAACAAAGAGTTATCACGAATAACAAAAAGGTGAACAGCATAATCACCAAACTACATAAGAGGTATTGCAAGTCCAGTACTGGGAGGATAGCCCAAAACTATCCAAAGACTATTAAAAATGTGCATATCTGTATAACATTAAAACAATAGCACCGCACGAATTCAAAAAATAGTGTGCACAAAAGACTATTAAAAACGTGCATATTTGTATAACGTTAAAACAATAGCACCACACAAAGCAACATGCAGAAGCAAAAATAAAAACGAAAAGTTGCAATCAACCATTGTAAACATTACAAAACATGGGAAGCTAAATATCGTTCAAAGGATTAAAAAAATCCAACAAAGCAAACTAAACTAGCTTTTCTCCAAGATAGACGCACTTGCTTTGGGATTAGGCCGAGCGGCGGGAATCTCACTCACTTCAGGGTGCGAATGATCTGCAACATCGATAATAATGCTAGACCCTCCAACATCATAATAATCAGTGGAAAGGGGACTCATAGGAATAGCAGAGACACTAGAAGGAACAAGTGAAAGTGGCAAGGAAGTAGTAGGGGTCAAAACCAACCCACTAGATGAAGGTCCTTGTGAACCCATAATGTTAATACAAATAAGCCATAAAAACGTTTATTTATATTTTACAATCTTCTAATGTTTTGTCGATAACAAACGTAAAATCAATTTAACGAAACAAATAAAATACGTAAATGGTTTGAGCCAATAGTTTACTAACACACTTATGTTTTCATAATAAAACACTAAACAAGCAATAGTGTTTTCATGGTATAGTAATGCATATGTACAACAACTAGTGTTTACATAATTGGTAGATATATACATACTTACTATGTATTATAAAGGGTAATAGAATAGGTAGAAGTATAACTATTTGACCCATTGACTAAATACATTGAATGTAGTTGGGTAAAACCCAAAGTTCATGATCCATACCCATGGAGCATGATCCATAACCCATGACCCATTGCATGACATCATGCATAAGTCATAATGGGTATTATCTATGACCCATGGAGCTAACCCATGACCCATTGACTAGATGCATTGCATCTTCTAGATACATTGTATCTATTTAAATGCCCATGGGTCAAAGCCTACAACCCATGATCCATGATCTATGACCCACAACCCATTTAACGGGAGCGTCCTACGGATCCCTAGTTATACACTAGATGGATCCCTCAAGCAAGGGATCTGTGAGATCCATGGAATAGTAGCATGTTTTTGTCTATAAATAGTGAGCCATTTTTCATTGTAAGTTGCCACTCCTACACATACTTTCTCCTAGTATTCTAAACTCTCTAACCTCAGATCCAAGAGATCTTTCTATGTAGTTTCTGTTTGTTTTTGTGTGATTCTCTAGGTTCCTCTAAAAGGCGAGATCACCACCTCTTGAAGTCGAGCAAGCTCAAGTCTATGAGTTCCCATGCTTCGTCATCCTTAAGACTACTGAAGTTCTCTTGTTGATAGTTCTTTCTTCCTCTCTAGAAGTGTTGGTTCTTTCTTCCTCTCTAGAAGTGTTGTGTCAAAGGCATTAGGGAAGGATGCCAAAAGGGTCAAGATGAAGGCATTAGTGAAAGGTTCCGAACGGTCGTGTCAAAGGCAATAGTGAAGGATGTCAAAAGGGTCAAGTCGAAGGCATTAGTGAAAGGTGCCAAAAGATCATGTCAAAGGGATTAGTGAAAGATGCCAAGGGTGTACAATAGATATGGTGCATCAATGTACAAATATAGATAGGTTGTGTCCAAGGATATTGATATCCTTGATGATGTTGTAATAAGGAGTGGGTCTCATTCGGGATAGGTTTTTTGTAGTGTTGGGTAGTAGTTCCTCCTGTGTAATGGAACTCGGTATCTAGCCTTATACCAGATAAAGTGTAGGCGATGTTGTGATAGGTTTGGTTCTATCTCGTGGAAGAACCCGGTGTCTAGCCTTCTACCGGAAAAAGAGTAGGCGACGTTGTGAAGGCTTCTCCGCTATAAGGAGTTTGTGTCGTATAGTGCTTACGAACTCTCGAGTAGGTGACTCGGGGAGTAGAATAGGGCAAGGAAGGTGTCCTTGTAGCCGAACCACTATAAACACTCGTGTCGTGGTTTTGTATTTCTTACTCTTTATCTTTGCTTTATTTAGTTATATGCTTATCTATCAACATCCAACACACACGTTTAAATAGATTGACATAAGTTTAAAACAAAATTTTAATCTGTAAAACTATTCAACCCCTCCCCCTTCTAGTTTTCCACAACTAATATCAGAGCTTCGTTACCAAGTTTCTTAAGAGTATATTGTACTTTTAAAACTTGATACGATCCGTGTATGATTGAAAACTACAAGGAAGGAAATTTCTTAAAAATAAAAGAGCACGTTTTAAATATTTTATAATGTTGGATAATGATAGATCTTTCTAATATTTTCCTTGTTGATAATTCTCCATACTATGATTTGGGCATCCTAAGAAGATCATGAAGAATTTCTCTCTAAATACTTAATTTCTCAAAAAGAATATATAGCAAAGGTATGATCGTTAATAAATTACTTACAAATAAATTATTTTCGTATATTTTCTAGATGAATTAATATTGTCATTTCGTATAATAAACATGATTAAGTTTAGTAGTCTCATTACGCTCTCTTAAAAATCACTAAAGTGGTTGTCTATATTGAACTCATCATCAAGAATAGTATTTTTTGTCAATCTCTATAGACAAAACTACTAACTAGTGATAATGATATCTCGGCTATTCGAGAGTTTTGATCATCACCCCTCACATAAGGTTATTGACATCTATGTCAATAAGTATCCATGTAAGACTCCTCATATGTTGGGAAATTCGCTTTTAGGAGTTAATACTTATAGTAGTAAAGTTAGTACTGATAGTATCTTTTGATAAGTATTAACTAGTTAGTACTGATAGTGGAAATATTAGTACTGATAGTATTAAGTTTGTACTGTTCTAAGTAAGGAATGTCGTGTATGGTTTGTAACAGCATATCTTCTATTCCAATAGAAGATATGATATACTTAGTGCATAGTTATCTCTGTAAGGGATCTCCTTAGTGTATAAAAGGAGATCCTAGCTAGGTTAAACACACATCTCATATTCTAGCCGTCTTAAGAAAAGCTTCAAGGTTGTAAACCCTAGTACTAGGAGAGTACTCATATTATTCTTAATAATATTGAAGCTGTTGGTGCCACATTGTGTTTACTTTAATCTTCTAAGTGCATTCAAGTAGATTCCGCATACTTGTGTGCATCTACAAAAAAGTGTCTCATTGTTGTTTTGGAACCATCCAAGGCAACTAACACGTTTGCAAGCTAAGTGTTCTAGATCCAAGGTTTGGGACTCCACAAGTGGTATCAGAGCTTGTGTCCTGAAGCCTTGTTTTTAGAAGATCCTGTGTGACTAATCTGAAGAAATGGATTTTGACAAATCCAATGCTGTTAACAGAGTTCCCAAGTTACAGCCAAATGAATATGAACTCTGAAGAATGCGCATAGAGCAGTACTTCTTGGTACTTGATTTCAAGCTGTGGAACATTGTGCTCTATGGAAACTCTTACAAAACCACTGTCACTGAAGAAGTTAAGTTGTTAAAGAAGAAGGTGATCCTATCACAAATGAAGAAATGGCTCTAAGAGGCAATGATCTCAAAGTCAGAAGTCTTTTACTCATGGCAATACCAGATGATCATCAACTCACCTTCAACAAACACAATGATGCTCAGAGTTTGTTCAAAGCCATTGAAACCAGATTTGGTGGAGATTCTGTCAACAAGAAAACTCATAAGACTCTTTTGAAGCAAGAATTTGAAAACTTCACTGCTGGTGCAACTGAATCTATTGACTCTGTTTATAATAGGCTTCAAAAACTTGTTAGTCAACTTGCAGTATTTGATGTGGAGCTCTCCAAGGAAGATGTCAACCTCAGGTTTGTTAGAAGTCTTCCATCACCAAAATGGGACACTCATGTCATCGTATGGAAGAACATGCCATATTTTGAAATCATGAAGTTGGACAATTTGTTCAATAGCTTTAAGGTGATTGAACAAGACATGAAGAGAAAAGCAGTTGCATCTTCCGGTTCTGGGTCACAAAACATAGCCTTTGTGGCTCACCCTGTCCCTAGCAATGATATGGACAGTTTTGATGTTAGTACTCCTAGTACTAATGTTAATACTGATGGCTCTTTAACCACTGCAGCAGGCATCAATGAAGGTACAATTTATGCTTTCATAGCTGAATAGAGTCAAGGATACCAGATCACTCATGATGATCTGAGACAAATCCATGAAGATGACATGGAAGAGATGGACATCAAATGGAACATTACCTTGATCAGTATGAGGGCAAAAAGGTTCATGAAGAAAACTGGAAGGCAGATTAAGATCAATGATGGAGACACTGCTGGGTTTGATAAGGGAAAGGTTGAATGCTACAACTGTGGCAAGCTTGGGCATTTTGCCAGAGAATGCAGAAGTCCTAGGAGCAAAGGGAGAAACAGTGATGCTGACAACTCCTCTTCAAAAGCAATGGTGGCTGTGGATGGTGCTAGATATGATTGGAGCTTCATGGCTGATGTAGAAGAAATTCCAATCAACATGGCTTTGGTATATGGGGTACTTAATTGTTCAGTTACATGTATTCCATTAAACAAATATTTAGAGCTAAAAACCATGTTTGATAATGTGTCTGAAGAACTTGCTAAAACCAGTTACAACTTAGCAAATCATAAAAGAGGCTTAGCAGTTCTAGAAAAACAAATTGTACACTATAAAGAAAATGAGTCAAAGTTTACTGAAACAACTGCTGTGCTTAATGAAATCTCTTTTAAAGACATCACCATAAATGTGTTAAAAGAAGAACTAGAGAAAGTCACTACAATTAAAGATAATATAGAGTTAAGTGTTGAGCAACTGAAAGACTCACAACATTATAACTCTGAGAGAGTTGATAGATACCTGGAGAAAGCATTAATTGGCAAAGCCAAATCAGGTATGGGGTACAAAATAACACCACCACCATTCAGAGGTATCCCTTCACCTCCTTGTATAGACCTTGCCCACACTAGCTTAGCAGAGTTTCAGGAACCCACATTTGTCAGAGGCCCTACCATCAAAAGTACTTTTCCTGAAAAGACTGATGAAGTGTTTGAAAGTGCTAGTGACACCTCTTTACGTGAGGTGTCTGTAACTAAAAATAAAAAGGCTAGTGTAGAGCCTAGTGAACCAAAGCAAGTTCAGGCCACTAAACCAGTAAGACCATTTGACAAACCTGTTAATAAGCCAGTTAAATATGCTGAGATGTATAGAAACAGGTCATCTAGTCCTAGAGGTAACAAGAGAAACTGGAACCAGTTAAAATCTGAGCAACTAGGAGATGAATTTGTCATGTATAATAAATCTTGCTTTGTGTGTGGTAGTTTCTCTCATCTGCAGGCTCATTGCAGACACCCTATGAGACCCCAACCCATCATGACCCCTAGAGCATTTCTTCTTAAAACTGGCATAAAACCTTTGAAAAATGCAAGGCCAGTTAATACTGCTAGACCACAACCCAGAGTATTTGGTGAAAAACCCAAAAGAAACTTTTCAAAATCATCATCTACTTCACCAAGGTCCTTTAAATCAGCACAAACCTTTAATTCGTATAATTAACAAATCATGTTTTACAAGAAAAAAGTTAATACTTATGAGCCAAGACTTAATACTGATAGGCTAAAAGTTAATACTTTTAAGCCTAAAATGATACCAGCTGGCTCTAAATTGAATGCTACAAAGGGAAACAAGGGCAATGTTGTTAAGCCCTGAGCTTGTTGGGTGAGAAAGACCACTCAACCCAACAGTGCATCAGTTACTCTTAAGAAATATGATTACATTGATGCACGAGGCAGATCCAAGTCAGTAATGGCTTGGGTCCCCAAAAGGAACTAATTTCCTTTATTTTATGTGCGGGGACATTCCAAAAAATAATGATGATCTTGGTTATTCAGAAAGTGGGTGTTCCAGGCACATGACTGGAAATCTATCCTATCTTTTAGACTTCACTGATTTGAATGGAGGATATGTTTCTTTTGGAGGAAGAATTACTGGTAAAGGCACAATCAAGACTGGTAATTTGGACTTTGAAGATGTGTACAATGTGAAAGAACTCAAATACAACATGTTCAGTGTGTCACAAATGCATGACAAGAGGAATTTTGTTCTATTCATAGATACTGATTGCTTGGTTTTATCTCCTAAATTTAAGTTGCCTAGTGATGATCAGGTTCTACTTAAGTTTCCTAGGAAAAGCAATTTGTACAGTGTCAATATGAAAAACATAGTGCCCAAAGACAATCTTACATGTTTAGTTGCTACAGCTTCTTTGGATGAATCTATGTTGTGGCATAGAAGGCTAGGTCATGTGAACTTTAAGGTAATAAATCTTTTACCTAAAAATAACCTTGTAAGAGGTTTACCTTCAAAAAGTGTTGGGTACAGTCCCAGATAGATCTTACAAGCCTTAAAGAGAGTATAGTCAACCTGTGTAATCACAAGAGAACAATGGAGAACCTTTACTAGAATTATGTTTACGCGGAATATAAACACAAAACTCAAGAAGACAATGAACACCAAAGACGTGATCCTCTATGGATCTATATTGAATAACTAACAAATGTTAGTGACAAGCGTACATCAACCCTAGCCGCTAGTTTCTTTTATACTACCAGAAACCCTAATTCTGCAGCTTACTAATCACGTAAAAGATATGCATTATCTATTCCTAATTTAACTCATGCATATCCTAACTAAATACTAATAATACGGAAACTACATATCCGCAGAATCAATAATAACTATCAGTGGCAACTGCACTATCCGCAGGAACCACACTATCAGCAGAAACAATAAAGCTATCAGCAGGAACCTTTATCAAAAGGAACCCACTGTTACAATAATTCCTAAAAATCCTTCCCTAAACTTGAATTTGACTAAGTTAACTTCAAGTTACCAGATAGATCTTGAACGTGCAAGAGGATTGAAGATAAACAGCAACTGAAGCACAAGAGAAGTAACCAACAGAAACAGCAAGGAAGACCATGATTCCATCAGCAACTCCTAGATCAGCAGCACCAGGAACCAGCAGCAATAGTAACCAAAGTAGATTTGATAAGCCTTTACCAAGTAGCTACTCACTCTTGGGCTAGCTTGTTCTTGAGTGGAATCATGACATCACCCTAGTGAACCAGGAACCAGTCCAACACTTAGAACATGAATCAATGGTGTGTTGGAGTACCCTAATGGTTTTTGGCAAACCGTCACAGCCATCAACGGATTTGATGTGTCTTTACCTGAAGCCGTTAACTCAGGATTAGTCATGGTGTTCCACTGCCTTTACCACAAGCCATGAACTTGTGGGCTAGCCAACCCTTCATCTATGAGGACATGGTGAGTGGAGCACCATACAACTTATTGGCAAGTTGTCAACCTTCCAACGGATTTGAGATCTCTTTACCAGAGCCGTTTGCTCATGGAGTAGCCAATGTTTGGTGTGTGAGACCAGGGTACATTGATAACCCTCTGATTTTTAGTAAATCAGCAACTACCAACGGATTTGAGAATACTCACTAGAGTCGTACCCCCAGAGTAAGTTAACCCTTTGCCACTTAAGACATGGTGAGTTAAAACCAAATAAGAAACACATCTATACAACATGATCCTCAAAGATGAAAGTTAGTAAACATACAATATATATAAAAGTTTTTTTTTTTTTTTTTTGGTGAACACCAAATAAAAGATAAGAAAGAAAGACTATAAAAGAAAAGAAATATATAACAACATACCAAGATCATGAAGAGGAACCAGCAGAGTGCTCAATAAGTTTATCCTTAATGCTTTTTACCAACTGCTCTGCATTTTCCATATCATTTCCAACTGGAGCAGTAGAGAAAACCAACTTATTTAACAGCATCTGCTCCATCAGCTTCACTGAGAGTGGATAGCGCAAATCAGAAAACATGTAGAGATATATCCCAGACCATGTCTGCACCACATGAACAGTGGATAAAGGATAGAATTTCCACTGATAAACATCCCATTCATGCTGGCCTTCCCAAACCTTAAATCCTTTGCCATCCTGATAGACTAAATCAAACAAGACTTGAAGATCTCCAAGCAGGAACAACCCAACACCAGTAGCAGCATGTGTCTCTAAATATGTAGAGACCATGCCATACAATCTAATGAGATCTTCTCTGTCCAAAAAGTTAAGAATCTCAATAAGGAATGTAAAGTGCCTGACTGAACCATCCTTCCGATAAATAGTGTAAGCTCCCATCTATCCAGCATAGACCAAACCACTACCTCCTCATCAGAATCATCTTTCTCAACATCTTTGATAAATGAACGTTCTGAGGCTTGAAGATCAAGTGTCTTAGACTTCCCTTTCTTGGCTATACTCTTTCTTCTGCCACTAGGTGTGGAGGAAGGAGAAGATACATTGGACCCTGGAATATCTGAAGCAGGCATCATTGGAGTAGGAGTAGGAATCTCAGCACCTTCATAGGGAATAGGCACATTAGCATGAATAGAATCTACCTTTTCCAAAGAATCAGCAGGTTGAGGTTGAGGTAGAACATTGGAAGCATCATCAGTGGAAACAACTTGAGGCTCAAAAGAATCCACATCAATGTTGTTAGCACGAATATTCTCTGTTTCAGTAGGAGACACAAAAGAAACACCTTCATTAGTAACACCTTTAGTAGGAATAGCCTCAGAGGGATTAACAGGAATCTTTATAGGTGTAGACTGCTCCTTAGTAGTCTCTTTAGCCTGAATATCACCAGCTGCTGTACTAAGTAGGAGATCATCAAGAGAATCATCAGACCTCAATCTCTTGACCTCAGGTCCTTCCAAAGATGGCTGATGTCTCTTCAAGATTTGATATGGATTAATGCCATCCTTTTCCAACCTACTTAGTATCTTGTTATACTCCATTACCAACTGGTCATCTGGCAAAGATTTCATAAAGGCCATACTCCATCCAGTTGTATAGACTGCAGAACTCATATTCTTAACAAACTCCATCATATGTAATTTCTCTTCAGCTTGAGTAGGAGGTATATCCCTTTTTGCTTTGGCTTTTCTCTCTGCATCAGCTTTCTTTCTCCTAGTTGCCAATGTCATCAAGTCACCAGCAAAATTCTCTGAGTCAAAAGCACCTCCTAATATGGACTGAGCAAGGAACATGTTAGAGGAAGCTCCAGCCACAAGAGAATTCCAAGTGTCATCAGTAAAATTCATGGCAAGGTCATCCAACTCTTTCATTCTCTCAAGGGTGACCTTAGGAGCTGTGTGAGCTTGAGACTCTGCATCAAAGGTGGCTTGAGCTTGTTCTGCTACTTCTCTATCACTCATTGCAATTTCATGAAGCCTGAAGAGTCTTTCCTGTTCAGCCTTATCAACAACAACATCCACATCCTCTTCAACCAATGGTGCCTTCCCTTTATCAACTGAAGATACACCTACTTGAACATCTTTAGAGGGAACTTTGGTATCAGAAGGAATGAAATATGGATTCTGAGAAGCAATAGAAGAAGCCTCAGCAGATACATGCTTATCAGTAGTAGCAGGCTTATCAGAAGTAACATGAGGCTCAGAAGCATCAGAAGGCTCCTTATCCTTAGTAACCTTGTCAGAAGACACAGGTTCAGGAGGAAGTTGTCCTTGTTCAACACCAACAGAAGTAGCATGAGAATCCACCATACAAGTCTTGTGGACATTTAAACTTAGATAATTCCTTTTTGTAGGCCTTCTTCTGTGAAATACTTGAACCTCTGGATCTTTCTGACCTTGAGTCTCTCCCAATGATACAGAAGCCAACACATGGAGTGCGTCTAGATCAATGTTTGTCCTTTCAGTATTCTGTTCCTCCTCTGACTTAGAAATCACAACCCTGCTCCTTCTATTGTTGAGCCTAACCTCCAACTCTGTCACCCTCTTCAGTAATCTAACCATAGCACCACCAAGATTCTGCTTAGTCTCTTTAATCTCATCCCTAGATTCTTGAAGTTGAACCTTGTTGGGAATTGCAAAGTACAAAACTACAAGCAAGAATGAAGAAAGAAGAAACAACGAGGGGTTATTATGTAATAGTTAGTAGCTTTCTTAGTAAGCTATTATTAGGGTTTTGTAACCTCCCTCTCCTATATAAAAAGGGTAGGCATCTAGTTACAAACCACCTTTTCATTTTCCCTTTTATTTCATTTCATAGTATTCATCTCTAATGAGAGTCTAGACACACGATCATAGCGTGTGTACATTAGTAATAGCTATAGTAGTTTTTATATTCAATAAAGAAAACCTTATTAGTGATATTGATTGTTATTATCATTCTGCTATTTTCATTCAATCAATTGATATCACTCATACCCTAGTTGACTCCTTAAAGTGATAGCAAATGTGAGCATTAGGCACCTTCTATAGATCACACCCCTTCACTAACACTGAGCACTACAACGTAACTCCTTAAAGTGTTAGCAAATATGCACATTAAGTACCTTTATTTTGTAGATCTCACCCCTTCGCTAGATTTAAAAAGTCTTTGTCACACCATTAAAGTACGAACAAGTTACCTCAAAAGTGTTCCTGCTCACTTTGAGATATGATAAGACAAGCACCTGATCAACTAGTAGGAACTCCAGAATAACTAGCAGCAACTGATCAGCAGAAACAAATATCAGTAGGAACTGATCAACATGAACCAATATCAGTAGGAACAGATCAGCAGCAACCGATACTACCAGTAGAAACCGGTCAGTAGAAACCAATACGAAGCAAAATATGCGACCAGTAGAAACATCAAATCAAGCCGAAAGTATGTTAATTACTAGGATTCATCGTTGAATTAAAAATTCAACTCACCAAGACTAGTAAAAAATTAGAAGACCAACTGTCAAGATCGGAATTAGCATATAGAACAACCGATAATGATCATTATAAAATTTAGATGACCAGAATTAAGTTACCACGCTACTAGTATATACCATCGTCGATCAGTACTAAACCAGTAGGAACACGCGAAACATCAGTAGGAACCAAAGACACAATCAGTAACATCTCATGTGACCAATACATTATCATCAAATAGCCACTCAAGAATAAGTCCCACGTGACACTAGTATAAACAAAAATGGGGTCAATGAGACCAGCATAAAGATCAATTAAAACACCACGTGATGCCAACTCGTATGAACCAATCACAAGTACAATTTTCACATATTCAATGAATGCCAAAGGAATAGTATGGACCACGATAAGAGTGAATTGCAAAATCAGTACAAATATATATCCCCATACCACTCGTCCAATTACCATTAGGAATGAGATGAGGGACCAGCAGTAACGAGACGTCAGTAGGAATAAACTCACGTGATTATTGAGACCCACTTTGCATAAAAAAATTTCCACTGACATATACGTATACCCATGTGATCATCCTCATGTGATATCAAAGCACACTCCACATCCTTATCCCACAAACCATTGAATTAGCAAACACAATATACGAAAACTACTGACCTGTCAGCCACTTGATCATGGACAGACAATATCACCAATAACATCACGTGATAGCCCCATATCAACAATAACCGCCATTCGATCATCAATGCTACTGATACGAGGGGGCATTATGGGGACCAATCACATCATAACCAGAATTATATTAAATCAGTAGCAAGAAAAACCGACCAATCAAATTCATTGTCCCACGTATAGAAAATCATGTGACCAGTAATAAATCATAGGTACCACGTGAGATCAAAGAATACCAATGAGACATGAAATTATTGACCAATCAGATATGAACGGTGACCCCAATATCGACCAGAATTAATTGAATCACATGAATCAAATATAACAGGTCAATCCCATGAGAAACACTTGAGATCCAATAAACGCCAACAAAAAAAAACATAATTACCTCATAACAAAACTGCTTCTGTCGAAAACAATAAAACCTTGCAGATCCGATGCATATCCTGCTGCCTCCTTTCTTTTTCCCATCTGCTGCATAAACCCTAATTAGAGAAAACCTTATAAACCCTAGATCGAGAGCCACGAGGCTCTGATACCAATTGTAGAAACCATGGATCTGGACTCAACTAGGGTATCAATAACATTGAATATGCACAGCGGATTTAACAAGACAAGAACATCAATGTTACTAATAAGGTTTTCTTTATTAAAACATAAAGAAACTAATACTACTACAACTACTAGACGCTCTATGCGTTTCTTAGTCTCTCATTGGGAGATGTCTACTAAGAATTGAAATGAATAGGATGGTTTGTAGCAACAAATGAAAAAGTGTACATCAAAACAGATTAGTTTCATACTATTCTCATCACATCGAGGTGTGTTAACTCCTGTGAGAGGTGAATCATGGAAAATAATGGATTTGATGTCTCTTTACCAATAGCCATTACTACTGGAGTAGCCAAATGTTTAAGTTCGAAAACTATGGTACAATGATAACCATCTGATTTTTAGCAAATCAGCAGCTATAAACGGATTTGAAATGTCTTTACCTGTAGCTGTTTTCTCAGGACTAGTCAATTCTTAGGTGAAAAGAATCACCTTTGGTGAATTGATTACCAAATATGGTATTCCACTGCCTTTACCACAAGCCATATACTTGTGGGCTAGCCAATTCTTGGGATTCCAAAAAGGACAAATCTATGGTGAAGTGATGACCATACAACCCTCAGTAATTAAGCATGGGTGAGTTGCAAACCCTATGGTTTTTAGCAAACCATTACAGCTATCAACAGATTTGATGTGTCTTACCAAAGCTGTACCCTTTGGACTAGCCAACTCTTTGATGGACACAAGTCACATCTGGTGAGTTGATAACCATCAACAGAGTTATATACAACAAACCTGAATATATAATTTTTTTTACCAAGAATTAAACAATTTATAATAAGTGAGACATGACTAAAACAATACTAAGAATTTAAAAAAGAAAGAAATAATACAAGATACCAGAATCATGGAGAAGCTTTGTGTTGCAGAAGCTTGGACTTGATCAACCCAATCAATTGGTCAGCATGGGTCATATCATTCCCCACTGGATCAGGAGGAACTTCCAATTTCCTTCTAAGCATACGTTTCATCAGTTTAATGGACAAAGGATAATGCTGATCCGAAAACATACATACAGAAATTCCACACTTTGTCTCCACAACATGCACATTTGGGATAGGATAAAATATCCAAGTATCAACCTTCCACTTATGTGAATTCTTCCAAATTGAATACCCTTGACCATTTTGAGACTGAGAAGCAAAAATAACTTGAAGATCTCCCAATAAGTACAAACCAGAACCCTGTGGTGTATGAGTGGCATAATACTGTGTGACAAGGCCATGGAGAGTAAACAAATCTTGCCTATCCACCAAATGAAGTATGTCTTTCAAGAAAGTAAACTTCATTGAGGAGTTATCTAACCTATATATGGTGTTAAGCTGTCCATCAGTCAATGTCCATTTTGTCAACACACTATAAGAACCCTCAGGAAAAGTGGCAGAAGAACCCACTTTGATAAATGTTGTATCAGCAGGATTTAGGTCCAAATGCTTAGAAGAACCACCCTTATGAGATTTATAAACTCCAGAGGCTTTCTTCCCAGCTAATCTCACATATCTCCTTATGGCAATGTGTCTCCTTTTGGACATCCTTTTCCCCCTCTTACCAGGTACATAAATGCCCATAGAAAAAGAAGAAGGTACCTTCTCAGATGCACCAGACGCATCTTCAGTAGGAATAGAAGAGGTAGAAACAGAGGGAATTGGAACAGAACCACCCACTTCATACAATTTATCAAGTTCTTCTCTAGCCTGTTTAGCTCTAGCAGCTTCTTGTTCAGCTCTCCTAACCATGTCTTCATCATAATTAGAAAGATGGGCTCCTTCTTGTTCAGCAGATGCAGAAGAAGGAATTGTATCAGGCTCAATAGTGATAGGAGGTCCCTCTGGATCCATAGATGTATCAGCAGCACTGGGTGAAGCTTCAGGAGAAACAATAATAGAAGCTTCAGCAAGAATGGATGGTTGTCTCTCAGATGCCTCCTCAATGGGAATGGAAGGTGCAGCAATAGGTTCAGCAGATTGTACTCGCTCAGTAGAAACAGTATGAGTGCTCAGCTTTGCTCTATCATCAGCAAAAGAAGTCACAATCTCAACTGTCTTGGGTCTTTTGGATTTTGGAGCATCCATACCACCAGCAATCCTTTTCAATTGAGAAGCTGGTGTAGTATGCTTCATAATCTTATGATACATACTTGTTAAGTCAGATTCAGATAATGCCCAGACTTGCTTCCTTGTCAAACCAGATTGATAGAGAGCAGTACTCTGATTATACACCACATTCCTCATATAAGTTTTCTTCTGTGCTGCAGTCTGTGGTTTCTCCCTCTTAGCTTTAGCCTTTTGTGCAGCAATAGTTTTTCTCTTTGCAGCTACAGCTTGCTTCTTTTGTTGTCCAATAGCCATCATTTGTGCAGCCAAGTTTTCATGTTGGAATCACTCCTAAACCTTTATTCAAGTGTTAGTTACTCATATGTAATAGGTAGCTTAATTATGGCCTTTATATTTGTTATTAGCCTTAAGCTTATGTAGAAGGCCCATGAGCTTAGGCCCAAGCCCATAGGAGAAAGGAAGGGACTAGGAGTGTTGCCCTAGCTTCCCTCCTATAAATACTCTTGTAAACCTTTATTTGAAGGTTGGTTGTTCAATGCATTTCTCTTTCACACTCTACGCCTAACCATCATAGTTTATACGTGTGTGTTTGTGTGTGTATTGTTCATCCGCCACTCTATCTCCTCTCTATCTCTCTATTAAGCTTGTGTTGTAAATCTAGTGACCTAACAGTGGTATCAATCGCCAAATAGTTGGGTTAACACTTTCGTTTTTGAAATTTTTGTTTTCGGTCTTACGCGTAAAAGTGGTTAACACTTTGGATCGCTTAAAAACTCGTTTTTTACACTTTTTAATCCAAGATTCTTGTACTTTCAACGTTTTAAGGTGTTAAAATACTTGTTTTTGGCAAAAAGTTTCAATCTTTACGCGTGGATCTAAGTTTTTAAGCTTGTTTTTGTTCGTGGGTATCGTTCTACGCGTAACCTGTTTAGCTGTTTTGGTTCATCAAGTTTCACACTTTTGTGTTATTTTGGTGATATTGAGGCTATTCCATAACAAAAATCTGGTTTAGAAACATCTTTGGGCAAAATCATTTTTACGAGTAAGTCTACGCGCAAGAAAACCCTTATCTTACGCGTAACTTTTTCCTTGGTTTGATCTTCGTTTTCGTGGTTTACTCCGTGTTTTCTTGCTTGGATAAGCCTGAAAATACGTCAACTTTGGATATCTTTTGCACTGTGATAGTGTAAAAGATCACTTGGGATAAAACCCTAAACTTACACATAAGCATAAAGCTTACGCGTAGAAATCCTACGCATAAGATTAATCTTACGCCTAAGCCTTGTCTTACGCCTAAGGTAATCCTACGCATAAGTTTCTACGCCTAACTTTGTGTCTACGCATAACTTTAGTGCCTTTACCCTACTTACGCGTAAGCTAAATCTACGCGTAACTCTTGATTGTTACGCGTAACTTTGGTGTTTTTACGCATAAGTTCTACTTGGTTTCTTGTGATTTCTACGCCTAAGGACACTTCATCAACAAAGGTTCATTCGACTACAAAGATCCATTTTTACCAACACAAGTTTTCAACATGTCACAACCACCATACTCTAACTATTTCCCTTACACTTATTCTCAACGTCAACAACAACTAACTCCACAACATCAACAATGGAATCAACAACAAGCAATTTATCAACAACAATTTAATCAACAACATACTCCACAACTTGCTGCAATTCCACAACCTCAAATGGTTCCACCACCACCAAGTCTTCAAGTTCAACCTTACACAAACGAATTCAATCAACATCCATCAAGGAACACTATGAAGGAACCCACTTGGTTTGCAAAGATGTGTGAAGCTTTAAGTAGCCAACAATCAATTCATGAGGCTGGATCACTAGATAGACCTCCAATGCTCACTCCAGGAAACTACGATCAATGGGTGATAAGGTTCTTTAGATTTTGTGATCTGAAGAAGCCACATGGAAAGTTCTTAAAGAAGGTTATCTTGGAAGGTCCATTTCAGATGCCTACTGTTATCGTACCCGCCGATCCAAATGCTAATCCACCAAGAGATGAACAATCCAACATTGCTACTGTTGCCGACCTGAATGCAGAGGAACTTCTACACTATGAAGCTGATGAACTTGCAATGCAATATATCCTCTTAGGATTACGTAACCCAATTTTTCGAAGTGTTGATGCTCAAAAGGCGCAAAAGAAATGTGGGATCATATTCATCTTCTTATGGAAGGATCTGTACTCAATCAGTAGGATTTGGAATCCAAAATTTACTTGGCTTATGAACACTTCATGATTGAACCTGGAGAGACACTAGAGTCTTATCATCATCGTTTTTCAGACATCATCAATGATTTGGATAAACACAACATCATCATGCCAAGAATTGCAGTGAATACTAAGTTCCTGAGTAGTCTTGGTCCTGAATGGGAGAAGTATGTCATTTTTCTCCGTCAAGCGAAGAATTTGCATCATTCTACATATGGATTGTTGTACGATTACTTGAAGCCTCATGAAAAGGAAGTTGATAGGGAAAGGATTCTCCGTGCTCAAATTGCTCCACCGACACATCCGGAAAATCAACAACTTGCCTTATATGCTCAAAACAATTATTCTCCTCAACCAGCAACTCAACCAACTGCTACAATCACACCATATGATCCTTCACCGCCTCAATCTCAACAAACTCAATTGGTTCCATACAATAACAACAATGCTCAAGCCTTGTCGATTGAAGCTAATGAGGAATCGATCCGTTCGAAGCTTGCAACAAGGATTTGCTATGATTGCTAATGCCTTTAGCCGTTATACCAACAAATCCAACAACCGTATTCGTTCCTCATCAATTACAAGGAATCAAGCATTTGTGAACAATGGGCGAGTTGAAGTTCAGAATCGTGGTTATGGTCGTCAGATGGGCGGTGGTCAAGGGTTTAATGCTGTGGGTAGGAATAACAATAGAATTCAAGTGGTGGAGCAGGGAATGCTCGAGAATGGGTTGAATGGTCTTCGATGCTACAAGCGCAATGAGAAGGGACATTTGGCTAATGCATGCCCAAAGCCTAGGACTCGGGCGTGCTTATCACAAAGAGGCTCTTCTTTTGGCTCTTAAGGATGAAGCTGGTGGAACTCTCACGGACAAAGAGCAGAGCTTTATGGCAAATCTTGACTCGGATGATGATATGGAGGACTTGCAGGCCAATGCACCTGTTATGTTGATGGCTAATATGCATGAGTTACACATGAGTGACACAGGCCCGTGTATGACACGATGGCTTGTCTCGGTACCGAACAAACCATATTTATCTCCGATCTCATATCTCCGCCAACATCTGAATCCGGCAAGGCTCGGAATGTTCAAAATGAGTTGTCCACATCTCATTCGGCGATTTTCAACTAGACCCGTAGTTATATTTGACGATCAAGATGACCAAACGGTTTCCCTTGATAATCAAATTGACTTTGTGGTTATACTTGAGGATCTCAGTAATGATCATGTTGTGACTCACGTTGAACGCCGAACTTTTGCCTCATCAGTTTTGCTCGTTTAATACAAGACCAAAAGACCATAGTGGAAAAATGTCATGCCATTAATCAGGACTTGAAAAGCAAAAATGCATTGTTAACCAAGGATTTTGAATGTTTACAAAAGCAACTCAACTTTTTCAAAACTCAAGAAAATCGTGAAAGCGGTTTTGAAGCGACCTTTGCCAAATCTCATCAAAGCGAAAAATATTTAGAGAGTGCGTGATCTAGCCAGCTTGAAGAATGCTTTGTTATGTCCGAAATAGAACAAGCTGAAACATGAACATAAAAAGCAAATTAATGCTCTCACCTTGGAAAATCAAAAAGCTAAAATTTGAGTTGTTAACTTGTCAAAAACAGTTCTCTGCATACAAAAAGCATTCAACGAAGCGAATAGATGATCATCTTGAAGAAATCATCGGCTTGCAAAACAAACTTAAAGAGTTTAAAGCTGTTGTTTACAAACATGGCGAGTCGGTCACAACCATTGAAAAGTTTACTTTAAAACCCAATCCAAATGGTTATGGACCGAATCTTCGATTACAAACCTAAGCTTTCAACCAAAGCATTCAAACCAAATCCTGAAGTTTCCGGTCACGAGAATATAAAATTGATAATTACATTTATGAATGTTGTTGAATATCATCGTCAAGAGGAATTAGATCACGAGAAGGCGAGAGTCGATCAAAATTAGAAAAAGTTGTTTACAACAAACCTTTTAACTATTCAAAAGCGGTCACTTTCGTCACACCAACGGATTCTTCTAACACACCAAGGATTATCATTAAAACGTCTAAGTCTTCTAATGTTAATCCCAAACCAGATTATGCACAAACTTATGGTCCTTTACCTTCCATCGGTGAAGTAAACTCAAAACCTGAAAATCGAAAAATTCTTTGATATTTTGACCTTTTCATGGCTGACCTCAAAACTTTACAACATGAGATAGAATATCATTCTCAAATCAAAGTTCAACATTTTCAATCGCCTCTGGGCGAGAACAAAGAGACATTTTTCAGAAAAATCTTTTACCAAATGTTAAAAATTTGAAAAGTTGTGCATTGTCTTGGGAAAGGGACTTTCATAAGGAACTTGGATAATGAAGGTCGTTTTAGAAAACGAAACATCTATTTCTAATACTAAGCGTAAAAAGAAAATGTTGAGAAAAGATGTTGATCGACTCTTGGAAGATGTCATCGTCTTTGATGTCCATAATGTTGTGCTATTGAATTCTTTGTCATATGCATTTGATTATATCTCTACGATACTATTGATTACGTGGTAAATGTTGAGAACAACGATAATGTGCTTGGTCGAGTCCTTAAAGTTGAAAACAACGATTGTCAAGCGAACTTTCAAATGCAATACGTCGCCTTAATTGGTGTCAAAAAGATATTCACGATCAACAACTTGCTTTTCAACACAAAATCGCCCGATTCGTGCAAAATCTTACGATCCTAAAATTGAGCAACTGGATGATCAAAGCGTGTCTTTTAAGTGTCAAATCTCAAAATATGAACAAGAACTTGTAAAAGTTAAAAGGAATATGGTGTCATATTTGATTTACTCAAAAAGACTCGTGATGAAGCATCAAATGAACTTGATAATTATCTTGCACACACTAAGGAAGTTATGCATTTTCTTTGGAAATATTAGATTACGAAAATCAAGATCGATTCACACTATCTTTAAGTTAAGAGAAATGTTAGGAAAGTATGAACAACTTCCGTCTATTGTGATTAAGAGAATAGCCCGGTAACACTTAGTAATCATGAACCTAGAATTCCTCTTGCCAAATCACAAGTTGCTAGCGTGCCTCCTTCTCAAAGCAGAATAGTTGCGTCTTTTCCAAGCGTCCGCACTTCACGGCCTAGGAGCACTACATGAAGAATAGGAAGTTGCGACCTAAGAAAAGATCAATAAGGAATGCTAAAGTAGAAGAACACCCTAGGACTATGAATAAGACTCACGTTGCTTCCACTATAGATATTGCGTTCGGCAAATGTAATAGAAATAGTGATGTAACGAATGCTAAACCGTTAAGTACTTTTGATATTGATCGATGCACCTTGTGTTATTTGTCGTAAAAGTATGAATTCCGATTGTCATGATAAATGTGTTGCTAAAGCTATCATCTCTCGTTTAAGGAATCCTAAGAATAGGAATACCTCTAGGCCCACTAATCTTTCTAAGTCTGTGCTTGGTAGACCGCCTCTTTAGATTCTAAGAAACGCTTTGTTGTCCCTGTAGCTCCCGTTTCACCTCCTAGGAATGTAGTACCACCTAGTGCATTCACTAAGACTAAAGCAAATACTAGTTGGAGATGGCCGAAATGGATATATAACACACTAGGATTTAAATGGATACCTAAAGCTATTGTTGTTTGTATGTCTACTATAAGCGCTCGGAACCCTCTAACATTTCGGGTTCCACATCTACTTCTATTCCATCCGTGTCGCGTGTGTAATGCGGTGATACTGAGATCATTCTTGGATTGTTGATAGCGGATGTTCCCGACACATGACAGGCAATCTTAAACTGTTATCAAACTTTATTGCAAAGTTCATTGGCACCGTCAGTTGGGAATGATCACTTCGCAGCCTATCATGGGCTACTGGAGACTATATCAATGGGAACATCGAAATTAGCAGGGTTTATTATGTGGAAGGCCTTTGTCACAATCTGTTTTAGTAGGTCGGTTTGTGATGGAGATTTGGAGGTTGCTTTCGGGGAGAAAACTTGTTTCATTAAGTGATCTACAAGGAAACGACCTTATGCCTGGCTCGCGTAATTCTAGTCTTTACACTATCTCTATGCAAGACATGGTTGCTTCTTCTCCCATCTGCTTACTTTCAAAGGCAACATCAACAAAATCATGGCTATGGCACGTCGTCTCTCACATCTAAACTTTCAAACCATCACCAACCTTGTTCGACACAAACTAGTTGAAGGACTCCCACGATTTCGGTATTCTAAAGATCACCTTTGCTCATCTTGTGAACAAGGCAAAAGCACTCGTGCTCATTTTCCTTCAAAGGTGGAACACAACTCTCGGCATGTGCTTCATCTTCTTCACATGGATTTGTGTGGCCCGATGCGCGTGCAAACGATCAATGGCAAGCGCTACATCTTAGTAATTGTTGATGACTATTCACGCTGGACTTGGGTCTACTTTCTTGAAGCAAAGATCCAAGCCCAACGATGATCATCACCTTTCTCACGAAAATACAAGTTCACTCACACCGTTCGACAAATCATAGAGCAGAGGCAAGCGAATTTGTTAACCAAACTCTTGTGAATTTTATGAGAAAGTGGGAATTCATGGACATCTATTGCACGTACACCAGAACAAAATGGAGTTGTTGAAAGACGAAACCGAACATTAGTGGAAGCTGCAAGAACAATGATAATCAATGCTAAACTTCAGTTACTTATGGGCGAAGTTGTATCATCGCATGCTATACTCAAAACCGTTCTATGATTACAAAAGCATACAACAAAACACCTTTTGAGCTTGTCCACAACAGAAAACCGAATCTCAAACACTTTCATATCTTTGGATCTCTTGCTATCCGAATAATGATCGTGATGACTTTGGAAAGCTCAAAGCCAAAGCTGACATTGGAGTCTTTATAGGATATTGTGAAAATTCTAAAGGTTTCGAATCGGAATCGTCGAACAAAGGAGGTTATGAAAACGATTCATGCTCATTTTGATGAACTTACGGATATGGCTTACGAGTATATGACTTGGAACCGGACACAACCGCTTAAACTTCCCCAAACCCCATCATCGGTGAACAAAGCCCCGACTTACTCGTCAACAAATGGAAAGGTTATTTGCTCCTGCTCAGCTGATGGCGATATTGATGAGCGTGCTCGGTGTATCCGTTTCCGCTTCTCAGCGATAATACTCTTATACGATACACCTGCTACAACAACTACGATTGAAGATGCACCACAGTTGACTCCAACACAGCAGTTGAACAAACCGCTTCCAACAATGATGAACCGGTGATGATGTTACGAATGAAGTACCCCCACTGCAGATTTTGATCCAAATGCGTTTTTAACCCGTTTGCTAATGATATCGCCGCACTCGATGTCGCAGAATCTTCAACAAAGCCATTTGAATCCTCAAAATCTGCACAATGTATACCAACATCAACCCTCCACACATAGATGGACAAAAGACCATCCTCTGGAAAATATTATTGGCAAGAATCAACGGTCGTTCGAGACAACGTCTTCACACGACGGTGAACATTGCATTTATGCACTCAGCTTGCCAATCGAACCTAAAACATCAAAGACGCAATGACAAAAGACAACTGGATTGAATCCATGCAAGAAGAACTCAACCAATTCAAGCGTCTTGAAGTATGGGAAATGGTTGAAAGACCAACAGGGTCTCGTCATTGGTCTTAAAAGGATTTGGAAAAACAAATTGGATCTTTGAAGGAAACGTTATCGAAACAAGTCACGCGTTTGGTGGCTAAGGGTTATCGTCGGGAAGAGGGTATTGACTTTGAAGAATCTTTTGCTCTGGTTGCTCGTCTTGAGGTTGTTCGGATATTTCTAGCATTTGCGGCTCATATGAATATGGCGGTCTTTGGATGGATGTCAAAACTGCTTTTCTCAATGGACAACTTAAAGAAACGGTTTATGTCACCAACCGAAGGATTCATTGATCCAGAGTTCCCTAATCATGTCTACAAACTGAACAAAGCTCTGTATGGTCTCAAACAAGCTCCTCCGGCATGGTATGATAAGCTATCATCTTTCCTCATTGCCAATAATTTCACCAAAGGTTCGGTTGACCCAACTCTTTTCATACAATATCACGGGAACATATTTTAATTGTTCAAATTTATGTGGATGACATCATTTTGGGTCAACACATAAAAAGTACTCAATCGCTTTTGCAAAACTAATGAAGAAAAATTTTGAAATGTCCATGATGGGTGAACTTACGTTCTTTCTAGGACTGCAAGTTCATCAATCACCCCGTGGTATTTTCTTGAGTCACTCCAAATATGCCCTTGAATTGTTACACAAATTTGGAATGAATACACGTGACACTATGCCACACCAATGGCTCATACCAAGAAAGCTAACGATTTACATGGGAAATTGGTGGACCCTACAAAATACCGTAGTATATTGGGTCATGTAGCCTTAATAGTTTATATTAGAAGTGATGGTCATTCACGATTAGGAACTTTGTAACGTGTGTTTGATATCGTGATAGAATAGTCTACAAAGCTCGTGGATTGGGATAAGCTATTTGGTTAAAAGATAAGCTAAGCTTGCCGTCTATAAGCTCATATATCCCACGCCCAAACTAATCCAATCGAAGCCCATACAAAGCCCAAGGAAAGCCTTTAGGGCAACTTGTGTCTTGTATTATAAATACCCCTCAAATGGTCATTTGAGGGGTGTGCTTGAAAGTGTGTGTGTGTGTGTGTGTGTGTGTGTTTTCTTTGGAGCAATACAACTTATTGTGTTTATCTTTATCCTCTCACATACACGGATTTCATATCCTTCAAGTTACCATCTTTCCTTTCTTCTTATTCTTTCTTAGCATAACGTTTGTGTTTGGTTTCACGTGGTTATACTTGTATACGTGTTGGGTTTGTGATAAGGTTGATAAAAGTAAGGTCATACAATTGGTATCAATCGCCTAACAATGGTTTAGGAGTGTTTTGGTTGAAGTTTTTTGTAGTATTACGCTGTAAGCTTCATATCAAAAGTTTTCACGCCTAAAAGCTTTAACTTTTGCACTTAAAAATTCAAGATTCTTGTGGTTTAAGGTTTATTTGGCGCTAAAGTTTCAGCTTTTGCAAAAAAGTTCAAGCTTTACGTGTTTTTCTTCACTTTTAAGCTCGTATTTGGTTCATAGGTCATTTCTACTCGTAAGCTTTCTAAGCACTTTGGGTGAAAACGGTCAATAGTTTTGTGTTATTCGAAAGTGTTTTAAGGCTATCCGCAAGAGAAATCGTTTGAATCAATCGGAAATTTTTACGTGAGGTCAAAACCCTAGTTCTACGCCAGAAGAAAAGTCAACATCCTCTGTCTACGCATAACTTCCTACTTATAACTTTTTGGCTATGAATCTTCGAGCATCAAAGGTTACTCAGTGCTTTCCTCACTTGGATAAGTGTGTGGAACACTTCGACTTGTGGATATCTTTTACCGTGGAGTGTAAAGGATTTTTGGTTCTAAACCTACGTTTAAGCATAAGCATAAACGCCTACAGCGTAACAATCTCGCAGCATAAGTTCCACTTAGCATAAGATTTCTACGCTAAGCATTTTTGTTTACGCTTCTAAGCCTTAAGTTTCGCGTAAGTTGGGTTCTATGTATAAGTTTATCCGTAAGGGTCTTTCTCTACTTAAGCAACCTACGCCTAAGCATCCTACGCCTAAGCACCAACTCTACTCATAACTTCTTTGGTCTACGCCTAAGCTCTTTTTGGTGGGAAAACATGAGTAAAATTTAAATTTTTGAGGAGACTAAACGTTCAATTTTTACGCGAAATTTAAATTTTGGTTTAACGTGGAAAATGTTGTTCAAAAATTCAAATTTTTGGGCCTAAATTCAAATTTTTCGTCAAATTTGTACCAAAATTGTTATAACTCAAATTTTTCTTACGACCTTAGAATTGATTTTTATAGTGAATTTCAAATTTTGGGCGAAATTTGTTTTAGAACCAAGGTTTTGAACTAATGCGACCTTCTAAAAACTTCAAACCGAAGCTTCATCTTCATCAACCACAACTCCTTTATCGTTGAATCGATCCTACATCAACTTTATCATACATACATTCATCAATGGCAACTCCGCAGATCGCTCAAAATCGCTTTTGATTCATTCTTCAATGACCTAAACATTAGTCCAACTACACCAAATAACAACAACCAATGGATTTCATCGTATAATCCGCAGTTTGCTCAACCAAGTATGCATATGGTTCAAAGAGGACAAATGGTTGATGTTATTGGGAATCGTAATGCATTTGCTACGGGCATACAAATAGGGAATCGATGCAATATGCAGGCGCTTTAATGAAAATCGAGGAGTCGATTGTGAATCGTAATATGGGATATCAAAATGGGAATAATCGTTTTATGACTTCGCCTCGAATGCTACTTTCAACCTCAAAGCCATGATTCAGATATTCTAATGCAAAGGTCAAACCAAGGATATCGTTGCAAAAAGCTTCAAGTACATGTTGTTGTTCAGAAAGAAGAGTCGGAATTGAGTTGACTGATGAGGAATACGAATTCATGAATCCAGGATGGACGAGATAAAGCAAACGCATACATGCAACCTCCATACATTCAATCAGCAGGACACAACATCAAGCGATACTTTGTGACACAACTCCGGTCGTCTACACGATCCACTCAATGAGGTACCAAATTATAGTAATGTTGCTAATCAGTTTACTCATGATGAACAGCGATTCTCAGGACATCACATCTACTTATGATACATACACGGACAATGCTGAAGTTGTAGCAATATCAACTCGAAACTCCGCATGTGGATCCTAATGGCGCCGTGTGGCACAAAATAATCTGAGACTAATGAGGAAACCCGTGCTTATTTTGAATCATTAATCAATAATTGTGGTATTGAAATTGAGAAAGTGAGTAAGGTCAATCGCGAAGTTAAGGCCGCGAATGTTAAATTGACCAATCGAGCTTGAGAGTTACAAAGAGAACGCTTTGAGCATATGAATTTCATACAAACAAAATATCAGAATTAGAAATTGGTTACCGAGATTCTGTTTTAAGAGGAAAACAATTGCAAATCAAGTATGATACACTTGATGTGAATCTGAACTTGAAAATAAAATCTTTAAACAAGGAAATTTCTGAACTAAATGATCAATTTTCTAAACAAAAAGCTTTTTCGATCTTGAAAAAGAGAAGAAACAGCTTGATTCGATTTTTCAAAACGAAGATTCTCTTCTTGATGAAATTCTGGATAAAAATGAAACTATCAAAAATTGGATAATTTACTTCTTACAACGGGTCATTCCGCTAAAACAAACAAGATGCTTTCGAATCAAGTAAATCCGATTTTTCATACTACTCATAAAATGGCTCTTGGTAACTCACCTCCTTCGTTCCTCAACGGAATGTGTTGAACAATGGAAAACCTTTAACTGGTTGTAACTATCTGAGGAGAGTAGATTAAAAATGAAACAAAAACATCCGGAAATCAAACCAATTGATTATAACAAATGGAACAAAATTAATGGTATTTCGTTTGTTTCTCAATCAACGTTTCCACCAAACCAAGTGTTTCAAACAAAGTGTCAACACCGCTTCAAAAATCAGTTTCAAAACTAGTTGTAGTTTCCAAATCTCTTTCGAAAAATGAACAAATGTCTTCAAACCATCCTTTTAACATAAGTGATGCTAGAAGCATTTTAGATGACGTTAAAACTAGAATTGGGTATCTTCAAGACACTGTTAAAACTAAAACCAACATTACAACAAACATCTGGTTCACTAGTTTTGATAATGAACAAAAAATGTTTTTTGAAACTAAAATTGATCCTCCGTTAACTGGCATCAGTGCGAGGGTAATTCATTTCGAACAAGCATTTTTGAAAGAAACACCGACTTTTGTCAAGGACCATAAAACCCTCGTAAAGCAAGCTAACGACTGTGTTGAACAAATCAAAGTTTTGGAAAATTTAAATGACTCTCTTCAAGATGTTCTCACTACCGATATTATGTCCATTATTTTACAAACATATTCTCGTTGAAGATCATGAAAGACTCATCCGAGACCTCCGCAATTGTTTCAAAATATGAACAAGCTCTTGAAAAAACTTGAAAAACTTGAAAAGAAAAGCGTGTCCTATTTTAAACAACTTGATCGAAAAATCGAGGAATGCAAGTATGACAAACTGTCGTATGAGCGTGCTCACAAGGACATGAAAGAGCAAAATGATCTTTTGAGGGCTCCACCGAATGTCAAAAGGAAAGGTCAGTGGATACTAAGTTTGCAAAACCATTGACCGAGGAGAAACAAATGTTCCCAAACCGTTTCCAAACCAAAATGTCAATTTCTCGGCCTCCAAAAGTCAATGAGAAAAATGATTTGTCAAAAACAAATACCCAACAGCCCGCCTACTATTAAAAAGAGAATTATTAAAGGTTTTGAAAAGAAAAGCGATTCTTTGCCGAAAACCAAAAGTGATTACACCGCATTTCTAGGAATAGTACACGAATGTGACCAAACATCCTAAAGAATGCAGTAGGTTCTAATGACATGGTCAACAATCACTATCTAGAAGAAGCTAGGAAAAAGGCAATGCACTCGAAAAGACGGAATTCTAGGTGCAACATCTAGGGTGATGAATTCTACAAGATTTCAAGGCAATGCTAGTAGTAGTAAACCATTACCTAGGAACACTCTACAAAATACTAGGGATTGGCTTGCATCTAAAAGTAGTTGCGCAAAAGAAAATGCTATGCCCTTAGAAAACAACACTAGGAATTCTAAGTCTCTTTCGAACAAGAATCAATGTCCACAAGATCAGTAGTGACAAAGTTAAAGTCACTGCTTTTAAACAAGAACATTGAATTTGTCTCAGACTACATGTAAAAATGTGTCTTTCAGCCTAATCATGATGCATGTGTCTCACAATATCACAAGAAAGATAATTCTCGTACAAGGCACAATCCACTAAGACTCCAAACCAAAAAACAAACCTCGTTGACAAGATGAACATCAAAAGGAAACCTAGTAGGTGGATCTCTTCAAGACGTAGTTTTTCAAAAATGAGTCTTCATTTGCATCTCGATAAGAAAACAACTCCTAGATCTTACCTTAGGTGGATACCCACGGAAAAGTTTTCAACCAAATTGGTCTTAGATGGATTCCAACAGGAAAGATTTTTGATACTTGTCTCGACACGTATAATAGTGAAACTCATCAAGATAAGGAAGTCAAAACAACTACAACCGTTGATAGTGATCACCCTCACCATGAGGAATCGTGATACTTCTAATCAAGTTATTTGTGAAAACTCTTCTTATTTTGTTGCGTGAATCAAATATCTCGAACCCAAAATTTCATCGAGGGTTCCAATTCGTAAACTCTTCTTCTTCATTCTCTCTATCTTCTATCTTTGATTTTCCATTCCTTTTATAAAACCAACAAAAGCAAAATACAAAAATAAAAAATTTTCAAAAAATACAAAAACAACATAAAATCAAAAATAAAAAATATTCTTCTCCTACATGTCTCTCGTATAATCGATATTCTCAGACGCTTCTAGAAATGTCATTCAACAATGATAACGGGTATGTACAGATGCTTGAGCTTAGAGTTCTTTAATGTTTTCAAACATGTCGCTTCTAAAAATTTCTTCAATAATGGCTTTCAGATACTTCCCTCAAGCATCTAAACCCGACCATAATGATGACTTTTGATTATTGTTCAAATTAAAACTCGTGCTTTTAAAGAAAAAACAAGTGTACGCTTCAGTGCACTACATTTAAAACTAGTGAGAAATCATCATCATCTTGAGCACCTTTTCAAGATTGTTCAAAAGATTTTCAAAATCTTTCAAAATATTTTGTGCTCAAGATAACTCCCTCTAAAACCCTTTAATTGATTATGCTTTATTAAAGGGGGAGTATAAATCTAAAATGTTACAAATTCATGCTTAAATCAAATCCGTTTGTCTCTCCAAAATATTCTAAAATGTTGTTTAATCATTGATATCAAAAATATCAGGAATATGCTATTTTTGAGGGGGAGGAGACGTGATTAAAATGTGATCAAAAAGTTTAATGATCGGTGTTTGAATATCAAAATGAGCTCGACTCGGTGGAACCAATGAATTGACGGAATCTAAGTCAAGAAATGTACCATCTCGAGAAACTTGTGATAGATATGCACCTTCATGGGTCTAACCTCCTTTTCAAGGAGTGTTTACAACTTCAAGTTAGTTATTAGAGCTAGTTGTCACCTAAAAACCGACAATGGAACTCTTTAACTAGGCAACGCTTAACTGTCTCGTGGGGAATTGTCTATCATGAGCCATCAATTCAAAAGTGCTTAACTCTACCCTCTATGTGCAGATTTCCTTCAAAACTTATAAGCACATATGAAGGGGGAGTGTTTCTGAAAATATAAAACTCTCGGAGTGTTTCAAACATGTTTTCTATCATAAGAACTTTGAGAGATTTTCAAAGAAATTGGTTTTATGGCAACAATAGGACAGCATGGAGTTATAAGGTGACTAGGATAGAAAACTTCGTCCTATGATCCGCCAGAGCCGGAGGGATCTACCCAAGGACATCCCCAATAGTTTAGTATTAGAAGTCCTTAGGTATGATTGAAAAAAAGAGTAATGTGAGAAAGGAGAAAGAAGGGGTTGAAGAATTAAAAGAAAAGTAAAAGAAAGGGTGAAAAGAAATAGCCCTCCATATTCAACCTTAGGGCAGAAACCGGTTCAATTCATATCTCAGCACGGGTTGTCACTAAGATGACACTAGTATTGAAGACAAAGACGTCATGGACCCGTGGACGCACTGCACTAAACCTCCTACCCACTCAATTCCTCTCAAAAGGGATTTGTTTCATTCTCACTGGGAACCCTACATAATCTATCGACTTTCTCTTAGAGATCGTTGGTATTGAAGAAGGAGACCCTCTCCCTAGTCTCCGCTCAGGAAAACCAAAATGCAATAATTGAGTCTAGAGCCACGAGATTCATCAAAAGATCTCATAGGAACACTTGACATGACATCGCTTGTTGTTCATCAATAAGGACAAAAGTGATATATTATAGAGTCCTACGCAGATCTTAGCTATCTCGCCGAATATTTATGAGAAGTTTCACTTCGTGATCTTCGCAAGATTGAATGGAAACTCCTGCCGGGACAACATCAAGCGACCCGACAAAGCAGTCGCCTTGGTAACTCCCCCGTGGATTACGCTTAGTGTGTCTCAAGCGGTCTACACAGATCGTGAGGTGATGCTTCGATGTACCTCAGCGACTCATTTGAACTGTAGGTGTATTTCGGTACATCGCGTTATCTCACTTGTGGTACTCCAGTTCAGGAACGGCCTTTGTGAGAATTAGAGATGTGTTTTTACACTATGCTGTTAACACCCTCGAAATTTAAACTTGTAAGTGCCGGAATCCGCTTATTACTAACCTGTTTTTATGTTTTCTTCTTATGGAAGCTCCGGAGCGGATGGATCATGCAGACTCGCCACATGCTCATACCAACAACACATGAAAGTTCTCATCAAAATCAAAGGCAACTCAAAGTTAAAGATGATTCTTCGTCAATGTCAAAGAATCTACAAAGTGTAAAGATTCTAGAACTTCATCATTGGAAACTCAAAGTCAAATAGAAATGTGAGCATGGTGGAAAAAGACGTGGAGATACCTAACCAAAACTGTTGACAACGCGCATACAACCACATTATCATCACAAAGCATGAAGGAACAAAGAATCAAGACTATTCTATATCTACACGCTAAGTTCAAGCTCGAGAAAAGTAAAGACCTAATCAAGTGGAGCATCATTTGAATGACCACCCCTTAGGGGAGATTGTTAGCCTTAATAGTTTATATTAGAAGTGATGGTCATTCACGATTGGGAACTTTGTAACGTGTGTTAGATATCGCGGATAGAATAGTCTACGGGCTCGTGGATTGGGATAAGCTATTTGGTTAAAAAGATGAGCTAAACTGCCAGTCTATAAGCTCATATATCCCACGTCCAAATCCAATCCAACAAAGCCCATACAAAGCCCAAGGAAAGCCTTTAGGGCAACTTGTGTCTTGTACTATAAATACCCCTCAAATGGTCATTTGAGGGGTGTGTGTGTGTGTGTTTTCTTTGGAGCAATACAACTTATTGTGTTTATCTTTATCCTCTCACATACACGGATTTCATATCATTCAAGTCACCATATTTCCTTTCTTCTTATTCTTTCTAAGCATAATGTTTGTGTTTGGTTTCACGTGGTTATACTTGTATACGTGTTTGGTTTGTGATAAGGTTGATAAAAGTAAGGTCCTACAGGGTCTCTCATGTATCTAACAGCCAGTAGACCTGATATTGTCTTTGCTGTATATCTTTGCTCCCGCTATCGGTCAGCGACCAACAAACCCACCTCTCGAGGCTAAAAAAGAATCCTCGATACATCAAGGGAACCATTAATTTGGGAACAGGTATCCGGGATTCTAGTTTTGAACTAATCGCTTTTCTCGTAGATGTCGACCACGCCAGGATGCTTAGACTCACGGAAAAGTAACTCAAGAGCTTTACAATTTCTTGGTGACAAACCGTGTCATGGCAATCAAGAAGCAGGATTGTACATCGTTGTCCTCAACCGAAGCAGAATATGTAGCCATGTCGGCGTGTTTTGCTCAAGTCATTTGGATGAGAACACAACTCAAAGACTATGGTTACGTATTTGACAGAATCCCGATGTATTGCGACAATCGGAGTGTCATTGCGATCTCGCGGCAACTCAGCACTTCGAAATCAAAGCACATCGATCTTCGATATCATTTCATCAAGGATCACGTGGAACAAGGTAGTGTTGAATTATATTTTATGGGTACATAATACCAATTGGCAGATCTTCTCACCAAAGCCTTGCCTCCCGCTAGGTTTAATGAGTTGGTCCACCGGATTGGTATGAGGTGTTTGACTCAAGAAGAAATGGATGAACTCCTAAAACATCTTAAAACCTCGGCCAAACACCAAAATCTCCTTTGTAAATATTTTTCAAAACAAAATACAAAAATATAAAATCAGATAAAACAACAAAAATATTCTTCTATCTATTTTTTCTTTCAACATGGCAAGTACATTTTTTCCGTCAACACTTTAATCTTTCAAAATTCAGTATTTTTCCGATCAAGTGTTGAGGGGGAGAAAATTAATTCTTAACTGTTTCAAAAACATCCGTGTACTTGCATGTTACTCTATTGTGGTTGTTTCTTGTATCAATGGTGGTAAACTTTTCAGGTTCAACTGACACTCCTCGGACTAAAATTTATAACCTTTCATTATTTTCTTAAGTCGAGGGGGAGTGTCATCAAAGTTCTTTCTTAAAATCTTTGTTTGGTAACCAAAATGGAAGTTAAAGGCTTTGGGTGAAGATGGAAAAGGTGGAGGGACTAAAAGTGTCAATAGCTTAAAGTATTTTCAATAAAACATCCCTCCCACCTCATTTATTTCATCACATTTATTACTTCACCTAATTTCATCAACGATCCAAAATCGTTTAACAAATCCGTGCTTTCGATCATCAACTTGTAAGTGTTTTTGTGTTCTTAACATGTTTTTAAACAATGGTTTTAAATATCATGCAAATCCAACGGTTCAAACTTAAGATTCAATGGATTTTCGTTTTATGCGTAAGGGTTAGAACACATGATCATGTGTTGTGTGTTTGTGGTTAAAAAGACAGTGTCAAAATGTTTTAATAACATCAATGATATCTTTTCTATCCTCAAAATGCACCCAGAAATACGAATTGATGGATTTTGAAAATTAGGGTTTATGCGTGGGATTGGGTGTTTTCATATATGATTGTTTCTGGTCAAAAAGATTGTTGTGTGAAGTTGCTTTTATAGTGAATTAATGATATCTAAGCTTGGAAACAACCCGTAAAACACTAATTGATTAAGAATTAGAAATTAGGGTTTAATGTTCATAAGATTTAGGTACTTTTGATTCATTGCGAACTAGGTGTTAAAACTTGGTCATTACACTCTCACAACATCTTAGACTTACCAGAAACACGTTGTCGCATATCCTATGGCTAGATTTCATACGCGTAAATTTTGAACTTTAGGGTTTTAGGCTACAGTATTAAGCTAAGTCTTTCTCTACTTAACTGATTAAATGAGTGATTGTGATTAAATCTCAAGTATATAATGAGTGTTAGTGTCAAAATTGATGTTATGATGATTTTTATTTCAGGCTTGCTTCGCATAAAACTCAAAATCAAGGTCTTTGTTACTCTATGCGATAAGGATCACCTTACGCGTAGAAAGTTATGCGTAGAGAAATTTTACGCCGTAACTATTACGCCGAAGGTTCTACAATGGGACTACGCGTATCCTCGTGAAGGATATGCGAAACAGTTGACTCTACGCATAAGGTTTACTCTTACGAGTAATCCTTAAGGTTTTATATATACTCGCCTACGCTTAAGTTTTTTACGCATAAGGTTCTCCTGTTCCTAAGCCGCAATATTTCTTACGCAGTAAGTCGATCCCACGCTGCGAAGCTTACATCTACGCGTATACTTATCTTGTTTACGCATAAGCTACTATTCCTACGCATAAGCCTTGATTAAACCTTCATTTTGAATTGTTACACGTGCAAACCTCAGAAATAAATGAATCATAACGTCACTAATCCAAAGAATGTCACTAATAAAATTACACGTTTGATATGTTGTGAACTATAAGTGATAACATAAACTTTCATACTTAAAGTTAACTAACTCACGAAACGTTTCACGCACGCTCATTGAACTATTGGACATACAAGTGACTTAGGACTCGTAACAATCATTAACAACCGATATATTCAATAATTAGACAATAAAACCTACTCGCTGACTAACATTATGTCTTTCGATATGTTCGCTCTTTTGGCTAATGTTATTTCGTGATCACGACATGGCCGCCAAATGAATGTGGATGCACCTCGAGGTTCTCACAATTTTATATCTTCCCTAATGGCTATCTAAGAAAGATTGTAAAGAACAATCTCAGAGTTGACTTTGAAACCCTCACATGCTAAGAATCTTCTTGCTTGATTTGTGGATATTCTTAAGAACCATCCATACCGAATATGCTCACACTCACAAAGTACTGCAGAGATCTACATACAACAATTCTGAATTCAATGCAAAGGATCAAAGGTCAAAGTGCGGTGGACCGTGATGCTCAATCACAAACAAATCACCATAACACAAGCTGATCTACTGTCGTTCTTCTTATTCCCCGATCGAGCTACAACCTCTAACTTCTATGCCACACCTAACGGAAGAGACAGCTCGCAATTCCTCGATGGATATTGGATATGATGAAGCTTCATGAATTATCACTAAGCATTCTCATGTGGAGCTTAAGAACATTCCTCAACCGTGGAGAACCCTCTACATCATCATTACCAAATCGGTCTCTCGTCGCGGATAGTGGTTATGAGCATCCCAAGCTCATGGAACTACAAATATTCTCGTCATTAATCAACAAAAAGGACATCGAAATTGAAGCAATGCTATGGGAAGACATGATGTCATTTCACAAGAAACTTGGCTCAAAGATTCCCTATGTCAAATAAACGAAATTGTTGATCCAAAGAGCACTTGACTTCATCCGACATTCCACGAGAGGCTCAATGACCCGTGATAATCACGATATGTTGATCGAGCCTACCCTATCAGCCAGAATCAAGGAATCGCCAACAAAGAAAGTACGGTGTGCTGCCCATCACCTTCGACAAATGAAATCAAAAAGCTTGAAACATAAAAAGGTATCAGTAGCGATGAGAAGGCAAAGTTGGCCATCTCGATGATAAGCCTTCGAACACCTACTAGGAGAACCAAGAGGAAGTGCCGAAGTGCGGCAAGACCGAGAGTCGAGGATGTTTCCCGTGAGGAATCCTCCACTAAAGGGGACAGACTCGAGGTGAACCGCAGAGAAAGCTAATGGACGAGGACTTCTGGAGGCTCTTTGAATCGATGAAGAGACTTTCTACTCAAGAACCTTGCAAAGCACACCTCCTTCAAAGAATTTAAAACCTCCAAGTCCACCCACCTGACAAAGGGAAGACTCTGTACTTGTGCCTTATGAAGAAAGTTTTTCCTCGGATGAAGATGAAGAGTAATTGGATACTTCATACAGGAAGAAATTCAAATGCCTTAGACTCCAACACGCGGCAAAAAGAATTTGCAAAAGAAAAATGGGTGGCCCGAGGGTCATGGTGAATGCTTAGCAGCTCAACCTTCACGTGTCTTGATATGATTTACTCAACCCTTTGATAAGGGATCCGTGCCACCACTTTGGAGTAACGACAAAAGCCCGTGGAAGAAACTATTGAGCATGAATTTGAGGAACCTGTAAGTAAAGAAAAGTCCTAAGAAAGATGAGGGTGACAAAGAAAAGACCGAGAAAGAAAAGACCGAGATGTAAAAGAAGAAAAAGATAAGTCCGAGATGACATCGATTATGATAAGTTTACGCTGAGCGGTCTGCCGATCGAGAGGAGAAACCTCTCTGAACCTCCAAAGGATCCGAGTCTCCTCATGTGTTAGGAATTAGAAATTCCAGGTATTAAAGAGTCGGTCACCTCAAGTATATGTAATCGTTAGAAAGCTCGTAGTCATAGTACTTTTATGTTAAGTAGTATTTAGTTTAGTAACACCGTGGAGGACGGACGGTCTTTACCCATCTGTATGCCTCGATCCACCGCTGTGTGGCGTTTTATTGTAAGACTATAAATACTCTCTACCTTCCAAGGTAGAGAGTTGGAGCTCATAATAATATTTTCTTTCTCTCACTATAGTTCCCAACTCTCTTCCTTTCTCTCACTAGAACTCTCTCTCTAACATTCTTATATGCCTACTTTGATCATGGTTTAGAGTGTTTGTGAAATCCAATATCCAACAATTGGTATCAAGAGCCATGGTTTGATCACTCATCTTTCATGCTCTTTGTTTTGGTGGATTTCATAATGTTTTTGGAGTATTAAAAGGGTTTAGAGAGTTTTATTCATTTGGACAAATTTCTAGTGTTAAAGTTTGAATTTTGCTTGTACTTTTGTGTTTAGGATCATCATATGTGTTTATGTTTTGAATTGGAAGCCTTAAATCATTGTGGTTTGGTTGTTTTGGATTGATAAAGTGGTTATTTTTGAAAAAGGACTAAGCGAGTTGTGTCTCGGACTTGTGTTTCTTCAAAGCGAGTTGTTTTGTTATTTAAAGCGAGTTGGTACATGCTAATTTAGTTTTAGCGAGTTGATATTTATGCTACTTGGGTTCTAAGCGAGTTGTTTCTTTAAGCTACTTGAGATCTAAAGTTTACTTGCTACTTAGCTAAATGAGTTGTAACGTTAGCGAGTTAACTTAAGTAATTTAGTGTTCAAGCGAAGTTGATTGTGTTGCGAGTTGAGACTAAAGCGAGTTGGCTATTTAGCTTAATTTGATTAATTAAGCGAGTTGAGTGTGTTATGCAGTTGACCGCTTATGAGTTGTGTGTTTAGCTTAATTTGTTCATTTAGACCTTTTTCTTCTTCGTTACGCTTACGGTTGTTCTTTTGGTTTAGTAAAATCCCGTGAAAGAATCAATTTTCCGGTTTAATCAAAGAATTGCAAAATCCCGTAGAGCTTGAAACATGTCTACAAACTTTCCTACTATCATCTCCATCGCTGTCGAGGATGTTCAAGCAACGGTTCAGATACTGCCCACCCATGCTTGACAGAACGACTACGATTCTTGGGCTCAACGAATCGATTGTAACGCCTTTGAAAGGAAAATGGTGTCAACATTCTCAAATCCATTGATGAAGGACCGTATCGAGTTGAGACGACTAGAGATGTACTTGATACTGCTGAAGATGGAACTCTGATTTACGGAATGGACGGACCAAAGATGTATGATGAGCTTGATGACAAGGAGAAAAAGAGATTCGATGTCGATATCGTGGCTTCAAACATTGTTCTTCAAGGTCTTCCTAAAGACATCTACAAGCCGATCAATCACAACACCGAAGCAAAGGCAGTATGGGATAATGTCAAGATGCTTCTCTCGTGTTGAATTAACTATGGAAGACAGAGAATCACAACTCTATGACGAATTTGAACACTTCAAGATGAAACCCGATGAGAGTGTCTATGAGTACTATGTGAGATTTCATAAGTTGGTGAATGACATGAGGAACATCAGAATGACTATGCCTAACATTCAGCCGAACTCAAAATTTGTGAACAACATGAATCCCGAATGGCACAAGTTTGTCACCTCCGTGAAGCTCACTAAAGGATTGAAGAATACAAACTATGAGCAACTCTATGCCTTCCTCCTTCTGAATGAGAGACATGCTATGTTTGAAAAATTGGTTCTTAATCAGCCTCAAAACCAACCGTGGAGAGACAAGCTCGCCTAATGACTCAACCGCCTTCTACTCAAACATCGGAATCACAACCAAAGCCTCACAAGTCATACCCATGGGAAATGGTAATCACAAACTAATTCCTGATCCTATGTTCAAACAAGCTGATGCCGATGCACACGTGGGTAATTTCATTAATCAACTAGCTCTTCTGATTAGTCAAAACATGAATTCTCTCCCACACACCAATAACAACCTCGTAACAAAGATCTAACCCACACAATCAAGCTACCGTTAAAGATGGGAGGATCGTGGTGCAAACCAGTTCAGAAAGACAAGATGATCGGGAAGAGGTGGAGCCGGTAGAGGTTATGTTGGTAATCAGAATCGAGGAAGGAATGGTAATCAAGGTCAAGCTAAGCCGATCAAATGTTATAATTGTGGTGGTGAGGGACACATTGCAAGGAACTACACATCTCCAAAGCGCCCACGAATGCCGACTTCAGAGATAAGATGCCGCTTGTGCAAGCTCGTGATAATGGTGCCGCTTTGGATGAAGAGGAATTGTTGTTTCTAGCTGAGGGCAATGCCAAGACCTATGATGCGATGTGGATGAGCGACCTATTCAGAGATAGGTCACAATCATCGAATGCCTTTCAAGTCGCTGATTGTGATGCATACGACTTCGATGTGGATGATGGACCTACCACACACACAATCTTTATGGCTAGCATTTCTCCAATGGTTTCTCCCAAGGTCTCCTCTTCACCACAAGCTGGCCCATCCAAAGACAAACTCATCTCAGAGGTACTAAAACTATACGATGATGCCGATGTGCAAAAGATGCATGACAAAGTACTATCAACTGAAACTTTTGTATCAAATATTGAAAATATGGGTAATATCAATGTTGTCCCATATGATCAATATGTGAAACAAAGTGAAAGTGAAGTTGTACCAAGTGATGCATCTCTTGCAGTCAACAATGACTATGTTTTTGATGAATACACCGCTGTGCCCCTGATGAGTCGTAATATCTCAATTAAATGCCTATAAAGAACGTGTTGCTATTTATGAACAACGTGCTAAATTTGAGTTGACCACTCGTGAGCGGGAAATGGATGACCAAATGCGTACAATTATTAGAAAAGTAATTTTAGAGAAGAAGTATTAAAACAAGAGTTAAATTCCTTGCAAGAAAAGCTTTCTAAAACCGCTAAGCAAAAACAAGAACTTCAAGAAAATGTGAAAATGCTTAAGCAAGAATTTAATGCAAAGGAATCAAAACTCTTGAAAGATTTTTCTAATCTCAAAACTTTGAAAAACAAACTTGAAAACAAGTTGTACATACAAGGGAACACCATTCAGATCGCCACATGATCACTAAGCATAGGGTCCTAAGCGATAAGCATAGCATTCCCTTGTTAAGGAACCAAATCCAGAGGTCATTAAAAGGGCTAGAAATGCTCATAAGGTTCTTTATGATGGCAATGAAATCCTTAAACCTAGATAGAAACCTAGTTGCGCTTGAGTGCACCGAGGAAGATAAGAAATCGATGAAGTCACTAGGAAAAGATGAACAAGAAATTAGATGATCCTAAATGTAGAGAAAAGAAAATAAAGATCACACCCCATGATTACAAGAAGGAAAACTGGATTTCCTTGAACATGTTTAAACCTTAGACATTGTTGACTCCTAACAAGTTTTCTCGAAAATGGATTTAGATAAGCGTAAAGTCGAAAATATTGTTGAAACAAACCCTCCTCTTTGGAAAATGCCTAGAGCGACCGTGTATCCTCCTAATACACCAATGCATCTTGTTCCTAGAACAATTGCCACTAAAAGCAAGACCTTAATTAGCCAATATGTTATACTTCAACTATTTGTTGATTTTGAGAAAACTTGCAAGAAAAGGATCACACCCACCGGTATTACGGAAGGAGAAAGGGGTTTTGAGCAAATGAAAGAATGTTATTTAACCGAGGTCATGCCTTTCTTTAAACTTCTAAAAGATCACTTTGAGAGTCTTAAAAAGGGGATAGAAACCGATATTAAGGGAATGGAAAAGGAATTTGATGCAATGATAGTTGAAGTTAGTGACTATGAGCGAGCACTAAAATATAATGAGATTGAGAGGAAGAACTTGCATAAACTAAATGAGAACCTCGATTTCAATGTATTACTCAAGATGTGTTTTTCATCGCTACAAATTGTTCCATTAATGCTTCCAAATTTCATGAATTATCGGTTGCCTCGAAAGTCTCCCATGATCGTGTCATTGAGCTTGAAAAAACTAATTCTAAACTAAACGAGAAAATTGAAATGGATGATCACGACAATTTGGTTAAACATTTTTCTAAACTAGAAGTTGAGCATTTTAATTTACAACTAAAATATCAACATCTTAAAGAAAATGTCAAAACTTCAAATATCAAGACATCCTCAGATGCTCCAGAGTTTGATGCAGCTTTTCAAATTAACAAACGTGATGAATGATTCAAGCTCAGGCAACACGATCGAAAGTTGAAAGCCCAAATCTCTCAATTAAAGGGTCAAACGAACAATATGACAGGCTCCCAAATGCCTCCTCCTTTAGATTCTCCGAATTCTCAAACTTTTCATCTTCAAAACTTAGTTGATGCCTTACAAAAGGAAAACGAGAGTTTTCTAGAAGAAAATGAAAAAGTTAAACGACATTTTAAAGAGTTATATGATTCAATAAAAGTCACCCGTGACCAAAACAACTAAAAAATAACGTCTTTACAAAAGGAAATTGAGAATCTGAAGTCGTGGAAATGGGAAACCGCCACTTGTTTTCAATAAGAATGTTGTCTCAAAGTCACCCTTAGACTGCAAATACACTGTGATGCTTAAATATATTCCTCCTCATCTTAGGAATAATGAACATGCTTTTCATGAATACTGTGCTCACCTTAAGGATAGTCTAGAATGTCTCCGTGAGATTGTCGAAGAGGATTTCATTAACAAACCTCTTGATAGTGAAATTAGGTTTGCTTGCCTCCATGCCAAACGATCTCAAGAGTTGCTAGAATGTGTAATTGCAACATGTCCCAAATCCTTAACCTTAGGTGCAAAAGGCAAAGCCGTGATGCCTTGTTCTATGCCTAGTGCCGAGCCTTCAAACCATTCTAGGCCCAGCTTTAAGAAAGTATACATCAATGTGTCGTCTAGTAATACGTGATCCTTGCACGCCTAGTTCAGAATGCAAAAAGTAGATCAACCAACTAATGTTCCCATAATTCCCTCTACAGATCAATGACATTAAAGCGAAGCGTGTCAAAGTCTCAAGACAATACAAGGAATGATAGGACCTCGCAAGCTAAAATGTGCATTGGAAGAAAGTAGAAGACCAATCTAGGAACTTTAAGCTTGAGTTGAATAAAACGAATCGTGTTGATTCAAGTATTAGCCTTAGGCGCATCAGTAATTAATTCAATTCGATACTATTTGCAAACCTTGTAATGATGTCCGCTTGAATTCGCTGCTAATCATGAATGTGGTGTGAATGCTTTGTCTAATGTCAAATGCCCGCTTAAAATTGTTAATGCTAATAATCGTGCAAATAAGGCAAAAAGGAAAAAAATGAAAGATTGTTAGAAAACAAAGTGGAAACCCACAGAAGAACTTTTATAAAGATAGGTTATTATTGGATACCTTTTGGCCATAAGAATAATCAGCTTTGTTCTCAAACTGCTAAGATTATGCCCACTAGAAAATGGATGCCTACCGGTAGAACTATTCCCTTAAGAAGTGAACATACTTTGAATAGGTCAAATACGCACACCAAAGATTGCATCTATTCCCAATGATTCCATTGCTTCTACTTCGATATGGATGTTTCTATTTCGATGTGGGTGTTCCACCATCAGTACTAACCAAGTGGAACCCATTCTTGCATGGGGATCCCAATTATCCGCTTATCCATTCTTGTGCGGTTCAACCGCAGATCGTTCAAATCGCTCGTGGTACCGGACTCGTGCCGCTCCAAGCATATGACCGAGACCGGTCGCGCTCATGAACTTCGTGAGCAAATTCATCGACAGTTAGATTCGTAATGATCATTTCGTGCAATTATGGGTTATGGTGATTATGTTGTTGGTGATAGTGTTATCTCTAGAGTATACTATGTGGAAGTTCTTGGTCATAATCTGCTTCTCTGTGGTCAATTCGTGACTCGATCTAGAAGTAGCCTTCTAAAACATACTTGTTTTGTTAGAGAACTTGATGGTAAGGAACTTTTAAGAGGAACTCGTGGTTCAAATCTTTACACCATCTCTATAGAAGATATGATGAAGTCTTCTCCAATTTGCTTGCTGTCAAAGGCTTCAAAACAAAGTCATGGTTATGGCATCGACGTCTCAATCACTTGAACTTCGGCACCATCAATGATCTCTCCATAAAGGACTTAGTTGTAGGTTTACCTCGACTAAAGTATGAAAAGGATCATCTTTGTTCAGGATGTCAATTGGGAAAAAGCAAGAAGTATGCCCATAAACCCAAACCTACTAACTCGTCACGAAGTTCTTCATACAATTCATATGGATTTATGTGGACCAATGAGAGTGCATAATATCTTTGGGAAGAAATATGTGTTAGTTGTAGTTGATGATTACTCTAGATTCACTTGGGTCAAGTTCTTAAGGACAAAGGATGAAACTCCTGATATCATCATCAAACTCATCAAACAACCGCAGTTCGACTTAACAAAACCGGCCGTAATTATCCGGACAGACAATGGAACTGAGTTTGTTAACAAACAACTTAGTGAATTTTATGAAATCATTGGAATCACCATCAAAGAAGTGTTCCACGAACTCCTCAACAGAACGGTGTAGTTGAAAGGCGAAATCGAACTCTTGTAGAAGCGCTAGAACAATGCTGATTTACTCAAAAGTTCCAATGTTTCTCTGGGCTGAAGCTATTGCCACTGCATGCTACACACAAAATCGCTCCCGATTCACACCGCTCATGGAAAGACACCATATGAACTTGTCCACAAATGAAAACCTAATCTCTCTTTCCTTCGCGTGTTTGGAGCATTGTGCTATCCAACTAATGAGGGTCAAGACTTAGGCAAACTTAGAGCTAAAGCAGACATTGAGTATTTGTAGGGTATGCACCAAACAAAAGGGATACCGAATCTACAACAAAAGAACCCGAAACATCATGGAAACAATTCACGCTACGCTTGATGAGTCGACCGTCAAATGGCTCCTGAACAATTCAGCCTGACCCGCACTTCAAAAAAATGTCCAATTGGTTCATCCCTTGTTCCAAACTCTTCTCAAGAAACTCCATATGTACCTCCATCTCAAGATGATTTAAAGAAATTGTTTGATCCTATGTTTGATGAACTTTATGATCCAAGTACTAATGAAGTGTTGATCCCTACAAAGAGGCGCTCATATTCCAGTGAATGAAGTCAATCCCTCAGCCTCAATATCTTTAAGTCAAGAAGCACTGCCGCTGATCCTTCAGCCTCATCAACAAATCATCATTCTTCAAATGTACATCATGGAACTGTTTCTCGCATCAATGATGAAGTTAATCCCTTTGCTACTCCTGAAGATGCTCCATTTGATAACATATTTGCTCCTCAATCTTCATCGAACCATCTTCTTCAGAGACATCGACTCGCTACTTCAGCCCTCAACAACTACCACATGAACACCTCTAAAATGGACTCACGATCATCCATTAGACAACATCATTGGAAATCCCTCTCGTCCCAGATCAACACGGAAACAACTTGCAACCGATGCCTTATGGTGCTTCTTCAACTCCGTACTCTCTAAGATCGAACCAAAAGATGTTAAACCGCCATGAATGAAGATAGTTGGTTCAATGCTATGCAAGATGAAATTCATGAGTTTGATCGACTTGGTGTATGGGAGTTAGTACCGCCCGTTGTGCTATGATTATTGCTCTAAAATGGATCTTCAAAGTGAAACTTGATGAGCATGGTGATGTGTTGAAGAACAAGGCTCGATTAGTTGCTAAAGGATACCGCCAAGAGGAGGGTATTGACTTTGAAGAATCTTTTGCTCCAGTTGCTCGAATCGAGGCAATCGAATCTTTTGGCTAATGCCGCTAGTAAGAACATGGTAGTCTATCGATGGATGTGAAGACGGCATTTCAACGGAGATCTTAAAGAAGTCGCCTACGCCACCAACCTGAAGGATTTGTAAATCAATAGCATCCTACTCACGTTTATCGTTTGAAGAAGGCCCTTTACTGGTTTAAAGCAAGCTCCAAGGGCATGGTATGATACACTGTCAAAGTTTCTTCTATCAACCGGATTTAGCAAAGGAGCAGTTGATCTAACATTGTTCACCAGAAGTCGTGCAAACATTTAATTCATGTTCAAATTTATGTTGATGATATTATTTTTGCCTCGACTGACCCAATGGAATGTGATCGCTTTTCTAATGAAATGAGTTCAAAATTTCAAATGTCAATGATGGGACAAATGTCATTTTTCTTGGGATTACAAATTTCACAAAGTCCCTGAGGCATTTTCATAAATCAATCTAAATATGCAACTGAGATCTTAAAGAAATTTGGATTTGATTCATGTGACCTTGTTGACACCCCCATGATTGATCGAACCAAACTAGATGAGGACCACTCGGGGATCATGATTGACCAAACAAAATATCGTAGTATGATTGGATCCCCGATGTACCTCACGCCTAGTAGACCGCACATCTTGTTCGCCGCTTGCATGTGTGCTAGATACCATGCTAAGCCTACTAAAAAGCACCTTGAAGCGGTTAAACGGGTCTTTCGGTATCTCCAAGGAACCATCAATATGGGACTTTGGTACCTGAAGAACATCGGTATGTCACTAACGTTCTATGCAGATGCCGATCATGCAGGTGTCAAGATACTCGCCGGCACATCCGAGGTGCTCGCTTTTGGGTGATAAGCTTGTGAGGTGGTCTTCAAAGAAGCAAATGAGTACTTCTATTTCCTCTACAGAGGCTGAATACATAGCCATGTCATCTTGTTGTGCTCAAATCTTATGGATGAGATCTCAATTATCCGACTATGGCTTTGAATTCAACAAAATCCTCTCAGATCGTGATAATAAAGTGCTATTGCTCTATCATGCAACAACGTTCAACACTCAAGAGCAAAGCATATCGACATTCACATCATTTCATCGTGGAACAAGTGGAAAAAGGTGTGGTGGAACTCTATTTTGTGAGGTCTCAATATCGCTTAGCGTGACATCTTCACCAAAGCTCTTCCAAGAGAACGCTTTGAGTTTATTCTTCCACGTCTTGGTTTGAAAAGCCTTCAACCGAAACACTCAAACGCCTTCGAGGAAGACGAGGAGTAAAGGTCTATCTTCATCTATCTCTTGTATATATCTATTCAAAAATCAAAATACAAAATTATAAAACCTTCAAAATCCATAAAAATCTAAAAACATTCGAAAAATCTTCAAAAATATTGTCAATTTGTCATGTTTTTCTCGTTCTTAATATCTACGGTTTTGTGCTGTCATTCAAAGAATGACACGGACTTTAGATGTTGTTCAATCTTATTAAAAATAAAAAATAAAAAAATAAATAAAAAAAAAAATTTGGGAGAAAGAGAAACAATGGTTTATTGTCATTTCAGCAAGAACCCGCTTTCAAAGAAAGAACAGAGCCATGTTTTTCATGTTTTCAAGATTTGAGAATGTTTACGCTCATCGTTTATCAAAAATTCCATGCTCGATTCTATAAACATTTATCCGCTGAAAACTAATCGCTTTGAAAAATAACCTCTCTATTTTTGATAATCATCTCGACTTATTTGTCAAAATATCAATCTCTCAATCAACAACCTATGTCATTGATTGAGGGGAGAATGATTTCAATTAAATTAAAAAGTTATTTGGCATTCAATTGTTTTCAAAAGATATTCATGCATGTTTTATCAATGGAGTTTAAAGTCTTAAAATCCGATCCTTATCAGCTAAAACGCTTTCATAATCAAGTCACAATTCTCCTTAAAAGCTTTCAAAATCAATTTAAATCTATAAGAGATCACAAATCTCAAATGATTTGATAATTGTGATCGGGGAGAATGTGTGATTTAAATTGGATTTAAACTGATAATTCGGAAATGGTTTTAATAAGGATGTACAAGCTCTTCCTTCCCACATGTGACAAACGATTTCAAATTTTCCATGCACATGTTGAGGGGAGCATCTATCTTAAACCTATGATTTGAAACGTGATCACTTATCTCAATGTGCATGTTCCCTCTAGTATGTGCAAAACTCTTTTCAAATCTCGAGGCACATATTGAGGGGAGCAAAATCATGAAAACCTCATCCTTCCCCAAAATGCTTTATCTACTTGATCGATTAGGGAAGTGATGTTGATATTTTTAGAAAATGGTAATCAAAGAAGTTAATTCTTTCTCTTGCCTCCGTGTGGAAAACTATTTCAAATACTTGATGCACATGTTGAGGGGGAGTTCTTCTTCTAAAAATATCAAAACAATTCGTGTACAAAATGCTTTGATAAAATATCATAAGTATCCGGATTGATTTTCAAATGGTTTTCAATTGGTTCCTATGGCCGATGAACAATACCAAAAAGACCGACCAACTTTACATTATGTATGGTGATATAAGGACTATAAGGTTAGGTATGTGTTCCCATGATCCGCCAACCGAGGGATCTACCTGTGGACTATCCACTAGTTAGTGTAGAGTTCTTAGGTATGATGATAAAAGGAGAAAAATGAGATATGGGAAGAGTGTGGACTGAGACCGAGCTAGTAATCGAATAAACCCAACAAGGTTCTAGCTATGAAGTCTCGTAGCAATCAAGGGGTTGAAGAATGAAAAAGAATTGAATGAGAAAAGGGTGAAAACAAATAGCCCTCCTATTATTCAACCTTAGGGCGTAAACCGGTTCAATTCATATGCTACTGATGGTAACATCGGTATTGAAGACAAGACGCCATGGACCCAAAGGACGACCGCACTTCAACTTTCCAAACCACTCAAGTTCCTCTTAAAAGGACTTGTTTCATTCTCACTGGGAACCGACATTATCTATCGACTTTCTCTTAGAGATTGTTGATATTGAAGGAGGAGACCCTCTCCCTAGTCTCCTATATAGGATCCAAATATGCACAAATTGAGTCTAGTGCCACGAGATCATCAATAAATCTCATTAGGACACTTTCAATGAAGACTCTCTGTACACAATGTGGAAAGAGAGATTATATCTTGAGTCCCACGATTATCCTTGTGGTATTGCCGTAACATCCGAAAGTGATGTGTTTACATATTCACTGTGAAGATGGAAAGTATTCTGGAGCCAACATCTAACAAGCTCCCCGGTAGGTGGCATGTGAGATCTATTATACGATCAACCATGTGACAACCGAATTAAAACAATGGGGCTTATTCAATCTTTTGAATCAATCCCGGTTCAAAGTTATGGATTGACGGATACCTTTGAAAAACCGGTCTTTGTGCTTTAAAACTCTTTTCATTAGCACGCCGACCGTGTACTAATTTTTCAAATCAAAAGGTGTTTTATGATTGATAATTGATTTTCATTAAAACCTTTATTGTATTGCAAAAACAATTTCTATTGAGCAATACACGATTGTTTGTCAAATATCTTTTCATCAATCGCTGGACGAATTCGCCGGGTTCACTCACCGTTGTCTTCTTTGAGACGCTCCGGTTTGAGAACAAATTTAGAGCAAACGAAACCCTCGCCAAGGAAATTCTTCGAATTATACCGATCACGTGCAGATTTGTACCGATCAACGGGAACCGTGGGCGGTAATTCAATTCATCGAAGTGATCAAAGACACTTTCGGCGCTTTTATTGCTAATCGCCTTGGCGCAGTACACCCCGACGCTTGGTACCGATCGTAATGAAGCGGTCAATCCATAGCCGCATGCTCACCTAACACATTCATCTCAAAAGAAATCATGATTAGTGCATCAATGACTCTGATATTATCACTCCATGCTTCGCTACGCCGCCAATATCATGAATCAACTAAAGCTTCCGCTACTCTGATGAGAAGATATCATGATCCATAATGTGAGCATGTCGGTCCGAAAGTCACAACATCACATAATACCAACACCACAATGGATGTATCAGAGATTTTCTATTTGTTGATGATCTCAAAAGTCGGCTCAAATTATTATCACGGATCAAGAAAAGACCTCCACTTGGATTAACCAAACATGCAATGAGTGGAATCAATGACTACGAAGCCGGAGCAAAGTACTACATCAAGAATGCAAGATCAATTGTTAATGTAATATCCGATTGTATTCAATGTCATTTTAGTATATGTTTGAGGTGACCTCCTTTAAGGGGAGATTGTTAGGAATTAGAAATTCCATGTATTAAAGAGTCGGTCACCTCAAGTATATGTAATCGCTAGAAAGCTCGTAGTCATAGTACTTTTATGTTAAGTAGTATTTAGTTTAGTAACACCGCGGGAGGACTGACGGTCTTTACCCATCGTATGCCGATCCACGTACTGCTAGTGGCGCTTATTGTAAGACTATAAATACTCTCTACCTCCCAAGGTAGAGATTTGGAGCTCATAATAATATTTTTTCTTTCTCTCACTAAGTTCCCAACCTCTTCCTTTCTCTCTAGAACTCTCTAACATTCTTATACTTACTTTGATCATGGTTTGATGTGTTTGTGAAATCCAATATCCAACA
>OU343225.1:237839952-237914742 GCA_910596185.1 Chrysanthemum makinoi | reverse complement strand
GGTTAGGAATTAGAAATTCCGTGTATTAAAGAGTCGGTCACCTCAAGTATATGTAATCATTAGAAAGCTCGGAGTCATAGTACTTTTATGTTAAGTAGTATTTAGTTTAGTAACAACCGGAGGACGGACGGTCTTTACCCACTCAGATGCCCTGATCCAGTACCGCTGTGTGGCTTTTTATTGTAAGACTATAAATACTCTCTACCTTCCAAGGTAGAGAGTTGGAGCTCATAATAATATTTTCTTTCTCTCACTATAGTTCCCAACTCTCTACCTTTCTCTCACTAGAACTCTCTCTCTCTAACATTCTTATACGCCTATTTTGATCATGGTTTAGAGTGTTTGTGAAATCCAATATCCTACAATTGGTATCAAGAGCCATGGTTTGATCACTCATCTTTCATGCTCTTTGTTTTGTGGATTTCATAAGGTTTTGGAGTATTAAGGGTTTAGGAGAGTTTTATTCATTTGGACAAATTTTTGTGTTAAAGTTTGAATTTTGCTTGTACTTTTGTGTTTAGGATCATCATATGTGTTTATGTTTTGAATTGGAAGCCTTAAATCATTGTGGTTTGGTTATTTTGGATTGATAAAGTGGTTATTTTGAAAAAGGACTGTTTAGTCAGGTTCCGACTTGGTTTCTTCTCAAAGCGAGTTGCTTTGTTATTTAAAGTTTAGTTGGTACATGCTAATTTAGCAGTTTAGCGAGTTGATATTTATGCTACTTGGGTTCTAAGCTAGTTGTTTCTTTGGGTTTAATTTGAGATCTAAAGTTTACTTGCTACTTAGCTTAGTGTGTTCTTAGCGAGTTAATTTAAGCTTAATTTTAGTGTTCAAGCTAGTTGATTGTGTTGCGAAGTTGAGACTAAAGCTTAGTTGGCTATTTAGCTTAATTTGATTAATTGCTGAAGCTGGAGTGTGTTGCGATTGACTGCTATGAAGTTGTGTGTTTAGCTTAATTTGTTCATTTAGACCTTTTTCTTCTTCGTTACGCTCTACGTTGTTCTTTGTTTAGTAAAATCCGGAAAGAATCAATTTCCTGGTTTAATCAAATAATTGCAAAATCCCGTAGAGCTTGAAACATGTCTACAACGCTCCTACTATCATCTCCATCGCTGTGAGGATGTTCAAGCACTGGTTCGATACTCGCCCACCCATGCTTGATGAACTGCTACGATTCTTGGGCTCAACGAATCAGATTGTACTGCCTTGAAAGGAAAATGGTGTCAACATTCTCAAATCCATTGATGAAGGACCGTATCGAGTTGAGACGACTAGAGATGTACTTGATAATAAGATGGAACTCGATTTACGGAATGGACGCACCAAAGATGTATGATGAGCTTGATGATAAGGAGAAAAGAGATTCGGCTGATATCGTGGCTTCAAACATTGTTCTTCAAGGTCTTCCTAAAGACATCTACAAGCTGATCAATCACAACATCGGGCAAAGGCAGATGGGATAATGTCAAGATGCTTCTCTCGTGTCTGAATTAACTATGGAAAACAGAGAATCACAAATCTATGATGAATTTGAACACTTCAAGATGAAACCAGATGAGAGTGTCTATGAGTACTATGTGAGATTTCATAAGTTGGTGAATGACATGAGGAACATCGGAATGACTATGCCTAACATTCAGCTGAACTCAAAATTTGTGAACAACATGAATCCCGAATGGCACAAGTTTGTCACCTCGGTGAAGCTCACTAAAGGATTGAAGAATACAAACTATGAGCAACTCTATGCCTTCCTCCTTCGTGAATGAGACATGCTATGTTTGAAAAATTGGTTCTTAATCAGTTCAAAACCAACCGGGGAGAGACAAGCTCGTCTAATGACTCAACTGCCTTCTACTCAAACATCGGAATCACAACCAAAGCCTCACAAGTCATACCATTGGGAAATGGTAATCACAAACTATTCCCTGATCCTATGTTCAAACAAGCGATGTGATGCACACGTGGTTTCATTAATCAACTAGCTCTTCTCGATTAGTCAAAACATGAATTCTCCCCACAACCAATAACAACCTCGAACGCATCTAACCCACACAATCGCTACTGTAAAGATGGGAGGATCGTGGTGCAACCAGAAAGACAGATGATCGTGGAAGAGGTGGAGCTAGTAGAGGTTATGTTGGTAATCAGAATCGAGGAAGGAATGGTAATCAAGGTCAAGCTAAGCCGATCAAATGTTATAATTGTGGTGGTGAGGGACACATTGCAAGGAATCGCACATCTCCAAAGCGCCCACAGAACGTGATTACTCAGAGATAAGATGCTGCTTGTGCAAGCTCGGGATAATGGTGCTGCTTTGGATGAAGAGGAATTGTTGTTTCTAGCTGAGGGCAATGCCAAGACCTATGATGCAGATGTGGATGAGCACCTATTCGGAGATAGGTCACAATCATCGAATGCCTTTCAAGTCGCTGATTGTGATGCATACGATTCTGATGTGGATGATGGACCCACTGCACACACAATCTTTATGGCTAGCATTTCTCCAATGGTTTCTCCCAAGGTCTCCTCTTCACCACAAGCTGGCCCATCCAAAGACAAACTCATCTCAGAGGTACTAAAACTATACGATGATGCCGATGTGCAAAAGATGCATGACAAAGTACTATCAACTGAAACTTTTGTATCAAATATTGAAAATATGGGTAATATCAATGTTGTCCCATATGATCAATATGTGAAACAAAGTGAAAGTGAAGTTGTACCAAGTGATGCATCTCCCGCAGTCAACAATGACTATATTTTGATGAATACACCGCCAGTGCCCCGATGAGTCCTGTAATATCTAATTAAATGCCTATAAAGAACGTGTTGCTATTTATGAACAACGTGCTAAATTTGAGTTGACCACTCGTGAACAGGAAATGGATGACCAAGCGCATAATTATTAGAAAAGTAATTTTGAAGTATTAAAACAAGAGTTAAATTCCTTGCAAGAAAAGCTTTCTAAAACTCTAAGCAAAAACAAAAACTTCAAGAAAATGTGAAAATGCTTAAGCAAGAATTTAATGCAAAGGAATCAAAACTCTTGAAAGATTTTTCTAATCTAAAAACTTTGAAAAACAAACTTGAAAACAAGTTGTACATACAAGGAACACCATTCGACTGCTCACATGATCACTAAGCATAGGGTCCTAAGCGATAAGCATAGCATTTCCCTTGTTGAGGAACCAAATCCAGAGGTCATTAAAAGGGCTAGAAATGCTCATAAGGTTCTTTATGATGGCAATGAAATCCTTAAACCTAGACGAAACCTAGTTGCGTTGAGTGCACTGAGGAAGATAAGAAATCAGATGAAGTCACTAGGAAAAGATGAACAAGAAACTAGATGATCCTAAATGTAGAGAGAAGAAAATAAAGATCACACCCCATGATTACAAGAAGGAACACTGGATTTCCTTGAACATGTTTAAACCTCAGACATTGTTGACTCCCGAACAAGTTTTCTCGAAAATGGATTTAGATAAGCGTAAAGTCGAAAATATTGTTGAAACAAACCCTCCACTTTGGAAAATGCCTAGAGCGACTGTGTATCCTCCTAATACACCAATGCATCTTGTTCCTAGAACAATTGCCACTAAAAGCAAGACCTTAATTAGCCAATATGTTATACTTCAACTATTTGTTGATTTTGAGAAAACTTGCAAGAAAAGGATCACACCAATGGTATACGGAAGGAGAAAGGGTTTTGAGCAAATGAAAGAATGTTATTTAATGAGGTCATGCCTTTTTCTTTAAACTTCTAAAAGATCACTTTGAGAGTCTTAAAAAGGGGATAGAAACTGATATTAAGGAATGGAAAAGGAATTTGATGCAATGATAGTTGAAGTTAGTGACTATGAGCGAGCACTAAAATATAATGAGATTGAGAGGAAGAACTTGCATACACTAAATGAGAACCTGATTTGAATGTATTACTCAGGATGTGTTTTTCAATGCTACAAATTGTTCCATTAATGCTTCCAAATTTCATGAATTATCGGTTGCACGGAAAGTCTCCCATGATCGTGTCATTGAGCTTGAAAAAACTAATTCTGAACTAAACGAGAAAATTGAATTGGATGATCACGACAATTTGGTTAAACATTTTTCTAAACTCGAAGTTGAGCATTTTAATTTACAACTAAAATATCAACATCTTAAAGAAAATGTCAAAACTTCAAATATCAAGACATCCTCGAGATGCTCCGAGTTTGATGCGCTTTTCAAATTAACAAACGTGATGAACATTCAAGCTCAGTGCAACACGATCAGAAAGTTGAAAGCCCAAATCTCTCAATTAAAGGGTCAAAAGAACAATATGACAGCTCCCAAATGCCTCCTCCTTTAGATTCTCAGAATTCTCAAACTTTTCATCTTCAAAACTTAGTTGATGCCTTACAAAAGGAAAAGCGAGTTTTCTAGAAGAATATGAAAAAGTTAAACGACATTTTAAAGAGTTATATGATTCAATAAAAGTCACCCGTGACCAAAACAACGAAAAAATAACGTCTTTACAAAAGGAAATTGAGAATCAGAGTCGTGGAAATGGGAAGCGCCACTTGTTTTCAATAAGAATGTTGTCTCAAAGTCACCCTTAGACCGCAAATACACTGTGACGGTTAAATATATTCCTCCTCATCTTAGGAATAATGAACATGCTTTTCATGAATCCTGTGCTCACCTTAAGGATAGTCTAGAATGTCTCCGTGAGATTGTCGAAGAGGATTTCATTAACAAACCTCTTGATAGTGAAATTAGGTTTGCTTGCCTCCGGCCAAGCGATCTCAAGAGTTGCTAGAATGTGTAATTGCAACATGTCCCAAATCCTTAACCTTAGGTGCAAAGGGCAAAGCTGTGATGCCTTGTTCTATGCCTAGTCTTGAGCCTTCAAACCATTCTAGGCCCGATTTTAAGAAAGTATACATCAATGTGTCGCCTAGATCTAATGAGATCCTTGCACATCAAGTTGAGAATGCAAAAGTAGATCAACCAACTAATGTTCCCATAATTCCCTCCACAGGAGTAATCAATGACATTAAAGCGAGCAGGTCAAAGTCTCAAGACAATACAAGGAATGATAGGACCTTGCAAGCTAAAATGTGCATTGGAAGAGAGTAGAAGACCAATCTAGGAACTTTAAGCTTGAGTTGAATAAAACGAATCGTGTTGATTCTAGTATTAGCCTTAGGCGTCTTGTAATTAATTAAATTCGATACTATTTGCAAACCTTGTAATGATGTCCGCTTGAATTCTGTTGCTAATCATGAATGTGGTGTGAATGCTTTGTCTAATGCTGTCAAATGCCCGTTAAAATTGTTAATGCTAATAATCGCAAATAAGGCAAAAAGGCTAAAACGAAAGATTGTTAGAAAACAGTGGAAACCCACAGGAAGAACTTTTATAAAGATAGGTTATTATTGGATACCTTTTGGCCATAAGAATAATCAGTTTTGTTCTCAAAGTGCTAAGATTATGCCCACTAGAAAATGGATGCCTACTGGTAGAACTATTCCCTTAAGAAGTGAACATACTTTGAATAGGTCAAATACGACACCAAAGATTGCATCTATTCCCAATGATTCCATTGCTTCTACTTCGATATGGATGTTTCTATTTCGATGTGGGTGTTCCAATTTATGTTAACCAAGTGGAACCCATTATTGCATGGGGATCCCAATTATCCAGTTATCCATTCTTGTGTGTGTTCAACTGCAGATCGTTCAAATCGTTCTGTGGTACTGGACTCGGTCGTTCCAAGCATATGACGGAGACCGGTCATGCTCATGAACTTCGTGAGCAAATTCATCAGTTAGATTCGGTAATGATCATTTCGGTGCAATTATGGGTTATGGTGATTATGTTGTTGGTGATAGTGTTATCTCTAGAGTATACTATGTGGAAGGTCTTGGTCATAATCTGTTCTCTGTCGGTCAATTCTGTGATTCGGATCTAGAAGTAGCCTTCAGAAAACATACTTGTTTTGTTAGAGAACTTGATGGTAAGGAACTTTTAAGAGGAACTCGTGGTTCAAATCTTTACACCATCTCTAGAGAAGATATGATGAAGTCTTCTCCAATTTGCTTGCTGTCAAAGGCTTCAAAACAAAGTCATGGTTATGGCATCGACGTCTCAATCACTTGAACTTCGGCACCATCAATGATCTCTCGAGAAAGGACTTAGTTGTAGGTTTACCTCGACTAAAGTATGAAAAGGATCATCTTTGTTCAGAATGTCAATTGGGAAAAAGCAAGAAGTATGCCCATAAACCCAAACCTACTAACTCTGTCCCAGAAGTTCTTCATACAATTCATATGGATTTATGTGGACCAATGAGAGTGCGGAATATCTTTGGGAAGAAATATGTGTTAGTTGTGGTTGATGATTACTCTAGATTCACCGGGGTCAAGTTCTTAAGGACAAAGGATGAAACTCCTGATATCATCATCAAACTCATCAAACAACTGCGGAGTTCGACTTAACAAAACCGTCGAATTATCGGACAGACAATGGAACTGAGTTTGTTAACAAACAACTTAGTGAATTTTATGAAAGCATTGGAATCAACCATCAAAGAAGTGTTCCACGAACTCCTCAACGAAGCGGTGTAGTTGAAAGACGAAATCGAACTCTTGTAGAAGCCGCTAGAACAATGTTGATTTACTCAAAAGTTCCAATGTTTCTCTGGGCTGAAGCTATTGCCACTGCATGCTACACACAAAATCGTTCCCGGATTCACACTGTTCATGGAAAGACACCATATGAACTTGTCCACAAGAGAAAACCTAATCTCTCTTTCCTTCGTGTGTTTGGAGCATTGTGCTATCCAACTAATGAGGGTCAAGACTTAGGAAAACTTAGAGCTAAAGCAGACATTGGAGTATTTGTAGGGTATGCACCAAACAAAAAGGGATACCTAATCTACAACAAAAGAACCCGAAACATCATGGAAACAATTCACGTTACGTTTGATGAGTGACCGTCAAATGGCTCTGAACAATCCAGTTCGGACCCGCACTTCAAAACAGTCCAATTGGTTCATCCTTGTTCCAAACTCTTCTCAAGAAACTCCATATGTACCTCCATCCGAAGATGATTTAAAGAAATTGTTTGATCCTATGTTTGATGAACTTTATGATCCAAGTACTAATGAGGTGTTGATCCCTACAACGTAGGCCGCCATATTCCAGTGAATGAAGTCAATCCCTCGCCTCAATATCTTTAAGTCAAGAAGCACCTGCCACGATCCTTCGCCTCATCAACAAATCATCATTCTTCAAATGTACATCATGGAACTGTTTCGGCTCAATGATGAAGTTAATCCCTTTGCTACCCCGAAGATGCTCCATTTGAAAACATATTTGCTCTGAATCTTCATCGAACCATCTTCTTCGTGAGACATCGACTCGCTACTCAGGTCCTCAACAACTACCACATGAACACCTCATAAAATGGACTCACGATCATCCATTAGACAACATCATTGGAAATCCCTCCCGTCCCGTATCAACACGGAAACAACTTGCAACCGATGCCTTATGGTGTTTCTTCAACTCCGTACTCTCTAAGATCGAACCAAAAGATGTTAAAACCGCCATGAATGAAGACAAATGGTTCAATGCCATGCAAGAAGAAATTCATGAGTTTGATCGACTTGATGTATGGGAGTTAGTACCGCTCCGAATGTGCTATGATTATTGCTCTAAAATGGATCTTCAAAGTGAAACTAGATGAGCATGGTGATGTGTTGAAGAACAAGGCTCGATTAGTTGCTAAAGGATACCGCCAAGAGGAGGGTATTGACTTTGAAGAATCTTTTGCTCCAGTTGCTCGAATCGAGGCAATCGAATCTTTCGCTAATGCCGCTAGTAAGAACATGGTAGTCTATCGATGGATGTGAAGACGGCATTTCACGACGAGACCTTAAAGAAGTCGCTCACGTCCACCAACCTCAAGGATTTGTAAATCAAGAGCATCCTACTCACGTTTATCGTTTGAAGAAGGCCCTTTACGGTTTAAAGCAAGCTCCAAGGGCATGGTATGATACACTGTCAAAGTTTCTTCTATCAACCGGATTTAGCAAAGGAGCAGTTGATCCAACATTGTTCACCGTGAAGTCGGCAAACATTTAATTCATGTTCAAATTTATGTTGATGATATTATTTTGCCTCGACGCACCCAATGGAATGTGAACATTTTTCTAATGAAATGAGTTCAAAATTTCAAATGTCAATGATGGGACAAATGTCATTTTTCTTGGGATTACAAATTTCACAAAGTCCCGGAGGCATTTTCATAAATCAATCTAAATATGCAACTGAGATCTTAAAGAAATTTGGATTTGATTCAAGTGACCTGTTGACACTCCCATGATTGATCGAACCAAACTAGATGAGGACCACTCGGGGATCATGATTGACCAAACAAAATATCGTAGTATGATTGGATCCCGATGTACCTCAGCTAGTAGACCGGACATCTTGTTCGCTGTGTGCATGTGTGCTAGATACCAAGCTAAGCCTACTAAAAAGCACCTTGAAGCGGTTAAACGGGTCTTTCGGTATCTCCAAGGAACCATCAATATGGGTCTTTGGTACCGGAAGGACACCGGTATGTACTAACACCTATGCAGATGCCGATCATGCAGGATGTCAAGATACTCGTCGAAGTACATCCGGAGGTGCTCGGTTTTTGGGTGATAAGCTTGTGAGCTGGTCGTCAAAGAAGCAAATGAGTACTTCTATTTCCTCTGCAGAGGCTGAATACATAGCCATGTCATCTTGTTGTGCTCAAGTCTTATGGATGAGATCTCAATTATCCGACTATGGCTTTGAATTCAACAAAATCCCTCTGTACTGTGATAATAAAAGTGCTATTGCTCTCTCATGCAACAACGTTCAACACTCAAGAGCAAAGCATATCGACATTCGACATCATTTCATCGGGGAACAAGTGGAAAAAGGTGTGGTGGAACTCTATTTTGTGAGGTCTGAATATCAGCGACATCTTCACCAAAGCTCTTCCAAGAGAACGTTTTGAGTTTATTCTTCCACGTCCTGGCTTGAAAAGTCTTCAACCAGAAACACTCAAACGTCTTCAGGAGGAAGACGAGGAGTAAAGGTCTATCTTCATCTATCTCTTGTATATATCTATTCGAAAAACAAAATACAAAATTATAAAACCTTCAAAATCCATAAAATCTAAAAATTCAAAAAATCTTCAAAAATATTGTCAATTTGTCATGCTTTTTCTCGGTTCTTCAATATCTACGGTCTTTGTGCTGTCATTCAAAGAATGACACGGGACTTTAGATGCTGTTCGAACTCTTATTAAAAAAATAAAAATAAAAAATAAATAAAAAAAAAATTTGGGAGAAAGAGAAACAATGGCTTATTGTCATTTCAGCAAGAACTTGCTTTTCAAAGAAAGAACAGAGCCATGCTTTTTCATGTTTTTCAAGATTTGAGAATTTGATTGAACGTTCATCAAAAGCCTTCTTATCAACCAAATTCCATGCTCTGATTCTATAAACATTTATCTGCTTAAAACTAAATGCTTTGAAAAATAACTCGGTCTCTATTTTTGATAATCATCCGGACTTATTTGTCAAAATATCAATCTCTCAATCAACAACCTATGTCATTGATTGAGGGGAGAATGATTTCAATTAAATTAAAAAGTTATTTGGCATTCAATTGTTTTCAAAAGATATACATGCATGTTTTATCAATGGAGTTTAAAGTCTTAACATCCGATCCTTATCGCTTAAAACGCTTTAATAATCAAGTCACAATTCTCCTTAAAAGCTTTCAAAATCAATTTAAATCTATAAGAGATCACAAATCTTAAATGATTTGATAACTGTGATCGGGGGAGAATGTGTGATTTAAATTGGATTTAAACTGATAATTCGGTAAATGGTTTTATAAGGATGTACATGCTCTTCTTCCCACATGTGACAAACGATTTCAAATTTTCCATGCACATGTTGAGGGGAGCATCTATCTTAAACCTATGATTTGAAACGTGATCACTTATCTCAATGTGCGGGTTCCCTCTAGTATGTGCAAAACTCTTTTCAAATCTCGAGGCACATATTGAGGGTCACACCCCAAATTACTCATTTTGAATGGAATTCAAATAGCATCATGATATTGAACGACAAAAGTCGTTTGAAAAGAACATCCTTGATTTAATAAAACAATCAGAGTTTACAAAGTAGGTCCCAAATGAAAATCAACTTGTGCGGAAATAAGTTTGTTACAATTCAAACGATGTTTTATCCCAAGTGTGACGCTACGTCATCGCGAAATGATGTGTCCAAATGCATGCCATGAAGTGAATACCTTAGATACCTGAGATAAACATAAAAGTGTCAACACAAAGGTTGAGTGAGTTCAAGAGTTTGTGTTGAAATGTAAAGCTCCTTTCAAAATCGTTTATGGAGGCATTAATTCAGTTCCAAGTTCCGCCCTACTTGCTGCGTGTGTTCACAATATGCCAAAATATGTAGAGTTAATGTTCAAACACATGATGTCAAATGAATTCACAATAGTACCTAACTTGAGAACAATAGCCTTAATCAATAGGACTAGACTCAATGTATCAGTAGTCAACTGATTTAGAACATTATACGACGTAGAATCAGAGCACATAATCAATAGCACCTAACTCAATGTATCAAGGACATATTACTTTATTCGACGATGTATCAAGAGTCAATCGATGAACGTTATACGACGTAGAACTATAGCACGCAAACAAGAACAATTGATATATGATAACATTTGATTTAGAAACAATGGTGATCATGATAGAAGTTATCCTTAAAAATCTAAAATACTTGTGAAAAATAATTGAGCATGTATCTCTCCCAAAATAGTACAAAACAATTGAAAGTGGGGCTATGAAAACTCACTTGATAAACTGATGACAAGAGTAGTACGAGGTAGTATTACTTAATGATATGATATAATGAGTTATGATGTAATGTTTTGCATGCATTTCAGATGTTATTTATACCATTTAGAGTTTTGAAAATAATATTTATCAAAAATACTCTTTGGTTTGACCATTCAAAACACTTTACAAAGTTTACATCAAATGTCATCCTACAATGGTTTCGTAATAATTTATGGTGAAATTATCACTTTTCGTCGTAAAACAATGTGGCGAAATTTCATGAAAGTGACAAAATGGCTTTGGAAAAATAGTCGTAGGTGTCGCCATACGCCGCATTAGGAAACGAACTCGACGGTTTTGGAAAAGTTATCAAATCTGTGTTCATGAGTATAAAGATAATAAAGGTTAAAGATGGTGATTTTGTCTAAATGTTGTGTAAAAATGAGTTTCGGCAAAGTTTAAGTGACCATAAATAATTTATTACAACTCCGGGTTGGTCGTTTAGAAAATATGCTTGGTGATCTGATTTTACTAGAAGACATTTCGAAAAGTTCCACATCATCGCTTAAAACAGAACATGGTCAATTTTAGTTACGTAACACTTGTCTCAAATAATATAGTTTTCAGAAGCCAATAGGTCGTAGCTTCGAAGTATACTAATATATTTTTGATAAGTCGAAATAATTTGTGTAAGCTTAGACTCGCTTTTGACTCGCAAATAAAAACATGTTGCTGAAATTTTTCAGAAAGTATATATTTCGTCGTCAACTTGAAAAATTCATAACTTCTTCGTTATAACTCCGCTTTAGGCGCCACGGATTCGTTTTTAAGTATATTTTCTAAATATCAAGGCCAAAAATTCGTGCCTACTGTCGGATTTTCCAGAAAAAACAAAATAAGGACAGATCACTTTTAATACTTATCGAAAATAGTTTTTCTCGTACTAAACCTATTCCAATCCCTTCAAATCCTCCAAAGTTAATCTAATCCTACCATACACCTTCTTAGGATGGGTTCCTAAACATCATCAATACCAATATATACCAAGGGGATAATTATAGGATGACTTTATATATATATAACTCTAAAAATCATGAAAAATGGTATAAATCAACATAAGTCTTGCATGTTTGCTATGAAAATGATAAAATACATATGTAATGATAAGAAAAGATGAAAATGATAGAAACATGCTTACAAGCTAATGATGAGGTGCAAGAACAAGGTTTAGCTAAACACTCTAGGTTTTTATTTCAAAACCTTAATAAGAGTGTGATTCTAGATTGTAATACTTGAGCCTTGCAAAATTTTGATGATCCCTTGAAAAAGTGGCGGTTTTAATGGAGAAGAAACAAAGAGAAGGAACTTTTTCTTGACTTGTGAAATGAGATGAATGAAGTAAATGAATGAAGTGATACATGGAGTGTAGCTTTATATATTCAAAGAAGAAAAATGCAATCCCCTATGGCCGTTTTTTTTAGTGTTTAATTTTATATATTTTTTTCTTTATAATGTATAAAAATTTGTAATAAATGTAAGTATAATGTACATGTAACATTATTTGTAAGATTTAATAAACCTTTAATAGATCAAAGTAAAGTATAATGATATCATAAAAATTGTAAAAATACATTCCTTGTGAAATTTGAGTGATAAAATAATTATTATAGTTTTAAGAAAAACGAATAATATAAATTTAACAATTTATCGAACACTAGGTAAACTCAAAATATAGTTTTTATAAACTAAAATGTAAATATAAAATATGTCGGATCATTTTGGAAGCATCGGATTAAATATTCAAAATAATAACTCACGCGATAACGTTTATTTAATATAAAATTTACGCGAATGAACTAATATGGTGCAAATGATATTAATGAAATGTAGACTAAACTTAGTCCATATGAAATGTTCGTGATGATATGATCATGAATTAAACCATAAAGGTGAATTTGGAACCATATAGTGGATGAAATTGTGGCGAATTGTTTGAGAAATGACAAAAATTGAGAATTGACATTGAGGGGAGCAAAACTTATGAAAACATCATCCTTCCTAAAAATGCTTTATCTACTTGTCTTGGTTAGGGAAGTGATGTTGATATCTTTTAGAAAAATGGTAATCAAAGAAGTAATTTCGTGCAAAACGATTTCAAAAATTTGATGCACATGTTGAGGGGGAGCACTTATTCTAAAAATATCAAAACAATTCAGGTACAAAATGCTTTGATAAAATATCATAAGTATCTGGATTGATTTTCAAATGATTTTCAATTGGTTCCTAATGAACAATACCAAAAAGTCCGACCAACTTTACATTATGTATGGTGATATAAGGACGATAAGGTTAGGTATGTGTTCCCATGATCCGAGAACCGGAGGGATCTACCCAGGGACTATCCAGTAGTTAGTGTAGAGTTCTTAGGTATGATGATAAAAGGAGAAAAATGAGATATGGGAAGAGTCACTTAGTATGGAATAAACCCAACAAAGTTCTAGTTATGAAGTCTCGGTAAGCACTGAAGGGGTTGAAGAATTAAAAGAATTGAATGAGAAAAGGGTGAAAACAAATAGCCCTCCATTTATTCAACCTTAGGGCAGAAACCGGTTCAATTCATATGCTACTGATGGTAACATCGGTATTGAAGACAAGACGTCATGGACCCAAAGGACGACTCGCACTTCACCTTTCCACACCACTCAAGTTCCTCTTAAAAGGACTTGTTTCATTCTCACGGGGAACCGACATTATCTATCGACTTTCTCTTAGAGATTGTTGATATTGAAGGAGGAGACCCTCTCCCTAGTCTCCGATATAGGATCCAAATATGCACAAATTGAGTCTAGTGCCACGAGATCATCAATAAATCTCATTAGGACACTTTCAATGAAGACTCTCTGTTTCACACAATGTGGAAAGAGAGATTATATCTTGAGTCCTACGCATTATCCTTGTGGTATTGCCAGAACATCCGAGTGATGTGTTTACATATTCACCGTGAAGATGGAAAGCCTTCTGGAGCCAACATCTAACAAGCTCCTGGTAGGTGGCATGTGAGATCTATTATACAGATCAACCATGTGACAACCGAACGTAAACAATGGGGCGATTCAATCTTTTGAATCAATCCCGGTTCAGGTTATGGATTGACGGATACCTTTGAAAAACCGGTCTTTGTGCTTTAAAACTCTTTTCATTAGCACGTCGACCGTGTACTAATTTTTCAAATCAAAAGGTGTTTTATGATTGATAATTGATTTTCATTAAAACCTTCGTTATATTGCAAAAACAATTTCTATTGAGCAATACACGATTGTTTTTCAAATCTCTTTTCATCAATCGCTGGACGAATTCGCTGGTTCACTCACTCCGTGTTGTCTTCTTTGAGACGTTCGGTTTGAGAACAGCTAGAGCAGCTGCGAAACCCTGTCAAGGAAATTCTTCGAATTATACTGATCACAGGCATACTTGTACCGATCAACGAGGAACCGTGGGCCGTGTACCTCAATTCATCGAAAGTGATCAAAGACACTTTCGTGCGCTTTATTGCTAACTGTCTTATGCAGGTACACCCCGACGTTTGATCAAAATGAAGCCGTCAATCCATAGCCGCATGCTCACCTAACACATTCATCTCAAAAGAAATCATGATTAGTGCATCAATGACTCGGATATTTTCACTCCATGCTTCTGCTACGCTGCTGCCAATATCATGAATCAACTAAAGCTTCCGCTACTCGGATGAGAAGATATCATGATCCAGAATGTGAGCATGTCGGTCCGAATGTCACAACATCACATAGAACCAACACCACAATGAATGTCTCAGAGATTTTCAGTAGCTGATGATCTCAAAAGCTGGCTCAAATTTATTATCACGTGGATCAGTAAAAGACCTCCACTTGGATTAACCAAACATGCAATGAGTGGAATCAATGACTACGAGCTTGGGAGCAAAGTACTACATCAAGAATGCAAGATCAATTGTTAATGTAATATCTGATTGTATTCAATGTCATTTTAGTATATGTTTGAGGTGACCTCCCTTAGGGGGAGATTGTTAGGAATTAGAAATTCCAGGTATTAAAGAGTCGGTCACCTCAAGTATATGTAATCGTTAGAAAGCTCATAGTCATAGTACTTTTATGTTAAGTAGTATTTAGTTTAGTAACACCGTGGAGGACGGACGGGTCTTTACCCACTGTATGCCTAATCCACAGCCCGTTGTGTGGCGTTTTATTGTAAGACTATAAATACTCTCTACCTTCCAAGGTAGGGAGTTAGAGCTCATAATAATATTTTCTTTCTCTCACTATAGTTCCCAACTCTCTTCCTTGCTCTCACTAGAACTCTCTCTCTCTCTAACATTCTTATACGCCTACTTTGATCATGGTTTAGAGTGTTTGTGAAATCCAATATCCAACATCATGTCTCTTCATCATCAGATTCGTCTTCTCATTCTTCACCACCACCATCAACGAAATCAACCAAATCATCATCCAAATCAATAAAGAAGCCAACTCCATCTTGGATCTCTCAATCTAAGAATCGAATCGTTAAAGCTGTCAAACGAGTCAGAAAGAAAGATATTCTCCACAGAAAGTTGACTTTCCTCGTTGATCAGATAACGCATCTTCATGATGAGAATGACAAGATGCAAGTTGAAAGGGAGTATGTACATAAGCTTATGAAGGATGATATTCAAGGAAGCATGGACGAGATGATAAAAGGATACACTCACAAGTTCTTAATGGATGTCATTCCGAAACTGACAAAGGAGATGTATTCCAGACAACTTTATCCGAATCTCTTACACTTAGCCAAGCAAGCCATGAAATCAACTCCGATGAATTTGAGCATCAATCCAGTTGAAACTACAATCTTCTCAGATGATGAATTAGTAAACCGGCTGGTAGCGCAAATGTCAACACGCTCTGCAATGTTTGCCTCCCATGAAGCTAAACTGTTTGAAGCATTGCTGGAATACCAACTCAATTCATCATTCAGAGAAGAGGCTTTAAGGCCTAACCGTTCAAGAGATGATGAAGACAAAGATCAAGATAAGGATAAGGAGCCTAAACGCACAAAGAAGTCTGGTGAATCATCTTCAATTCAGTACTCAATGCCGCCTCCACCACAAAGGACTCCAGCTCAACAAAGATCTCCTCCCCGCTCTTCTGATAAACCTCAGGATTGAATTACCACCCCAGACTCAAAAAACCAGTGACCAATTTGAGTATACGGGTGGTGACGATGAAGAATACCATGAGCCCCAACAACAACCCGCCTCACCGACAAAGTACGAAAACCGAATCCTCATCTAGGCCTAAGAAAAAGAAGAAGACGCCCAAGGCTGAAGTCCTATCCTGGCTAGATGAAGATAACACAGAGGAATTTGAATGGTTTTCTACACTTGTCAATTCAACTCCCTACCTTGAAGAAGGTCAAGATCTGGTAGACGGTACTACTTTGGAGCATGCAAAGATATTGCAAGAAAAATTCTGAGTAAAGAAGATGACGAAATCTGAGTTACGGCGAATCAAGAATGAAGCTTTTCAACTATTAAAAGATAGCTCGGAAAGTGCCATCGAGGTCGAATATCACCTTGACAACATTGCTCGAGCTATGTCTAATAACATGGATTGGCTCAACCCGGAAGCAAACATCGACTTTACGAAGCGGGACAACCCTCCATATTACACCGACTGGTCTAAACCACTACCAACGACCGGCCAACCAGATCAGCCTAGGATCCCATTCAGATATTTCTTCATCAAAGACTTGGAATTTCTTCTTCACGGTGGCGATGGTTCAAGGAAATACGCTACATCCTTGACACTTCCATTCCCAGCAACTGAATACTCAAACTGCATAGCTATCGAGGAAAGAGCTAATCACTTGTTCTCCAACAAAGTGGAAGCATACGACCGAGATGCAATGTATGGGATTCATCATTGGCCGGAACGCCGATCTACTACAGGTGCCAGTACGAAGTCTCAACATGCGGTATTCAGTACTAAAAACATCGTTGCCATCAAACACGTTGATCTTTCGTCCAAATGGGACTACACTTATCTCAAGAATATTGTAGTCAAAAGACAAGACGAAAGGGATTATGCATTCTCTGAAGTTGACTTTGAGAATTTGTCTATCAACGACATCGAAGATATGTACCTTGCCAAAGTACATGGTCGTATGAGACAATTCTCCACTGAAGTACAACGTGAATTCATCAAGTCGTTGCTCATCTTCATCAGACGCATAGTCATCAAAGAACGTGTAGAAGATCTCCGGTTGGCGTTGAATCTTATCGCACCGTGTCAACTTCACTACACCGCAGCTTGATCTTCCCGACATCAACCAGCTCTCACAACTTACACTCATCAGCAAACCCGGCGTCGTTTACGCAAGTGAACTTCAAAGAAATTGCTTGATGGTTTGCAGAGATCTTCATAAGTTTGGAGATCACACTTTGAAGATGGTTAGGGACGGATTGGCTTACCGGTTGAAGGATATACACCAAAATATCGGGTCTCCTAAGCGATGGAATTCTCAGGATCGAAGGGACGTAAAGAGGATCATCACCATGATTGATGAACGGTTGTATAGAAGGGATCAGTTCAGAAGATTGGAAAGCTATGTTGGTGGTCGACCCAGGAGAAACATCATCGGCTTTCAACGCCCGATTCACATTCCTAGCGACATCTCTGGACTACCTGGTACCCCTTGAACTGCTTCTTTCATTATAAATTTGGATGTATGATCTATTATGTCTATGGCTTGTGCACATATTACAGTGTACAACTCGTACTTGTAAATAAAGGACCCTGTGGTACGCCTTAGTGCCACAATCCTTATAAAAGGAGCGAAAGCTTCTTACTTTTGAGTAAAACCTATCAAATCTTTCACTTTTCAAGGTTTTGCTCAAAAGAACAAGTACTTTCCCTTATGATTTTCAAAACCTCAACCGTTTATATCACTTGTTGAGGGGGAGTACTTGACTTAAAACTTTGTTCACAAATTGTTCACAGTGGTCATTCTTCCCGCAACACTCGAAATGGTCATATTTATTCTCAACTTTTCAAAAATAACATTTTATATGCCATTTTTGAGGGGGAGAAAAATACGTGATAAGAAATATGTTGTGTTTTGCTATATGAACTCTCGTGTAAAAAGACTTTAACCCATGAATTGACGAGCTCTTAACCGCTAGTAACTCGAAAAGACTTGTCCGGGACGGGTAATAATTTCAAGCTAGTTCGCTAGTGATGTAAACGTGTCTCGCAAAGGACTTGTCTGAGTAGAATGTACCATTCGAGAAACTCTTGGTAGACATGAACTCGACATGTTTGAAAACCTTTCGAGGATTGTCTACACCTTCAAGGTAGTTATTAGAGCTAGTTGTCACCTAAAAGCTGACAATGAAACTCTTTAACTATGCCACGTAACCTTGTCTCGCGGGGGAATGTCTATCTTGAGTTGATCAATTCAAAATGTGCGCGCTCTTTCCTCACTGTGCATTTAACCGTTAAATCTCTTAAGCACATGTGGAGGGCGAGTATTTATGCAAAATCTCATCTCAACAGTGGTTCAAAAATGTTTTATTCATAAACACTGAGCGATATTTTTCAAGTAAATGGTTTTATGGCAACATAGGTTAGTCATGGAGTTACAAGGTGACTAAGGTTAGGAATAACCGTCCTATGATCCGCCAGAGCCGGAGGGATCTACCCAAGGACACCACAAATAGTTAGAATTTAGAAGTCCTTAGGTATGATTATAAAAAGGATAATTGAGAATCGGAGAAAGAAGGAGTTGAAGAATTAAAAAGAAATGCAAAGAAAAGGGTGAAAAGAAATAGCCCTCCAGATTATTCAACTTAGGGCAGACACCGGGTTCAATTCATATGCTACTGTTTGTCACTAGTGACACCGTATTGAAGACTAAAAGTCATCATGGACCCAGTGATGCATGCACTAAACCTTCTTAACCACTAAAGTTTCTCTCAACAGAAGCTTGGTTCATTCTCACAGGGAACCCTACGTAAACTATCGGCTTTCTCTTAGAGATTGCTGGTATTGAAGAAGGAGACCCTCTCCCTAGTCTCCGCTCAGGAAAACCAAAATGCACTATTGAGTCTAGAGCCACGAGATTCATCAAAAGATCTCTTAAGTACACTTGACATTTCATCACTTGATATTCAACAATAAGAATTTTAGTGGTACATTATCGAGTCCTTCACAGATCTTAGCAATCTGTCGAGAACATTTATGAGAGGTTCACATTTGTGATCCTCAATGATTGAATGGAAACTCCTGCCAGGTCAACATCAAACGACCGACAGCAGGTCCCTTCGCAACTCCCCGTGGATTGCGCTTAGTGGTCTCAAACGGTCTAAGTCGTGAGGTGATGCTTCGGTGTACCTCAGCGACTCATCTGAATCGTAGGTGTACTTCGTACATCGTGTTATCTCACTTGTGGGACTCCGATCCAGGAACGGCCTTTGTAAGAATTAGAGTTGTGTTTTCAGACTATGCTCCAACACTCTCGAAGTTCGAACTTGTAAGTGCTGGAATCCGCTTATTACTAACCGTTTTTATGCTTACTTCTTATGGAAGCTCTGGAGCGGAATGATCGTGCAGATTCCCCACTTGTTCACACCAACAACATCATCAAAGAAGCTCTATCTTAAAGCAACACAAAAGTCAGAATGATTCTTCGTCAAATCAAAGAATCTACAAAGTTAAAGACTTAAAGAACTTTATCAGTACCGTAATACAACGTTAAAGAGTGTGTGAGCATGTTGGAGAAAGACATGGAGACACTGGCAAGCGGGCAGCACTGAGACTTGATGCAGATTACAACATACTATCACTTTCATCACAGAGAACAATGATCAAAGAACAAAGTTAAAGATGACGTCAAAGCATAACTGCTCAAAGAAAACTATCTCGCTACACTGGGGAGATGGTTCAAATCAAGGAAATTCTTCTCACAAGAAAGAAGAATGTTAGAAGACGTCAAAGCTACTATTACATCAACGCCTTCACCGTTTTTCATCACCAACACTTGAGGGGGAGATTGTTGGAATCACTCCTAAACCTTTATTCAAGTGTTAGTTACTCATATGTAATAGGTAGCTTAATTATGGCCTTTATGTTTGTTATTAGCCTTAAGCTTATGTAGAAGGCCCATGAGCTTAGGCCCAAGCCAATAGGAGAAAGGAAGGGACTAGGAGTGTTGCCCTAGCTTCCCTCCTATAAATACTCTTGTAAACCTTCATTTGAAGGTTGGTTGTTCAATGAATTTCTCTTTCACACTCTACGCCTAACCATCATAGTTTATACGTGTGTGTTTGTGTGTGTATTGTTCATCCGCCACTCTATATCCTCTCTATCTCTCTATTAAGCTTGTGTTGTAAATCTAGTGACCTAACCTTTCACTATCAAAATCAGCTCCTAAAATTCTTTGAGCCAGAGTAGGATTTGAAGCAACTTAAAGATTGCAAGAATCCCATTGCTCATCAGTAAAATGAATATATTGTTCATCCAATTCTCTTTGTCTTTCAGGAGGCAAATTTGTAGTAAATTGATCTGCAAGCTTTTGTGCCAATGCTTGACTCTTCATCAAATCTTCATACTCTTTTAGCATTCTGGCTTGCTCTAGCCTTTCCTTTTCAGTAACATGATCTGGACCAAGATCTTCATCAACCATAACTCCTTTCCCTTTGTCATAAATAGCCATAGTAGGAACAATGGTGGCAAGATCATTAGAAGAAACATCATGAGAAATATCAACAATTAGAACAGTGTCAATATTCTAAGAAGGAACACCAATTGAAGCATTAGGAGTAACATGTTGAGAAGGATTTTCAACAGGTGTAGGAGAGACAGCAGCATCAGGATCTAGAACAAAAGTTCTCCCAGCAACAAATATTACATAAAGATCTGCTGAAGGCATAGGACATGCTTGTTCTTGCACAGATAATACATGACCTTATTCAGAAGCAACATCAACCATTTGTGCATCAGTTATAAGATGATCACCAGCAATTGTAACGTTAGCAACACTTGGCACCTTAGAAGATTCAGTAGAATCCTTTCTCAAAGACTGTCTTCTCCTTCTTCTTTTAAACTGAATAGGTTCCTTTTGTTTTGAGGATTCAGCAGCAATGGGAGAACAATCATGAGTCTGTTGAGCAACTTCAGCCAAGAGTTCAAGAGAATCCAAATGTATATCCTCTTGCTCTTCATCAGAGGTAACCACAAACTTCCTTTTGCTGTTCTGCCCAAGTTGTGCTTCTAACTCCTGAACCTTCTTATTCAACACAACAATCTCACCACCAAGTGAGGATTTGGTATCTGCAAGCTCCTTTCTGAGATCATCAACCTCTTTCACATACCTGTTCAGCAAAGCATATACAGAGGTAAGTGTAATAGGGTCCTCAGCCCCACCAGCAGATTGCTCAGTGGTAATGGGAGCTTCATTGGGCCTTTCAGGAGAAACATGTACATTCTCAAAAATAGGAGAGCTTTCATCAATTGGCTCTCTAACTGGACTTGGTGTGGTCAGTCTAGTAATCTTAGGTTCAAGCTCATCAGGAGCAACATTAGTAGGTGATGGACTAGGACTAGGACTAGGTGACAGAGGTAAAGGTGTAGGTGGAGGTTGGTCAGGAGAAACAATTGATGCTTCAGCACTTATGGAGGGTCCCTCATCAATGGCAACTGATGGATTACCATCAGTGGCAACACTGGGAGAGGGTGGAGAACCAGCAGCATTACCCTCATCAGCAGCATCATTGCCATGAGGTAACATAGCTTCTAGCAAAGGGTGATGTGCCCCAACATAATGAGTTTTCATAGAAGCAAACAATTTAGCACTAAGAGCTCCTATGGGACAAAAGATTCTATCTTGGGTTGTTATGTCTAATATTATTTGTAAAAACCTAGGGTACATTAGAAACTTATGCTTTTTCTTTTGAATATTTTCAACCATATTATCAAAAATAAACTTAGAGAAATTATAAGTTAAACCCTTTGAAAGACATACAATACCACAACCCAATTGGGTAGAGAATTGATCCCATCCTCTTGACTTGTTGCTTATGCACTGAAGTAATGTATGCACCAAAAACCTCCACATGGGGAAAACTTATTCTTGTGCCACATATCTGTGTTAGTACTTGGGTATCCAACAGCTCTTAACCTAGCAAGTATCTCTTCAGTTTTGGTGTGATAGACCCCACCTTCATCATCCAAACGAAGTTGTGCCCTAATCAAATCCTCAGTCACCACATACTCAGTTCCATCAATCGTTTCTACAATTTATGTGTCACTTCATGTGGCAGTAGATGCCAAAAATTGTGTAACCATCGATTAAAATATCACATTTGGAGAATGTGTTAGAGCATAATGAATCTTGGAATGCTTCAAGAAATCCACCATAGGTTCATACAGTTCATGCCCCTTTGCTTTTCTCAGAAAAGCAAACTTGTTGTGATCTTTCTTAAGTGAAAGAGCCGCCATTAGAAGAAATTGTGAGAATAGGTTATGAATCAAGTAAATGGAAATGTGTTTAAATTGATTGAAGAGGGAATCAGTTGATTTTGGGCGAAGATTATGCAAAGTAGATTATAAATAGAAGTTACCCAATTATGGTCAAAAATATCAGAACAAATCATTGACCAGATCTGACGTGTAAAGTAACTCCAACCAATTTCAAAATTAACGCTTCAATAGAAGGGATGGTGAATCTGCTGATGGAAGTCAATCAGCAGAATCAACTCAAGTGTAAAAGTATCTTCAGTAAATATCTTGAGTTTTACTGTGCCACCAAACTCGCATTAATTACCATCAACCCTTGACTCCGCCTATAAGATAATCCCAATTCACAATTAACACATATCAATTACCCCCAATTTACATCAAAACCCTAATTTCTCAATAATTCCACAATCATCAACAACAAACATGTCTACCAAACCAGAAATCATCGATCTAACCTCCTCCTCATGATCATCATCATCAAGTGATGATTCATACCCATTGTCTCGATACCCTTATCAAGATGAACCTCGACCTTCGAAGTCCCCCTTTCTCCCTTCATCTGAAGATGATAGTGTAGTGGATCCAAGTGATTCGTCTAGGGGTTCTGATGACTCCACAGAGCGTCTAGAGCCAATCTTCAATAGAATGGTGAGAGAGGAAGCGGAGAGGACAGCAGCAGGTGGAGAGAAGCCCCAACCTTCACAACCCCAAACCCAACCAAGGCCACGTGCCAGAAATCCACCACTCCCAAAGAAAAGAGAGGTGGTGATTGGTCTTCCTGCTCCAGGATCTGGTGCTTCATACCATGGAAGCAGGGGACAGGGCAAGGAGGCAGAGGTGAAGGGAAAGGGAAAAGGGAAGGTGAAGTAGAAGGCAGTGTGATGTTGCCAGGGACCAAAGATATAAAACTAGGTTTTTGAGCATCATCATCGTTTTCATCAATCCATCCTTTCCATTTTCATCTTCAGCTTCTTTATCAAACTGGTCATGCATATCCACCAGCTTTTGTAATAGATGATAGGAGCTAGAATATGTTTGGTAGATTTTGTATAGGGATGGTCTTTTATTTCAGTTGAAGTTGATTGTAAGCTGTAAATTATTTCTTGAATGAATGAACAACATTTCAATGATTATCACTTGATATTTACTTCAGTACTTCTCTTCAGTAGAACCAATGAGATCACTTGTACCAATGAGTATCACTTGTGCTTCTCTTCAGTAGAAACAATCTTTAAGCTTACATGACCATATTCCCAATTAATCAAACTTGGTGAACTTTAACTTAAGATTAGTAACTGCTCATAAAGGCATTCTGCAAAACAGAGACAAAGTAGCAAACAAACCAAACCAAAACATACAAGACTTAAAGATCATTAGCTGGTTAGTGTTAGCAAACAAAAACATAAACAATAATCTACAAAATTTACAAATTTGACAACTACAATCCTCCCCTGAGGCATATGCCTCCCCTGAGGCTGATGCCTCCCCTGAAACCTTGCAGTTAAGGGTTAAGCATCCCAATATGGACAACTAGGTGTTGAAACCTGGGTCCATCAAAAGCTTTAGTAAATAAATCTGCCACATTATCATCTGTGTGAATCTTAAGCACCTTTATCAAATGTTTTTCATATGCAACTCGTATAAAATGGTGCCTGATCTCAATATGCTTAGTTCTATTATGAAAAACTGGATTTTTAACTATGCATATGGTACTTAGATTACGAATAAAGATTGTGGTGTTCATGAAATTAAACCCATAATCCAGCAATTGATTTTGTATCCATAGTACCTGACCACAACAATTTGCAGCAGCAACATACTCTACTTCAGTACATGAGGTAGCAACAATAGTTTGTTTCTTGCATTGCCAAGAAATCAATCTTCTTCCAAGAAATTGGCAACCTCCAGTTGTGGATCTCCATTCCAGATTTGCACCAGCATAATCACTATCACTATATGCTTCCAACCTAAAAGGAGACTCTTTTGGGTACCAAAGACCTAAATTGGGTTGGCCTTTTAGGTACTTGAAGATCTTTTTGATTGCATTCAAGTGGGAAGTAAGTGGAGTGACCTGATGTCTAGAACACGCACTCACAGCAAATGTAATGTCAGGCCTAGAAGCTGTCAAATACATCAATGAACCAATCATGGATCTGTATAAAGAGGGTAAAAACAGATTGAAGGTGCTTAATGCTCACATTTCTACCAGTAGGAACCGGTCAGTAGAAACCAATACGAATCAAAATATGCAACCAGTAGAAACATCAAATCAAGCCGAAAGTATGTTAATTATTAGGGTTCATCGTAGAATTAAAAATTCAACTCACCAAGACTAGTAAAACATTAGAAGACCAACTGTCAAGACCGGAATTAGCATATACAACAACCGATCATGATCATTATAAAATTTAGACGACAAGAATTAAGTTACACGCTGCTAGTATATACCATCGTCGATCAGTACTAAACCAGTAGGAACACGCGAAACATCAGTAGGAACCAAAGACACAATCAGTAACATCTCACGTGACCAATACATTATCATCAAATAGCCACTCAAGAATGAGTCCCACGTGACACTAGTATAAACAAAAATGGGGTCAATGAGACCAGCATAAAGATCAATTAAAACACCACGTAATGCCAACTCGTGTGAACCAATCACATGTACAATTTCACATATTCAAAGAATGCCAACGGAATAGTATGGACCACGATAAGAGTGAATTGCAAAATCAGTACAAATATATATCCCCATAACACTCGTCCAATTACCAGTAGGAATGATGTCACACCCCTAAAATATCGCAGCGGAACGATAGTGTCTTTGGGATATGACGTCATAGCACAAAGTATGGATACAGAAAACGACCTCCAAAATGAGACGTTTTGAAGATTTTACCATTCGATTAAATAAAGTTAAAGTTTACAAAACATGAGATCCCAAAGTTTGATAACACATAAAGGGTTACAAAACATGTTGAATGGTAATAGATAAAAACACAAGACTCCAATGTATGCCATGTGACCCAAAAGCTCCATGAAATGCTATCGCCTTACGACATGAGATAAACATGCTAAAAAGTGTCAATACAAAGGTTGGTGAGTTCATAAGTTTGTTGAAAATGATTTGAAAAAGTCTTTAAAGAATGTTGATGCAGCAAAGGCATTGTAAATACATTCAGTTCCGAGTTCCGCCCATACAAAACTCGCAACCTATGTGTTCACAACCCATTGCCTAAAATAGAATTGTCAATCTTGTTTGTAAGTAGGACATATGTGCATACGATATATACAAGTACTTAATGCAAAGAATCATAGCCAACTGAACCTCTTGACAAGTCTACATTGTTTGTTGTGTCTTATTGAATAACAGATTATATTCACCCTAGGTCAAGTCATCAGGGACCCAAGGGTGGGGGCGTCAGCCTGATAGTACTATCAATACCTCTCCGCCGGCTCCCGCAGGAGTTAACCAGTTGCTAAAGTATGTATGTTGAAGCATAATTGAAAACAAGTTTAACACATTAAGGCACATATCGCAATAAACACACATAATGTCCAAAGAGTATAAGAAGTATAGTGTAACACAATTGTATAAATGGTTTGAGTATTCGCAAGAGTAAAAACAAGTATTTAAGCATTGATCCCCCCCAAAGAGTTTGTAAGAATTTAAACGGGTAAAAGCGGGGTATGAACTCACCTGGTGTGATTGATATGCTAACAAAATGAAGTGCACGAAAATGAGGCTCAGAAACTATCCGCGACCTAAAATGAATGTCATGACTTGAGTTATGATATGTTGTCGTGAATGCATGATTTGAAAACGTATCACCCAGTATGTTACTTGAAAACTAGTTATATAAAAAAAATATTACTTGAATGTGTGACGGTTACATGTCAAAAATAATTACTTTTGAGCTAATGGTGAAAATATAGTTAAAACTATGTAACGGTTTTAGTAATTGAAAAATCGGTGTACATCGGACTTGACGTAATATATATATAGGAAAACTAACTCGTTTTTAACGTCCGTTTCCCCCGAAACGTCCGTTTAGGCCCTCAAAACCTTGATTAAAAATCAAGACAGCATACTAATGCTGTGAATAGTGTTTTCAAAGCGTTTTCGACTAAAAGTTCGGTTAACCATAACTCACTCGTTTTAAGTCCGTTTTTCAAGTTCTTTATATCCACGCGAAGGTAATTAAGTGTACTAATATATTTTTAAACTTTGGAGATTTCACAGAAAGTTTAAGGTCACTGTTTGTGTGACAACCCGTACTTTCAGGTCATTTCTCGACACAGTTCACATCTCATTATTTCAACGTTCATAGTAAACTTGGTTTACTTGTTTCAAATTCGCGTAACCTTGGAGGTTTAGCGGCGAATTCATGATCATGACATCACGTACATTTCATATGGACTATGATTAGTCTACATTTCATGGACATCATGTGCATCTCATTAGTTCATTCATGACAGTTCATTTCACTTTATACGCGTAATTTTTATGTTTAATAATCTTTATCGCGTGAGTTTTTATTTTAACATTTAACCCGATACTTTCAAAAATGATCCCGAGGTATTTTTAAACTTACATTTAGTTTATAAAAACTATATTTTTAGTTTTCCTAGTGTTTCAAATTTATTTGGTACTTAAATCATTAAAGTTTAATTATTACGACGTTTTTCTTAAAAATTATACGATAATTATTTTATCACCCAAATTTCACAAGGAATGTATTTTTACAATTTTTATTATCTCAATACATTCTATTTGGACCTATTAAAAACTTACTTGTACCAAAAATCTTCATTTACCATTACTTGTACACTTTACTTACACATTTCTTAATATTTCACAATTGTATACAAGATTTTAGAAAAAAAAAAATATAAATGAAAGACACAATCCCCCCATATCCGGTCATGGGAGGGGGGATGTATCCTAGTTGATGATTTTTTTTTCTTCTCTTTGATTGTATAGACTTGTACTCAACTTAAAGTCTTCATTTATACATTTCAATCATTCATTCTCTTCATTATTTTCAAGTCAAGCAAAAACTTTCTTTCTCTCTTGGTCTCACTTCCAAAACCGGCCACATTCAAGATCACAAAGGGATCAAAGATTTTCTCAAGTCCAAGTGTTTTACAATCTAGTTTATACTCTTTTTATGGTTTTGAAATAAAAACCAAGAGTATTTAGGATAATCCTTGTTACATTTCACCTCATCACTTTCATTTGTAAGCAAGTTTCTTTCATTTTTATGTTTCCTTTTCATTTTCATATGTTTCTTTTCATTTTTGGAGCTTATATGCATGATATGTGATTTATACCATTTTTTTCATGATTTTATTAAGTTATATATATTTATGGTCATCCTATAATTATTCCCATGGTATTCTTTGGTCTTGATGGTGATTAGGAACCCATGACACCCTAAGAAGGTGTATGGTAGGATTAGATTAGCTTTGGAGTTGATTTGAAGGGATTAGAATAGGTTTTGTCCGAGAAAAACTATTTTCGATAACTATATATTTGTGTTCTGTCCTTAATTCGATTTTCTGGAAAAACCTACTGTTGGTACGAGATTTTGGCCTTGATATTTGGAAAATATACTTTAAAACGAATCCGTGGCCGCTTGAACGGGATAAAACGGACTTATAACGAAGAAGTTATGGATTTTTAAAGTTTGACGACGAAAAGTATTATTTTCAGAAAATTCAGCTTTGCTGTTCTTACTTGTTCGGGTCAAAAATGAGCCTTAAGCTTCACAAATTATTTCGACTTATCAAAAATATATTAGTTTACTTCAATACGAAGCTAAGGACATATTAAACGTAGAAAACGGATTTGAAACGACAAAGATATGCACTTTTTCATAAACTTGCCGTAACTAATTTTCTGCACTCAATTAGCCAAAACCACCATCTTTAACCCTTATTATCTTTATGTCCGAGACCTTTTGGACGGAAACTCCTGAACTGAAACTTTTAGATATCGATACAAACTTTCCAAAACAGTCGAGTTCGTTCTCTAACGATCGACGTACACTGTTTTACGACTATTTTTCCAAAGCCATTTTTGTTAATTTCATGATTTTTCCGACGACATTGTTTTGCGACGAAAAGTGGTAATTTCACCAAAAATCATTATAAAACCATTGTAGGATGACATTTTGACGTAAAAACATGTAAGGTCATTTTTGAAGGGTCAAGACGTCAAAAGAGTATTTTTTTTCGACGACGAGTAATATTTTCACAAACCCGTAAATGGTATAAATAACATATGGAATGCATGCATAACATTACATTGCAACTCATGACATATCATATCATTCACAATAGGTCAAGATTAACGTATCACACTACATCTCGGTGTACTCACTTTTGTCATCGCCTCAGTTTATCAAGTGAGTTTTCATAGCCCCTGCTTTTACTTGTTTTCATAAATGTTTTGGGGGAGATACATGCTCAATTATGTTCATAACTATCTTGATTATTGGAAACTACATATTTAACTGAACTGAAATGCTTAGTCATGCGTAGTAACAGTTTGCCATACTTAGAACTTTCATATTATATTCATTGGACTGATGGTCTTGGTATATTCAGTGAACTAATGGTCTTGGTAGAATCAGTGAACTAATGGTCTTGGTATATTCATTGAGCTAATGGTCTTGGTATATTCATTGCACTAATGGTCAGGGAACAATTTGAAACCGTACAAATTATGTGTTATATTAAGTAACTGTGGATACATTAAGTTATGCACTATTTGTGAATTCATTTGACATCATATGTTTGGAACATAAACTATACACATTCTGGCAATGGGTTGTGAACACACAGGTTGCAAGTTTTGTATGGGCGGAACTTGGAACTGAGTGGATTTTCAATGCCTTTGCTGCATAAATGATTTTGAAAGGACTTTTCATTACAAAACAAACTCTATGAACTCACTCAACCTTTGTGTTGACACTTTAGCATGTTTTTATCTCAGGTATCTAAGGTATTCACTTCATGGCATGCATTTGGACACATCATGGAGTCGTGATGACGACGCGTCTCACTTGGGTTTTACTTACTTTAAAACATCGTTTGAATTGTAACAAACTTATTTCCGCACAAATTGATTTTCATTTGGGACCTACTATGTAAACTCTGATTGTTTTATTAAATCAAACGATGTTCTTTTCAAACGACACTTTAGGTCGTTCAATATAACTGTGATTGTGATGCTATGACAGTCAATCCCCAGGAATTCCATTCCGCTTCAAAACAGGTAAATTGGGGGTGTGACAGTTTGGTCGGTTGAAAATCGGATCAGCGCGCTAATTTTCTGGAATAGTAACTTTTAACCGCAAAAATTGAAAACTACGTATCTTTTTCGTTATAACTCCGTTTTAGTCCGTTCAAAAGGCCACGTTTATAACTAAAAATCTATTTTCTAAAAATTTAATAAAACTAATAAAAATGACTAACTTTTCGGAAAAATTATAAATTTCGACAGCTTCATTTTAAGCTTTACCATTTTATCTACTTGTTTAACTACAAACTACACCACAAAAATCCCTTGAACTACACTTCGCCAATCCTACTAAAAATGAAATACTAGTCGAACCATATAAGATAAAAAGACCATTTTTGGGGTTAAAACTAGTGTTTACAACTTACTAATTAACATACACTACATTAAGCCTTCAATATCAAAAGATGTAAACTCACTTTGTTGGTTCATTTTTCATTCCTCAAATTTTTATAAACTTCTAACTAGTACATACTTGTTATAAAAATTAATAGGACACATATGGGTGATAACATTTGATAAACATGAATAAAAACTACAACTTAGGCAAATATGATCATATGGACTTCATAAAAATGTATGAAAAAAATATATATGAAACGGTAAAAGATGAAGTTTTATGCTTACAAGTTACTTGATGAGGTTTTATGAACAAAGGATTAATCCTAAGCACCTGATGCGTGCCAAACAGTCAAGCTAAATCACTCAAGCCTGCCACTTGTGAATGGCAGACCGTAATCAGCTTAAAACTGCTTAAGCACGAATGCAATGAAGATCTGGGGAGTATAGTGTTTCCCCGGGTCGTTATGTCCCAGCGAGCTATGCAATGGATTATCAAACGTATAGTGATCGCGAGATTTGAACGGAAAAAGGAGATTGTGAATTATTATAACTACAGAAAAAGGACATAAATTACAAGGGCTAAAATGTAAATTAAAGAAAGTTAAAAAGATAAAAAATATTAAATAAACGCTATCACTATTTTTAAAGTTGATGAACGTTTAAAACTTAAAACTTAAAACTTACGTTTAAAATAAAATTACGTAGACGTACAAAATAAAAAGTGATATCTAAGAAATAAAAGGCCTAAAAATATGAAAAATACATTTTTACAAACCTAATGATAAAAGAAAATTTATAGAAAAGGAAAATTATTTTTATAACTAGTTACCTAATTATTATAAATTAAAAACTATTTTTAACTATTTAATAATTACCTAAAATACAAGAAAATGTGAAATAAAGCTAGAAAAATAAAATTAAGACTTAGAAAAATCTAAAATATCAAAAGAGAATTTTCAAAACTATTTTTGTATTTTTCTGATTATTTTTCTATTTTCTAGGAATTAAAAACTATTTAAAACTACTTAAATTACTAAAAAATACAAATTTAACTAAGAAAAATATGGAAAAATATTTTTTTGTCTTTTTATATTTATCTTAACTTAAGAAAAATGAAAAATTATTTTTTTGAGACTTTTCTTAATTAATTGCAATAAAAGCTAATTAAAAATGCTTAAAAACTAGTTTAAATTAAGAAAAATAGCAAACAAGCTTGGAAAAATCTGAAAATTGCAGGAAAAGTCTAAAATAATATTAGGAATATAAGAAAAATGGAAAAACAGGGGCTTGTGTGTAGAAAAATGGAACTGATGTGGAAGTGCTTATTGAAATAAGCACTTGAATAAGCAAATGGAATCCAAAGGCTACCAAACTGATACACAAGCTATAATAAGCTAAGAGAACTAAAATGGAACAAGTTTTAGCTAACCCAAACCACTGATTTGCAAGATTAACAGGTTTGATGGAATGAGCTTTAAGCTAAAAACAGTTAAATGGGTACCTACTTTGAGCTTATGCACAGGATTCAAAATAAGCTGAAAATGAAAAGCACTTGTTGGATCCTACACTAGACCTGACCAAGAGTTTGTAAACCAAAAATTAGACCTAGGTGAGCTCAAATGAGCTCTGTGACAAGCATGCAAGATCTGCATAATCCCTTTGCAATATCAGTGCCCTGCACAGGGCATTGAGTCCCATTTTGACAAGCTAGTTTGGGGCTTTTAGAAAATTCACAAAAATACACTAAAATGGACATAAGAAAATAGACCAGTAGAGCTTCTTAAAACCACAAGTTTCATTGAAAATGATTCAGAAATGAGCTCATGAAAAATCTTCCTAGATGGGCTCAAAACTGGTTTTGCAATATTTGACTTTTGATAAAAACATGGAAAGTTGACTTTTTCAAACTTTGAGCTGATTTTGTGGATTGATGTTAATATATTATGATGAAATAAAGTTATATTAAGCTATCTTACTGAAAATTGAACACAAATCAAACTTTTAACTTTCAAAAAGTCCAACAGTGGAACAGTTAGGACAGTTAATGAATGAATTTGACTATAGGGGTTAGCAGGCACAAGATTAAGACAGAAATGAGTTAGCTAGAACTACACAAACATGAGACTATAATTTCCTACCACTTAGCAGACCTCAAAGTCAGGTAGTGCAGCAATTCCAAACACCCTATATTGGACTGATATGAAAATTTAATAAAGCTAACTAGTGATCCAGCTTGAACCAAAGACCAAATTGAGATTACAAGACCTAAATGCAACTTTATAAACAAGTTTAAGCAGTTTATGACCACAGATATAAGTACAAACAAAAATGCAAATTGACTAGAAAACTGAAAATGAGATAATAACTCACAAGAGTCCAGCTGTGTTGCAGGCCAAAACCAAAACTAAAACTACTCTAACCTAACTAAATCCAACCCAATTCCACTCACTGCATCACCAAAATCCATCACCATTGCAATTTGAGTTCATAGTTGACTTTTGTTGACCATGTACCACATTTGCTTGAAATGGATGTTTAAGCTTACAAAAAGCTTTGATAAACTTAAATGAGCTGATTTGAATTTAAAAATAAGCTTCTGAGAGCTTATGAGTAAGAACTGGAAACTTATATTTTCAACAGTGCACTAAAAACTTGGAACTTATATAAAAGACTTGAATTTAAACTCAAAAGCACATACAAAGATGTTTTCACTTACATATGATACTTGGAAACTAAAATTACAACATTTTATCTAAAACTAAAACATTAAGTTGAAAAACGACATTAGGAAAAAATAAAAAGCTAACTACTTCCTCTAGCTTCTTCTCTCTTTCTTTTTATAGCTCCAAAAGTCTTCTTTTCTCTCTCTGAGATAATCCCACCATTCTTTAGGGCCATTGGATGGTTTTGAGTTAATATTGACCATAGGATCATTTTGGCGGGAAATTTGGCTTTTAACCTGTTGAAGGTTGAGTGAGGAGAGGGGAGGAGCATTTAATGCCCTTTTGGAGATTGTTGAGGAGGGGGGAACAAGAAGGAGTAGGGTGGCTGGAGGTGTGGGATGTTGCAGACAAAGTGGTCGGGGAAGGAGAAGGGGATTTGGCGGGTTTTTGGGATTTTGACTATTGGATTTGACCAGATATAATAATGCAAGGGGGGGTCAAAAGGTTGGGGTCACAATGGTTGGCAGGGGTCCAAATTGGTTTGTGACAAGGTCCAAAGGGGTTAAAGGGTTTAATACTTCAAGGGACCTTTATGCAATTTCTGAAAATGTAAGGACCAAAGCTGCCAATATCTAAAAGTTGATCCAAGGGCTGAAATTGACAAGTTGCAATAGTACAAGGACCAAAGCTGACATTTTCAAATTTCCAGGGGCCAATTTTGCCAATTTTCAAACTTGAAGGACCATTCTTGTAATTTTCTCAAACTTTTGACATTTTTCACCAAAGGACTAAATTTGACAAGTTATGATATTAAAAGGACCTTTGGTGATTTTTCTTTTGAAATTTTGACTCAGGGACTATTTTTGACAATTTTAGAAACTTGGGGGACTGAAACTGCCAATTATGCAAACTTTGCTCATTTTTCATCTGATTTTAAACATTTTGCGTCTGAAACATATAAAATGCAATTTTGGAATATTTTCAGTATTTTGATGCATTTCTGAGCATTTTTAAACGTTTTGCAGTTCAAAATTAACCAAAAATGATGAGTATTTACACACTCATCAGCACCCTAGGTTTTTATTTCAAAACCTTACTTAAGAGTGTGTCTAGATTGTAATAAACTTGACTAGCAAAATTTTTATGGTTTCCTCTTGGAGCATCAATGGTGGCCGGTCATATGGAGCTAGAGAGAAGAAGAGAACTTTTTGATCTATTACACTTTGTAAATGAATGTGTATGTGAAGATATTATGAGTATAAAATGATATAAGCTAGATATTTGATATGTAAAATGGGTGAGTCACCTTTGGGAGGTCGACTTGCATAAAAAAAATAAGAGACCAAATGTGTGTTGATCACTTAAGCATACATATGTAGAAGTAAATGTTTAGTTATTTAAGATTAATTAATAATTTGTGTACATATTTGAGCTTTTAGGGTAGCGTTAGCTAAAAATAAATTTTAACGGGTCAAGATAAAATATATTGAAGTCATAAAAATTATTAAAATACATTTCTTGAAAGATTTGAGTGAAATAATAATTATCGGGTTGAATTTACGAAAACCGTCGTAATTATATAAATATAACAATTTATATACGAAATAAATTAAAAACATCGGGTAAACTCATAATATTATTTTATAATCTTAATATAAGTATAAAAATATATCGGGAAAATTTTTGGAAGTATCGGATCAATTGTTCAAAATAATTAATTTACGCGATAGCGTTTATTTAATAAGAAATTATGCGTTTAATGTGAAATGCAAAACTATGCATGAGCTAATATGATGAATATAGAGTTTGAGAAATGACCGGAGAGATTGTGACATTCTTCACATGTCAGAGGAATCACGTCCTCGTGATTCAATTAATGATAACTATAGGTCTACCCTTAGGTTTTGCGAAATCAGGGTGTATGGTCAAAGTGCTTATGCCAAAACTTACGCGTCTAGGTTTCTTATCTAATGAGGCTCACTGAATCTGAATAATACATTGGATCACTTAATGGTCTAGGGAAAACGTACGATTACGCATTGCGAGCTGCCTCGGTCCCTAAATAGAATGCTAGATCTCGGGGTGGACTGATATTGAGTACAGGGTTTGGATTGTTTCCGTCAATTGCTAAAGCTAGGTGTTGGTTACCCTGTAGTTGCTTCTGCGTTCCATTCAACTTAGGACAATTATTCCGGAAGTGATTCGGGCTGTTACATTCAAAGAAAGTCCTTTGGTTATTCCTCATGTTGACCACGTTAGCCGGTGTTACCTGTGTTTTACACTGCTCCTTAAAATGGCCGTATCGATTGCAATTTGTACACAAGCGGCAGGGCTTGGTCTTCGGATGATGATAAGCACATTTAGCACATTTGGGGTGTGTACCCGCATACTCTCTTTGTTCAGTACCAGTTTCCACAAAAACTCTTGCCCTTTTGTTGTCTGCTACCACGTCCATCTGCCTATTCGACCCACTCGCTTCTTTCCTCTTGTCACTGCTCTTCAAAGTACCATTTCTAACCATCTCGTCTGTCAATGTTCCTGCACTCAGTATTGCACTTTGTATTGTAGACGGCTCAGTCGTTTTCACAGTTCCACGGATTTCAGGCACAAGACCATATATGTACCTCGCGATTCTCTTGGATTCAGGGGTAACCATATGAGGAACTAGTCTGGCTAACTCATGGAATCGATCTGTGTAGGCTGCGTGAACAGCTCCTATCATAGAGTGATGATAAAGTTCATGTTCCAGTTTCTGCATTTCATTATCCGATCAGTACTCTTCTTGCAATAACGCCTTAAATTCGTCCCATGTCATACCTATAGCTGTTTCTCTGCCCCTAGCTTGTAGCTGTGTGTTCCACCATGTCAATGCCTTCCCTGATAGCAAGCAAGCAGCATACTTCACCCTCTGATGTACGGCACAATTGCTGATGTCGATCACTGACTCTGTCTTCTCTACCTATCGAGTATACGCCAAAGCACCTCCTATACCATCAAACTCCACAGGTTTGCATGCTGAAAATTCCTTATACGTGCATCCAGTTTTGTTGTTGTCGTTGGTGGTGGTGGTGGTGTTGTTATTGTTGCCACTGCCAACTACATTGTTGGTGTCGACATTCCCGTTCCGTGGTTTCCCGAGTTATTCATATGGTTTCCAACTTGTGTGACAATAGTGGGAAGCAAGATTTGAAGTTGTTGAGCGATGATGGTGGCAAAATCAGGGTTTCCGCCAGCGTTGTTGACATTGTTACCCATGTCGCGACCGTCTTCTCTACCTCCATGCTCACCTGTCCTTCCACCGCTTTGCGCCGCACCACCTCGGTTAGTGCTGCGTGTTACCCTCTTTGGTGCCATGATCTCTGCAAGGAAAGGACAGTTGAGTTCCCAATGTCTATACTTAACGTCCTCAAACATAATACCACGCCACAAATTGGTTCCTAAGGTGTGCCCACACCGATCTACATATGCGTGGTCGCATATGTCCATGTGGGTTGTGACGCATTTATAATTATGTTGGCCACCATAATTATAACTGCCTCATTTCACACGTGTACATACCACCAAGCATACATGTCTCTGCGATTGATGTTACTGAAATAGGTAGCTATTCTATCATCCGATTCTAAACGGTGGAGGAGGAATTTAGGGTAGGTATCTAGGGAGAGTCGCACTTGGTGTATAGGAAATTCCTTTAGGTGCTAAAGTCACTATGAGGTTTGGTCGCCAGCAGTTCCCAAAGTATCCTCAAGAGAACTCCCATCCTCGGGCAAAATCATCAAATCTATACAGCTATATAGTAACACTTATTTAGCTCGATCTCGTATCTCATCAAACAAGAACTGTCACGAGATCAAGTTAGATAAGTGCTCATTACTGAGCTCCATATTTTTGATGACTTGACTAGATTTTGGGACTCCCCTATCGGTACAAGGAAACTACATTATCCAATGAGGTGGGTCTAGAAGAAATTTTAAGAAAACATATGCGCACGAAAAGTGTGTAAGGCGATAGGAAAAGAAAGGATCGACGTGAAAGTGGTTATAGTCTAGGAACTAAAATGCAACCTAGTTCTCTATAACCAAGTCTCTGATACCAATCTGTCACACCCCCAAAATATCGCAGCGGAACGATAGTGTCTTTGGGATATGACGCCATAGCACAAAGTATGGATACAGAAAACGACCTCTAAAATGAGACGTTTTGAAGAGTTTACCATTCGATTAAATAAAGTTAAAGTTTACAAAACATGAGATCCCAAAGTTTGATAACACATAAAGGGTTACAAAACATGTCGAATGGTAATAGATAAAAACACAAGACTCCAATGTATGCCATGTGACCCAAAAGCTCCATGAAATGCTATCGCCTTACGACCTGAGATAAACATGCTAAAAAGTGTCAACACAAAGGTTGGTGAGTTCATAAGTTTGTTGAAAATGATTTGAAAAAGTCTTTAAAGAATGTTGATGCAGCAAAGGCATTGTAAATCCATTCAGTTCCGAGTTCCGCCCATACAAAACTCGCAACCTATGTGTTCACAACCCATTGCCTAAAATAGAATTGTCAATCTTGTTTGTAAGTAGGACATATGTGCATACGATATATACAAGTACTTAATGCAAAGAATCATAGCCAACTGAACCTCTTGACAAGTCTACATTGTTTGTTGTGTCTTATTGAATAACAGATTATATTCACCCCAGGTCAAGTCATCAGGGACCCAAGGGTGGGGGCGTCAGCCCGATAGTACTATCAATACCTCTCCTCCGGCTCCCGCATGAGTTAACCTGTTGCTAAAGTATGTATGTTGAAGCATAATTGAAAACAAGTTTAACACATTAAGGCACATATCGCAATAAACACACATAATGTCCAAAGAGTATAAGAAGTATAGTGTAACCCAATTGTATAAATGGTTTGAGTATTCGCAAGAGTAAAAACAAGTATTTAAGCATGGATCCCCCCCAAAGAGTTTGTAAGAATTTAAACGAGTAAAAGCGGGGTATGAACTCACCTGGTGTGATTGATATGCTAACAAAATGAAGTGCACGAAAATGAGGCTCGGAAACTATCCGCGACCTAAAATGAATGTCATGACTTGAGTTATGATATGTTGTCGTGAATGCATGATTTTAAAACTTATCACCCAATATGTTACTTGAAAACTAGTTATATAAAAATATTATTACTTGAATGTGTGACGGTTCCATGTCAAAAATAATTACTTTTGAGCTAATGGTGAAAATATAGTTAAAACTATGTAACGGTTTTAGTAATTGAAAAATTGGTTTACATCAGACATGACGTAATATATACATAGGAAAACTAACTCGTTTTTAAGGTTCGTTTCCCCCGAAACGTCCGTTTAGGCCCTCAAAACCTTGATTAAAAATCCTGACAGCATAATAATGCTGTGAATAGTGTTTTCAGCACGTTTTTGACTCAAAATTCGGTTAACCATAACTCACTCGTTTTATGTCCGTTTTTCAAGTTCTTTATATCCACGCGAAGGTAATTAAGTGTACTAATATATTTTTAAACTTTGGAGATTTCACAGAAAGTTTAAGGTCACTGTTTGGTCAGTTGAAAATCGGATCAGCGCGCTAATTTTCTGGAATAGTAACTTTTGACCGCAAAAATTGAAAACGACGTATCTTTTTCGTTATAACTCCGTTTTAGTCCGTTCAAAATGCCACGTTTATAACTAAAAATCTATTTTCTAAAACTTTAATAAAACTTATAAAAATGACTAACTTTTCGGAAAAATTATAAATTTCGACAGCGCTCATTTTAAGCTTTACCATTTTATCTACTTGTTTAACCACAAACTACACCACAAAAATCCCTTGAACTACACTTCGCCAATCCTACTAAAAATGAAATACTAGTCGAACCATATAAGATAAAAAGACCATTTTTGGGGTTAAAACTAGTGTTTACAACTTACTAATTAACATACACTACATTAAGCCTTCAATATCAAAAGTTGTAAACTCACTTTGTTGGTTCATTTTTCATTCCTCAAATTTTTATAAACTTCTAACTAGTACATACTTGTTATACAAATTAATAGGACACATATGGGTGATAACATTTGATAAACATGAATAAAAACTACAACTTAGGCAAATATGATCATATGGACTTCATAAAAATGTATGAAAAAAATATATATGAAAAGGTAAAAGATGAAGTTTTATGCTTACAAGTTACTTGATGAGGTTTTATGAACAAAGGATTAATCCTAAGCACCCTAGGTTTTTATTTCAAAACCTTACTTAAGAGTGTGTCTAGATTGTAATAAACTTGACTAGAAAAATTTTTATGGTTTCCTCTTGGAGCATCAATGGTGGCCGGTCATATGGAGCTAGAGAGAAGAAGAGAACTTTTTGATCTATTACACTTTGTAAATGAATATGTATGTGAAGATATTATGAGTATAAAATGATATAAGCTAGATATTTGATATATAAAATGTGTGAGTCACCTTTGGGAGGTCGACTTGCATAAAAAAAATAAGAGACCAAATGTGTGTTGATCACTTAAGCATACATATGTAGAAGTAAATGTTTAGTTATTTAAGATTAATTAATAATTTGTGTACATATTTGAGCTTTTAGGGTAGCGTTAGATAAAAATAAATTTTAACGGGTCAAGATAAAATATATTGAAGTCATAAAAATTATTAAAATACATTTCTTGAAAGATTTGAGTGAAATAATAATTATCGGGTTGAATTTACGAAAACCATCGTAATTATATAAATATAACAATTTATATACGAAATAAATTAAAAACATCGGGTAAACTCATAATATTATTTTATAATCTTAATATAAGTATAAAAATATATCGGGAAAATTTTTGGAAGTATCGGATCAATTGTTCAAAATAATTAATTACGCGATAGCGTTTATTTAATAAGAAATTAAGCGTTAAATGTGAAATGCAAAACTATGCATGAGCTAATATGATGAATATTGAGTTTGAGAAATGACCGGAAATTGAGAATTGTGACAAATGAGATGAGGGACAAGCAGTAACGAGACATCAGTAGGAATAAACTCATGTGATTATTGACACCCACTTTGCATAAAAAAAATTTCCACTAACACAAGCGTATACCCATGTGATAATCCCCATGTGATATCAAAACACACTCAACATCCTTTTCCCACAAACCATTGAATTAGCAAACACAATATACGAAAACTACTGACCTATCAGCCACTTGATCATGGACAGACAATATCACCAATAACATCACGTGATAGCCCCATATCAACAATAACCACCATTCGATCATCAATGCTACTGATACGAGGGGACATTATGGGGACCAATCACATCATAACCATAATTATATTAAATCAGTACCAAGAAAAACCTAAATTGTTAGGAATTGCAGATTACAAAACGAGCAAGAATGAAGAAAGAAGAAACAATGAGGGCCTTATAGATAAATTAATAGTAACTTTGGTAGTAAGCTATGTCTACGGTTTTTGTAGCCTCCCTCTACTATATAAAGAAGGTAGGAATTTAGAGTTTATTTTCATCCCTTTCCATTATTCTTTTCATTTCAATTCATAGTAAAACTCTTCAATGAGAGTCTAGACACACGATCATAGCGTGTGTATATTATTAGTTGTAGTAGTTTTTATTTTCAATAAAGAAAACCTTATTAGTGATGTTGATTGTGTTATTCTTATTCCGCTGTTTTCATTCAATCAATTGATATCACTCATACCCTAGTTGAGTCCGGATCCATGGATTCTATAATTGGTATCAGAGCCTCGTGGCTCTCGGTCTAGGGTTTATAAGGTTTTCATGAATTAGGGTTTATACCCTAATTTATCCATAAGCAGCAGATGGTAAAAGAGGCAGTAGGCAAAAAGGAGCTGTTTTGAAAAAGAGCAGATCAGATGGAGAAAAGATGGGGCTGCAATTCTGTTCCTTGGTGCCTGATCAAAAATAATACAAAAGAAAAGAGGTAAATTGTATCTATTTTAATATTGATTGCGCAAGTCGAATCTGATATGTTGTGATTAATACTGGTTGTATTACTTTTATTCTCTCAATTGGATGCCCAATCTGTCGTACATTAAAGTTAATAGTGGTCGGTACCTTTTATTGATTGGCTAATATTATAAGTTTGATGGCTTGTATTTTAAAGACATTGGATGATCTGCTCATTGGTTGGTTCCTCGTTGATCTCATTTGATAATGACCTACGCTTGTGGTAATTGGTCAGCGCATGTATGTAATTGCTGGGCACGTGGGTTTGCAATTTTTATATTCGATTGGATGTCAATATCATATTCGCAATTTTTTTATTGGTTGATCACATTGTTAATTTTGATTGGTCATCACGTGGGCTTTAATTCATGGGATTTGATTCAATGTGTTGCGGTATTTTGTTGTTATGGTGGGGCATGATATGAGTTGTTCCTACTGATCATGTGATAATACTCTTCATGCGTTATTTTTTACTCTTCACGTGGGTTCCAAAGTGTAGATCTATCACTTGATCAGATGAGATCAGACGAGTAGTCATTTTTATTGGTTACAATGTTGGTCACATGGGTTGGATTGATAATATTATTGTGGGGTAAATGTACTGATCTGGTATTATTCATTCCTGCTGATCATATTATTGATGCTGGTCATTCGTTGATTCTACTGGTGGCACGTGGGTATATATTGGTTTTGATTGGTCCTACTGATTGGATGCTTCGGCTTGTGTAGGGTCAGTGTATTATTTATGTGTACCTACAATAATGGTCTTGTGCATTGTTTCATGGTTAAATAGCAGCGTGAGAACTTAATTCTGGTCGGATAACATTTATATTGTTCATGATCGGTTGTTGTATATGCTAATTCTGGTCTTGATAGTTTGTTTTCTAATGTTTTACTAGTCTTGGTGAGTTGAATTTTTATTCAACGATGAACCCTAGTAATTAACATATTTTCGGCTTCATTTGATGTTTCTACTTGCTGCATATTCTGATGTACTTATTGTTCCTACTGATCGGTTTCTGCTGTAGCATTGGTTTCTACTGATTGGTTCCTACTGATATTGGTTGATGTCAATCAGTTGCTGCTGGTTGTTCTAGAGTTCTTGCTGGTTGATCAGGTGTGTGTCTTATCATATCTCAAAGTACGTGATGAACACTTTTGAGGTAACTTGTTCGTACATTAATGGTGTGACAAAGACTTGATAAATCTAGTGAAGGGGTGAGATCTATAGACTAAATGTACTTAATGCGCACATTTGCTAACACTTTAAGGAGTTACGTTGTAGTGCTCAGTGTTAGTGAAGGGGTGTGATATATACAGATTTAAGGTGCTTAATGCTCACATTTGCTATCACTTTAAGGAGTTACATTGTAGTGCTCAGTGTCTCATATTATTTGAGGATTTATCAAGATTTTGAGTCACATGGATAGTGCAAGATATAAGACGCCTACGTTGATGTTTCTACTGGTTCTTCGTTCCTACTGGTAGACAATTTTGATGTTGCTTCTGATTTGATTTTTTCTGCTGCTACGGTTTATTTCTTTTGTTTAGCTGCAAAAATAAAAAATAAAATAAAAAAAAATAAAAAATGAGATGGTTAGTATAAATTTAAGGGGAAGCTTATGGTTGATATACTTACCATCTACATGCATCACTTGAGGGGAAGCGTCTACGAGTTGCACAAGACCCCTATTAGATTAAGGGAAAGTAGATTCATGGTGTGCAGCTTATTATTTGTGATGACATGTTTTGGCATTGTTTCTTTATACAGGTTGTTTTGTACTATCAAGAAACTGGAACTTAACCTAGTCAAATTCCAGTTTAGGGGAAGATTGTTGGGAATTACACATTACAAAACGAGCAAGAATGAAGAAAGAAGAAACAATGAGGGCCTAATAGATAAATTCATAGTAGCTTTGGTAGTAAGCTATGTCTAGGGTTTTTGTAGCCTCCCTTTACTATATAAAGAGGGTAGGCATCTAGTTTCTTTTCATCCCTTTCCATTATTCTTTTCATTTCAATTCATAGTAAAACTCTTCAATGAGAGTCTAGACACACGATCATAGCGTGTGTATATTATTAGTTGTAGTAGTTTTTATTTTCAATAAAGAAAACCTTATTAGTGATGTTGATTGTGTTATTCTTATTCCGCTATTTTCATTCAATCAATTGATATCACTCATACCCTAGTTGAGTCCGAATCCATTGCTTCTACAATTATTGTTAGGAATTCTATTGAATAAGAATTCTGCTGAATAATACTGTTGACGGATTCTGCTGAAGTGCTGGATTCTGCTGAAGAAGTAATTTTGCGGAAGTAGTAAAACCGTGTAGTTTGTTTCTGCGAATATTGATATTCCGCGTATTTTATAGTTAGTTAGGATATGCATGAGTTTTATTAGGAAGTGATAATGCATATCTCTTTTAGTTTTATGAATATATGTTTCTTGTGAAACGGTTTAGGGTTCCTTGTCTATAGAAGGAACACATTAGTATGTATGATGTACGAGTTTTGAAAAACAAGTTTTAGTATTATTAAAAGATCCATAGAGGATCAAAGTATTCTTAGTAATCTGTGTTCTTACTTGTGTTTGATTTCCGCTTTAGAATACAAGTAATAGAGACTTTCTATTAGTGTGTTTGTAATTACATAAACATTACTAACGATCCACGAGCACTCAAAGATCTATCAAGGTCTAAGGTTCAACAAGTGGTTTCAGAGCCTCGGGAGAGTCTCTGTGATACTAAGAACATCCTTTTCTTTACACCCTCACAACCAAAACAACCATAACAATGCCTGGGTCAGACGATGGATTATAAGTTACTCACAATCAATACACCACATCTTTGCAACAACTCAATCTCACAAACAGCAATGCAAAGTTCCCATACCTCAAGAAGGAGGAGTATGAATTGTGGGCTATGAAGATGCAAAATTGGATCACCAATATTGATTGGAATCTTTGGGAAGTTGTCCGTAAGGGTAACAGTTTGAAGAAGCACGTCAAAGATGCTGATGGTGTTGTTACCATCGTTGGTCCCAAAACTGCTGAAGAGATACTAGCTGTTCAGAGAGAGAATAAAGTTAGAACTATTCTCCTTCAAGCTATACCAGATGATCACATGGGTGACTTTCACTACATGGAGGATGCTAAGGACATCTGGATGGCAATCAAGGCTAGGTTTGGTGGGAACGATGAGTCAAAGAGGATCAGGAAATCAATGCTGAAACAGCAGTTTCAAGAATTACAAATCTCTGAGGAAGAAGGTATCCACAAGGGATATGACAGGTTCCATAGGATTTTGAGTCAATTGAATCAGATGAAGGCCAGGCCAGACAATGAGGATTGCAATTCAAAGTTCTTACGATCTTTACCTTCATCTTGGTTCCAAGTAAGCATTGCACTCAAAGCTAAAGGTGGGCTAGATATGCTCACTTTTGATGATCTCTACAACAGACTTAAAACTCTTGAGCCTGATGTCAGAAGTCCCTTTCGTTCATCCACTCCCACTCACTTAGCTTTTGTTAGCACCTCCTCAAATAAGATTACCTATGCTCCAAGCCCAATTTACTCAGCATCATCATCTTACATCACCACTACATCAAATTCTCAACCTAAATCCAGTGGTGTATTGGAAGATGTACTTCACTCTTTTGTTGATGATTATTAAAATCAGCAGCAACTAGCTTTTGAGGATTTTGAACAGGTGGATCCACTTGATATGGAAGAGTTGAACTTGAAGTGGCAACTGGCCATGCTCTCAGTGAACATCAAGAAGTTTGAGACTAAGGCTTGGAGAAAGTTTGGTTTCCAGGGAAGAGATCCAGCAAGATTTGACAGAACGAAAGTCAAGTGCTATACTTGTAGTCAGATGTGTCACTTCTCAAGAGAATGCAAGGATAGGAAGGCTGGTGATGAGGTTAGGTATTCTACCTATCAGCAGAATCAAATGGAAGCTGGAACTACCAAAGCTGGATCCACCAAAGCTTTGGTCACTCTGGATGACCATGTCAACTGGAAGGTGCATGAGCTTGATAATGATGAAGCTTCTGGTTCTGAGCAGAGTGGATTGCTGGCAAGCTGTACTACAGAGGATCAGCATGATCAAGTTGCCTTAATGGGCATCTCTCAGGTACATAATTGTGTTTTTGGTTGTAGTGAAAGATATAATGAACTTAAGGAAGCTTATGATGAATTGAAACCTATATATAATGAATGTTATGTCGAAGTTGAGGCTTACAAAAAGGCTTTAAAAACTTTAGAAAGACAAAAAGTTTGGTTTCAAAAGAATCAACTTTCTTATGATGAAAAGATAAGGGTGTTAGAAAGTTATTTGGAATGTACTCGAATTGATTTAAAACGTATTGAGAAAGAAAAAGCTGATGTAGTTTCAGAAAACCAAGTGCTAAAAAAGCAACTAGATGAGGAAGTAGCTAGACATAAAGAATGGTTAATGTGAGGTGACAATTTAGCTAGCTTACTCTATGGTAGTCAATCTATAAACTCTGGGATAAGTTTAAGTTTTAAGAAGTATGTTGGCTTAGAAGCTAGGAATGATCTGCGTAAATCTACACCAGCAGGATTAGCTAATTATGTAAAAGAAGGAGAATTACATGTTGTACCTGGACCTATTAGAGCAGAACATATGCCCACTGACCTTTCCATCACAATAGACTTTGATGGATCACACCATCTTTATGGCAAAAAGTTAAGAGACTTGCCAGACCCTGATTCTACATCTACTGACTTTGTCTCTTGTTCTGACAGTGACAAGTCCTCTGACCAAGGGTCTACTACATATACCAGTTGTGATTCAAGTAAAAAGTCAGACCTTCCCAAGACCTCACCCAAGACTCCCTACAAGCCTGTTAGAGTTGCTGATGAGGAATCAAATTCCAAGACAATTTCCTCTGAAGACTTGTCATTTAATTCTTTGCAAAACAATGTCTTTAATTCTGTTAAAAACAATTCTGTTAATGTTTGTGGTTTGAATGCTTTTGCATGTAATGAAACATCTTTCACTTTGAATAAATCTTCTAAAAAGAAGAAATGTTTTGTTTGTGGAAGTAAATTTCATTTGATTAAGGATTGTAATTTTCATGAGCAAAGAATGGGTGTATGTGCTAGTCAAAAGAAACCTAGACCAATGTGGAAAAATGTTAATGATATACCATCTTTTGTTCCACAAGCAACTCATAAAACCAGCAAACACAATTATGCTGATAAACCTTCTCCATCTGCTTGGAGAATATCTGTTGCTAGACCATATATGAGACCAACTAGTTCATATTTTTAAAATGGTTATTGGCCTAGATGTTTTGACTCAATGTATGTTGGAAGGGGATATTGGGATACTGCTGTGAAGCCCTCAGCAGGTTGTTCTTGGACTCAAAAGGGACCTAATTTTCAATGGAGGCACACGAACAATGGTGGATCCTATACATCTACATGGCCTAACTCTTATGATCCACAAGGCAGGCTCAAGTCAGTGATGACTTGAGTCTCTAAAGTGTACTAATATTTTGTACATTTTTTGTTGTTGTTGTAGGATCATCCTCCGAAGAGTAAAGAAGTAGGCATTGTAGATAGTGGTTGTTCCAGAAGCATGACAGGAAACAAAGAGAAGATGCATGATTTTGTACCCATTGAAGGAGGAGGCAATGTGACTTTTGGTGGAGGAGATGGTAGAATCACTAGGATATGCACCATCAAAACACCTCAGTTGGATTTTGAGAATCTGTACTATGTAAAGGAACTGCAACATTTCAACTTGTTCTCAGTATCACAAATTTATGACACCAAGCATAAAGTATTCTTCTTTGAGGATGAATGTCTTGTGCTCTCTAAAGACTTCAAACTTCCAGAAGACACATCCATTCTGCTGAGAGTTCCCAGAAAACACAATTTATACACATTCAATTTGAATGATGTTCAACCAGCAGGTGACCTAACATGTTTGGTGGCTAAAGCATCCCTGGATGAGTCTATAATATGGCATAGAAGGATGGCTCATGTGAACTTCAAGACCATTAACAAGCTTTCTAAACTTGGTCTAGTTGAAGGACTTCCTTCCAAAGTCTTCACCAATGAACACAATTGTGTTGCCTGCAACAAAGGAAAGCAACACAGAGCCTCATACAAAGCCATTATAGATGTGAGCACTATCTCAGAACCTCTTCAGTTGCTGCATATGGATCTCTTTGATCCCACCTAAATCAGAAGTATTGATCACAAGTACTTCTGCCTGGTAATCACTGATGACTATAGCAGGTTTTGTTGGGTATTCTTTTTGAAATCAAAAGATGAAACATCTCAAATTTTAAAAGAGTTCATTACCCTTGTTGAAAACCAGCTAAACAAAAAGGTTAAAGGTATTAGGTGTGATAATGGGACAGAGTTCAAAAATGTTGTATTAATAGAAATCTGTAAGTCTAAAGGGATAAAAAGGGACTATAGCAATCCAAGAACCCCACAACAAAATGGGGTAGCTGAACGAAAGAATAGGACCTTAATAGAGGCAGCAAGATCCATGCTTGCAGACTCTAAATTACCCATTATGTTCTGGACTGAAGCAGTAAGCACTGCTTGTTATGTTCTAAACAGGGTATCAATTACTAGACCTCATTTCAAGACACCTTATGAACTTCTCACTGGGAAAGTTCCTAATATTCATTACCTTAAACCTTTTGGATGTCAAGTGACCATTTTGAACACTAGATCCACTAGGAAAATTTGATGAGAAAGCTGATGAGGGGTATATTGTGGGTTATTCAGCTCATAGTAAGGCTTATAGGGTATATAATTTAAATGCTAAAAAGATGGAGGAGACTCTTAACCTGAGATACCTAGAAGATAAGCCTAATGTTCAAGGTCAATGTCATGTTTGGTCCTTTGACCTGGATTACTTAACTGATTACTTGGGTTATACTAGATATGTTGCTAACCAATCTGCAGGTACACAAGCATCTCCCATTGACAATGCAGGTACCCTGGATGATGACTTAGATAGTGAGTCTGAGCATGATGAACAATCCATTGTTGTACCTTCCTTTTCCCCTAACCATTTTGCAGGTGATAGTTCTAAAGTAACTTCTGATGAGAATGAAGATGAGTCACACTATGCAGAGGACCTTGCTAGACTCAAGAAGCAAGAGCATTCAGGCAATCTAGAAGCTAAGAGGCTTGGTGTGGAATTTGCAAGAGATGCTGAGGCACTAATCAGACAATCAGCACAAGCAGTCAGTGGAAACCAGGATTCTGCTGATAGTTCTCCTGACAGTTCTACTCCTATTTCTACTAGTGTATCCACAGACTTTGAAGAACCATATACATGATTTCCAAGTCCTTCAGATCTTGGTAATCACTAACCCAAAGCTGGAATCTTCACCTCCACTTCCTATGACAGTGATTTGGTAGAAATGTGAGCATTAAGCACCTATTAATTTATCAACCTTCTTATTATTAATTGAAATGAAAAGGATGGTTTGTAACTTGACTCTCATTGGGAGATGTCTACTATGAATTGACAGGTATATAAAGAAGGTTGATAATAGTAGCTTACTACCAAAGCTACTATTAATTTATCCTATGACAGTGTTTGTGGTCTTTGGAAGGTCTGACTTTTCACTTGAATCAAAAATCGTATATTTTTTTTTGTTTATTTGTAATCATGGATATGAAGTTTTACCATCTGCTGCTTATGGTCAAATTAAGGTATAATACCTAATTCATGAAAACCTTATAAACCCTAGATCGAGAGCCACGAGGCTCTGATACCAATTGTAGAATCCAAGATCCGGACTCAACTAGGGTATGAGTGATATCAATTGATTGAATGAAAACAGCGGAATGATAATAACAATCAATATCACTAATAAGGTTTTCTTTATTGAATATAAAAACTACTACAACTATTACTAATGTACACACGTGAAGAATCTATGGATCCGGACTCAACTAGGGTATGAGTGATATCAATTGATTGAATGAAAACAGCGGAATAAGAATAACACAATCAACACCACTAATAAGGTTTTCTTTATTGAAAATAAAAACTACTACAACTAATAATATACACACGCTATGATCGTGTGTCTAGACTCTCATTGAAGAGTTTTACTATGAATTGAAATGAAAAGAATAATGGAAAGGGATGAAAATAAACTAGATGCCTACCCTCTTTATATTGTAGAGGGGGGCTACAAAACCCTAATAATAGCTTACTAAGAAAGCTACTAACTATTACATAATAACCCCCTCATTGTTTCTTCTTACTTCATTCTTGCTTGTAGTTTTTTACTATGCAATTCCCAACAATCTTCCCCTAAGGCATATGCCTCCCCTGAGGCTGATGCATCCCCTCAAACCTTGCAGTTAAGGGTTAAGCATCCCAATATGGACTACTAGGTATTGAAACCTGGGTCCATCAAAAGCTTTAGTCAATAAATCTGCCACATTATCATCTGTGTGAATCTTAAGCACCTTTATCAAATGTTTTTCATATGCATCTCTTATAAAATGGTGCCTGATCTCAATATGCTTTGTTCTATTATGAAAAACTGGATTTTTAACTATGCATATTGTACTTAGATTATCAATAAAGATTGTGGTGTTCATGAAATTAAACCCATAATCCAACAATTGATTTTGTATCCATAGTACCTGACCACAACAATTTGCAGCAACAACATACTCTACTTCAGTAGATGAGGTAGCAACAATAGTTTGTTTCTTGCATTGCCAAGAAATCAATCTTCTTCCAAGAAATTGGCAACCTCCAGTTGTGGATCTCCTTTCTAGATTTGCACCAGCATAATCACTATCACTATATGCTTCCAACCTAAAAGGAGACTCTTTTGGGTACCAAAGACCTAAATTGGGTTGGCCTTTTAGGTACTTGAAGATCTTTTTGACTGCATTCAAGTGGGAAGTAAGTGGAGTGACCTGATGTCTAAAACAAGCACTCACAGCAAATGTAATGTCAGGCCTAGAAGCTGTCCAATACATCAATGAACCAATCATGGATCTGTATAAGTGAACATTCACAGCAGGATCTGGTTCAAGATTATTCTTTGGTTTTGGAGCTTCATAAGGTGTAGTGGCAGTTCTGACATTTTCCATATCAAACTTCTTCAAAATGTCTCTCACATATTTATCCTGAGTGATAAAAATACCATCTGGTTTCTGCTTAACTTGTAGACCAAAAAAGAAAGTAAGCTCCCCTATAGCACTCATCTGAAACTCTCCCTTCATCAACTCCTCAAACTCCCTGCACCAAGCTTCTTTAGTGGAGCCAAAGATAATCTCATCCACATAAACTTGCACAAGAATGATGTCTCTGAAATTCTTCTTTATGTAGAGTGTTTTGTCAATGGCACCTCCTCTGTAACCATGCTTCAGCACAAATGCAGATAGCCTAGCATACCATGCTCTTGGTTCCTGATGTAGTCCATAGAGAGCTTTTACAACCTTGTATACATGCTTTGGATTATCTAGGTATTCAAAGCCTTTGGGTTGAGTGACATAAACTTCTTCTTCAATTGATATCACTCATACCCTATTTGAGTCCGGATATTGGTTTCTACAATTGGTATAAGAGCCTCGTAGCTCTCGATCTAGGGATTATAAGGTTTTCATGAATTAGGGTTTATACCCTAATTTATCCATAAGCAGCAGATAGTAAAAGAGGAAGCATGCAAAAAGGAGCTGTTTTGAAAAAGAGCAGATCTGATGGAGAAAAGATGGGGCTGTCTGTTCCTTGGTGCCTGATCAAAAAGAATACAAAAGAATAGAGGTAAATTGTATCAATTTTAATATTGATTGCGCAAGTCGAATCTGATCTGTTGTGATTAATACTGGTTGTATTACTTTTATTGTCTCAATTGGATGCCCAATATGTCGTACATTAAAGTTAATAGTGGTCGGTACCTTTTATTTATTGGCTAATATTATAAGTTTGATGGCTTGTATTTTAAAGTAATTAGATGATCTGGTCATTGGTTGGTTCCTCGTTGATCTCATTTGATAATGACCTACGCTCGTGGTAATTGGTCAGCGCATGTATGTAATTGATGGGCACGTGGGTTTGCAATTTTTATATTCGATTGGATGTCAATATCATATTCGTAATTTTTTTATTGGTTGATCACATTGTTAATTTTGATTGGTCATCACGTGGGCTTTAATTCATGGGATTTGATTCAATGTGTTGCGGTATTTTGTTGTTATGGTGGGGCATGATATGAGTTGTTCCTACTGATCATGTGATAATACTCTTCATGCGTTATTTTTTACTCTTCACGTGGGTTCCAAAGTGTAGATCTATCACTTGATCAGATGAGATCAGACGAGTAGTCATTTTCATTGGTTACAATGTTGGCCACATGGGTTGGATTGATAATATTATTGTGGGGCAAATGTACTGATCTTGTATTATTCATTCATGCTGATCATATTATTGCTGCTGGTCATTCGCTGATTCTACTGGTGGCACGTGGGTATATGTTGGTTTTGATTGGTCCTATTGATTGGATGCTTCGGCTTGTGTAGGGTCAGTGTATTATTTATGTGTACCTATAATAATGGTCTTGTGCATTGTTTCATGGTTAAATAGCAGCGTGAGAACTTAATTCTGGTCGGATAACATTTATACTGTTCATGATCGGTTGTTGTATATGCTAATTCTGGTTTTGACAGTTGGTTTTCTAATGTTTTACAAGTCTTGGTGAGTTGAATTTTTATTCAACGATGAACCCTAGTAATTAACATATTTTCGGCTTGATTTGATGTTTCTACTGGCTGCATATTCTGTTGTACTTATTGTTCCTACTGATCGGTTTCTGCTGTAGCATTGGTTTCTGCTGATCGGTTCCTACTGATATTGGTTGGTTTCTGCTGATTGGTAGCTATTAGTTGTTCTAGAGTTCCTACTAGTTGATCATGTGCGTGTCTTATCATATCTCAAAGTGAGTGTGGGCACTTTTGAGGTAACTTGTTCGTACTTTAATGGTGTGACAAAGACTTGATAAATCTAGCGAAGGGGTGAGATCTATATTTTAAATGTACTTAATGCGCACATTTGCTAATACTTAAAGGAGTTACGTTGTAGTGCTCAGTGTTAGTAAAGGGGTGTGATTTACAGATTACAGGTGCTTAATGCTCATATTTGCTAGTATCTCATCTAAGTTTGGGGTCACATGGATAGTACAACATATAAGACACATGCGTTGGTGTTCCTGCTGGTACTTTGATCCTACTGGTAGACTATGTTGCTGCTGATTTGAGTTTTATGCTGTTGCGCTTTATTTTTTTTTTATTTGTAAAAAAAATGGTAGTATATTTTAAGGGGAAGCGTCTACGAGTTGCACAAGACCCCTATTAGAAAAAGGGGAAGAAGATTCATAGTGTGCAGCTTATTATTTGTGATGACATGTTTTGGCATTGTTTCTTCATACAGGTGGTTTTGTACTATCGAGAAACTGGAACTTAAAGATTGTTGGGAATTGCATATTACAAAACGAGCAAGAATGAAAAAGAAGAAACAATGAGGGCCTTATAGATAATTTAATAGTAGCTTTGGTAGTAAGCTATGTCTAGGGTTTTTGGAACCTCCCTCTCTTATATAAAAAGAGTAGGCATTTAGGGTTTAATCATCCCTTTCCATTATCCCTTTTATTTCATTTCATAGTATTCATATCTAATGAGAGTCTAGACACACGATCATAGCGTGTTGTTGGGAATTGCAGATTACAAAACGAGCAAGAATGAATAAGAAGAAACAATGAGGGCCTTATAGATAATTTAATAGTAGCTTTGGTAGTAAGCTATGTCTAGGGTTTTTGTAACCTCCCTCTCCTATATAAAGAGGGTAGGAATTTAGGGTTTAATCATTCTTTTCCATCATCCCTTTCCATCATCTTTTCAATTTATTCATAGCAATCATCTTCTAATAAGAGTCTAGACACACGATCATAGCATGTGTACATTAGTTGTAGTAGTTTCTTTATTTCAATTAATAAAGAAAACCTTTTTAGTAATGTTGATTGTGTTATTCTATTCCATTGTGCATCCAATCAATCAATGTTACTCATACCCTAGTTGAGTCTGGATCTTGGTTTCTACAATTGGTATCAGAGCCTCATGGCTCTCGAACTAGGGTTTATAAGGTTTTCTCTAATAAGGGTTTATGCAGCAGATGGGAAAAAGAAAGGAGGCAGCAGGATATGCATCGAATCTCCAGGGTTTTATTGTTTTCGATAGAAGCAGTTTCGTTATGAGGTAATTATATTTTTTTTGTTGGCGTTTATTGGATCTCAAGTGTTTCTCATGGGATTGACCTGTTATATTTGATTAATGTGATTCAATTAATTCTGGTCGATATTGGGGTCACCGTTCATATCTGATTGGTCAATAATTTCATGTCTCATTGGTATTCTTTGATCTCACGTGGTACCTATGATTTATTACTGGTCACATGATTTTCTATACGTGGGACAATGAATTTGATTTGTCGGTTTTTCTTGGTACTGATTTAATATAATTCTGGTTATGATGTGATTGGTCCCCATAATGTCCCTGATCAGTAGCATTGATGATCGAATGGTGGTTATTGTTGATATGGGGCTATCACGTGATGTTATTGGTGATATTGTCTGTCCATGATCAAGTGGCTGATAGGTCAGTAGTTTTCGTATATTGTGTTTGCTAATTCAATGGTTTGTGGGATAAGGATGTTGAGTGTGTTTTGATATCACATGGGGATGATCACATGGGTATACACATGTGTTAGTGGAAATTTTTTTTATGCAAAGTGGGTCTCAATAATCACGTGAGTTTATTCCTACTGACGTCTCGTTACTGCTGGTCCCTCATCTCATTCCTACTGGTAATTGGACGAGTGGTATGGGGATATATATTTGTACTGATTTTGCAATTCACTCTTATCGTGGTCCACACTATTCCTTTGGCATTCATTGAATATGTGAAATTGTACATGTGATTGGTTCACACGAGTTGGCATCACGTGGTGTTTTAATTGATCTTTATCTTTGGTCTCATTGACCCCATTTTTGTTTATACTAGTGTCACGTGGGACTCATTCTTGAGTGGCTATTTGATGATAATGTATTGGTCACGTGAGATGTTACTGATTGTGTCTTTGGTTCCTACTGATGTTTCGCGTGTTCCTACTGGTTTAGTACGGATCGACGATGGTATATACTAGCAGCGTGGTAACTTAATTCTGGTCGTCTAAATTTTATAATGATCATGATCGGTTGTTGTATATGCTCATTCTAGTCTTGACAGTTGGTCTTCTAATTTTTTACTAGTCTTGGTGAGTTGAATTTTTAATTCAACGATGAACCCTAGTAATAAACATACTTTCGGCTTGATTTGATGTTTCTACTGGTTGCATATTTTGATTCGTTTTGGTTTCTACTGACCGGTTTCAACTGGTAGTATCGGTTGCGGCTGGTCGGTTCCTATTGATATTGGTTCATGCTGATTAGTTCCTACTGATATTGGTTTCTGCTGATCAGTAGCTGCTGCTTATTCTAGAGTTCCTACTGGTTGATCAGGTGCGTGTCTTATCATATCTCAAAGTGAGCAGGAACACTTTTGAGGTAACTTGTTCGTACTTTAATGGTGTGACAAAGACTTGATAAATCTAGCGAAGGGTTGAGATCTACAAATTAAAGGTACTTAATATGCATATTTGCTAACACTTTAAGGAGTTACGTTGTAGTGCTCAGTGTTAGTGAAGGGGTGTGATCTACAGATTACAGGTGCTTAATGCTCATATTTTCTAGTATCTCATCTAAGTTTGGAGTCACATGGATAGTACAAGATATAAGACGCATGCGTTAGTGTTCCTGCTGGTACTTCGTTCCTACTGGTAGACTATGTTGCTGCTGATTTGATTTTTCTGCTGTTGCACTTTATTTTTTTTGTTTATTTGTAAAAAAAATAAATAATAAATAATAGGAAGTGGAGGTGAAGATTCCAAATTGGGCACTTTCATTAGAGTAATAGGGTCCTCAGCTTCATCAACAGGAGTTCCTGAGGTTTTAGGAGCTTCATTGGACCTGAGAGGAGACATATAATAATCACCAAAAGTGGTGTCATCCTCAAAAGTATCCCTAGGTGGACTAGAAGGTGGATCAATGTTGTCCTCAGTTTCAACAGGAATATGATCCTGTGATTCAGAAGCAATAACTGGCTCCTCAAGAGCAACAACCCTGGGTGAGGGTGGGGAAATAGGTGGAGGAGATAGGGGTTGCTGGTTTTCAGTGGATACAGATGCAGAGGCACCAGCAGCATTGGGATCTGGTGACATAGGGCCACCAGATGGCTCATCTACTAAAGGATCCAAACCACCAGCAGGATCACCTGCACCAGCAGCTATATTGCCACTTGGAAACATAGAAGGTAATAAAGGCCTGTGTTCTCCAGAAAAATTGGTTTTCATAGTGGCAAACAGTTTGGCAGTTAATTTACTTATTACTTTTGGGGTTTTATTAGAGGGTTCAAGGTTTAATATCATCTGAAGAAACCTAGGATACATTAAGAATTTATGTTTGGTATCCTTGATATCTCTGAGCATTTCCTCAAAGATATATTTTGAAAAAATTATAAGATCTCCCCTGAGCCAAACAAATAATAGTTGAAGCAATAGAGCTAGAGAACTGATCCCAACCCCCAGACTTAAGACTTAGACACTGAAGGAGAGTGTGAACCAAAAACCTCAATTTAGGGCAAAATTTATTTTTATAGCAAATGAATTTCCCATCAGTGAGGTAACCAATATTTCCTAAACCAGTGATAATTTCATCCCTGTTATTTTCAAAAACACCTCCTTCATCGTCCAATTGTAACTGAGTCCTAATGAGAGACTCAGTGACAACATACTCATGTCCATCAATGGTTGCCACAATCTCCTTGGGTTGCCCCTCAGGAGACCGCTCAAAAGTGTGGCCGAATTGTCGACTAAAGAGTCATAAACAACGGATGGACAAAGGTTAGAGCATACCTGAGTTTTGATCGGAGAAGAAATTCCACCATTGGATCATATATATCACTTCCTTTAGCTCTTTCCAGGAATGCGACCTTGTTGTGATCAACTTTGAAAGCCAATTCAGCCGTGGAATTGTTCTTAGAAGGTAGAAGATGGATTTGGTTTAAAATGAGAGGGAACTTTCCAATTAGGTTGTGGGATATCAGCAATTGGTTATTTTAAGTAGGTTACTTAAAATAACCGTTTAAATTGGCAAAAGATTCGTAGAGAATATTTGATCAATTTGACTTTAATTAAATCCCGTTACAAATCCCCAATTATTATGAAATCATATAGTCACTCAGCAGAAACCATATAGTCAAAATGAAGAAACATTTGACCCTTGTTTCCATATCACATCTATCGGCAAAAACCATTTCCTTAGAAATCATCACAATACCGCAGGAATGGAGAAAGAATCAATTCTTACCCAAGACAGGAGGTCTCCAAACTTACCTTTTAACTATTCAAATTCCATGAGCAATAATGACCATAAATTCTACCCGACCTAAGATTCCATTAGGTGCCTACATAACATGGATCCCCTTGCCTTATCATACATACAACCACATAACGTGGACAAAAGGTAGAAGCGATTACCAGCAAATCATCATGAACAACTCTCCAAAGGAAGTCATCCCATCCGGGGGAAGATATCTTCATCTGACAGTGAACCATCCCATGATGGAAGGTTAAACTATTTTCCCCCTGGTGCATCAAACAGTGTGACATACATATCCAGAGAACCTCCTTGCAAGTCACCATTTGCATACACTTCTTCAGACGAGGATCTGCCCAATCCTCCTCCTCATGTGGAGTTTGAAGTATCCAGCTCTGAGCTTAATGGTATGAATGCAGATACTGATGAGAAGAATGATCCATCTTACAGGCCAATCAATGTTGTTCCTCTTGCTGCTGTACCACCAGGCCCTTTAGCTCCAAGACCAGAACCCTCCACCTCTAGCCCTGAGAAGAGAGCTACAGTGTTGGGTATAGCTGCATAGCCAGTGTGGTCATTCATCAACACATGGGGAAAGGAGCATCAAAGGATGCTCGAGTGGGGAAACAGGAGGCCTGAGAAGAAGCCTTAAGAATGGAAGCTGGATTCTGGAGTCTAGAGATGTCTTTGGTGAAGCTTGTTAGGGTTGTGTCTTAATGTAATCAGCAGCAATGATTAGGTAGTCTTGTATGGTGATACTGCATCTCAGAATGCAGTTTGTTTTTATGAATAAAAGTCTTGACTTTGGTAGATTAATCTTTTGTTATCTGTTGCCACTGATTGTTTGTTTGATACTAGATCTGCAAGAGGTTAGTAGAACACAGAATATACATAACAAATATATACAAACATATACATAATATATGAAAAATTATACAAAAATATACAACATAAATCCTCCCTTTAGACCAAAAACCTCCCCTTAGGCATAATCCTCCCCTCAAACACAACAATCAGGGGTTGATCATGCCTATATGGACAACCAAATACTGAAACCTTGGACCATCAAAAGATTTTGTCAACAAATCAGCTACATTTTCATTTGTATGAATTTTAACCACTTGAATAAGGTGTTTTTCATTAGCATCTCTGATAAAGTGTTGTCTTATTTCTATGTGCTTAGTTCTTTGATGAAAAACAGGATTTTTAACAATGCAGATTGTACTTTGGTTTTCTATAAATATTTTAGTGTTCATAAAATTGAACCTATAATCCAATACTGATTTTGAATCCAAAGTACCTGACCACAACAACTAGCAGCAACAACATATTCAGCTTCAGTAGAAGATGTAGCCACTATGGTCTGTTTCTTGCATTGTCAGGAGATTAATCTCCTTCCCAAAAACTGACAACCCCCAGTAGTAGATTTCCTATCAAATTTTGCACCAGCATAGTCACTATCACTATAAGCCTCCAACTCAAATGAAGATTCTCTAGGATACCAAAGACCCAACTTAGGTTGACCCTTGAGGTACATGAAAATCTTCTTGACAGCAGTCAAATTGGAAGTCAAAGGAGTGACCTGGTGCCTAGAACAAGCACTAACTGCAAACATAATGTCAGGCCCAGAAGCAGTCAAATACATGAGTGAACCAATCATGGATTGGTAGAGATGAACATTAACAGCAAGATCTGGTTCATTATTTGACTTAGGCTTTGGTGCTTCATAAGGAGTAGTTGCAGTCCTAACTAATTCCATATCAAACTTCTTGAGGATGTCGTGCACATATTTCTCTTGATGAATGAAAATACCATCTGATTTCTGCTGCACTTGAAGGCCTAAAAAGAATGTAAGCTCACCCATTGCACTCATCTCAAACTCACTTTTCATCAACTCCTCAAATTTCCTGCACCAATCTTCTTCGGTAGAACCAAAGATAATGTCATCCACATACACTTGCACAAGAATGATATCCCTGGAGTTCTTCTTGATAAAGAGAGTCTAGCATACCATACCAAGCCCTAGGTTCCTGATGAAGTCCATAGAGTGGCTTAACCACTTTGTAGACCATATTTGGATTGTGAGGGTCTACAAATCCCTTGGGCTGAGTGACATATACTTCTTCTTTAATTTCACCATATAAGAAAGCACTTTTTACATCCATCTGATATACCATGAAGCCCATGTAGGAAGCAAATGCCAAGAAGAGTCTGATAGCTTCTACTCTAGCAACAGGAGCAAAAAACTCATCATAATCAATCCCTTTTTCTTGTTTGTGACCTTGGGCAACCAACCTAGCCTTATTCCTTACCACAATCCCCCTTGCATCCCTCTTACATTTCAGAATCCACTTTGTCCCAATAGCATACTTGCCAGGAGGCAATTGAACAAGCTCCCACACATTTTGATTTAAGAACTGTTGCATTTCTTCTTGCATAGCAGCTACCCAATCATCATCTGCCAAAGCCTGCGAAACATTGGTAGGTTCAACTTGAGAGAGGAAACAAGCAAATAGACAATGATGATAGTCGACATGATTGTTCCTATGTTGATCCTGAATGTAACTAAGAAATGCAGATTCACCAAAATTTGTCTTCTTTACCCTGCTTCTAGTTTGCACAGATGAAGTAGGATCACCAATGATTAGAGATTGTGGATGAACTGTGTTAATCCTCTTTGTTGCATTAGGACTAACATTAATGGATGTGGCCAGATTTGTAAGAGTAGGACCAAAGTCATCATCATAGGAAGAAGTACCAAAAATGCCTATTCTTGACAAATGATGAATGCCATCCAATTCAGAGCTTGAATGTTGTGAATTAGCTAAGTCAGATGGACTTGGAAATCTGGTGGGAGAATCAGCTAGACCCAAAGAATCAACAGATGGAGTATTAGAGGGAACTGCAGGAACAACATCACTAGCAGAAGGAACAGGAACACTTCCAGCAGATCCATTACCAGTAGGATCAGACACATTACCAGCAGGAAGAGACACATTATCAGCAGCATCAAACTTCCTGCAGGCTTCAATAGTTGCCTGCCGTAAGAGTTCCTCTGTTTCTTTGGAGAATTCATAACCATACTTTTCAGCATCATCCTTTGCTACATGCTCTTGGCGTTGAAGCTTTACAAGCTCTTCTGCATATCCTAAATCATCAGAAGAAGCTGTGTCCTTAGTACCTGAAAAGTGGTTAGTAGGAAAGGAAGGAACAACTATAAGTTTTTCATCACACTCTGAATCTGACTCATCATCTGAGGAACATGCAATGATAGTTTGAGCATCTTGTGGTTCTGCAGAAGGATTAGATTTATAACGAGTATAACCTAAGTGATCAGTTAAGTAGTCAAGATCAAAGTACCATTCTTGACCTGCTCCCTGAACATTTGGCTTGTCCTCTATAAATCTCAGATTCAGTGTTTCTTCAATCCTCTTTGTGGAGATGTTATAAACCCTGTAAGCTTTACTATGAGCTGAATAGCCCACTACATAACCCTCATCAGCTTTTCCTTCAAATTTGCCCAAATGATCACTGGTGTTAAGGATGGTCACATGACAGCAAAAAGGCTTAAGGTAGCTTATGGTAGGAACCTTTCCAGAAAAAAGTTCATAAGGTGTCTTATTGTGAGGATGAGTTATCAATACCATATTCAAAACATAGCATGCAGTGTTGACTGCTTCATTCCAGAACATGGTAGGTAACTTTGAATCAGCAAGCATAGATCTAGCTGCTTCAATCAGGGTTCTGTTCTTCCTTTCAGCAACTCCATTTTGTTGTGGAGTCCTGGCATTGCTATAATCCCTTTTTATCCCCTTTGAAGCATAGAGCTCAATTAATTTTGCATTCTTGAACTCTGTCCCATTGTCACACCTAATGGCTTTAACCTTTTTATTCAACTGATTCTTAACCAGGGCAATAAAGTCTTGAAGAATCTGAAATGTTTCATACTTAGTCCCCAAAAAGAATGCCCAACAATACCTACTGTAGTCATCAGTAACCACCAAACAGTAATACTTGTGATCAATGCTCCTGATAGATGTAGGACCAAAACGATCCATATGAAGAAGCTGCAAGGGCTCTGAGATAGTCCTGACAGCAGTAATGGACTTATAGGAAGCCTTGTGTTGCTTTCCCTTGTTACAAGCCACACAATTGTGCTCATTAGTAAAGACCTTAGAAGGAAGTCCATGAACTAACCCATGTTTTGCCAGCTTGTTGATTATTTAGAAATTTACATGAGCCATCCTTCTATGCCATTTATTAGATTCATCCAAGGATGCTTTTGCCACTAAACAAGCTAAGTCACCTTCAGGCTGAACTTCATTGAGATTGAATGTATACAGATTTTGTTTCCTAGGCACCTTCAGAACAACTTGAATGTCATCAGGTATCTGGAAGTCTTTTGAAAGTATAAGACATTGATGTCGATGAACAACACATAATTTTTCTTGTCACAAATTTAGGACACAGAAAATAGGTTGAAGTTTCTCAATTCTTCCACATAATATACATTCTCAAAGTCCAGCTTGGAAGTTCTAATAGTTCCCTTCCCTGTAATTTTACCATCTCCTCCTCCAAAAGTAACAGTACCTCCTTGAATAGATACAAAATCGTGAAGTCTATCCCTGTTCCCTATCATACTCCTAGAACAACCACTATCAACAATGCCTAAGTCTTTACTAGAATGAGGATCATCCTACAAGTTAAAAGATATACAACAACATTAGTATACATGGAGACCCAAGCCATCACTGACTTGGGCCTGCCTTGTGGATCATATTAGTAAAACCTGAAGATTGATGAGATCCACTATTGTTCTTGGAACCCTTCATGAAAGATGGTCTATTGTGTGTCCAAGAGCAACCTACTGAGGGCTTAACAGCAGTACCCCACCTTGCCCCCCTATTATTGAATGGGTCATTATGAACAGGCCTATATCCATTTTGAAAATAAGTACTAGTAGGTCTGTTTAATGGCCTAGAAACATGACTTCTCCAACAAGATGACGATGGTCTATCGGCAGAAACTAGGTTACCAGCAGGAACTGGTCTACCAGTAGGAACAGATCTACCAGCAGCAACAGGTCTACCAGCAGAATTGGTTCTGCCAGTCCTCACATGTGTTCAAGTGGGAACAAATGGAGGGATTTTTCGTCACATCATTCCATATTGGTCTATAATTCTGTTGATTAGTACAAACACCCATTTGTTTCTCATAAAAATCACAATCTTTGATAAGATGAAATGTACTACCACAAACAAAACATGATTTCTTCTTAAAATGCTTCTTCAAAACAGAAATAGTCTTATAACAAACAAAATTATTCAAACCACAACCAAAATCAGAATTGTTTTTAACAAAGTCAACAAAACAAGAAATGTTTCTAAAATAAGCTATCTTTGAAGATGGTTCATCAACAGCAACTCTTGGGACAGGGTGAACTGGTAAGGGCTTGGGAGAGGTAGACTTGGGAGTTGAAGACTCTTCACTTCAATCACAACTGGCATAGTCTTTAGACTGGGTCTCTGAAGTCCTATCACTGGAAGAACAAGAGACAAAGGTATTAGATTCACTGCCAGTGTCAGATAAGTCATTCGACTTTTTACCATAGGTCATATGTGATTCATCTGAGTCTGAGTCTGGGTTGGGTGGTCTAACAATACCATTTATAGAAGAAGGAACCGAATGCGTTTCACCTGGTTTAACAAATTTGACAGGTTTTCTATAGTTATCTTCTTCTTCATCTGTGACAAGATTAAAAACATTTTACTCTTTAGGGTCATAAATCTCATATGGACTAATATAATCCTTAAAGCCTAACCCCATCTTAGTTTTAACAGACATAGAACTGTTCGACAATTTATCTAGGTTTTTAGCCTGTTCTAGCCACTGTTTATGTCTAGCCACCTCTGTATCTAAATTAGCCTTTAAACCCTCCTTTTCTGTAATGACCTTTACATATTCTTTTTCATTAAATTTTGGCACATTAGTGGTGTTCTCTAAATCCCTTTCTAACACTTTAATTTTCTCTTCTAGAGCCAATTGATTTTGTTGATACGAGGCCTTTTGTTTCTCTAAAGATTTAACAGTTTTCTTATAGGCCTAGACCTGAATAAAATATTCTTCATATTCGCCATTAACATCATCAAATTCACTTTTAAGAGCATCCTATTTAGCATTACAACCAAAAATACAATTTTGTACCTGAGAAGTGATGCCCATCAGTGCAAACTCATTATCGATCAACCAATCCAACTGAGGATTTTCATCACGAGCTTCATCCACATGTTCATCCGGTCAACCCTTGACTCCAAAGGCAAAAAGCCTTAGGTTTCTAATCCTCAGCTTCCTTGATCTTGAATCCAGAATATCTTCTCCTGTCACTTCCCTTCTTATCTGGGCATTCTCTAGCAAAGTGACCCATCTCGTTGCATTCAAAATACCTGATCTTCTTCCTGTCAAACCTGGCTGATTCTCTTCCCTTGTAGCCAAACTTCCTCCCAGATCCCTTCTCAAACTTGTTGACTTTCACAGCAAGCATGGCCATCTGCCATTTAAGATCCATCTCCTCCAAATCTCATTTATCCACTTGTTCAAAGTCTTCATAGGCCAACTGTTGTTGGTCTTTAGATTCAGCAACAAATGAGTAGAGCACATCCTCTATCACATAATTATACTTTGATCTTCTTGTAGAATAATTTTGTGTTCGGATCTTTGCTAATGAAGAAATGGGACTCTCAGCATAAGACACCATTGTGTTAGCACTGGTAGCACTAACAAAAGCTGAGTGTGATGGAGCCGGAGAATAAGAAGAGTGACCCTTGATATCAATTTCAAGAGATCTAAGCGTGTTGTATAAGTCATCAAAGCTTATATAATCAAGGCCTCCCTTTGCCTTAAGAGTGAGAGAAACCTGCCTCCAGGAAGGAGGTAAAGCACAAAGGAACTTGAGATTGCATTCCTCATTGTCAGGTTTAGACTTCATTTGATTAAGCTGGCTCAGGATTTTTTGAAACCTGTCATACCCCTTGTGTATGCCCTCCTCTTCAGAGATTGAGAACTCCTGAAAGTTTTGCTTGAGCATAGACTTCCTCATCCTCTTAGACTCATCGTTACCTCCAATCCTAGCCTTAATAGCCTTCCATATCTCTTTTGCATCATCAAGATGATGAAAGTCACTCATGTGCTCATCTGGTAGAGCTTGAAGCAAAGTGGTCCTAGCCTTAGTTTCCTTCTGAAGGTCAATAGCTTCTTCAGTTGTTGTTGCTGGTAGAATGATCACATTACCTTCCGTATCTCTACCAGTATTCTTCTTACTGTTTCCCTTTAGAACGATGTTCCAGAGATGGTAGTCACTGTTGGTGATGTAATTTTTCATCTTCATAGCCCAAATATCATATTCGTCCTTCTTCAGATAGGGGAATTTTGCATTGTTGTTGGACATGGTGGTAACAACCTGCTGAATTGTAGACTGAGCATTGGATGACTCTGGCTTCTCCTCATTTTCAGAGTCTGAATGTTTTGATGATGTCATTGTTAGAGTGAGATTTAGGGTTTTGTGATAGAGAGTATGATCGTCTTCTTTGAAAGATTCTCACCAGGCTCTGATACCACTTGTAGGGTACAGTCCCAGATAGATCTTACAAGCCTTAAAGAGAGTATAGTTAACATGTGTAATCACAAGAGAACTATGGAGAACCTTTACTAAAATTATGTTTACGCGGAATATAAACACAAAACTTAAGAAGACAATGAACACCAAAGACGTGATCCTCTAAGGATCTATATTGAATTCCTAACAAATGTTATTGACAAGATTACATCAACCCTAGCCGCTAGTTTCTTTTATACTACCAGAAACCCTAATTCTACAGCTTACAAATCACGTAAAATATATGCATTATCTATTCCTAATTTAACTCATGCATATCCTAACTAAATACTAATAATGCGGAAACTACATATCCGCAGAAACAATAATAACTATCAGTGGCAACTACACTATCCGCAGGAACCACACTATCAACAGAAACAATAAAGCTATCAGCAGGAACCTTTATCAAAAGGAACCCACTGTTACAATAATTCCTAACAAAAGATTTGAAAATAAACAGACATGTAGTGCTTGCCTCAAAGAGAAGCATCATAGAGCCTCTTCTAAGCCTAATGTTTTTAACTCTATCACCCAACCACTTCATATGCTGCACATGGACTTATTTGGCCCCACTAATGTTAGGAGCCTGAATTTTAAGAAGTATTGTTTGGTTATGATTGATGATTTTAGCAGATTTACTTGGGTTTTCTTCATGAATACTAAAGATGAAACCAGTGAAATCCTTAAGTCTTACATAGCTGCAGTTGAGAACCTAGCTGATAAGAAAGTTAAAATCATTAGGTGTGATAATAGGACAGAGTTTAAAAACCAGGTGATGAATGATTTCTGTCTACTTAAGGGTATTAAAAGAGAATACATTGTAGCTACAACTCCTCAGCAAAATGGGGTTCTTGAAAGGAGAAATAGGACATTGATTGAGGCTGCTAGGACTATGTTAGCAGATTCCAAGTTACCCACGACTTTTTCGGATGAGGCGATTATCTTGCTTGTTATCTTGAGCAGTCTTGATTGTAAAGCCTCATGATAAGACTCCCTATGAGCTGTTTTTAGGTAGAAAGCCCACCCTCTTTCTTAAACCTTTTGGGTGTCATGTCTCTATTCTCAATACCATTAACCACTTAGGTAAGTTTGATGGAAAATCTGATAGTGGATATATGGTTGGCTACTCATTGAATAGTAAAGCCTTTAGGGTTTATAATTCTAGAACCAGAAGGATAGAGGAGAATCTGCACATAGAGTTTCTTGAGGAAAAACCTAGTGTAGAGGGGCAAGGACCAACATGGCTTTTTGATATTGATATGCTAACAGAATTTATGAACTATGTACTGTTTTGTGGATTCTAACATGATTCGGGGAGAAAAAGCAAGGTCCCGATGCGGTCGATGATGATGATGATTGCATCCTATTGCCCATTTGGAATGACAATTGGTAGAAGCACTTCTTGAGGGAGGCAAACAAAGCTGATGATCAGCCTCCAAAGACCAATGATTCTAATGTTGAAGGAGATGCAACCAATACAGATGATACAGTGGTAGAACCTCAAGTGTTCAGTACAACTGTGGTTGATACTGATAAGCCACAAGTTAGTACTAATGAGCCATATTTTAGTACTGATGATCCTCAGACTATTCCATCAATTAATACAGAGGTTCTTGATCCCTATGGTGAACCTCATGGGATTGATATGACAAATATAGCTTTATCTTATGTTGTTCCTGCTACACCACATAGAAGAATCAATCAAGAACATCCCTTGGAAAATGTCATTGGAGATGTCAATCTTTGAAAGAACTACAACATCTAAATTTTAAAGATAGTGAGACGGAGATTCTTGATGCCATCTATGAAGAAAGATATCATGGTGCCTCACAGACATGTCTCTTTGCATGTTTTGTTTCCCAAGCAGAACCAAAGAAAGTCTACAAAGCTCTTGAAGATGCATCCTGGGTAGAAGCAATGCAGGAAGAACTTCTCCAGTTTAAACTTCAAAATGTATGGGTTCTAGTGGATCTTCCTGATGGCAAGAGAGCTATTGGCAATAAATGGGTTTTCAGAAACAAGAAGGATGAAAGGGGTGTAGTGTTAGGATTTGGAAAATCCAGTAGTTAAAGTGTCGGTCACCTCAAGTATATGTAATCGTTAGATAGCTCGTAGTCGTAGTGGTTTTTATGTTAAGTAGTAGTTAGTTATGTAACACCGTGGAGGATGGACGGGTCTTTACCCACTGTATGCCTGATCCACAGCCCATTGTGTGGCGTTTTATTGTAAGACTATAAATACTCTCTACCTCCCAAGGTAGAGAGTTGGAGCTCATAATAAGATTTTTCTTTCTCTCACTAAAGTTCCCTAAACCTCTAACTTTCTCTCTCTAGAACTCAAAATACGCCTATTTGATCTTATGGTTTAGTGTGTTTATGAAATCCAATATGTCACAAATGGTATCAAGAGCCATGGTTTGATCATCTCTTACATATCTTTGGATTTCTAGTGACTTTTAGGTAGTTTTAGAGTTTGAAAAGGTTTAGTGGTTTTTGCATCATTTGGATCATTTCTAGTGTTAATGTTTGAATCTTGGGTGTTGTTTTGTGTTTAGAATCATTGTATGTGCTTAGGTTTTGATTTGGTAAGCTTGAATCATCGTGGTTGGGTTGTTCTTGGATTGAAAAGTGGTGTTTATGTGATTTTCTTGGTAGTGACTTGAGCCACGGATAAGTTTTCTTGCTAGCGACTTGCTTTGTAATTTGGTAGCGAGTTGTAGTTGAAGGACTTAGCGAGTTGAGCTAGCGACTTGTCTATTGAGACAAGCCGACAAACAGTACACTTAGTGGATTTTCCACTACGGGTAGCGACTTGGTGAAAGTTAGCGACTTGTACTTAAGTTTGTTAGCGACTTGGTGTTAGCGATTTGGTGCTTAGTGAGTTGCTCTTTAGCAACTTGACAACCTAGCGACTTGGTGCTTAGCGACTTGCTGTCAAAATTTTGCTAGCGACTTGGTGCTTAGCGAGTTGTTAATTTAGCGACTTGGCTGTGTCTTAGCAACTTGGTATTATAGCGACTTGGTGCTTTCGGCTGACTTGGTTCAGTTTTTTCTTAGCGATTTGATTGACTCTGTCTGTAATACGGTTTTCTCTTGATTTAGTAAAATCCCGTGAAAGAATATATTTCCGGTTTAATCATAGAGTTATAAAATCCTGTTTAATCTGTCAACATGTCTATCAACATTCCTACAATCATCTCCTGCTTCGAGGATGTTCAAGCACCGGGTTCAGATACTCGTCCCACCCATGCTTGACAGGCCGACTACCATTCTTGGGCTCAAAGAATCGACTGTATCTTGCCTTGGAAAGGAAAATGAGGTCAACATTCTCAAATCGATTGATGAAGGACCGTATCGAGTTGAGACAACTAGAGACATAATTGATCTGACAAGGTGAAGATGGAACAATGATCTATGGAATAGACATACCAAAGACGTATGATGAGCTCAATGATAAGGAGAAGAAGAGATTTGATGCAGATATATGGGCCTCTAACATCATATTGCAAGGTCTTCCAAAAGACATCTATAAGCTTATCAATCACAACACTGAAGCCAAGGCTGTATAGGATAATGTCAAGATGCTTCTCTCGTGTTCTCAATTAACATGTTGAAGACAGAGAATCACAACTCTATGATGAATTTGAGCACTTTAAGATGAAACCAGATGAGAGTGTCTATGAGTACTATGTAAGATTACATAAGCTTGTGAATGACATGAGAAACATCATAATGACTATGCCAAACATTGGTGAACTCAAAATTTGTAAAAAACATGAATCCCGAATGGCACAAGTTTGTCACATCTGTGAAGCTCACTAAAGGATTAAAGAACACAAACTATAAGCAATCGTATGCTTTCCTTCTTCAGAATGAGAGGCATGCTATGTTTGAAAAAGGATTCTTGGCAGGTTCAAAACCAATCGGGAGAATCAAGCTCACCAAATGACTCAACTGCTTTCTACACAAATATTGGAATTTCCACCAAGGCTTCTAAAGTAATTCCCACGGGAGATGGTAATCACAAACTCATTCATGATCCACGATTCAAGCAACAAGATGCTGATGATATCATGGGACATTTCATCAATCAACTAGCTCTCATGGTTAAACAGAACTTGACCCTTTCACCTCATACTAACAGTCTACACACCAACAATGAAATCGGAACGCATCCAATCTTCACAATCATTCTTTGATCGAGGAGATGGGAAAGTTATGGTGCAACGGTTCAAGAAAGGCGGTATGATCAGAGAAGGGGTGGAGTAGGTGGAGGCTATGGTGGAAATCAAATCGTGGAAGGATTGGAAATCAAGGACAAACTAAGCCTATCAAATGTTACAACTGTGGTGGTGAGGGACACATTGCAAGGAATTGCACATCTCCAAACGTCCTCGAATGCTTGAGTACTTCAGGGATAAGATGTTGCTAGTGCATGCTCGGGACAATGTAGCACTTTGGATGAAGAGGAGTTATTGTTTCTCGCGAGGGCAATGCCAAGACCTATGATGCGATGTGGATGAGCGACCAATTCAGGAGATAGGTCACAATCATCGAATGCCTTTCATCGCCTTGATGCATACGACTCTGACGTTGATGATGGACCTATTGCACAAACAATTTTCATGGCTAGCATTTCTCCAATGGTCTCTCCTAAGGTCTCACCTTCACCACATGCTGGACCATCCAAAGATAAAATCATCTCAGAGGTATTAAAACTATATGATGATGTTGATGAGCGAAAAGATGCATGAAAAGTACAATCTCTTGAGACTTATGAATCAGATATTGATGATATGGGTAATAGCAATGTTGTCCCATATGATCAATATGTGAAACAAAGTGAAAGTGAGATTGTACCAAGTAATGCATCTTCTGCAATCAATAATGACTATGTCTTTGATGAATTCACTGCATGTGCCCCTGAAGATTCTGTTATCTCTGAACTGAATGCCTATAAAGAACGTGTTGCTATTTATGAACAACGTGCTAAATTTGAGTTGACCACCCGTGAGCAGGAAATGGATGACCAAATGCGTACAACTATTAGAAAAAGTAGGTTTAGAGAAGAAGTATTAAAACAAGAGTTAAACTCCTTACAAGAAAAGCTTTCTAAAACTGCTAAGCAAAAACAAGAACTTCAAGAAAATGTTAAAATGCTTAAGCAATAATTCAGTGTTAAGGAATCAAAACTTTTGAATGATTTTTCTAATCTAAAAACCTTGAAAAACAAGCTTGAAAATAAGTTATACGTACAAGGAAATACCATTCAATCGCTCACTTAATCACTAAGCACAGCGTTTTGAGTGATAAGCATAGTACTCCCCTTGTTGAGGAACCAAATCCAGAAGTTGTTAAAAGGCTAGAGCTGCCCATAAGGTAATTTATCATGGCAATGAAATTCTTAAGCCTAGACAGAAACCTAGTTGCGCTGAGTGCACTAAGGAAGATAAGAAATCAGATGAAGTCACTAGGGAAAAGATGAACAAGAAACTAGATGATCCTAAATGTAAAGAGAATAAAATAAATATCACACCCCATGATTAAAAGAAGGAGAATTGGATTTCCTTGAACAAGTTTAAGCCTCAGACATTGTTAACACCCGAACAAGTGTTTTGGAAAAAGGATTTAGATAAGCAAAAGCGAGAGAATCTTGTTGTAACAAACCCCCTTTAGGAAAATGCCTTAACACGACTTGTATCCTCCCAATATACCAATGCATTTAGTTCCTAGGACTATTGCCACTAAAAGCAAGACCTTAATCAGTCAATATGTTATTTTTCAACTATTTGTTGATTTTGAGAAAACTTGTAAGAAAAGGATCACACCTTTGGTATAACTGAAGGAGAAAGGGTTTTGAGCAAACTAAAGAATGTTATTTAACTGAAGTCATGCCTTTCTTTAAACAACTAAAAGATCATTTTGAGAAGTCTTAAAAGGGAATGAATTTAGACATTAAAGAAATGGAAAAGGAATTTGATGCAATGATAGTTGAGGTTAGTGACTATGAGCGTGCACTAAAATATAATGAGATTGAGAGGAAGAACTTGCATACATTGAATGAGACTCTTATTCTGAATGTGTCGCTCAAGATGTGTTTTTCACTGCTACAAATTGTTCCATTAATGCTTCTCAATTTCATGAATTATCTCGTTGCTCTGAAAGTCTCTCATGATCGTGTCATTGAGCTTGAAAAGATTAACTCAAAACTTAATGAGAAAATTGATCAGGATGATCAAGATAATTTGGTAAAGCATCTTTCTAAACTAGAAGTTGAACATTTTGATTTACAACTAAAATATCAACATCTAAAAGAAAATGTTAAAACCTCAAATATCAAGACATCCTTGGATGCTCCCGAATTTGATGCGCTTTTTGAAATTAGCACACGTGATGAACAGATTCGAGCTCATTGTAACACGATCAAAAAGTTGAAAGCCCAAATCTCTCAATTAAAGGGTGAAAAGAACAATGTGAGTACTCTTAAACTTTTCATCTTCAAAACTTAGTTAATGCCTTACAAAAGGAAAACGAGAGTTTTCTAGAAGAAAATGAAAAAGTTAAACGACACTTTAAAGAGTTATATGATTCAATGAAAGTCACTCATGACCAAAACAACGAAAAAATAACGTCTTTACAAAAGGAAATTGAGAATCTAAGAAGTCAGGGAAATGGGAAACGCCACTTGTTTTAATAAGAATGTTGTCTCAAAGTCATCCTCATTTTGCAAATACATTATTCTTGTTAAATACATTCCTCCTCATCTTAGGAATAATGAACATGCTTTTCATGACTATTGTGCTTACCTTAAGGATAGTCTAGAATGTCTCCGTGAGATTGTCGAAGAGGATTTCATTAACAAACCTCTTGATAGAGAAATTAGGTTTGCTTGCCTCAAGGCCAAACGATCTCAAGAGCTGCTAGAATGTGTAATTGCAACATGTCCTAAATCCTTAGGTGCAAAGGCAATCTTTGTGATGCCTTGTTCTATGCCTAGTGCCAAGCATTCAAACCATTCTAGGCCCGCTTTTAAAAAAGTGAACATCAATGTGCCTTCTAGTAATACAGATCCTTGCACGTCTAGTTCAGAATGCAAAAAGTAGATCAACCAACTAATGTTCCCATAATTCCCTCTACAGAGTAATCGGTGACATTAAAGCAAGCGGTCAAAGCCTCAAGAAATACCAAGCAAGATAGGACCTCGCAAGCTATAAATGTGCATTGGAAGAGAGTAGAAGACCAACCTAGGAACTTTAAGTTTGAGTTGAATAAAACGAATCGTGTTGATTCTAGTATTAGCCATAGGCGTCCTGTAATTAATTCGAATTCTGATACTATTTGCAAACCGCGTAATGATGTATGTATGAATTCTGTTGATAATCATGATTATGGTGTGAATGCTTTGTCTAATCTTTGTCAAATGCCCGTTAAAATTGTTGACGCTAATAATCGTGCAAAGAAGGCTAAAATGCAAAGACGAAAGATTGTAAGAAAACAGTGCAAACCCACAGGAAGAACATTTATAAAGATAGGTTATTATTGGATACCTTTTGGCCATAAGAATAATAAGTTTTGCCCTCAAACTGCTAAGACTATACCCACTAGAAAATAGATGCCTACTGGTAGAACTATTCCCTTAAGAAGTGAACATACTTTGAATAGGTCAAATCTGATACACCGACATTGCATCTATTCCTAATGATTCCATTGCTTCTACTTCTGATATAGATGTTTCTATTTTCGATGTGGGTGTTCCAATCACTGTTACTAACCAAGTGGAACCCATTCTTGCATGGGGATCCCAATTATCCGATTATCCATTCTTGTATGTGTTCAACTACTGGATCGTTCAAATCGTTACGTGGTACTTGGACTCGTGTTCCAAGCATATGACTGGAGACCGGTCGCGGCTCGTGAACTTCGTGAGCAAGTTCATCGGGACAGTAGATTCGGGAAGCGACCATTTTGGAGCAATTATGGGTTATGGTGATTATGTAGTTGGAAAAAGTGTAATCTCCGGGGTATATTATGTGGAAGGTCTTGGTCATAATTTGTTCTCTGTTGGTCAATTCGTGATTCGATCTAGAGGTGGCCTTTAGAAAACATACTTGCTTCGTTAGACAACTTGATGGTGTGGAATTATTAAGAGGTACTCGAGGTTCTAACCTATACACCATTTCTATCGAAGACATGATGAAGTCTTCTCCATTTGCTTTTGTCAAAGGCTTCGAAAGCAAAGTCATGGTTATGGCATCGTTGTCTCAATCACTTAAACTTCGGCACCATTAATAACCTTTCCGAAAGGATCTTGTCGAGGCTTGCCCAGATTAAAATATGGAAAAGATCATCTTTGTTCAGCTTGCCAATTGGGTAAAAGCACGAAATATGCCCACAAACCAAAACCACAAATTCAGTAATGGAAGTTCTTCATACCCTTCATATGGATCTGTGCGGCCCAATGAGAGTGCAAACTATTAATGGGATAAGATATGTGTTAGTAGTGGTTGATGACTACTCCAGATTCACTTGGGTTAAGTTTTTGAGGACGAAGGATAAAACTCCAAATGTCATCATTAAACTCATTAAACAACTTCAAATCTGACTCAACAAAGCGGTTCGAATGATCATCGTCCGCATCACAATGGAACTGAGTTTGTTAATAAAGAACTCAATGAATTTTATGGAAATGTTGGAATCACTCCCCAAAGAAGTGTCCCACGAACTCCTCAACGAGCGGTGTAGTTGAAAGATCTAAATCGAACTCTTGTGGAAGCCGCAAGAACAATGCTAATTTATTCAAAGGTTCCAATGTTTCTATGGGTGAAGCTATTACCCTTGATTGTTACACTCAAAATCGATCTCTAATTCACACTTCTCATGGAAAGACTCCTTATGAACTTATCCATAATAGAAAATCAGTCTATCATACATTCGTGTGTTTGGTGCTTTATGTTATCCAACTAATGATGGTCAAGACTTAGGAAAACTAGAGCTAAAGCGACATTTGAGTATTTGTAGGCTATGCACCAAACGAAAAAGGTTACCAAATCTACAATAAGAGAACCCAAAACTTTATGGAAACAATTCATGTTACGTTCGATGAGCTGACCGGTCAAATGGCTCTGGACAATCCAGTTCACGGACCCGCACTTCAAACAATCCCATTGGTTCATCTCTTGTACCAAACTCATCTCAAGCAACTCCATATGCACCTCCATCGAAGATGATTTAAAGAAACTTGTTTGATCCAATGTTTGATGAACACTATGAACCGAATGTCTTTGATGAACGTCGGTCTCATCAAGCGGTCGCTCTTATCCCCGTGAATGAAGTGAACCCTTTAGTCTCAATTTCATTAAGTCAAGAAGCGCTCACACGATCACTTTGTCTCATCAACAAATCATCAATCATCAAATGTACATCATGGAAGTGTTTCCAGCATCAATGATGAAGTTAATCCCTTTGCAACTCCCGAAGATGCTCCATTTGAAAATATCTTTGCTCTGAATCATCATCAAAACCATCTTCCTGGGAGACATCGACTCTGCTACTTGATCCCTCAACAACAACAACCACATGAACACCTCAGAAAATGGACTCACGATCATCCATTAGACAACATCATTGGAAATCTCTCGCCCCTCGTATCCACAAGGAAACAATTTGCAACTGATGCCTTATGGTGCTTCTTTAACTCCGTACTCTCTAAGATCGAACCAAAAGATGTTAAAACCGCCATGAATGAAGACAGCTGGTTCAATGCCATGCAAGAAGAAATTCATGAGTTTGATCGTCTTGATGTACGGGAATTAGTACCTGCTCCAGATTGTGCTATGATCATTGCTCTAAAATGGATCTTCAAAGTAAAACTTGATGAGTGATAATATTCGAAACGTCAAGCTTACTTCACACAAGCTAGCCACTTGTGAATGACTAACCGTAAGAAACTTAAAACGGCTCGGACACTGATCAATAATAGATGAGAAGTGTAGTATGTGGGTAACTCAAACGATAGGGTTTGAGAACCGAGATCGTTAGCGAGGGTTGAATGGAATTTCAACTCACGTCTCGATTATCAGGATTTGAATGAGAGAAGGGGATAAAATGATAGTTTTCTAAACTACGGGATAAGGAAAGCATATGGAACTAAAATCTAAGGGAAAACCTAAGAACTATGGCAACCTACGCAATTCTACACTAAAACGCAAAAACGGAATTTAAACGAAACGCGAATAAAATACAACTACGACTAATCTAACTCCTAAAAATACCCTAAAATTACTTTTACTCTAAAAATGATATTACAAAACTAATTATGAATTAAAACTAATTTTTAGGAATTTTCTTGATTTTTATTTTAATTAAAAACTAATTATTAATTCTAAAAATAAAACTAATTATCTAAAAATTATAAAAACAAAGGGGAAAATTATGAAACTACTTTTTAAAAATCTAAAATATCATAAAAGACTTTTCAAAACTATTTTTTTTATTTTTCAGATTAATTTCCTATTTTCTACTAAATTAAATCTATTTTAATCTAATTTAAATTGTTAAAAATACCAAATAAAAGGAGAAAAATATGGAAAAATCTTTTTTATGCTTTTTATATTTATCTTAAACTGAGAAAATTGAAAAATTATTTTTTGGAACTTTTTCTGAATTAAATGCAATTAAAGCTAATTAAAAGTGATTAAAAACTGAATTTAATAATGAAAAATACTAAACAGTGACTAAAAATTATGAAAAATTCAGGGAAATTCTAAAATAATAATCTAAAGCTGAGAAAAATATAAAAACTTGGGCTTATGTGAGGGAATTTAGAGCTGCTATGTAAACTGCTTATTAATAAGCTATTCA
>OU343225.1:237694866-237839852 GCA_910596185.1 Chrysanthemum makinoi | reverse complement strand
TTGAATGGAATTTCCAACTCACGTCTCAATTATCGGGATTTGAATAACAGAAGGGGATAAAATGATATTTTCTAAACTACGGGATAAGGAAAGCATAAAGGATTAAAATCTATGGGAAATCCTAAGAATAAGGCAATCTACGCAATTCTACGCTAAAAGCATAAAGCGAAATTTAAACGAAACGCGAATAAAAAGCAATTACGACTATTCTAACTCCTAAAAATAACCTAAAATTACTTTTACTCTAAAAATGATATTAGAGAACTAATTATGAATTAAAACTATTTTTTAGGAATTTTCTTGATTTTATTTTAATTAAAAACTAATTTATAACTTTGAAAATAAAACTAATTATCTAAAAATTATGAACGAGAGAGGGAAAAATATGGAATTACTTTTCAAAAATCTAAAATATCACTAAAGACTTTTCAAAACTATTTTTATATTTTTCTGATTAATTTCCTATTTTCTATGAATTTAAATCTATTTAAATCTAATTTAGATTATGAAAAATACTAAATAAAAGGAGAAAAATAAGGAAAAATATTTTTTATGCTTTTTATATTTATCTTAAACTATTAAAATTGAAAAATTAATTTTTGGAACTTTTTCTCAATTAATTGCAATAAAAGCTATTTTAAAATGATTAAAAACTGAATTTAAATAAGAAAAATAGTAAATGATGACCAAAAATTATGAAAATCTCAGGGAAATTCTAAAGTGATATTCTAAGGCTATGAAAAATAGAAAAATAAGGGCTTATGTGGAAGAAACAAGAGCTGCTATGTAAAAGGATATGAAATAAGCACTAGAAGTTAAGCAAATAAGCACTAAAGTGAGCCAACTGAAAACATAAGCTAGGCTAATGCTTAAAATACTCTAAGGCAACTAATGCAAGCTTATTCTAACACCTAATAAGCATATTACTAAGAATTAAGCTAACTGCTATAATAACCAAAACAGCTTTGAACCCACTGTTTGAGCTAATCTAGCAGCTTATCCAATAAGCTAAAGGGAAAACCAACGGTGTAGTTCTCAACCCCACCTAGCAGAGACTATTTGTACCAAATTACAGCTAATGAGGACAAGTATTGAAAAAGTTAGAGCTCACAACAAAAAGGCATAAATGGCATGATCTTGTCAGGTCGAAAGCTGGTGAAGGCTGTAGCTTGAGCAGGTCTGAAAAGAGGAAATTCATCCAATAAGCTAAACCTAAAACCAGAAATGTGGACTTGAAGATCACCTATCAGACTACAATTTGACCAAATTTGAGACCATGAAAAGCAAAATTGAACAGGTGCACCAACATGCAAGATCTACAGTTAAATAGATTATTCGACCTTGAGATGCGATTTTGACTTTTAAAAAAAACAGTACAAAGTTGACTATATTGAGATTTGGAAGCAAATACAGGGTGATAATGATGAAATAAGATAAAAAGGTTCCTAAGCAATATCTAAAAAGCAAGCTAGATTATCCGATTCTAAACCTACAAAAAGCATGCAACTAAAACTTCACAAGCACTGATTTCAACATAGAGCACACGAAGCGCACTTACAAACCTACTTGAGTTGACTAGAATTGGTTTTGGCATGAAAACAAGCATAGAACAAGGACAACTATTGACTCTTGAAAACTTTGATTTTAAAATCCATAGCGACAAGCTTAAACAAACTGGTCTAATCCAAAATATAACCTCTAAGACAGATCAAACAAGCAATCCAAACACTCCTTTATGAATCCAAAATGCATTCAAACTTAAAACTCTTGATGTAATTCTATCTAAACTGATACCTTGGAATTAAACAAACATTAAACTTATTTAAACAACAATTTAAAAACAGTTTGAAACTGGCCAAATTTAACTAAGAAGTTTGACTTTTGTTGACTTTAACCAAAACTAGAGATTTAAGAAAGTTTTTAAGATTCCATGATCTCATATAAGCTTAGTAAAGCTTATATGAGCTAGATAAACAAATGGAGTGAAAAACAAGTTGATTAAACAAAATTTGAGACTATTGCATGAAAACTGAATGGACAATTTAAACAAACTTGATTAATAAAGTGAGAGTATTGAAATTACACTAAAAGGAAACGACTAAGCTATTAAAACAATAAATTAAAATGACAATAATAAAAGTGATCAAAATCCCTCTAAAAGCTTGAGGAATTGGACAAAGGATTCTGTAATTAAAGGGTATATATAGCAGAGCTTCGAGAGGAGCCTGGGATGCCTTTGAGAAGCCTAGAAGTCCTTTTGTGGCCACACATTCATCCACGTCACTAGCACCAATCGTGGCCTTTGGATTGTCTTGGGTGATGTGTCTTGTCCAATGAGATAGCTTCAAATGTTGGCCACCTTGGCGCCTTAGGTCAACCCTTACACTGACATGTCACTTTGAGAAGATGCTAGCGAATGTTTAAGGCGCTTTGGGTAAAATGGTGGTAAAGGTGTGTAAATGGGTGTTTGGGATTTGGGGTTGAAGAAGGGTAAAGGGCGCTGCTTTGGTGTTATTTGTATTGGACTAAGGTTTAGATATAGAGTGATTATTGTTTTGGGTTTTTATATTAGTGGAATTGGACTTGCTTTTGGAAACAAAAAGTGTAACCAAAGGGACCAAATATGAACATGCTAAAATTAGAGGGACCAATCATGTAAATTTAGAAAGATCTTCAAGGATAGATTTTGTCAGTCTTCAAATAGACCAAGGGACTAATTTGCACTTTTGAACTTCAAGGGCCATTTCGACAAATGCTGAAAGTTCAAGGACTATTTCTGACATTTCTTCAAACTTTGATCAAATCTTCACAAATCATCCTCGGAGATTAGAAATCTTCATAAATGCATAAATTCGACCTTCCGGCTCGAGCTTAAGCTCTCTTATCTCTCGTGCTCGGATTTACATCGATTTGGTTCCTTTTGCGTGTTTTTGCATATCCGTATCTGCACAAGCACAAACTCAAGAAAACCACAAATATTAGCAATAAACGGCTCTTTCTTGGTTATTTTGGGTCTATTTTGATAAAGAAAAGGTATGTGTTTTAGCACATACCAAAATACCCAGACGAAACTATTGCCGTGTCCTCACGCAATGCAATCAACTCACGCTTCTAAAACCAAGGATTTCAATCTCTTTCTACTAAACCTATGAAGAAGTAGCGAAGATTCCTCAAAAGAGATTAAGAAAGCCTTAATTCTAAAAACGCCCCGTTTACCTTTTAATTCACATGTATAGATATAACGATTAAGCACATTCCGGTTATGAATGACGGTTTGTTGAACTTTCATGTCGATCAATAACTCCAACATTTTTCAAACGACACGTTAGGATCACGGAGTAAGAAACACAACACAGCGTGAAGTGACCATACGGATAGAATACATCGTCCCTGATTTTTCACAAGTCCCAAACTAAGCGTAAAACCGAAATCATTGTTACATATGATTCTAGATGCTAACACTACCCATGGAAGTTACTTGTGTAATTACCTTTTGTTCCCATTTTCCTATTTTCCTCTAGATTTTTTTATTTTTGTGAGAAATGAATTTCTTCAAATTCTCGTTTCGATAACTTTTATTCCGATAAAGATACAAAGCTAAGTCGATAATTAGTTATCCGCCTTCTCTCAAGAACCATTGTCGTAAAAATGAGGTCCACATCAAGGAATTTTTATTCACTTATACTTGATTTTTTCATTTTCATTTTCAACATTTTTTTTTTTTTTTTATATTGCACTTATACCTTTACTTATATGAGCTGTGAACCACGGAGCTTCACGGGGTAATTCCAAGACTATAGGCTTCATGAAATGAGGATCCCGGCTGGCTAGGCTAAGACCTCACTCAATCCCGGCTAAAGATCCAAGGGTCCGATCTCGACACCGCAGCTCACAACTTTACTTATTACATTTCACATATCACTTATTACTTATTACTTATTACGGATCCTTGATGTGTACCCAATTTTTAAAACAAAGATTCTTTTAAGAAGATAAAGAACTAACTATCGCCAAAAACTCAACATCTCTAATTATTTAGACAGATATGGGGTGAAACAATTTTGTGGGAACAAAAAGCCATAAGTACCTTCGATGGGCTCTAAAGAGAACCAACTACTCCACGCTTAGCATCTAAACTCATAAGTAACTCTATCATTTCTCGATCTCTGCAAATTTAAAATCCCAAATAATGAGATCCGCAGATGCTTAGCCGATAATTTTTAGATTATCTATGGTTAAGGGAACAAGCTAGGGCTCAACACGCCCGGTCAAGTCAGAATTCCATTCCTACTCTCACCAGTGAAAGTCAATCAAGGTGTAAAAACATATATTAACTTAGCAAATGCTTCGTCTAATGAAATCAAGTTATGCATATTTAAAGTCACTCAGGGAAACTTGCAAAATCTTGGCCTTGTGAGCTAGAATTCGCATTTTATAGCTTCTGATCTAAGAGACTAGCCAACTTTTCAATCAAAAAGACTTAACAAAAGCTTGAAAAATTTTTAAATTTTGCTCATTTTTGCACAATTTTTTATTTTCTAAGGAAAAACGGGGTTACGAGAGAAACACAACAGAAATAAGCAAGTGCGGTCAAATCAAATCGAAGATTACCCTACCCCAGACGAGAACGAAACATTGTCCTCAATGTTTAAAGCAAGGGCATCACGAAAATCTAAAAGACGTTTATTAAGTATGCTAGAAGATAAACGTTAGTCGATAAGATTTAGGATATCGGATTTCCATCAGCATCGATCATGAAACTCGAGTAGAGAAAAGACAAACTTCGAGCACGAGAGTCTTCATATCGGGAACATCCTACACAAAACATCACAAACAACCAAACACGAGAAATCGAAGAGGCAGACCCCTTCGCGTCACTTATTAGAAAATAGAAAGAAGATAGATGGATAAGCATGGGGTGCCTCCCACGAAGCGCTACTTGTTTTTCTTAAACGAAGTCGCTAGCCCGACTCGTCCCCGAATTCATTTGTCCTTGGGGAAGAAAGTGGTAGAGATACCAGGATCAAAAACGGTGTCCTCATTCCTGAAAGAATGAGACTGGGTGGGTTGGGTGGAGAAGAAAATGTCGGGCTCTAGCACATACGGGATAACTCCTCCCAAACTCACATAAGGCATATGAAAAATCGATCCATCATCCGGCGGTTTTGCGGGCGGACGAAGGGATGAAGGATCAATAAGAGAATACTCCAAAGAAGTCGGGAGCTCATGGTACAGAAAGGTGTGACTCAAAGGCTCATCAACGAAGGCATCCAAGGGAGGATCCTTATCTTGAATGACATTTTTAGCATAAAACTCATCAACGCGTATCCCGGGGTTGAAAATCTTGTCCTCACATGTGTGCTCAACGGGATAAGTGAGGGTCGACTCAACAGAGGAGGAAGAATCATCATTAAGCAAGCTTTCAAGAAAAAGGATATCTTGATTAGAGTCGCACCGTCCACTCTCATACCCGGTGGTATTGGGTCATCAAGAAATAAGTCGATTTCTTCCATATCGGAATCATAAGGCGGATCATCAAGAATATCGTCTTCAACCACTTTAGTCAATTCATCAATCTCCATAATATCTTTAGTGTCGGATTCATCACTTTCTTCGTCTAACATCACATGGCGGAGAGAAAGGTCGGAACACGAGATGGGACAAGTGGTGTGCTCTGAGAGCTAGCAATATCCACCTCTTCCGTTGTGGTCTCTGAATCGGACTCAAAATCTTGGTCGAAAAGAGGATTAACTTCACAAAAGGTGTAGTCATCTTTGAGTTCAAAAAGAGGATTTGAGAAAATTCCGGAAGTAACCTCGGAAATGTCAAGAGAATCACATAAAAGCGAATCACAATCACGCCGGATACATCCTCGAATCGAAAACATCTCAACATGATCATTCGAAATATCAAGAGAAAGCTCATCACAAATATCAACAACCCCAGACTCTCTTGGGATTGGGATAAGGCTCTCAACACAAGAAGATTCCGTTTCCGGTATAGTATTAAGAGGCTCGTCCCCCATTATGAGAGAGTCAACGGGTTCAACAATGTTTGAAGAAATAGAATCATCGACCTCTTCCAAAATGACGTCACTTCTCTCAACCGGCGGGAGTGAAGGGGAAGGGTCGGAAATGAAAGGCTTCAGAACGGGAGTAGGTTCAGCCGACAAACTTTCATAATATTCTTTCATTTGGATGGAATCCTCATCATCATCATCAATGTAAGTCTCGAGCCATCGGGCACGTCTTTTAAGTGCTTGCTCCTCAATTCGTATTTCTTCAAGACACTTTTCAATCCAAACACTGCTCGTTCTTCTTCTTCGAGTAATTCTAACATAGATCTTTCGCTTCGAGATGCTCGATCTTCGGCATGTTCATTAACAAATTCTTCGAGTATTTTAAAACATCTTTGAATTTCTGGAGAATTTATCGGAGGTTGTGGTTGAATTTCTTGGTATTGTGGAGGTAGGTCATAAGAATAGTCATAAGGAACTTGCTCAGAAACAATTGGATCCTGCATTTGACAATCGGAATTAAAGTGCGGACCTCCACAATGCTCACAACAGTATGATTGTTGTGACGGGTTTGGTGAAGTATATGGATAAGGTTCATAACCAAAGGTTGTATTGTTAAATTGGGCTTGACATTCAAAACCTTGGTGAGGACCTCCACAAGATACTCCTCACACGAGTATGACTCCGTCTCATGGTATGGGATTGGTTAAGGAAATCGGTCGTATCATTGTAGGGATGTTGGTCGTAGACAAACTCGTTTCCGTATTCACAATGCTACAACCGGGACAATTCCCACCATTTTGAGGTCCACCACACCATTGACAACCATAATGGTAAGACGAAGACATCGAGAAGAATTATACAAATAAGAGGGTGAAGAGATAAAGAATTGACGGTTCAGAGGGTAAAGAAGAATATTTTTGGGTTTTAGAAAACATATTTTGAAAAGGAAAATCTTTTTGGGTTTTTGAAAAAGATATATTTATAAAAATGACGGTAACTTCACTCGGGGAAGGATCTTCAAATGCACGCGATACGAGACGGAATACGAAAACTCGCTACAAGCCTTCCCCGGCAGCGGCGCCAAAAATTGATAATATTCGAAACGTCAAGCTTACTTCACACAAGCTAGCCACTTGTGAATGACTAACCGTAAGAAACTTAAAACGGCTCGGACACTGATCAATAATAGATGAGAAGTGTAGTATGTGGGTAACTCAAACGTATTAGGTTTGAGCACCGAGATCGTTCCGAACGAGGGTTGAATGGAATTTCCAACTCACGTCTCGATTATCAGGATTTGAATGAGAGAAGGGGATAAAATGATAGTTTTCTAAACTACGGGATAAGGAAAGCATATGGAACTAAAATCTAAGGGAAAACCTAAGAACTATGGCAAACTACGCAATTCTACACTAAAACGCAAAAACGGAATTTAAACGAAACGCGAATAAAATACAACTACGACTAATCTAACTCCTAAAAATACCCTAAAATTACTTTTACTCTAAAAATGATATTACAAAACTAATTATGAATTAAAACTAATTTTTAGGAATTTTCTTGATTTTTATTTTAATTAAAAACTAATTATTAATTCTAAAAATAAAACTAATTATCTAAAAATTATAAAAACAAAGGGGAAAATTATGAAACTACTTTTTAAAAATCTAAAATATCATAAAAGACTTTTCAAAACTATTTTTTTATTTTTCAGATTAATTTCCTATTTTCTACTAATTTAAATCTATTTTAATCTAATTTAAATTGTTAAAAATACCAAATAAAAAGGAGAAAATATGGAAAAATCTTTTTATGCTTTTATATTTATCTTAAACTGAGAAAATTGAAAAATTATTTTTTGGAACTTTTTCTGAATTAAATGCAATTAAAGCTAATTAAAAGTGATTAAAAACTGAATTTAATAATGAAAAATACTAAACAGTGACTAAAAATTATGAAAAATTCAGGGAAATTCTAAAATAATAATCTAAAGCTGAGAAAAATATAAAAACTTGGGCTTATGTGAGGGAATTTAGAGCTGCTATGTAAACTGCTTATTAATAAGCTATTCAAAATAAGCAAAACAGTAACTTAAGCTACCAAACTAAAACTGAAGCTAATGTAGGCTGAGATAAGCTATTACCAACTAAAACCAGGTACTCCTAACTTCTAATGAGCATTCTACCAAGAAATGAGCTAACTGCCATAATAAGCAAAACTGCTAATTGACCCTACTGTTTGAGCTTATGCACCAGCTGATATAATGAGCTACAGTGAAAACAAAAAGCATGGTTCTCAAGACCACCAACCATAGATCATTTACCCAAATTTGCAGCTAATGAGGGCTATTGATGAGGAAGTTACAGACCAAAACAAAAGTGGCAATATAGAACTCAAGACTGCTGATGCAGAACAGTTATGACAAAAGAGGAAATTGTAGGCCAAAATAAGCACTAGAATAAGCTCAAAAGTGAAACCTTAAGCTCAGATTCCTAAAGCTATTCCTACAAACTACTGAGGGGAACAAAAATCAGGCATAAACATCAAAGGATTAAACAGATTATAAGCCTAGATTATGCTGAGATGCAGTTATGACAGCAAAACAGGACAGTGAACAAATAGCATAATGAACTAGAGAAATAAGCCAACTAGAGGTTCCTACATATCAAATATCTAAAAAGCAACTAATATATGATCTAATGAGAGCCACAAAAAGCAATGTCAACTAAAATCACAACTGAATTGAACCTTGAAAAGTACTTATAAACTACCGCAATGGTTGGGATTGAGAATCTTTGGTTTTGGCAGATTTGATTATAAACTGACATTACCAACAACTATGACACTCTTGAAAACTTTAATCTAGAAATCAATGGAGCAGAAACTTATACTTAAACCAACCAATTTGACTTGCCAAATCCATTTCAATGAAAAATCACATGAGATCCAAACACTCCTTTTAAAAACACATTTCAAAATGAAAATAGTAGCAATGTAAAACTTAAACTAATACTGATTAAAATCCTAATACATAACAGATTAAGAACAACTCTTAATCCTCAAACTGAGTTTGACTACCAAATTTACCCGTGTTGACTTTTGTTGACTTGTTTAGAAATCTTAATGAAATGGACTTTTAACAACCAAGTAAACTTACATAAGCTTATTCAAGCTTATGTAAGATTAGAATAAGATAATGGAGTGAAATTAACAACAAGCTTGAATTGAAACAAAATTTGTATTTAAGATTTAACTTAACAATAATGAAAGGAAATTACGTAATTTGGAATACAATGAAATTTAACAATAATTAAAATGACAGTAATAAAAGTGATCAAAAATCCCTCTAAAAGCTTGAGGAATTGGATAAAGGATTCTTGTAACTTCAAGGGTATATATAGCTGAGCTCAGAGAGGCCTGGGATGCCTTTGAGAAGCGCCTAGAAGTCCTTTTGTGGCCACATATTCATCCACTGTCACTAGCACCAATCAGGGCCTTTGGATTGCTTGGGTGATGTGGCTTGTCCAATGAGATGCTCTCAAATGTACACCTTGGCAGTCTTAGGTCACTCCTTACTGACATGTCAGCTTTGAGAAGATGCTAGTACGATGTTAGGCGTTTGGGTGTGGGTAAAATGGTGGTAAAAGGTGTGTAAATGGGTGTTTGGGATTTGGGGAAGAAACCAGGGTAAAGGGCGCGTTTGGTGTTATTTGTATTGGACTAAGGTTTAGATATAGGAGTGGATTATGGGTTTTGTATATTTGGACTTGCTTTTGAAACAAAGTGTAACCAAAGGGACCAAATATGAACATGCTAAAATTAGAGGGACCAATCTTGTAAATTCTGAAAGATCTTCCAAGGATAGATTTTGACAGTCTTCAAATAGACCAAGGGCTAATGTGCACTTTTTGATACTTCAAGGGCTATTTCTGACAAATGCTGAAAGTTCAGGGACTATTTCTGACATTTCTTCAAACTTTGATCAAACCTTCACAAATCATCCTCAGAGATTAGAAATCTTCATAAATGCATAATTCTGACCTTCCTTTCGGCCAGCTTAAGCTCTCTTTAATCTCTCGTGCTCGGATTTACGTCTGATTTGGTTCCTTTTTGTGTGTTTTTGCATATCCGTACCTGCACAAGCACAAACTCAAGAAAGCCACAAATATTAGCAATAAACGGCTCTTTCTTGGTTATTTTGGGTCTATTTTGATAAAGAAAAGGTATGTGTTTTAGCACATACCAATGAGCATGGTGATGTGTTAAAGAACAAGGCTCGATTGGTTGCTAAAGGATACCGTCAAGAGGAGGGTATTGACTTTGAGGAATCTTTTGCTCCTGTTGCTCGTATCGAGGCAATCAGAATCTTCTTGGCTAATGCTACTAGTAAGAACATGGTAGTCTATCAGATTGATGTAAAGACGGCATTTCTGAACGGAGGCTAATAAGTTTGACCGTCAAGAGAAGTCGTCTACGTCAGCCAACCTGAAGGCTTTGTGAATCCAGAGCATCCTACTCCAGTTTATCGTTTGAAGAAGGCTCTTACGGTTTAAAAGCAAGCTCCAAGGGCATGGTATGATACACTATCAAGGTTTCTTCTATCAACCGGATTCAAAGAAAGGAGCAGATTGATCCTACATTGTTCACCAGGAAGTCAGGCAAACATTTAATTCACGTTCAAATTTATGTTGATGATATCATCTTTGCCTCGACTGACCCCAATGAGTGTGACCATTTTTCAAATGAAATGGGTTCTAAATTTCAAATGTCAATGATGGGACAAATGTCATTTTTCTTAGGATTACAAATTTCTCAAAGTCCCGGAGGCATTTTCATAAATCAATCTAAATATGCAAATGAGATTTTAAAGAAATTTGGATTTGATTCAAGTGACCCTGTTGACACTCCCATGATTGAACGTGCTAAACTAGATGAGGACCACTCAGGGATCTTGGTAGACCAAACGAAATATCGTAGTATGATTGGATCCCTGATGTACCTCACGGCTAGTAGACCAGACATCTTGTTCGCTGTTTGCATGTGTGCTAGATACCAGGATAAGCCTACTAAAAGGCACCTTGAAGCGGTTAAACGAGTCTTTCGGTATCTCCAAGGAACCATCAATATGGGACTTTGGTACCCGAAGGACACCGGTATGTCACTAACAGCCTATGCAGATGCCGATCATGCAGGATGTCAAGATACTCGTCGTAGTCACGCCCGAGGTGCTCGGTTTTTGGGTGATAAGCTTGTGAGTCGGTCTTCAAAGAAGCAAATGAGTACTTCTATTTCCTCTACAGAGGCTGAATACATAGCCATGTCATCTTGTTGTGCTCAAATCCTATGGATGAGATCCCAATTATCTGACTATGGCTTTGAATTTAACAAAATACCTCTGTACTGTGATAATAAAAGTGCTATTGCTCTCTCATGCAATAACGTACATCACTCAAGAGCAAAGCACATCGACATCCGACATCATTTCATCAGCGAGCAAGTGGAAAATGGTGTAGTGGAACTCTATTTTGTGAAGTCATAATACCAGTTAGCAGACATCTTCACCAAAGCTCTTCCAAGAGAACGTTTTGAGTTTATTCTTCCATGACTTGGATTGAAAAGCCTTCAACCAAAAACACTCAAACGTATGCAGGAGGAAGACGAGGAGTAAAGGTCTTTCCTTCATCTGTACCTTGTATATATTTATCCAAAAAGCAAAATACAAAAATATATAACCAGCAAAACAAAATAGAAAATTATAAAACTTTCAAAATCCTTTAAAAAAATTTATTTTGTCATGCGTTTCTCGATTCGATAATATCTACGGTCTTAATGCTGTCATTCAAATAATGACACGGGACTTTAGATGTTGTTCGAATTCTTTAAAAAATAAAAAAAAATAATAAAATAAAATAAAAATAATAATTTTAGGAGAAAGAGAAACAATGGTTTACTGTTATTTCAGGAAGTAACCCGCTTTTCAAAGAAAGAGCAGAGCCATGCTTTATCTCATGTTTCAATCCTAATTCTCTGATTCTAAAAACAAACGTTTGTCATCAACAAGACAAATGTTTAACTTCAAATATTTTTCCTTCTAAAGATTCCTCTGAAAAATATTTTGCAATCTTATGAAAACTCAATTGTTTTGAAAACACTTCGGACTCTATTTTTGAAAATCAAAAGAACTTATCAAGTGTCAAAATCGCAATTCATCAATCAACGACTTTCGTCATTGATTGAGGGGGAGAATGATTTTTCAATTAAAATAAAAAAGTGTTCTTTTCAAACAATTGGCACTTAAATGAGTAAGGTCTACTCTAAATGGTTTACAAAATGTTACACAATTGGTTCCAGACCTTGGTTATTGTTATGTTTTCAAAAGATAATTATGCATGTTTAATCAATGGAGTTTAAAGTCTCAAAATCCAATCCTTATCAGATTAAAATGCTTTCACAATCAAGTCACAATTCTCCTTAAAATCTTTTAAAATCAATTTAAATCTAAGGAGATCACAAATCTCAAATGATTTGATAAGTGTGATCGGGGGAGAATTTGTGATTTAAATTGGATTTAAACTGATAATTCGATAAATGGTTTCATAAGTGATTAGCATGTTTACCTCCCAAAGTGACAAACGATTTCAAATTTTCCATGCACATCTTGAGGGGGAGCATCTATTTTAAACCTCAAATTATTGAAACGTGACTGAATTATCTCTAAGTGCAGGTTCCCTCTAATATGTGCAAAACTCTAATATGTGACAAACAATTTCAAATTTCGAGGCACATATTGAGGGGGAGCAAACTTGTGAAAACCTCATCCTTCCTTAAAATGTTTTATCTACTTAAATTGATTAGGAAGTGATGATGATCATTTTAGAAAATGTTAATCAAAAGATTGGACCTTTCATTCTTAATCTAACGATTTCAAAGATCTCTTGCCTCCATGTGCTAAACAAATCTTAATTTTTTATGCATATGTTGAGGGGGAACATTTCTAAAATATCAAAACAATTAAGATACAAAATGCTTTGCAAGTATCTTGATTGAGTTTTCAAATGGTTTTCAATTGGTTCCAATGGCAGATGAACAATACCAAAAAAGTCCGACCAACTTTACTTTATGTATGGTGAGATAAGGATGATAAGGTTAGGTTGAGGTCCCATGATCCGCCAGAACCGGAAGGATCTACCCAGGGACAATCCACTAGATAGTGTAGAAGTCCTTAGGTATGATGAAAAAAGGAGAAAAGTGAGATATGGGAAGAGTGCGGTGAGATGAGCCAGATCTTGGAATAAACCCAAAAAAGGTTCTAGTAATGAAGTCTCGGTAAGCACTGAAGGGGTTGAAGAATGAAAAATAATTGAATGTGAAAAGGGTGAAAAGAAATAGCCCTCCATTTATTCTACTATAGAGCGTAAACCGGGTTCAATTAATATGCTACTGGTGGTTACCAAGGTAACATCGGTATTGAAGACAAGACGTCATGAACCCAGGACGACTTGCACTTCAACTTTCTAACCCACTCAAGTTCCTCTTAAAAGGGCTTGTTTCATTCTCACGGGGAACCTACATAATCTATCGACTTTCTCTTAGAGATTGTTGATATTGAAGAAGGAGACCCTCTCCCTAGTCTCCGGCATAGTTACCAAATATGCACAATTGAGTCTATAGCCACGAGATCATCTTATAAATCTCTTTAGGACACTCTCAATGAAGACTCTCTGGTTCACACAATGTGGAAAGGGAGATTATATCTTATGAGTCCTACGCATTATCCTTGTGGTATTGCCAGAACATCTAAGTGATATGCATTCATATTCACGATGAAGATGGAAAGCCTTCTGGAGCCAACATCAAACAAGCTCCTGGTAGGTGGCATGTGAGATCTATCCAATAGATTAACCATGTGACAACTGGACAGAAATAATGGAGAGATTCAATCTTTTGAATCTATCCCGGTTCAGTTATGGATTGACGGATACTTTGAAAAACCGGTCGTTGTGCTTAAAAACTCTTTTCTTTAGCACGTCGACTGTGTACTTATTTCTCAAAATAAAAGGTGGTTTGATTGATAATTGATTTTCATTAAAACCTTCGTTGTATTGCAAAAAGAATTTCTATTGAGCAATACACGATTGTTTTTCAAATCTCGTTTCATCAATCAGTGAATCTCGTTTATTTGGTTCACTCACTCCGTGTTGTCTTCTTTGAGACGCGTTCGGTTTGAGAACAGCTAGAGCGGTAAGCTGAAACCTCAAGGAAATTCTTCGAATTATACGACCACAAGGCAGTACTTATCGATCAACGGGGAACCGTGATCCGTGTACCTCAATTCATCGAAAGTGATCAAAGACACTTTCATGCGCTTTATTGCTAACTGTTTTATGCGGTACACCCGACGCGTTAAATGATCGGTGAAGCGGTCAATCCATAGCCGCATGCTCACACAACACATTCATATATAAAGAAATCATGATTAGTGCATCAATGACTCTGATATTTTCAGTCCATGCTTCGCTACGCCTCGCCAATATCATGAATCAACAAAAGCTTCCGCTACTCTGATAAGAATAAATCATGATCCAGAATGTGAGCATGACGGTCCAAAAGTCACAACATCACATAATACCAACACCACAATGGATGAGTCGAGATTTAATGTTGCCGATGATCTCAAAGATGGCTCAAAACTCGATATCACGTGGATCAGTAAAAGACCTCCACTCAGATTATCCAAAACATGCAAAAATGAAGAATCAAAGACTACCAGCTACAGAACAAGAATCCAAGAACAATCTCAATGTAATATCTATTTGTTTTCTATGAAATTTAATGTATGTTTGAGGTGACCTCCCTTAGGGGGAGATTGTTAGGATTTGGAAAATCTAGTAGTTAAATTGTCGGTCACCTCAAGTGTATGTAATCGTTAGATAGCTCGTAGTCGTAGTGGTTTTTATGTTAAGTAGTAGTTAGTTATGTAACACCGTGGAGGACGGACGGGTCTTTACCCACTGTATGCCTGATCCACAGCCCGTTGTGTGGCGTTTTATTGTAAGACTATAAATACTCTCTACCTCCCAAGGTAGAGAGTTGGAGCTCATAATAAGATTTTTATTTCTCTCACTAAAGTTCCCTAAACCTCTAACTTTCTCTCTCTAGAACTCATAATACGCCTATTTGATCTTATGGTTTAGTGTGTTTATGAAATCTAATAAGTCACATGTAGCAATAAGGAACAAGGCTAGACTGGTAGCTCAGGGGTATACACAGCAGGAAGGGATTGATTATGATGAGGTCTTTACTCCAGTGGCAAGGATTGAGGCTATCAGACTTTTCCTGGCCTATGCATCATATAAAGACTTCACAGTATACCAGATGGATGTGAAGAGTGCTTTCCTCTATGGGAAGATTGAGAAGGAGGTGTCTGTCTGTCAACCTCCTAGGTTTAAAGATCCAACCTTTCCAGACAAAGTGTACAAAGTTCAAAAGGCACTCTATGGTCTGCATCAGGCCCCAAGAGCTTGGTATAAAACTTTAGCCAAGTATCTTTTGAGCAATGGCTTTAGAAGAGGGAACATTGATCAGACTCTATTTATCAAGAATATGAAGACTGATATCCTGTTGGTACAGATATATGTAGATGACATTATTTTTGGTTCGACCAAGCAGGATCTATGTAGAGAGTTTGAGAAATTGATGCATGACAGGTTTCAGATGAGTTCTATGGGAGAACTCACCTTCTTTCTTGGGCTACATGTCAAGCAGAAAGCAGATGGCATATTTATCAGCCAAGATAAATATGTCAAGGAGATTTTGGTAAAGTTTGGCTATGAAAATACAAAGATTGCAAGCACTCCTCAGGAGCATAATAAGCCACTACTTCTAGATGCTGATGGTGAAGAAGTTGACCCGATCTCTAGGTCCATGATTGGATCATTGATGTATTTGATTTGCCTCCGACCAGATATTATGTTTGCAGTGTGTGCATGTGCAAGATTTCAAGTCTCTCCAAAGCTTTCTCACTTGCATGCGGTTAAGAGAATCTTTAGATATCTGAAAGGCCTTGCTCAACTAGGCCTTTGGTATCCTAAGGATTCTCCCTTTGATCCGTAGCTTACTACGGCAGTGATTATGCTAGGGCAAGTCTTGATAGGAAGCCAACCACGGAGGATGTCAGGTTTCTTGGTGATAGGTTAATTTCATGGCGGTGCAAGAAGCACATTGTGGCAACCTCTACAACGAGGTGAGTATGTAGGCTGCGCAAGTTCTTGTGGTCAAGTTCTCGGATTGAGAATCAAATGCTTGATTATGGGTATAATTTCATGGGCACTATCATTTATATTGATAACAACAGTACTATATGCATTATCAAAAATCCAGTTTTTCATTCTAAAACTAAGCATATAGAGATAAGACATCATTTTATAAGGGACTGTAATGAAAAGAAACTTATTCAGGTTGATAGGATTGATACTGAGTTTAATGTTGCAGATCTTTTAACCAAAGCTTTTGATTTGGGAAGGTTTGAGTACTTGGTCACAAGTATTGGGATGCTTCATCCATAATATGTCTTATCTCTCTCTATTTTGTAAAGTTTTGTAAACTGGTGGTTAGTACTGATTGTTATCCAGTTAATACTGATTGTGTTAAGTTAATACGGATTGGTAAGAAAATGTCTTGGATTGTGTTTTCTTGCTTTTGGACTAACTTTTCAGATATAACACAAGCAATATGGATATGGTTTGGTGACTAGGTGTTACAACATATGTGGTTCTCTTTCTTATGCTCATTCTGAAGCCACCACATGATGGAACTTGCTCTAACAATGGAATGTGTGATGCCAAAGCATTATGTGGCATCTTGTGCTTAAATTGAACATGAATTGATGGTTTTATTTGGTAGTGTGACTAGCCTAAGGGCATCTGGCTTAGAGAACAGCGAGAAACCGTGAATCCAACTTGATTTTGTCGACAAGCATAACATGGTGGCAATCCCACTTTACTAACCCTTACTCTAATCATTCATGGCTCCTCTTGATTTTGTCGACAAGCATAACATGGTGGCATGCTTGGAATTGCCAGAAGGTCAAGATGAATTTGCTAAGATAGTAGCCTTTCTAAACCGAAGAAGCATCAGGTTTGCTTTACTTTTAAACCCTACTATCTTATGTACCCCTGTCAGAAAGTTTTGGCAAACTGCCATTGCCTCAACAACTTAGGAAGGGGTACAACAGTTAATTGGTACAGTGGATGGCACTCAAATTGTTATTACTGAAGCATCTCTAAGAGAACATCTTCATCTTAGAGATGCTGAAGGTATTACCACTTTGCCAAGCATTGAAATTTTGAACAACTCTCATTGATGGGGAATAGACATGATGACACTTTCAAATTTCACAAAAGTCAGTTTTCCCACAATGGAGATTTCTAATTCATACCCTCCTACACTGCTTGAGTCACAAAAGGACTGGCTGGGATGCTTTCCCCACAAATATAGCCACAGCCTTGATCTTCCTTGCAAGAGGAAGGGTGTTCAATTTTTCAAACTATATTTTTGAGGGTATGCTTAAAAATGCATTAAGAAAAACCAAGTTTTTGATGTATCCCAGGTTTTATACAAGTATTTTTGGATCATCAGAAACAAAACCTACGACCTCACAAAAATATTTATCCATCAAAACTACTCACAGCCAAAGTATTTTCAAATAGGTCAAGGGCTGTGGTAGGCTATAATGGGGTTGTAGTGCCTTTATTTGCTAGCATACTCATTGCAGAGGGTGAAGGACCATCAAGCACAGGTGGCTCCCAACACACACCCACAGATCCAGAACAATCTCCCAATCAAACACTCTCATCCACAAGTAGGCAATCCAGACAGGGGAGTGGGAATGCTCAGACCCATTCTCCTCCTCTTATTTAAGCAGATGAGCCTATCTCAGGTGATGGAGGAGATAGAGTGGTGAGGGTTGCCACTACTCAACCAGGCTTAGAAGCTGGTGAGGATAGTGGTAACAACATTAAGACCCAGTCCATGCCAACACTTAGTGAGAACTCCTCACCGGGTGGATCCAGGCACAGGCTAAAAAGGGGGGTGTATCTGCTCAGGCTAGGCCTAGGAGTGCATCTCAAATGCCCAATGACCCACCTCTCTCGGCAGGCAACACAGCTGGAAGTGGTGAGGCAGTTTCGCACTTAATGAAATGATGGATTTATACAGGTTTCTATGCAGAAACGTTAACACACTGGAGATCGCTCTGGATGAACACAAGAAAGCTGCTGCCAAAGTTCATACCAAAATGCTTCTTAAGATGAAATGGCTTGCACATCAAGTCAAGCTTCTATCCAAGCCAACTGTAGCAGCATCTCCAGTTACCACATCAATCAAAAGGAAGACCGAATTCACAGTTTCTAGCACCTCAACAGAAGATTCTTCCAAACAGTGGAGGAGTTCTGACATTCAGAGTAGAAGAGAATTTGGTCAATGGCAAGGTGGTCAAACTTTTCAGAGCCCTTTTCTTGATGAAGAAGAATAAGTACAGATCACCAAACATGCAGAAGAAGTGCTTAGTACTCCTACATGGAATATCAGTACTATCCCAGTTAGTACTTATAGTATTGTAGTTAGTACTGATAGCACTATGCTTAGTACTCCTTGTGTTCTGCAATCAGTATTAAGCCCAATCTTTCAAGTAGGTGCTGAACTACAACAAGCCACAACAACAGAGGCCACCATCATCACTACCACTCTACATGAAGACAGTGATGAAGAAGATAGAGAGAAACATGCAGTCTTGGGACTTTAGAGCTTGAAGAAATTAGTCCCTATCTCTTCAACTTACAAGAAGCCTCCTGTTCTATATCTGAGAAAGAAAACCAAATCAGCAGCAACCAAGCCCAAAGAAAAAGGAGTGACTATCAGAGAAGGAGATGTTCCATCATCACCAACTTCCTCAGCTCTAAAAATAGATCCTAAAGACAAGGGAAAAGGGATTCTGGAAGAAGAACCAAAGAGGAAGAAGTTGTCCAGGGCTGAGATTGAAAGGTTAAATGAAGAAGCAGCAAGGAAAATTTCAGCTAAATGGGATGAGCAATAGTTGCAAAAGGAGGCTGATGAGAAAGAAAAGAAAAAGATGGCTAAATTAGATGAATACTGGAAAACATGGGATGATATGAGAGCCAAGGTAGAAGCAACTCAGGAGGTACAAAAGAAGCTGCAACAAGATAAGAGTACAAGTGTTAATGAAGCAGCTCAGCTATGCAGTGAGATCTTGGCCAAAAGACAGAGTCAGTTCAGAGGAAAATGAAAAGGCTTCAAGACCTCCAAACAAAAGTAAGAAAAAGATGTATCTCCGCAAATACATCAAATATCAAGGTGAAGACAGGAGAACCTTGAAGCAGCTAAATCAACTGGCTTGGGAAACTCTTAATAGGCTTGCTGATACTATTCAAAGAAGAATGTTAAACTTCATGCCTATGCAAGCTGATGATACAGTTGCAAGATCACAACCAATTGGAAGCTACAAAAGACCATCATAAGAAGGAGCGTCTTCAACTGCACCCAAAAGATTGAAAGCATCTGAAGATGAATGTGGACTAACTGAAGAAGATCTCAACCAGATGATGCTGATTGAAGCCCCAGAAGATGCATTGTATTCAGAGCCCATCAATACCAGATGCCCCATTATCAATTGGGATATCTATACTGAAGATGGAAAGAGGCATTGGAGGATAAACAGAGCAGGTGGTAGAAAAAGTGCTTATTTGTATCTAGTGGATCTGTTTGCATCTATTGACAGGGAGGATCTACTCAAGCTATGGGAGTTAGTCAAAGAAAGGTTCAAGAACAGAGATCCAGACAATGATAAAGATCTGGAGTTACTTTATGAGCTTCAAAATATATTTGAACCTGATCCAGCTAGAGAACAATGGAAGTATCAACCTGGAGAGAAAGCACTGACTTGGACATTAATTGATTCATGTGGACTGCACTTGGTCACAACATGCAATGGAACAGATATCTACATGCTAGTTGAAAGAACCTATCCACTTGCATTAGGGACTCTTCTTGAAATGCTGGCAGCTGCGCTAAGGATGGGTAATGCATTAGACATGGCTAAGGAGTTGCTGATAAAGATATTTGACCAAGCTAGAAGACCTAACAGAAAGTGAGTTTGGAAGAATCCTCAAAGACTGAAGAAAACTTGTGATTCTGAAACCCAATCACAAGTTTAGGGGAGGATTGTTGGGAAATTCGCTTTTAGGAGTTAATACTTATAGTACTAAAGTTAGTATTGATAGTGTCTTTTGTTAAGTATTAACTAGTTAGTACTGATAGTGGAAATATTAGTACTGATAGTATTAAGTTTGTATTGTTCTAAGTAAGGAATGTCGTGTATTGTTTGTAACAGCATATCTTATATTCCAATAGAAGATATGATATACTTAGTGCATAGTTATCTCTGTAAGGGATCTCCTTAGTGTATAAAAGGATATCCTCGCTAGGTTAAACACACATATCATATTCTAGCCGTCTTAAGAAGAGCTTCAAGGTTGTAAACCCTAGTACTAAGAGAGTACTCGTATTATTCTTAATAATATTGAAGTTGTTGGTGTTACATTGTGTTTACTTTAATCTTCTAAATGCATTCAAGTAGATTCCGCATACTTGTGTGCACCTACAACAAAGTTTCTCATTGTTGTTGTAACAATTCGCATTTTTAGGATTTCTATCCATTCTCAAATTTTTACAATTCACCTCAAGAAATTACTATTCACTTTTACTATTCACTTTCACTATTCATCCCGTAAAAATTTTATTTCACATTCTCGTAAGATAAATTATTTTAGTAATATCCTGAGAGTTTGACAATCGTTAGATCATTTTGGCAAAAGTTATTAAGAAAACATCGTTTTAAAGTTTCGTTTTGGTCGGAACACCATTTAAACATTCCGCGCATAACGAAAATCAACTCTGACAATTTTCCTCACATCAGATTAATTTTTAGATCACTCATAATAAACTAGAAGAATTTTTAAGATTTCATTTTAAAATGTTACCAAATAAACCCCAAGCCGTACGAGACTAAACTTACGTTTTAAACAATTCTACGTAGACCCAGACTTAACCATTCTGCCTTTGTATTTCCTAAGATTTTTAGACACTATTACATTTTTTGGAAAATTCAGACATATTTCCCTCCTACATTGACCGTAAAGAAATTAACCTTGTACGTTCTACACTTTTGCTTAAATCGCGTAACTTTTAAACTTCACGAATAACTGTTAAGTTATCCCACGTATGACGAAAACCACATTTTGACATCTCATATCACTTTTAGACTAATTTTAGTCTACTTTAAATAAATTCACGGTCATTTCCCTGAAATTTCGTTCTTTTCTGATAAATTGCGAATTACGCGTTTTTGACCCGCGCTTCCAGCTTCAAGCAGCGTTTTTGCACCCAATGAGACTTATCACCCATTTTATATTTTTATATGGAGTATAATGATGATTTTCATCATTCCTACAAGTTTCGTATTTTTACGATACCCAGTTTTACGTTTTATGGCTTAACAACTTACGGTTGGCATTTAACGGAACCAAATCATGCTCTAAACTCAAGGTAATACCAAAACTATCCACGTAAGTCATCTTATCTTGTTATGGCCAAATTAGGGGGGGGAGTCATCATTTTGGTGGCATCATCCTAACCATGGTTCATTTAGATCTTTACATGTGTCCTAACTTAACCATGGTTAATATTTAACCCAATATATGGTTAACCAAACTTACCCTCCTATAAATCATTCATATATTCCATCATTTGATCTATAAACTCCAATTTTATGCAAAGAAGTTTCAAGTAGTAAGTTACTACATCAAATCTCTAGCAAGTTTAACTGATCTTCTTGAGTTTAAATCATCTCAAGTCACTTAGTACTTCATCACCAACTCTTCAAGATTGCAAGGGTGCCAAGGTGTAGAAAGCTAGCTCAATCCAAGGTCCTAAGTGTTCAATCAAAGTCCGATCCTTACTAAGTTACTCCTTTCTTAATTGAAAGCCAAAAGTTGTAAGCAACTAATCACCACCATCATCTCATCTTTATTATTCATAATCTTAACAATTTCATGCTATATATATAGTTACTATGTTGATTCATGATGTACATATACTCAATCACATGTTTTAATTCACATATTGTCGTAAAAGTAACAAACTAGTAAACTAGTCATATTCTACACATTTGAAACCATTAAAACCAGTCACATATGGACTTTATAACTTACATACTATGTCAGACAAGATAAAAAGGTAAACATAGCAACTTGAATCACCCAAAACGGACAAACGAGTCAAAAGTTATAGTCAAAGAAGTTAGCGAAACCAAAACGCCAAAACTGCCAAATAGAAGCTGTTTAGGGTCTGTCCATTTTAAAAGTGGTACTTCTGGTCTGAATCATCAAAAATTTAAAACACGAAAGTTGTCCGAAACGACGTTTTAATGTATTCCTAAAGAAGCTCGGACCTTGAAAACGCTTAAATAGGCCATTATCTTTCAAAAACTGAAACTTCCCTATATATAGTTTCACAACTATACTTTTGTCACAACTAAAAGCAAAACTATAACTACATTTTTAGATTGGGGGTGTTACAGATTGGTATCTGAGCCTTAATTATAGAGAAACGGGTCTAATTGTGACCTAGACTATAACTACTTTTTCAAACAAAAACATTTATAGCCTTCCGTTCTCTGTGCCTTCCATCCTCCAGACGATTATATGACTTTTAGGCATTTTAAGCTATACAAACATACTAGTATATTGATATATACACTCGACATAATTTCAATCATAAACAAAGTACTCAACATATTTGCGTATGCCTATTCTAAGTCATTACGGCACAATCATATTTTCCTAATCTCCCAATCATGCATCTACTTATGCATTTTAGGATTACGAAACTTCCTCCCAGACATTGTAACTGACTATAATGGTCTTTCCTACTTCCCAGACATTGTGAGATACAATGCTCTCATTCATTTTTCAAGACACTGTGAGATACAGTGGTCTCTATTACACTCTCAGACACTGTAAATCCTACAGTGGTCTCTATTACATTCTCAGACACTGTAAATCCTACAGTGATCTCCATTACATTCGCAGACATTGTAAATCCTACAGTAGTCTCAATTACATCCCTACTTACTGTAAATGAAGCAATTAACTCATTTATTCCTTAGACATTGTGAGATACACAATGATCTCTCCATCATTTCTCAAGACATTGTGAGTTGCAAAATGACCTCTCTATCATTTCTCAAGACATTGTGAGTTATACAATGGTCTAATTTACTTCACAGACATTGTAAGTTATACAAAGTCTCAAAAAAAATTATCTTATAAACATTATATGATATTGTTTTACATGAAACCCGTCACAGTCTATCAATTTCCATAATAGAAATACAAGAAATGGGATTTCTCGAGGACAAACTGATTCATCATCTACAAAAGCTGAACTTCAGCAACTTTCTCTACATTCATCAAAATTCTTTTTTGAAACCTTCATTGTTAAATGTCCGTGAATCTTAGAATTACTTAAGATTTCCTTTCCTTTCCACACGTATCTACCCATACTATCTTCTATGCAATGGAATATGAAAACATAGGTTGCAAGTCTTTTATGGCCAGGACTTGCAACTGGATGGTTTGATATCGCCTTTGCTTAGTGGACAATTTCTCAAAAGCTATGGACATATCACAAGTGTACCTAATTTAGGTATTTGGAAAATTTATCGAACCTCGGCTAAATATAGTCTAGTCAGCTATATTTAACCTAGGGATAGTGGAACATAGTCTGACTAACTATGTTCAACTTAAATTTTTCAAACACTGAGAATAGTTATACAAGTGTTATATTCAGGTTGATTTCCTTCTTAAACTCGATAAACCACCAGAATTCATTAAAAGGATCTAAAGACACGATAGTGTCTTACCACTCAGCAAAATCTTAACATCTTATTTATATTACCTAATTTCATTCTTGAAATTTTCATACATGAGATCATCCGAACTACTATCTTGGGATAGTCATCAAATCTTCTCGTCATTTCTTAGAAGTACTAGCCTGTTTAGTTTTCAAGGATATCATTCCGCCATAATATTTTACAATCCACTTTTGATTTTTAAAACAAACTTGACATCTCTACCTAAGAATAATGGTAAGCGTACGCTACACTTTTCTAATCGTCAACATATCACATCATTATCTGAACCCCATTGAAATTCAGTATGTAAAACTTCACAGTATCACGTTTCTTTGAAACACTAGTAGACATAAACACTATACGATATAGCTTTCATCTTGAAACCACCTAAGACATGATCAACTTTGGAAATGGTTTGGATAACCACTTGTCACTAGCAAGACTTTCCCTACAACGACAGTTTTCACATCATTACAAACCATTTCACATCAACAATATCTTACACCTTTGATTAACAACAGTTACCCTAACAACAACAAAACTATTCCCATTTGAGGCACTATATAGACGAAATTGTTTAGTTAACCATTTGCTGGACTAAGGTGTTCAGAGATCACCCACGAAACAACTAAGGAAACCATACAAATATAAATTAGGCTCCATGCCGCACACTATCACCAAAAAACTCCATGTTAGAAACTAAGGTTTTATTGATAGCCTCGATACAATAAGATATGATTCGTTTTGGGAATCGGGAAAAGCCAAACTTTATGTATATTGGACTCTATAAGATTTTAACAAAACCCTTTAGATTATCAACTTAAGCCACATGGTACATAATACATTCTATGACCAGAAACTTAAGAACGCAAATATTAGAATTCGGCATATACACCCTCAATTTTTCTAGACACTTCAACATCGGATAACACACATTGAATTCCGGGACGGAATTCCCATTAAGGTGGTGAGACTGTAACAATTCGCATTTTCAGGATTTCTATCCATTCTCAAATTTTTACTATTCACCTCGAGAAATTACTATTCACTTTCACTATTCATCCCGTAAAAATTTTATTTCAAATTCTCGTAAGATAAATTATTTTAGTAATATCCTGAGAGTTTGACAATCGTTAGATCATTTTTGTAAAAGTTATTAAGAAAACATCGTTTTAAAGTTTCGTTTTGGTGGGAACACCATTTAAACATCCCGCGCATAACGAAAATCAACTCTGAAAATTTTCCTCACATCAGATTAATTTTTAGATCACTCATAATAAATTAGAAAAAATTTTAAGATTTCAATTTAAAATGTTACCAAATAAACCCTGAGCCGTACGAGACTAAACTTACGTTTTAAACAATTCTACGTAGAGCCAGACTTAACCATTCCTGCACTGTATTTCCTAAGATGTTTAGAAACTTTTACATTTTTCAGAAAATTCAAACATATTTCCCTCCTCCATTGACCGTAAAGAAATTAACCTTGTACGTTCTACATTTTTGCTTAAATCGCTTAACTTTTAAACTTCACGAATAACTGTTAAGTTATCCCACGTATGACAAAAACTACATTTTGACATCTCATATCACTTTTAGACTAATTTTAGTCTACTTTAAATAAATTCACGATCATTTCCCTGAAATTTCGTTCTTTTCTGATAAATTGCGAATTACGCGTTTTTGACCCGCGCTTCCAGCTTTAAGCAGCGTTTTTGCACCCAATGAGACTTATCACCCATTTTATATTTTTAGATGGAGTATAATGATGAGTTTCATCATTCCTACAAGTTTCGTATTTTTACGATACCCGGTTTTACGTTTTATGGCTTAACAACTTACGGTTGGCATTTAACGGAACCAAATCATGCTCTAAACTCTAGATAATACCAAAACTATCCACCTAAGTCATCTTATCTTGTTATGGCCGACTTAGGGGGGGGGGATTCATCATTTTGGTGGCATCATCCTAACCATGGTTCATTTAGATCTTTACATGTGTCCTAACTTAACCATGGTTAATATTTAACCCAATATATGGTTAACCAAACTTACCCTCCTATAAATAGCAAGTGAAATACATCCTAAACACCCTAAAACACTGATTTGGGTCGTTCATAACATAAATCATTCATATCTTCCATCATTTGATCTATAAACTCCAAGTTTATGCAAAGAAGTTTCAAGTAGTAAGTTACTACATCAAATCAATAGCAAGTTTAAGTGATCTTCTTGAGTATAAATCCACTCAAGTCACTTAGTACTTCATCACCAACTCTTCAATATTGCAAGGGTGCCAAGGTGTAGAAAGCTAGCTCAATCCAAGGTCCTAAGTGTTCAATCAAAGTCCGATCCTTACTAAGTTACTCCTTTCTTAATTGAAAGCCAAAAGTTGTAAGCAACTAATCACCACCATCATCTCAACTTTATTATTCATAATCTTAACAATTTCATGCTATATATATGGTTACTATGTTGATTCATGATGTACATATACTCAATCACATGTTTTAATTCACATATTGTCGTAAAAGTAACAAACTAATAAACTAGTCATATTCTACACATTTGAAACCATTAAAACCAGTCACATATGGACTTTATAACTTACATACTATGGTAGACAAGATAAAAAGGTAAACTTAGCAACTTGAATCCCCCGAAACGGACAAACGAGTCAAAAGTTATAGTCAAAGAAGTTAGCGAAACCAAAACGACAAAACTGCCAAATAGAAGCTGTTTAGGGTCTGTCCATTTTAAAAGTGGTACTTCTGGTCCGAATCATCAAAAATTTAAAGCACGAAAGTTGTCCGAAACGACGTTTTCCTTCATTATCTAAGAAGCTCGGACCTTGAAAACGCTTAAATAGGCCATTATCTTTCAAAAACTGAAACTGCCCTATATATAGTTTCACAACTATACTTTTGTCACAACTAAAAGCAAAACCAAGTTATTTTCATAGCTAGTTACATATTAACTTAACAAAACTTCATTTAATATTTGAAATAGTGTTTTCACAAGTAACGGAAAAATGACCATTTTACCTTTACCGACGATTTTTACCAAATCTTCATTCTTGAACATGTTAATAAGTTGTAATCACTAGTAAACAATAAGAACTTGTAAAAACTAGATATTTACTAAAAACATGATAAACTTATTTATATAACAATCTTCACTCAAAACATATGTTGTATCTACTAAGTGGTACAATAGTAGGGAGCTTCATGTGAGGGGTTTCATTTGGGTAAACGTATCGACGAGTTTCTAGATTTACGATTTAAAGTGTCCTAGCTCCTCGAACGTTTACTACATGACCTCTGAATTGTGATTGCCCGAATGATAGTACGATATATATAAACTATACATGTTTTCATAACTAGACCATTTCTATAAACGACATACACAAAAACCTTGTACTACATCATGATCAACATAGAGACGTATATATGTTTGATATTTCTTTCGCATCATTATTTCAAACCTAAGTCGCAACATCCTATTCTAGGTTGCTCGTAGAAGTTCTCACGGCATATCCATCATTCTCATTATACAATTTCTATCATTTACTTTGAGGAGAGTTCATAGCCCCACTTTCTATTACTTAATTGTTTTACAAACCCTTGGGGGAAATACATGCTTTATTTTAAATCGAACACATTGCTTTCAAACTGTATACTTATCTGATTGTTTTATTAGCACTAAGTTACCGCATTTGCCAAACTTAATTCCCTTAATCATGAATCGTTAATCACTAGTGAGAGTGGGCGCGAATATTGTGAATAGATCTATTGGGATTGACGAATCCCATTTGTGTTGACCGGGTAGGCAAACAAACGCACTATATTTGAGTAACATTGGTAAAAATGGCAATTTTACATGTTAAGGGCATGTATCAACAGTTTCTCCAATTAAATTTGGAACACGTTAACGTCTTGATTGCAGGATGCCTAGTCAAATAATAATTGTTTTGTTTTCAAACAATTGGTGTGAGTCTATAGATCACACTACCAACATAATGTGTTCAACCATCAAACAAACTCTATGAATTCACTCAACCTTTGTGTTGACAGTTTTAAGCATGTATTTTAGGTCCATAATGTCGGAAGCTGGCACGGAAGAGCAATGATACTGAAGAAGGCTATAAATTTTAGTATCATTCGAAAACCAATTTAATGTATTTTGTAAACTTGGAACCATTTGGGACCTCATTTTTGTAAACTATGATATTTATATAAATCGAATGATAAATCTTTTAAAACGACTCCATTAGAGTTCGTTTTCTATTGTTATGACTGTTGTGCCATGAAGTAACACCCAGTTTGAATTCCGCTGCGTATCACGAAATTGGGGGTGTTACAGTTGTTTTGGAACCATCCAAGGCAACTAACACGTTTGAAAGCTAAGTGTTCTAGATCCAAGGTTTGGGACTCCACATCATATTATGATAAAATAGGATTTTATCATAATCCTTAAAACTTCCCAAAGAATTATGATTTATTCTTAAAAAGGGGACCTCGTCAAATAGGACTAGTAAAAGACGTCAAAACCCCAAACCATATGTTATAAAGCATAAACATCAACCCTAGCCAAGTATTAGAACTCCCAAACCATAATTATCAAAGATCACTTAGGCTGTCAATTTGCTGATATGCTGGATCCCTGTGCTTGAACTAGCCGGATCTCTCATACATGGGATCCATGGGATCCGTGCAACAGAAGACAGAATAAGAAAGAAATGATCACTGTGGAAGTTTCACTCTTTACTTTACTCTCTCAAAACTCACGAACATAAAACCCAATTTACTGTTCACAGGAGTTAATTCATCATCTTCTCCAAGGAAACAATCTCTTGTGTAATTATAATCTTCACTACATTGTTATTTCCATTCTTCGATTCCTAGGAGTACAATTTTCATCTTTAGAAATTGATCTCAAATGGGTTTGTCACAATTTGTTACCACATTGTTTTCTAAGATAAATTAAATCAAAGAATCAACATTGTTAATACAAATTAAACTCGTTTTTTGAATTCAATTAAGATGTATTGAGCAAAATTGTGATGAATCCCATTAGGTTACTATTCAAACAATTAACATCACATTGTGCTTTTGATGTTTAGGACCAATCATGCCTAGCAATAGATAACAAGATTACCAAGACACCACTCACTACATTCCCATGTATCATCGTAAGGATGGCTTGAGCCCAGATGATCGAAAAGCCTTCAAGAAGTTGGAAAAGAGATTATTCCACGAAGGACGAGTTGTTGAACCCTCATTCATCAACAACACCGACATTCCCCACGTCTTTGGGGCAATCAACTTCCATTGCCTCTTGAACATTAATGAACAAATTTGTCTGGTGTTTGTGCTAGAGTTTTACAAGACCATGAGAATCATTCGAAATGAGGATGGAACCATTTTGATAGCCTTCATCATCAATGGGCAAGAGTTCACCTTCACTTTTGTAGAGTTTGCTAGGATACTCCGTATCCTGTGTCAAGGAGTATGTATGTACTCAAATGAATGGTCATTGGTTGAGCTTCATGACATGGTGGATCATCACGAGGTATACTTCACTGCCATCCCGGAAGCAACCACGGTAAGGGATACCGTATTCATGGAAAGAGCCTCTCCATCAAGAGTAACGAGAAACTCCAAGGTGATCTATAGAGATCCGTTTCAAATGGAGCTTTCGGAAATGTTCCCATTATACAAGAAATGGGAACTCGTGCTAAGGGAGAATGTACTTTTCTTGGGAGGAAATAAGAATCATCCCAATGCTTGCCTAAGCTTCATGATCTATTTCCTTGTAACTGGCACTCACTTCAACCTCGCCTATTACATGGTAAAAAGAATGGCAAGTGTGAAAAGTATGGATAAGATGGTACTTCTTATGCCATGCTCTTGACTCGCCTAGCAAACTTCGTCTTTCCTCTAGAGGATTCTCCTTAATCCAATGACCGCACCTTTTGCAATAAGGTTATGCTACCCTTATCCGATGGAAAGACCACAAGGATTATGGTTGATGGCAAGAGACCTCACCCACCAACGGATTCATCAGATGAAATAGAAAGAGAAGGAGAAGGAAGCAATCCCCTAGATAACTTCCATCTCGACCCCTTAGCATACATTAACCAACTGTTGGATGTCCCAAGCCCTTCACAAGAGTTCCAACAAACAAGGGGCATATTCAAGTGTTTTGCTAACTTCCTCACGAAGAAGAAGAAGTAGGGAGGGAGGGGTTAAGAGTGAAGGCGATAGAGATGGAGATGAAGATGGAGGTGAAGTAGGAGGATGAATGGAAGGAAGGTAAGGTCTTAGACCTTAATTTGTGAACAATTTATGAAACAATGGTCTGTAAACAATCTAAATAATATTTATGTAGTTTAGGATGTAGCTCGTAGAAGATGGCATAACATAAACTAAAACATTCTTACCTAGGAACCCGGAAAATGAAGGATGCCAAGGGTGTACAATCGATATGGTGAATCGATGTACAAACATAGATAGGTTGTGTCCAAGGATATTGATATCCTTGATGCACTTATCAACATCCAACACACACGTTTAAATATATTGACGTAAGTCGATCTAAATAGTTTAAAACCAAATGTTAATCGGTAAAACTATTCAACCCCCCCCCCTTCTAGTTTTCCGCACATAACATTATGGGCAGACAAAGGATAAACTGAAGAATTGTAAACATTAGCAACAGTCAGCTGATGAGCAACAAGGCGCTTCCTAACTTGGTCAACCTTTCTCTGAACTACCCCTAGAGAGCGAGATAATGAGCCAGTGCCGATCATAGCGCTAGTATCCCTATCATAGACGGGAACCACGAGATGTTCAAGATCAGGCTGTAGTCCATCAATCAAAGGAACATTCATGCACGGCCCTTCCACGCAAAGAAGATCCTTAATTTCCACAATTCCAACATCCTTGTTAGACTTAAGAGCATAAAGCAATGAAAACTCTACATCAGCAAGTTGCTTCATAGAGGAAAGATAATAAGTTTCCGCAAAAGGGTCATACGCATCAACTTCCACAAGCTCTCTCTTCTCCTTACCATGAATAATACCAGCCGCCAGCCCAACTTGCATGCCTTTATCAGTAGCACGGCTGATAGCTTTTGTCAGAGCTATGCTATACTCTGTAGAATTCAAGCATTTAAACACAGCGAAGCTCATACCATTAGTCAACAACCAATGCCGACTGGATAGCAAAGTGAGAAGGAGAGGATAAAACTCCTCATCAAGGTGCAGAGCTAACGCAGACAAATCGGAAACTGCTGAGTCAACCTTCTTCATAATCGCAGCCGCTTTCGCATCTTAAGTCATAGAAAACTCCTCCCTCAAAACATCAAAAGAAGGAATATGGCTACGAAGCTCAGAGCATGAAGACTCCAGAGTATGAATCTACAAACAAGACAAAGAGTCAAAAGACAATGGAAGAATGAATAGGCAGAACAACTGGTCAAAAAAGGCACTAATACATACCTGTCCGGAATGATTAGCGTTGTGAGATCTGAAAACTGCAACTTCAGCCCTCAAGGTGGACGACTCAGAATCTTTCTCATCAAAAGAAGATCGAAGTTCCGTAAGCTCAGCATGAAGAGAATCTCGTTCCCGCTCAAGGGCAGAAATTTGATTCTTCAATGAAACAAGTTCCACAGGAGAAGCTGTGGACGACCCAACAACAGTGGCCAACTCAGAGGACCCAACTTCAGCAGCTTTAGCCTTAAGGGTCAAAATCTCCTTGTCCCTCTCCTCTAATAAAGATGATAAGCGTTTTATTTTCATCATATTATGCTCTAACCGCATACGGACTTCAGAACTAAAGCACACATGTCGTGCTGTAGCAACATTGAACTCAGCAAGAAGGCAATCATACATCATCTCACGAACGAAAGAAAAACAGCAAGAGGAACAAACTCATCCACCATACCACGACATTCATCAGCATCATCAAGAATAGAATTCTGCCAACATTCCATTTCGAAACATAAATACCAGACGAACAGCTGGAATCTGAATCATCAACAACACGGATATCCCCAGCCGAGATATCACAGTCATAAAAATCATCAAGACCAGGGTGAACACCACTAGCAACATAAGAACTGTCAAGAATGGAAGAAGGGACATTCACTTGATTCTTCTTCTTCTCAGCAACAAAAAAGACAGTAGTAACGATAGCGTTCGTCATAACCGGCACAGGAGACCTGCCAAACAATAAATAGAAAGTGAGCAAAGCCAAGGGAAATAAAACATTACGTAACGATAAAAATCAAGATAACAAACCTGAGGGGAGATCCATCAAGATGGAGTAAACCAGAGTCAGGCTCAATAGACGTCCCAGCTTCATGAATAGGGGTAATCGATAATGAAGGAAAAGAAGAAGAATGAGTAGGTAAAGCATTCAAACAAAATTCAAGAGAGTGCGAACTTTGAGCAAACAACTTCTGAATAGATTCTGAAGACTTACCACCAGTAACCCCCTACCGGAATCCACAGGGCCACTTTTTATGTAACACCCCAACCCAACAAGGGTAGAAGTATCACATCATGGAGTCATATCAGAACATACTAATAAAATTTTGCAAGCGGAAGACATATAAATTAAAATACTAAGTCGTATAAACGAATGACTTACAAGGAAAAATACAAAAATATGTCTAAAAAAATAAGATATCAAAACAAATGCTCTTCGAAATAAGTTCAAAATGATAAGGGAAACTAGGGTCGGATCACTTAAATGCTCCTACTCTCAGCCCAACAAAGCCCAGCATCATACTTGGTACCTGCCGCATGGAAAAGAAATGCGGCTGAGCTTAAAAAGCCCAGTGAACAGATATAACAAAACAAAAGCTGACATAATAAAATATAAAAACGAAACAAAGGAGACTGATAACAAGGTCGTAACTAAATGAGCACAATGAGATTATGAGTCAATGAGGAACCTGTAGAACACAGTACTAACATATATCCAGAAGAAGCAGAAATCAAGGTGACCCAAGCAAGCAGCGCATCAATGAACATGTATAAGCACATATAAATAACCACACATACAAGTACAGAAACATAATCAAATAGGAGTTGATGAACAATATCATAATCAAGACAAGTAACCAAACAATGAACAAGCATACAATCAATGGATCAGTTAATCATACATATAGCAAGACAACAAATCAGATAATCAGATATATATAAACTACACTGAATCCCATAAACAGGCGGAAGCAACTAAATTGAATGTAAGCATGGCAATCACACAAGTCAGCTAACCCACAGTTAATAACAGAACAAGTATCATAACTAGCGGCAAAACTAGCAGCAGTATAAGCATGATAGCCACATGTATCGGGTAGGAATACCAAACGAAAATCATAATTGAATGAGTTAACTAAACAAGGAAATATCATGGCAAGCTAAAAATCAACTAGACATGTAACATACGTTGAACCATTTCCATCATCAAACAGTAGCATAAACAGATGTGTAAACATGGCAGATTAACAAGTTAGGTAAACATCAATTACTATTTCGAACTAACAACATAAGCATCAGGAAATACCAACATAAGTACCAGCATGGTACTCACAAATAGAAATTAGGAATACTTAAAGAAAAATCATCGGATAAATCAAATGATTACATACTAGCATGGCAAAATGGGTAAATCAATTAGTCACGTAATAGCATGGTAAACAGGTAGTAACATATTAATCATATACTAGTAGGGAAAACAGGGAGTCACATAAATCATATAATAGCAGGGTAAACGGATGAGGTGGTGATATGAAGTATACGCTTGGTAGTCAGCCAAAATAGAAAGAGAGTATGACAAATCAATTAAACTGGAGTATAGTATGGTAGTCAGATGAATCACATAAGGATACTGAATGAATGAGTAATCAATGGAAAACTAAACATGAGAAATACAGAATATGGTGCACTGTGGAATAACATAAGGTATAAATGAGTGTATCGAAAGTGTAAAGGTTGTCAGAAATCTACCTCGAGTCCAGAAACATATCATATCATATCATAAGTAACCATAGAGTAGCTAGCTCCCAGAATGTGAAAGACGTGTATTGCACACAACATCAGTAACCATATAAATCATATCATATCATATCATAACAAATCGAGGATGCATCCATACGCCCCTGCATAAATCATAGTGGCCATAACAAATCATAAAGCGCGCGTATCATATCATATCATAAGGGACGTTGTGGAACATCACTCAACCACACTAGAGTCATGCTATTGGTGCATCAATGACATGGACATGTTACCTTCATGGCTAGAAAAATGGCTCGGGTATCAAATTGAAAGGTCTAAAGGCAAAGTCAAAAGTTTGGAAAAATGTCTAAGTCATCAGAATATCACAGGTTCATAATCAAAGGTTCAAAGCAAAGGTTCATAGCAAAGGTTCATGACAAAGGCTCATTTCAAAGTTTCATAATCAAAGGGGTGCATAGCTTAGTCATATAGGGAAGCCCTAACAGAAAGGCTCAGAGCAAGGCATAAAAGCTAATATCAAAAGATGTGTACAAATCATGAGAAACCTTAAGAGATAGGTCAGAATATTTGTACCTTAACGCCAATGAAAGAAAGCAAAATGAATAAATGAACACGAAGACACAACGTCACGTCTCCTTCAACGAATCTACATGGATTACGATTCGTATAATACTTATTAGCTCATTTAAGTCATAATGGATTAATCGTATTAATATTTTTAGAGTTATAAGCGTATTCTCATTTTTAGTAATGGACGGAATTAAACTACTTTAGGGTAATAATCATTAATAAGCCAAACTTAAGGGTTACAAATGATAAATGGCAAAATTAAATGTTAAATATGACAAATATCCTATTTTAAGGCTTTATTAGATCATACTTCAAAGTATAGGGTTCGCATGGTAAATATCTCAAAGTTTAGGGTTTACAATGTAAATAATTCAAAAATAAAGTTTAAAGTGTATTTTATCAATGTTTCAAAGTTTCAAATGCTGAAAGGATAAACTATAGGACTTAATGTTATAATAGTTTAGGGTGTATTTTGTCATTTCATAATAGTTTAAGGTTTGCATGCGACGACATTTAAAGATGAGGGTTAAAAGTGAAAAATTTTATAAATAATAACATGCAACATTATTTAACCATTCGTACAATACTGTGTTTCCTTTTACTCTTTCTCTTTTTTATATCCCGACATGCCAACTTCCTGCTTGATCGCGGCTCCAACGACTAACATCTACGACCAAGTAAAAACTCCAAAAGACTCAACCATAACTCCCGCGATCACCCTCAAAGTTACCCCCACAAGACCCATTTTCTTTCATGGCATGATCGACCTATATTCAAGCTTGCTTGCGGGTCCTAATATTAACATTTACGACTAAGTAAACGTGCCAAAGGACTAACAGATTGTCCGTCTCCCCAGACCCCCTTTCTAAATACCAAACGACACATCCTTTGGACCCGCGATCACCCTCAAACTCGCCCCATAGAACCATGCATATACCACATTAACTACACATTTCCTATACATAATAAGAGATGCACACACACGACCCCTATAGTAAGGTTTTTCCTAGACAAATACAAGGCATGACAACCATGAGCACACACCAGTGACACACTTTACCCAATCAAGACCAAACCGTTTAACGAGACATAATTTAGCACAAGTTCATACACACGCACACATAATTCACAGCCCAAAACCCCATGCACAAACCTTATATCCTCTCATTATTTTCGTATCATTATGATCAGTTTTTAAGGTTTACTTCTTCATACCATTATTCACATTACGTCAACGCATTTAAATGTTGTCGACACAAAACTAACCAAGGTGTACTTGAATGCATTTATACTCTTTTAGCTTGATATCATTTTAAAGATAACATGTACATGTCGTGTATATGAAGGTCGAAAGGATTCAAAACAATTTACATATGGTTCGTACATGGTGAGGTCGAAACAGATTCAATCAGTAGGTTTGTATATAGGTCGAATACATAGCACTTCTCCTTCGATATTTTATGTGTTTCGATGATGATTTTATGTGAGGTTTTATGTATCATTTTATGTGATATTTATCATTGGTAAACATGCATACGATTTGAGACCTAATTACCCGATTAACAATCACAACCAGAAAGAAAATTAAACATGGTTCAAGATACACTACCATTGTTGCGAGATCGAGTGGAAGAAACATAAACTGAAAGAAATACAAACCCACGACCCAACTCCTTAGAACCAGGACCCACGATTAGCAGCACCACGACCCAAAATCACCTTCCCTTTTGCACCTAGCCTTAGTGATCGAATGGAAAAGAGGAAGAAAAATGGATGCCGCCACTCTTGTTTATCATTAGTGTTTTGCGTTATGTTTTTGAATGTGTAATTGGTAAGTTAATAAAATGAGATTAATGGGATTAATGAGGAGGGATACTCGGCCAAATTATGGGGAGATCAAAACAGATTTTTACCTTCCAAAAATAATGTAGATGGGCTTGATTTTAAGTTAGAATGTCCTTGTATTTTATGCACAATAATTCGGCCCATGTATTCTTATAAACGTGTGTTATGTATTTTAGACGTAAGTGTAAGTCGATTTCATTTATCTTGTACAAGTTACATATTTACGAGTTAGGTTATAAATGTATTTAATGAGCTTGACGTATTTTACATATGTCATAAGTATTAAATTAGAGGTGCAAAAGAGTCTTTTCTCACGTTTTAGATTTTTAGGGTTTTACACCTTAAATTCTTACGAGGATAGACAGGATCGGTGCAAACCTTTCTCCTCTTCCTTCGAGAGCCTGAAGCCAGATCACAAGCAGATACCGAAAAGGTACCAAAAGTAGCCCCAGACGCCAAAGGATCAGCTTGAGTAGCAGAATGAACAGGCCGCACAATATTCGCACCCTCATAATCATCACATAACCGAGAAGCTCCGGCTTCAGAATCGGCAAACACATTTCCATCGGTTCCCAACTCATCACCAGAAGATAGAGGGACAAGAGAAACAGTCCGGCCTTCGGTTAGTTTTAACAACGGAAGCTCATTTTCTTCTTACGGCCGAGTATCAACTGAGGGTTTGATGCCAAGAGTGAAGCAAAGAATCTCAAACTGAGAAACTTTAGCAGCACCAATAATGGAAAGCTGCGATAAGTGGATGTGATAATAATCAAGGATAGAAACAAGGAATACAGATAAAGGAAGACGGAAATTAGCATATTCAAAAAAGCGGATATATACACCAATCTTCCCATTTGGTGCCTATTGAATATGTAATACAAAAACGATCAAGCGTCCCTTGTAAAAGTTTAGATTTAGCAGATGCAAAAGTACCCATAACGGAAGAGAAAAAGGAATTAGAAACTAACCTGGAAAGGCAACCTGGATGACAGACGCAACCAAAGGAGATCAGATCAAAAAGAAGAAGAAGTCCCGCTAACAAATAAAGAACAATAAAAGAAATATGGGGCAAGGGAAGAGTAAAGGGTATTTATACAAGGAGGTTGCTGGCGTCCAGAGAAAACCTTAACAAAGGACACGTGTCAAAAAGCAATCCAATCCAACGGTGAGTAATCATGAAGAAAAAGCAAGGCTAGTGAAAAGACCCAGGACCCACCGAGTCCAGTCAGCCAGAAAATGAAGTGTCATGAATTGTTCACGCTGTGTATCACAAAAAGCAAGAAGAAAAACGTTATAAAAACACTTCTGAGGTGTGAAAAAGAAACGGATCCGTCAAACTTAAAATCTAGCAATATCCACCGCACGCGACAATATCCGCGTGCAATAAATATGCCAGACGGGGGAATTGATGACGTGGTAATCCCTAAAAAAGACGAACATCAGAAGGGCATTTCAAAAAAGGCACGAAAAGGAAAAGTGCTCAGTCAACTCAATTCTAGTAATATCCACCGCACGCGACAATATCTGTACGCAATGCGCACACTAGACTGGGGGGACTTGATGACGTATAACAGGCCCACTAGGCCCAATACGTACTATACACATACTGGGCCCCGGCCCAACAACAATAAAAATAACTACGAACTCTGGACCAACAGTAAGCCCAATAACGAAATTGGTTATAGTCCAAACCAAAAGACGCACGCAGGATATTTAGCAGACCGACCCTCCATTCGCTAAAGGTATCCTGTGTCCACATCCGCGATTAAACACGGAACCTTTCCTGACAAGGGTCCGGCTCCGGCGACTAACTACCATATGCGAGTAACTAGGAAACCCTATCGGTAAGCCTTACCTATAAAAGGGGCTCTAATCCCCATACAAGGTACAACTTTCTCTCTCATAATTACACACACATACTCTTACTTTCTCTGACAAGGATGTGTACTTGCTCTCATGCCGGAGTCTAATCGTATGGTCCGTCCCCACGGTAAGGCTAACGGTTTATTCTTCTTGTGCAGGGATATCAATCAAACTACTTGGATTAGTACAGATCAGCCCGCTGGTGGCTTGTTAGCCCAACCCAACAAGCTACACTAATACCAATTACAACCCATCACACTTTTTGTACTAACAATACCGTAACTAAATTTCTAATGACACTACCAGTAATAACTTATCACTACCAGTACTAAATGAACACTACCAGTACTAACTTAGTAATGACACTACCAGTACTAACTTATCACTGCCAGTACGATTGTCTACTTATTCATGTAAAAAACGCGTTGAGATTATGTACTATTGTTGCACAGATTTATTCAAAAGGAGAATGCATATAAGTTTCAAAAAGGAAATCTCAAAAAGCTTATCAAAATGAAGATTTTTTTTGTAAAGACTAAATTTTTGAAAAGCTTGAAACAAGCTGTTTGACACAGCTTATTCCAACAGTAAGCACAAAAAAGATACAACCAAACACCCTTTAACCAATATTTGAAGCAAAAATTGAACCAAGTTAATCAAGCTAGCATCAAGTAAAAATACAAATAAGCAGTGGGGGTTATGAATAAGCTAAGTGTAACTAAACTAAGCTACATTACAAGGATAAACAGTAGGGAGATTAAGCTAAACTATGGGAAATCCTAAACTGAGACTAAGGGAAAATAACCACTAAAGGAGTCCTAATGAGAACTGAATAAGCTAACTCCTAAAGGATCTAATATAAGCTACTAGAACTAATTAGTTTCCTAAATAAGCTAGTTACAATCTACTGATAAGCTAAAAATAGAGACATGACCTGTGGCTGCAGGTTTAAAACAGCCTTGGAGAGCCTGTTTTGAGCTTATTTTAAGCTGAAAAATGAGCTTCCAAAGTGAGGACAAGCTACATCAACAAAGTTAGTATAGTAGAGATGCAAAATAAACTGATTGGGGACCAAGAAAGAGCTTTTTACAGCTTATAAATAAGCTGAAAATATCAAATCCTCCCTGTGCACAGAACGGATAAATGGCCAAAAGCAGCTACTTCCACCCGATTGCAGCCCTAGTAAACGAATTTTTTGAATTTTTTCCATTTGACAGAGATTAAACGAGCTAGTTGACTTCCTATTTTTATTTTTTAAAATTTTTTATCACAACAAAAACTTCACTAAATTGCTTATGAAAAATATGACAAATTCAAGTTAAAAAGAAAAATTGACAGATTACTTTTGACAACCAAACCTTTTCAAAACTTTTGCATTCACCTCAAATTGGTCTAAACTGACTTGGAGACACTAAAATATGTTTGACTTCTCAGGTCAAAGGTGGTATAAACCTCTTTGACCCATTTTTCTCACTTTAAACCAAACACTCCCTTAGTGGAGAATAAGCTTAAAACAGGTTTTTAAAGAAAGAAGACTTTGGTTTTTCTTGCCAAAAACTGTTTGAGCAACTAAATTAAGCACTAATTAATCAATAAAATTAAGTAAACAGTAAATAAGCACTAAGTGCTTATTAATAAGCTGAGACAGAAAAGACAGAAAAATACTCTCATTGATGGAAATGTAAGATTACACTGAATAAAGGAAACTAATTTAAAGAAAATTACCTAACTTAAAACTAGACTAAAAACTTGACTGCCTTATACATGGCTACATGAATTCTATTTATACTATAACTAAAAAGTCTTCTACTCTCCTGTGATGTGCTTCTTGAATTCATCCAAGTCGTCCAATAAGTAGGTACCAATATGGGTAAATCCAAGCCATTGATTGGTCTTTTTGACATGGATTGCCATGGTGGCAGCCATGGAAAAGAGGGAAAGATGGATAGTGGGTTTGGGAAATGGGTATAACTGGGTAAAGGAGGGTGAAAGGGGTTTCCTGGGGATGATGAAGCTGGGTAAAAGAGTGATGGTGAGGTTGAGTGTTTTGGTAACAGGGAAAAGGGAAAGAGTGTAGACAAGGTGTGAAAAGGAGGAGGGAAACATCGGTCGTGGGGTTAAGGTTTTGACCGGGTTAGGTTTTGGATTGTTTTTGGGGCCAATGTGTATTGGTATTAATAACAAGGACCAAAACTGCAATTCCACAAAAACCAAGGGACCGAAACTGTAATTATCCAATATTCATCATAGGGACCAATTATGACAAGTTTAATTTTCCCAAGGACCAAAAATAATAATTTTCAAATTAAAAATGTCCTGGGGTAATTTCAGTCAATCTTTGAAACTTCAGGGACTAAAGTTGCCATTTTGCAAAATTGAATTTTATAAGGCTAATTTTGACAACTTGAAAATCCCTGAGGGCCTTTTATGAAAAATTAACTTGTTTTGAATAACCAGGGACTAGATTTTGACAATTATTGCATAAAATACAGTCTAAATATTTTTTCTGTCTTTTTGAGACTTTTCAAAGCGTTTTTGACTGTTTTTGCAGTGCAGATGGAATAAAAATGATGAGTATTTAGACACTCATCAATATACCTTCGCATCAGAGACAAAAAAATCAGACCCCAAGTATTGGCCATTGGTAGACGCATTCACATCCCATAAACTGCATAGGATAACCACAATTGTCCTACTGGCATCCAGTTTAAGCTCGTCCAGGAACATCTCAGACTTTGGGCTTGAATTTTCTGCAGCCATAATGATGTAGTAAATGGACTTTTTGAAGTTTTATTTATATTGGACTCAGTCACCTCACTTACGATTTCTGGAAAGGAGTTGGGCTTGATGCCTCATTTATAAACAACATACATTTATTAATGATGTAATTGCATGTCGTTTGGTATTATTTGATGTTTCAAAATTGTATCCCTTCCATATGCCTATCTTTTAGGTTGCAAAACTGATAACCTATGGGACTTTTGGGTGACTGCATTGAAGAAGACATTTGATGTGTATGAATTGAATTCAGTATATTGATAATTTTATGTAATTGATATAGTTTTTTATGGCTTTGGATTGATTTTATCGTACTTAATTTTGTGCACAAAAATTCTTGCACATTAAATTAAGCATTTCAATCTTTTAATAGTATAGATTAGTCCATGCTAACTTAGGGAATTCATATGTACCATAATCATTAAAAAAATTTAATTATTAAAATTAAGAATTTAAGCTTAATATTTGGAGTAGATAAACACAATAAAACATATCCACCTAGCAGATGTACGTCCTTGGATATTTATTGTAACTGATTGTTCATTTGCCAACACAACCAAGGTACATACTATACGTTATTTATTGGAAAGTGATTTGCACACTTCATTATCTGATTTGCACACTCAAAATATTTGTATTATGGTATTTATATCTCTACATCATTTAGTGGAGTGTTCAAATCAAAACACAAATATTAAAGGCATAAATGACATTACACAAAATTTTAAGTGTGCAAATAAATTGGTGGAGTGTGCAAATCATCCGCCTACTTTTTATTCTATTGATATATAGATATTATGAGGATGAACATTGTTTTCCTTTATTTTGTAAAAGATTATTTGCACACTTTTTTTTTATTTGCGCACTCATCGTACAAGTTATTAAAAATAGACGTAAATATAGTCAATTTTCTGATAACAAATATTTTATAGTGTTCAAACATTTGTTTACCTAAATATAGTTGATAACCATATGTGAAAAGAAAGATACATTATAGAGTTTTTTTTTTTTTTTTTTTTTTTTTTTGAACATTCAATTTATTGATCATATGAGGCTAGCAAGAAGCTAAAATTACATATGAAAGAGAACGTGTAAAAACTAAGCTGCTGGAAAACCCTATATGAAATGAATCGGTTTAAAGACAGAAGCTTTTCCACCGGGCCACGATGTCTAGGAGCTTTTTCGATTCACCGACCATTGGTAATCGATGCTTTTATGTTATTAGCGCATTTCGAGGCTCGGGTTCTTGTTGGAGAAAATACATTCATTCCTCGTTTTCCAAATTGTCCATAGGAAAGCCATGATGATGAGTTGAAATAGATGTCTTTTCTTCGGGTTGTTCGTGATGGATAGGTGAAGCTGCAAGAGATCACGCATGCTATTTGGTTTCGCTGGAGGGAGTTGACACCATTGTTGGGTGAATGTCCATAGTGAGTCGGCAAGGGAGCAATGTAGAAATAGGTGCTCGACACTCTCATCGTGTAAGTTGCAAAGTGAGCAGAGGGGAGAGTCGATAAGGATGTGTCTTACTTGAAGTTGGTCTTTGGTGGGAATGCGATGTTGTTCCAGACGCCAACTAAAAATATTAACTTTGATTGGGGCTAATTTCGTCCAAGGAAAGACCCACGGGGTAGGACCAAGTGTGGCCCTTTGAAGTAGGTGATTCATGGATTTAACCGAGAAGTTATTGGTAGAGTCTTGTTTCCAGATCCAAGTGTCCTCATCGTCTGTTGTATTCACATGGATTATAAGCGATAGAAGTTCCTGAAACTGGTGGAGTTCGGTTGGGGTTGAGGGCGCCTTTTTCCAATTCCATTCCCATTAAGAAACCCTTCCATTGCCTGTACATCTATCTGCCACTAAACAATTTTTGTTTCTCTCTAATTTGTAGATGGCTGGGAAAGAGAGGCTGAAAGGATTGTCTCCCTTCCACGCATCTACCCAAAATATCATGGTCTTCCCGTTACCAAGGTTTCCTGCAATTAGACACTCCAAAGAAACGTTAAAGTGGTTGAGATGGGAGTTTAGGTTCGCAATGGCGGACCAAGCTCCCATCAGGTTAGGACGCACCGGGGTAGGGGAGTAATTCCTAGATGAGGAATGAATGGCCTTAATGGCACGCGCCCACAGGCTATGGGGTTGAGTTTGAAGCCTCCACCACCATTTCGAAAGTAGTGACAGATTTTTTGTTTTCAAATGACCCAAACCTAGCCCACCCAAGTCAACTGGGGATACAATTCGATCCCAAGATATCCAGGATGTTTTTTTATTTGTGGTCGAGCCCCCCCAAAAGAAGTTTCTTCTAATTGATTCGAGTTTGGTTAGTACACATACCGGGACCTTGTACAACAAAAAATAGTAGGATGGGAAGCTGTCAAGTATCGAACGAATTAAGGTTAACCTACCGCCAATAGAGAGGGTTTTGGTTTTCCATGAGGAGAGGCGGTGTTCAAATGTTTGTATCACGGGGGTCCAATGTTTGATCCTGTTCATATTTGAGCCGACAACTAGCCCAAGGTAAGTGATAGGGAATTGGCTGAGGCTGCAGTTTAGGGTGTTTATGGAGAGTTAGGTTGTTTCCGGGGATAGGTTTATACCGAAAAAGCTAGATTTGAAGCGATTGATCTTTAGACCTGAAGCCAAGTGAAAGCATCGCAATATCCTTGAGATGTTTGCTAAGCATGTGGCGGACCACGAGCCTTGGATAATAGCATCGTCGGCATAGAGCAGATGGGAGATAGTGGGGCCTTCGTTTGGTAGCTTTAAACCAGAAATGAGACCCAAAAGATTGGCGCGATCCATTATGTTCGAGAAGGCTTCCATAGCAATTAGGAATAGGAATGGTGATAATGGGTCGCCTTGGGGAACCCCTCGCTCGCTGTTGAATTCTGAGGTTGGGCTGCCATTGACAAGGACTGAAGATCTTGTCGAGGTTAGGACTCCTTTTATCCATAAGATCCATCTTTGTGGGAAGCCCATTTGGTCCATAATCGAGAGCAAAAAATCCCAACTGACGCTATCGAAAGCTTTTGCTATGTCCACTTTGAAGCAAAAGGCCTCTCGTTTGTTTTTCTTTAGCCACGTAATGATCTCGTTTAACATCAGTGGGCCATCGAGGATGTTTCGGTCAGTGAGGAAAGCTGATTGGGTAGGGGAGATTACCTTTGCAATCGATTTTTTGAGTCGATTAGCAAGAACTTTGGAGATGATTTTCCTTATGCAACCAATGAGAGTTATGGGACGGAAGTCACATAGTGTTTTGACAGAAGGTTTTTTGGGAATTAGCACAATGTGGGAGGAGGAACATCCATGACTGATTTGGCCGGTGTGGTAGAATTCAAGTAGGATGTTGAGAAAATCGAATTGTAAGTCTTTCCAAAAGCGTTTCACAAAGCCCAAATTAAACCCGTCCGGACCCGGGGCTTTGTCGCTTGAGCAATCCATCACGGCTTTGTGAATTTCGGTTAGGGTGAAAGGTCTTGTGAGGTTCGTTGCGTCCTCAGGGGGGAGGGTTTTTAGCCCAAAACATTGTAGTTTGGGCCGATTGGTGATGGGTTCTCTGAACTTGGCTGAGAAAAAAGTTTCCACTGCATCTTTAATTGAAGTCGGCTCTGTGATCCAATTCCCATCAACGTCAAGGCCCGTGATTCTGTTTTTTGACGCCCTGACATTGATAAAATTATGGAAATATGATGAATTTTCATCACCAGATTTGATCCAGCGGGCTCTAGATTTTTGGTGTTGGTCTTGGATTTCCTTGTTCTCTATCCGTAGAAGTTTCCATCCACATGTCAAGTTCATCTTCAGTATAGTCCCTTAAATCAGCAATACTGTCAAGAGTGGCGAGTTGATTAAAGAGGGATGTCGACTCGCTAGTTTTCAGAAGGTTTTGTTGGCGGATCCACTCTTTCAATTCTTTTTTAACTGCTTTGAGCTTGAGGTTTAAGATCTGATCTGGGCATCCCATGTAGGAAGCCGAAGTGAGGGTGTTGGTTACTACCTCATCAAAACCTGGGACTGTGAACCAGGAGTTAAAAAGGCGCCATGGTGAAGGTCCAAAGTCTGGGGTATTGGTGATTAGCGTTATTGGCCTGTGATCGGATAAAGAGCGGGGTAGGGAGGTTAGGCTAGCATGTGGCCATTGATTGATGAAACACTGTGATACAAGAATTCTATCGATCTTGCTATTTTTCCTCCCGTTGTCACTCACATATGTGAAGTGATTTCCATGCATTGTGTATTCATGAAGATCGTTTTGGTGGATGAAGGAATTAAAAGCCATCGCACAATTGTCATCAAAGGAAGAATTTTTACGTTCTGATGGGGATCTCACAGCATTGAAATCTCCTAGTAAAATCCATTGACCTTGTGCGCTGGAGATGTGGGAGGTGATTTGATCCCACAGTTGTTGTTTTGCCGGTAAGTCTTGAGGTGAGTATATGTTGAGGATGTTGCAAACCGAGTTGGTTTTGATGATGGTTCCCGAGGTTAGGAGAAAGTGTTGGGTTTTGATGACGTTTGTCATGGTGAAAAAGGCGGGGTCCCATAAACTTACAATACCGCCAGAGCGGCCTTCGCTCCCCATGGAGGGGATAAACTCGTATGAGAAATTTAAGTTACCCCATAGAGAACGAGGGCTCAAAGATTGCTCCGAGTTTCTGTGTGTTTCCTGAATGCAGAGAAAATTGATGGAGTGATCTTGTCTCAATTTGCTCACCCATCTGGACTTGGCTTCGTCCTTGTATCCTCGGATATTTAGGGTCATAAAATTCATTGGTCACCCATTTGTTCACGGTCATTCATGACTAGATCCCGGACTAAACTTAGGTGGCCTGTAAGATTTATTCCAACACATTCACCAACAGCAATTGTGTTGTTGATTTCCTCGTCAATGGGGTTTTGATTGGCATCAGGCACGTTGGGGGAAGGTTGGGAATTTGTATCATTGGGTAGGGGGTTTGTTGTCTCATTTGGTAAGATGGGGTCTCGTTGTTCGGGGAATAAAGGATTGATTTCATCGTCAAGGGAGTGGAAAGGAATGGGTTGGGGTTGATTGCGGAGGCTTAAATTTGGGGATGGGAATGATGGAGGGGCTGAGTTTGGTGGTTGGTGGTAGGGTTGGCCTTGGAAGGAGAAACTGTTCGATGGTGAGTTCAGGTCGAAATTTTGAGGTGGTGAATTCTGTCTAGGTCTTTTCCTAGATGGCGTGATAGGCGGCGGGGGTGCAAGGGGGGGAGGGGGTGGAGGTGGAGGTGGAGGTGGAGGTGGAGGCGGAGGCGGAGGCGGAGGAGGTGGGTATGAAGGTGAACGGGTGTTTTTTGGGGATTCATGAGAGGTGTACTCCACATCCGTGCAAGGAGTGCCATTCAAGCTAGTACCCCCCTGAGTGTTTTTTGGGAACTGTTACATAGGGAGGGTGATGACAGTAAAAAAGGGGGAGACCATTCGTTTGCCTCTTCCACTATTCTTGTAACAAAGGTGTATGATTTCCAGTAAACTGTAACTTGATGGTCAATTTTTTGATGGGAATTTACGAGAATGGTGATAATGTCGGAAGAGAGATTACCGTCATATACAGAGGCAGTGGAGGGTTGTACAATCTGACCCATGGTGTTGGCTATCTTGTTGTACACTTCCTTTTCTCTCAATAGTAGTGGAACTCCCAGGATCTTTACAGGGACAACTCTTCCAAAAGTCCTTTGTTGTCCATTCCAAACCTCGTAAAATGAGAACCATTCGTCCATGAAGTTTTTCTTACTGAGGAGAAAATCTTTTGCGAGGGATGAGGCGGGGAAACTTAGTAAGATGGAGAGACCGCCAACATAGGAAATGGTAAAGTTGGCGTTGGGGTTTGTTGTGTTGAGAATGGTTTCTAAGTTTATTAGGGTATCAATGGATTTGGTAGTGGCGATAATGGAGGAGCGTTTCCAGTAGGATGAGGATTTGGGCTCGAAGTTTGTAAGGGAGATGGTGATATTGGGTGTTTTGTTTTCCAATCCTAGGGCTTGACGGTATGATTTATTCGGGTTTGTTTGTGGGGGGTGGGGGGTGGGTTTTTGGAATGTGAAGGGATTTTGATTATTGGCGTGTTGCGGCGGCTTTTGGGTTGGCGTAGGGTTTCCGTGTTTGTCCTGGCGAGCAAGGAAAATCCCCAGTACCAAACCTTGATGTTTCACATTTTGCAGGGAAGGGAGGAAGGCCAAAGGATTGTGTATGTTACGAAATCTTATGAAGCCGAAGGTGTTGTTGTATTTATCTTTTTTTTTGCGACATAAGCGTCCGTCAGATTTGGATGGTGTTTGAAGATTGATCGGAGTTCGTAAGAGGTGATGGTGTTGGGTAGGTTGTAGACGAAAAAGGTGGTGGTGGCGGAAGGTTGTTGGCGACGGCGGTGCTTGACGTTTTCCCATTCTGCTTCCTTTTCCGATGAAGTTGGCCGGCGGCTAGGGTTGTTTTGGGGGGACGCTCTCTCTCACTCTCACACATTAGTTTTCTAAAAAAATAAAAAAAGAATAAAAAAAATAAAAAATAAAAAATAAAAAAAAAAAAAAAAAAAACAAAATAATAAAAAAAAAATAATAAAAATAAAAAAATAAATAAATAAATAAATAAAAATAAACAAATAAAAAATAAAAAAAAATAAAAATAAAAAAATAAAAAATAAATAAATAAAATAAAAAAATAAAAATAAAAAAAAATAAAAAAAAATAAAAATAAATAAAAAAATAAAAAAAATAAAAATAAAAAATAATAAAAATAAAAAAATAAATAAATAAATAAATAAATATATATATATATATATATATATATATATATATATATATATATATATATATATATAGAGTTAATTAAATAAATCGTCCTTGTGGTTTACACACTTTTTCAACTTTTTCTTAATACTTCAAAATTTACACCACTAATTAATGTACTTATCATTTTGTAACAGACTGATCCTATGACCAAACAGCCGTTAGTATTTCTTTGTTAAGTCCCCCATGTGCAGGTCAATTGAGGGAATTTTGATTTTTTCTCAAGCAATGATCTTCATCCTTGATTATTTAAAAGACTTTTTGTTATTTTTTAAGCCAAAACCATAAAAAGTCTCTTCATTTTCTTCAACTAATACAAAAACCTAATCCTTACATGTCATATTCTACATTAACACATTTTCATTTTCTTCAATCTCAATTTAACAATCTTCAACATTAACTCAAAACCCATAAAAAGCACCATCAAGAGTTGGTTTAAAATAGGGGAAGAATTTTAAACATTGTTCTCTAAAATAAGATTGGACAAAATTCTAAAATAGATGTATTTAATGCAGTAAGCAATCTGCTTTATTGGTATATGCTCGACACGTCCTTATTACCCCACAAGTAACCCCCTTATATTTAGCTTATATAAGAGAATGTTGTAAATAAGTAAATCTCAAACTCTTGCAATTAATGTAAAACACAATCAAGAGCATTTAATCCTCAAAAGAACTAACTCCCTGAACATTTCGTGGCTAGTATAGTTCGTACTTAAACATTAATTGGTTATGTTTAAGTTAGTGGAAAAATCACTCAACAATTGGCATTCAACTTACATTGTTTATTTAGCAAACAATCTTAGTAATTTGTTGATTTATTTATAATAAAAATTTAAATGTTGATAAATACTCGTGTAAATTTTTATTTTTTGTTTGTCATATTGGCTTTAGTATTTCACTTAGCATTGAAATTGGTTAGATAACTTGTGTTATTCTTTGTAACCAATGAAAAATAAAAAGGGAACGACATGTAATTCAAATCACTTGCACTTTCAGCTTTTTTAATTTAGTTTGCACATGGTGAGGCCAAACTTGAAGATTATAGAACCTTTCTTCCCCTAACCTTAACAAAACACGGATATGATGTTAGATTTTATTTTTCAATCCGGACACAAACATTCACATGGTAATAATTATAGAGTAGGGTTCAAGAAGAAATCAAAGTAGAATAACAACCTAGCACTTTCCAGAACACAATGTATACTTGGCTTCTCAAAGCTTATTTATTGTATTCAAGAACTGCGCGCAATTGTTGACATGGACTATGCTTCTTGTGGATTGCTATGCTTCTAGATTGTATACTTGATCTTTTGTGTTCATCGTTAAAGGAACACAAAAAAATAATTTATTTGATGTCCCATCACACCCTAAATCATAACGCTGGCATTTGGGACGGAACTTGAACGTTGTTAGCAGAAGGGCCAACTTAAAAGGTATTTATCGCTGATATACACTGCTTTGAATTTTTCGTATTAAAAATGACAAAAACCATATATAAAATGATATAAAATGTCCATAGAGTAAAAAAAAAAATTAAAAGGGCCACAACCACCTCGGTCTTTTCTAAGTTCTGTCCCTGACCAACACATACTTGTTTCCATTTTTAACATTGAAGCGACTTAAAATGTGGTTACTTTCGCTTACATGAAGTTTAGTGTTCTAGAAAAGGTTAATACATAGATCTATGTTTTGTTCAATTTGGTTACGCGCAATAATTTTCATTCACTTACTTCATGATAATATTGAACAGAACTACAAGGGTATTCATGCAATGCGGAAGCCGGTTTTCAATGATTATTTTGTGGCGAGCAAATATATTTCATTTTAATCCTTCCCGCATGTTTTAAATAATTTTAACAAAGAAGATATATGATTTTAAAAAATAGAACGTTTAAATTATTAATAATGTAGATAATATTTTTATTTTTCAAATTTTAGCATTAAATTGCTACTTATAACTTTAGTGAACTTTTTTTTATAAAAAATTTTATTAAAATATATTTATTGGAGGGGTTTAATTGAGACTTAAATTTTTAAATTGTACATTAATTTTTTAATTTTTCTTGCATAGTAATGTTTTTTGTTTTAAAATCTTAAAACTTTATTTTATAGGAAGTTTTAAATGCTTTATAATGTGGTATAAAAGTAACAATTTGGTTCTCTATTTGATGAAAGGCGAAAAGAAAAAAAAAATAAAGAAATAAAAAAAGTTATTGTTAGCCGATCAGTATCAGGTCGGGTCAAATCTAACTAAACATGATTTCTTTTTAACAGTTTAGAGTTTTTACAATTGATTTCCAACGCAAAACTTTTGTAAATAAATAATTTGTCTTTTTTACACCAAGGATAAGCGTATAAAACATTCTTTTAACAAGAAATATACATTGGTCTATAAAAAAGTAGAAAACTACAAAACCATATAAACTTCTTTTACTCTTTTAGACATGTATGTGGTTCCTACAACTCCATAGTTTACAATTATTGACCATTTCGGCTATGTTTATGTCACACCCTCAAATTACCTGTTTTGCAGCGGAATGGAATTCCTGGGGGTTGACTGTCATAGCATCACAATCACAGTTATATTGAACGACCTAAAGTGCCGTTTGGAAAATACATCGCTTGATTTAATAAAACAATCAGAGTTTACAAGTATAGGTCCCAAATGAAAATCAACATGCGCGGAAAATAAGTTTGGTACAAGACAAACGATGTTTTTAAAGTTCATAAATCCCGTGTGAGACGCGTCGTCACCGCGACTCTATGATATGTCCACATGCATGCCATGAAGTAAATGCCTTAGTAACCTGAAAATACATTGCTAAAAGTGTCAACACAAAGGTTGAGTGAGTTCATAGAGTTGTTAAAAATGTTTAATACGACTACCACAAGTATAGGCCACAAAAATGATACAATTGCTTAAGCACATGACACCGAAGCTTGACTGATGTTCGCCCCAATAGAGTGTTTTGCCAAACAACTCAAATAATGATAATGAAATGAAATGCATCCGTCCGGTTGGAATCCACCAACCCGGATGGAGGTGTCACCCTCGATAGATCTATCCACTCACCCTCGCTTCTATGAAATTAACGGTTCATGATTATGAAATGGGGACATTTAACCGGCAATGAGGTAACTTAAGCAATGTAATGAATTTGATATACTTGGTATCGTAATAAAAATGATGTGCAATGTATTCTCCCCCGTAGGTTTGAAATAAAGTAAAAACTTGAATAAATCGGGGTTATGAAAACTCACCTGTTGCAATGATTATGATGATATAATGACAATACTGAAATGAGGCGCAACCTCTGACCGTGACCTATTATGAATGATATGTTCTAATGTAAATCATGAAACAATGTCGTGCATGCAAATCCACATGTAATCTATACCACTTGTACGCTTTTGAAAATAGAATTTATCGTCGAAATATATGTTTATGACATCTCGTCATGTTATAAAATACTTTACAAGTATTTACGTTGAAATGATATCTTACGATAATCATTTAATGATTTATTATGAAATTATAACTTTTCGTCGTAAAATAATGTCATTGAAAATTTCATGAAAGTGACAAAACGGCCTTGAAAAGCTAGTTGTAAAATGGTGCACGTCGAGTGTTAGGAAACAAACTCAACGGTTTTGGGAAGCTTGTATTATTATCTCAAAGTTTTAGGATTTAAGTTTTCATCATAGAGGTCTCGATCACGGAGAAAAATATAGGTTAAGTATGGTACTTGTATCCAAAATATTGTTTAAGGGTGGTTTTCAGCAAAGTTTAAGTGACCGTATTTTATTCGTTACAACTCCGTTTGACAAACGGTTGGACATTTTGGAAAATAGGCTAGGCGAACTTACTTTTACTAGAAGACATCATTTTATAAAAAGTACTCCGTCATTGTTAAAAACGACCCTCAACATGGTCCCTCGTTGCCGTAGTATGTGTCTAATAGAAATATATTAGATTTTCTTATATAATATAGTTACGGCAACTTTGTGTAAAAGCGTGTATTTTAATCATTACAAGTCCGTTTTCTACGTTTTATATATCCTTAGCTTCGTATCAAAGTATACTAATATATTTTTGATAAGTCGACACATTTCATAACGCCTAAAACTCATTTTTGACTCGTACAAAGTTAAAATAACATGCTGAATTTTCTGAGTTTTATAGTTTTCGTTGCCTAACTTGAAAAATTCACAACTTCTTCGTTATAGCTCCGTTTTAACCCGTTCAAGCGACCACGTTTTCATTTTAAAGTGTATTTTCTAAATATCTAGCCCAATAATTTTTACTCGCTGACGAAAATTCCAGATTTAACAAAAACCAACAGACCCTTAATTATAGTTGTCGAAACGAGTTTTTCTCGCGCCAAACCTATTCTAACCAATTCAAAACAACTCCGAAGCTATTCAAATCCTACCATACACCTTCTTAGGGTGTCATGGGTTCCTAGACATCACCAAAAGTGATATGTTTCAAGGGATTCATTATAGGATAATTATATTACATAATAAGTAATAAAAACAACAAAAGTGGTATAAATTCATATGTAACATGCATGTTTTCTTGCAAAAATGATGAAATAACAATAAGATGAATATGAAAAAGTTATGAAGATCATGAAATGCTTACTAGTAACTTGATGAGGTGAAGTGAACAAAGGTTTAATCCTAACACCCAAGGTTTTTATTTCAAAACCTTAACTAAGAGTATACTAAGGTTGATGAATAAACTTGTCTTGAAAAATATTTGGCTTCTTTGCTTCTATCTTCCAATGGCTGGTTCTTAGGGGTGAAGAAAGAAAGAATGGTTTTGATTTTCACCTTTAGATGCTATGTACTATGAGTTAGTATTAGGATATAGTAAAATAAGTAACTCTTATTGTATCTAGTAGATATTTGCTACTCAAATTGAGTGTGTCATCATTTATGTCGACAACCTCACCCAAAATTAATAAAAGTATTGTATTTTAGATAATTAAATGTATAAGTGTATTAGTAAATGTGTAATTGTTTAAGGATAGATGGTAACTTGTGTACATATCCAAGCATTTAAGGTAGCGTTAGCTAAAAATAAATTTTAACGGTTCAAAATAAAATATATTGAAGTCATAAAAATTATGAAAATACATTTCTTGCGAAATTTGAGTGAAATAATAATTATCGTGTAGTTTTTAAGAAAACCGTCGTAATTATATAAATATAACAATTTATATACAAAATAAATTTAAAACACTGGGTAAACTCATAATACTATTTTTATAATCTTATTATAAGTATAAAAATATATCGGGATAATTTTTGGAAGTATCGGATCAAATGTTCAAAATAATTAATTACGCGATAGCGTTTATTTAATAAGAAATTATACGTTTAACGAAAAATGCAAAACCATGCATGAACTAATATGATGATAATGATGCTAATGATATGTAGACTAAACCTAGTCTATATGAAGTGTCCTTGATGATTGTTCATGAATTCACAGCTAAATCATTAAGGTTACGCGAATTTGATACTCGTAAATATAGTTTACGATAAATGATGAAATAGTGAAACTTTTAAGGTTTGTAAAATGACCTGAAATTACGAGTTGTCACAGTTTATCACATGAGATTATAGAGAGATTATGCTTATTTTTTCAAAAAATAAGTTATTTAAAAAATAATCCTTGTATGGCAGACATAACTTATAAAAGATTATAAAAATTAATCTTCCATAATCTTCGAAAATAAAAGGTTACTTCATTTAACTTATAAAAATAATCTCTTTTTTTAATCTTTTTCAGCATAATATTAAAAATTAAAAATTATTTCTCTCAAACCGTTTTAAAAAGAATAAACATAATATTAAACTTTAAAACTTCATTTTTTTGTTAGCGACCTCCGACCACCATGTCCGACATAAAAAACGATTTCTATCTCTTTTTCCTTATTCTTTCTTGTTCTATTTTGATTCAAGGTGGTTCTTTCTATATTTTTAAGGTTAGCCCTGATAAAAACTCTTATATTACCTTTTAACATATTTCGTGTCAAAGATGGTTTCCGAAAACCACCTTCTATAGATGCAGGTTCGCCTCTGACTTGAACCCAAGCTTACAAAAATTATATATTTAATTAGTTAACCTAATAATCACGATATTAAAACTAGTTAACTTACAAAAACTATACACTAGATCACTCAATTAACGGGTGGTCTTTCTCAATGATCTAAGTAAGCAAAAATAGTACATATAACATGTTAAACAAACAAAAACACAAAAGTAATGTTACACCATATATGTATTAACACTTCGACATGAATATAATCCATGCAACATCACAAGGATTATTATAGATCTATGGCAAAACTAGGGGTGACAATATCTTACATGAGTCCTATAAAAAGATATGCAAACGAGTTATGGTTTACCCCACACACTACAAGTTTCAGTTGTAAACGAGTTTACTTGACAAACTTATTTAAAAAATATGTGAGTTTCGGGTTGAGAGTGTTAACCTGATTTCAACCCGCAAACCTGGTTAAAGTTACCATTAAAACATTAAATATTTGAAGTTATTAAATAGGGAAAATTCCCGAAGTAGACCAGTTGCCTTTCGACTCATCACTTTCTAGATCATTTTTTTTTGGTGATCCAAAACTAGACCGCGGGCAACTTTCACGTCGGGCAACTCTTGTCTATTGACTAAAATACCCTTCTGTATCAAAACTTATCACAAAATGCAGATTCCGGTGATAACCCAGAATCCAGTGACACCTTATTACAAAATGCAGATTCCGGTGATAAACCCAGAATCCGGTCACCTCTATTATCATCATAAACATCACAGATTTATCACAAAAATACTCACCTCCTATATAGAAAAAACAACTCGATCTACAATATATAATATTCATTAAGAAGAGATGATGAAATTGACAATCAAAGCTTCATCAAACACTTACAAAACCCAACTATCAAAAACATATCAACAAATAAAAAGTAACCTTAAATCTAAATTGAAATACTACAAAACATATCTACAAACAAACACAGTTAAACACAAATTATTTCCTCACAATTTTAATCCATATTTTTGTATTCTTGTTGTTGGTCGCTGTTAGCCGTCGTCCACTGCTGCTAACCGGAGTTGATGGTGGTTACCGTATCACCATCTTCCTCTTTTTGTTTTCTTTGTCATGGAAATAAACTAACTAAACTAATGATGTGTCTCGAAAGCTTTAAATTTATATAACTAGTTCCACCAATGTCTCTTAATTCAAAACACATGGGTAAAAGTATAACCCTCGTTTATAGTAAAGAGTTTTGATAAGACCAAGTCGTGCCACAGTGACTGAGATTATTCTAATTATCGATTAACTACTTTAGATGATTTAGAAAGCGTTTATTTAATTATGAGAGAACTAAATAAGATTCAAATATGAGACAAATATGATTACATGGATAATTACTATAACTCAGTGAATTACTAATGACAATGATCTCAGTGATGAAGCAGGTTCAACCAATGATTAGTTATTCTCGACAAAATAACATTTCACGGATTAGCAATTATGATTCAAGATTTATGTCTGTTAGTACTTTCACTTGTGGGTAAAAAGCTCAAGAACCAATTGTAATACATAAAACTCTATTGTTTATAATTTAACAAGAGTGGATTTCTCCAACCAATTGATCAAGATACATAGACACATTTCGAAGTACATATATACACTTCTCATGTCTCATTTATTTTTCTAACGCAATGAAAAAGAAAATTTTAAGGGTTAACTTAATTCAAATACATTTGAAGTTTAATGTAAGTTATAATATAAGCATTCTATTTGTTATCATAAAAGTATGATATAAATATATTTTCCGAAAATTGGGCATGACTCCGACGTACCACTTCTATTTGTTCGTGGCGTTTAATGTCAAAAGTTTCATAGTAAATTTTTATTAAGGTTAGATGTCCATTCCAATATTTGATTTAATGAGTATAATAAGTGGTACAAAAATATTACTTTATAGTTTAGGGGTAAAACTCATTTCATCTAATAAATTGGTTTTTCAAGTTTTATTTATTGTTTATATTTCGTTATTCAATTTGTGATTTATGTTTTCAAATATATTAACGACATATTGTAAGTCGTGTCATAGGTCGTGTAATGTGCATGGGTAACGATTAACGGGTCGTGTGATTAATTTATGCCAAGTGCAATGGTATGCGATGGGTGGTGAGATGGAAAACAAGACGAATGGAACGGAATTTAACCGGAAGACTCAAGATGACATGACCTTCAACACCCCGGATGGGTTGTACAATCCAGACGAACCTTCTCTATTACTGGGCTTCGGCCCAGTTACAATTACACTCACACTTCCAAGTTTATTAAATAGGTGGGCTTGTGTCTACAACAAAGCTAGACATACCATTGTAGTGGTTATGGGCCTCGCGGCCCAGTTACTTACAACCCAAAAATATTTCTTCAAAATTTTCTTAAAGCTGCTTATGTTTGTAGCAGTTTGACGCAAGAGAACCTAATAAAATGAGTTTAGAATGCTGACACGACATATTTTAAGACTAGTGTTTCTTGGACTCCCAGTTTTAAGAGCGTGGTTAAATTTGGGTCAAGAGATGAGTCTAAATGGGTTTAGTTTATTTTAATAAATGAGTCTAGTTGGGTATAGTTTATTTTAATTAATTAATATTGATGGGTCTAGTTGGGTATATTTATTTTAATTAATTAATATTGATGGGTCTAGTTGGGTCTAATAATATACCTGGGTCGTACAACATTTACACCGTCGACTTTAACGGTCCAACTCACGTTTTGTCCCGTAATTCATTTTAAATGGAGTAATAAGTAGCTACGATAACTAAGATTATTAGCGTTTTCGTAGTTTCACTTAGGTTTAATATGTTTTAACAGACGTTTTACCCCTTTCGGTGTTTTTTTACCGTTTTCGTCATTCAAGACCATAAAATGATGTTTTTGTACGATCTTGTTTTCGTGTGAATTCCGTTTTCGTTTTAAACCAACCGTGACCAACATCCGTTTTATCTTTTTCACAAGATCATTAAACATATTCGCAAAACCATTTATATATAGAAAATGAGCAAAACGTACAAAAATATGGGCAAGAGTTTACTATCAAATCTAAGCTTAAAACCGTCGATGATTCTTGTTTTAGTTTTAGAAACTAGACAAAACGTGCTAAAACTCGGATACTAAAAACCCAAAAAATTTGAGTTCATAATGTGACAACCCTTAAAACGTAAAAACAAGTGTAAAACGGACGCGTAAAAAGCGCGTGTGAAAACAGGACCACAACAAGTCAAACCGAATAAACACCTTGATTATGTATTCTTTGACAACCGAATGACATTTTTAGACTGATAAGAGTTTCATGTTAACCCGAAAACAAGTGCTTTAGCCAAAACGTCGGTATATGATCTTGTTGAACACAATTAAGCCAACAATTTGGGTTAAACTTAGAAAAATGTTTTGTTTCTTCTTCTTGGTTCTCGACAGCCACACAACAACAACAAAAACAACGTTATTTTTAACTTACCCATTTTACTACCAATATTGTAATATAATTATTACGTCCAGTAATTAATTGAAATCGACACAAACAATAAATGTAATTTCAAATTACAATTTTATGTAATTACAACTCAGTGGATAACAAAAACAATAATAAAGAATGTGCTCTTACTATGAACCCAATTAGTGGTTGAGTAGCTATGAACACCGAAACTCACAAGCTCAATTGGAGGGGACTCGGGATGAAATAGAACAATTGACGACTCAAGATAGCTTCCTTCTACACCCGGTAGCAAAACCCCCAACTCAAATTCGAAAACCCCTTTGATTAGAAGAACCCTAAATTTTGAATTTTTTTGGGAATGGGTCGAGACTAGACTGAAAGCCAACTTTTCTTATAGATGTACAAAGGGAAGGTCTTGAACCTTCTTTCTCTTCTTGTTCATGTAGATTCACCCTTCTTAGCTAATATCTTGTTTTCACAGCCGCCCATTCAATGCAAGATAAAGTTGGCCTAGATAGATAGGCATCTATTTGAAGGAGAAGACTAGGGTGGCTCCTAAGTTTTACAAAAAGATAAAAACTTTGTCTGTGTTTGTGGTTATAAGCGTGGGACAGAGACAAAAACACGAAAGAAGCAGGGTGGGGGTAGGAGGTGGACGTATGAGTGGGATAAATTTTATCCTTTTTTTTGTTTTTAGTGCATTATACTGTATAATCTGTACTCCGTGTTTTGTCGAACCCTCGAGTAAACGTACCTTCCCGGTACCCGCAAAATGTAAAAATTATATTCTTGAAGATGCTTTTGAGAGCGTAAAATTATAGAATCATTATTATGTAGGATTCAAATTATAACTATTTTGTCGTCACTAAATCGGTGTCGGTATGCGTGCGGTGCGGTAATTTTCTAAATTAATGAGATGACCTCTTGTTTATAAATTTTAGATATCGGCATCTGTCAGAAATTAATTGATTTGAATGTTCTGACGTGATAAATATTATTAGAATAATCCGAAATTTTACGGGTTGTTATAGTATTATCCTTAGGTATATCCCACCGGCTCTGACGGATCATAGGACGTATTTTATATCCTTAGTCACCTTATAACTCCATGACTATTCCTATGTTGCCATAAAATCTTTTTCTTGAAAATATCTCAAACTGTTTATGATTATTAAGCACATTTTGTTAACACCTTGAGAGTTTTTTACTTTCAGAAATACTCCCTCTCCACGTATGCTTGTATGATTTTAACTTAAATATGCACATTGAGGGTAGAGTTCGCACTTTTGAATTGATCGGATCGTGAAATGATTACGTTGCTTAGTTAAAGAGATCCATTGTCACTTTTTAGGTGACAACTAGCTCTAATAACTGACTTGAAGCTGTTAACACTCCTTGAAAAGGAGGTTAGACCCATCAAAGTTCATGTCTACCAAGAGTGTCTCGAATTGGTATGTTCTACTCAGATAAGTCATTTGCGAGACACGTTTACATCACTAGCTAGGCCAGCTTGAAATTATTACCCGTCCCGGACAAGTATTTTGGATTTTTGACATTTAAAGTTCGTCAGTTCATAGGTTAAATCTGAATCGAGCTAATTTGAGATTCCACACACTAACTCAATAATATTTTTAATGACATTTTGTTTTTCTTCCCCTTAAAAATAGCATATTGATGTTTTTTTTTAAGAAAACGTTGATTAGAATATGCACATTTTGAGATTTGTGGGAAGAATTCAAGAAGAACTTTTGATTTTGAACAAAGATTTTTCAAATACTCCCCCTCAACAAGTGAAATAACTTTTTGAGGTTTTAATTACCAGAGGGAATACTTGTTCTTTTGAGAAAAATTATGAAAACTTTTAAAATTTGATCAATTCTACTCAAAAGTTAGAAGCGTTCGCTCCTTAAATTAGGATTGAGGCACTTAAGCGTACCTCAGGGTCCTTTCTTTACAAGGTACGGGTTGTACAATGTTATGTGCGCACAAACCATAGCATGACTAACAAATCATATTTCAAGAATATCAACAAATTTCTAACTAACCAATCATTCGAGGCATTGAAATGTCATGATCGGGAAACTCGGTCTACCTGTGACATAGCTCTCCACCTTCTGATCTGGTCCCGATGCTTCAACCTCTGTTCAATGCTTGCAAGGAACCTGTGAACGTCGCTTGTTTCCATAGCATTCCATTTCTTTCCCTTGTATAGGTGTTAATCTTTTAAGGGAATAGCCAAGCCATCATGGATAGACTTTAAGGTATTATCACAGAACTTATGGATTTCATCAAATGCCATGAAGCAGTTGTGAGCATATGCACTTCTGTAGGTGAAACCGAATGCCGATTCTTTCCTTAGAGTGTATTGTGACTCCTTATTTATGTTGTTGAAGTGAAGGATTGGTTTGGTTAGATTTAGCTTCTTTTGATAACTTTCAACAACGAATTATAGATCTTCAACTCTTTCTCGAATTATTATACTCCTTATGATGATCATAAGAGAAGTGATGAATGCAAACTGTAAATCGGTTAAAAATTGACGCATTTTCCCTTGAAATTTGAGTGGATACATGTCTTCAATGTCGTTTAGGTTCAACCTTGGAAAATCAGCTTAAGAGAATTCATACTCCTTTTCACCTTGACGTTTAACGAAAATCTTCTTGAGATAGGAGTAGTCCCATTATGTCGCAATTGCAATAGACATGATGGCAATAATTCGTTGGTTATGCATGGCCTCCCCCTTTGTTTGTTCCAGCCTGCTACTTTGATAGAAAACTTACGCCTTTCAGGCCAGTGGTGAATCCCGTACAGAGCATCTCTATCGTATGTCACGAGTTTGTCAACAAACAAGCGTGTAGCATCTTCTTCAATGGCTATGTTTAAGTACCTTGCTGATGGGATATTAAAGGTCAGGGAGGTTGCTTATTTTCTTTCAATTTGATTTTTGAGTTGTAAGAACTCCAAATCAGTGTTAAAAAAGAAGCGATAAGGAATTTTTGGAAGTGTGGTCCACGTTGAACTCATGATTGAGCCAATAAATATCATTGGACATTGCACGACCAATATTTTCAAGATGATATTCAAGTTCTATTACACTTCCAGATTTTCTTTTAGAAGGTTGAATGTTGCATTCTTTATCCGTCTGAGTTCCTTCTTGTTGAGTTTCTTGACTCGAAAGTCTCTTTTAATCTTCTAGACTTATTCCATTGTTCAACCATCCACTGGTTCTTGATCATCTGCAAGTGGAGGTTGAGCTTTAACCATTTCACTATACCATCCGTATTTAGCCGTGTTCTCGTTTTCGAGCCATGTGACAACGTTTTATTGTTTTCCTTTCCGTTCCTTTCTGCCCTTGGATAATGATGATGGTCCAGGTTTGGTGTGCGGTTGGGTGTCAGACTGTTCCAAGTTGTCATCACCAGTGTATTCGAAATGATCATCATCCTTTGGTGTTGACTCAGAATCCTTTGGTTTTTTAGCTGTAAGAGTGGTGGTGGAGGGGTTGACCGTTTTTTGTTGTGATGAAGAGCCACAACCCATTTTCTGTTTCTTTGTGTATGGATTAAGATCATGGTCATCATCTTTTCTTGGTCTCTTCTCTGTACTAGCATCTGCCTTGCAAGAAATCTTAAGAAGTTGTTTCGAAATAAGACAATCATAGATTGCTTCATCTTCTTTTGTCATAAGTCCAACTCTCCCAGACATCTTATCCAATAGTTGGGTTTCAAGTTCTTCGACTACGAGTTCTGGAAGTTTTGTTGGCAGTGTGTGAGAGCGAGAGGTATTGTAGAGATCACTTTTTCAACAATTTGTTTAATTATTGGTTTCAACTGTCTTTGTAACAGTTCCTTAATAACTGATGGTATGTTCTTTTGCAAGAAAGCTTCAGTGTAGTTTATGATTAGTCTATCCATATCACCTTGAACATCTATGGGTAGAAACTTATCAATTTCTTGCTTTGATTGTTGAAGGTCAGCCATTTTATTTGTTAATCCAGTGACAAGTCTCGTAAGTGTGTTAACTTGATTCTTAATTTTTTTATCCCTTTTCAATCGAGCTTTCTTCACCGCATTCTTAATTTTGATTTTGGCTTGTGACATCCATGTGTCACCTGGTTTCTTGATTGATTTTTTAGTTGATTTGGCTGTTTTTTGTGATGGTGGAGGTGATAAATGAGTTGATGATTCAGGAATTGTAGATGTTTCTTTGTTGACGTTTGAATCTAAGTCTTTAAGTGGAGCATGAGGAGAAGATTCATGATTATGTTTGGGATTGTCTTGGATGTTATTGTCAGTTTCCTTGAGCAGTCTTTCCTCTTCAGCCTTTTTGGCATCCTCAATCTGTTTCGGTCTCCTTTCTTCTTCTTCTTTAGCTTTCTCCATCTTTACGACTTCTTCTACGACCTTTTTCACATCATCATCAGTGACAAGTAGGTTTTCCTCTGTGTCATCATATTGATCTTTAGTGTCATACATTTGCTCATCATTAGGTTGCTCTTACTCTTCATGGACAATCAATGTAAACGCACCCTTTTCATTAATGGGTTGATTAACCTAATCAGAATTAGGTTCAATAATGGTTTGATTTTCCAAGAGAGGTTTAGCTCTGCTTTTGGTGCCCCCTACCTCACCGGGTTGATTAATCGGAAGAGGAGAAGGTGGTTGTGTCATTCTACTCTGTTGAAGTCCAAGCTTTAGATTTTTCTCATTAATTTCCTCAATAGTTAAACCAAAGTCTTCAGATTGTTCTTCCTCAGTGATAGGCTGTTTCATCTTCCTTTTACCAATAGGATTAGCCTCATCATCAATTTCCTTATTATAATCGTCAATGTCTCTATCAATGTCATCATAAGATAACTTCTTCCGTTCCTCCTCTTCTTGTAACTTTTCTTCATCTCTTCTGTGTTTAACGTTTCACTTGCATGAGCTTCTTTGTAGACAACGGGCTCATTAGACTCAGTTTCAGATTCATCTGATAGTAGAGGTGATTGTTCAGGAGAAGGTTCAGGTTTGATGATTGTAGCAGGTACCCTCCTCTTTCTGAACTTTGGAGGAAAGTGATTTATTACCTTTGTCGTACTTCTAGTGCTCCCTGCTTTATCTCCCTTATGACCTCTTGTTATGACAGATGACGCTTGAGTGTCTTCATCTCTAAATCTGACGCGCTGATCTTTAAGAGCTACTTTATAATATTTGTAGGACTTCGATGCTGTAAGTTTATTTGTGAGAATACAATCAGGAAGCTTTACTCCCTGCTTTTGAGTGCTAGTTCCTTGTATCCTAACCATTTTCAATGTAGGTTCATTGTTAACCGTGTGTTTGTCTTCATCATCGAGACGTCGAGGAATATTGCCAAACTCCTCAAGAAAGTTGTGAATGATTAATTTGATGTATCTAACAAAAGGAATCTTGTTGCCTCCCTTCTGAATGTGTTGCACCAAATCTTCCCATATTAGGCTTGCATAGTCAGTTAGTTTGACGTTGACCTTGTCCCAAAATATCTTTAGGTGAGGTAATTTGGGATCTTCGTGCCTACTGTCTCTTCCAAATACAGACTTGGCAATGATGATGTATAATGTCCTCCAAGGTTGTGGCATAAACTTGACATCAACATTGTGTAGTAATAGTTCCAGCCGTTTCATCATACCCAATTTCTCTCCAAAAATTAAGAAATTCCTTCTCTGTTGGAGTTGGATGGTAGTCATTAGAAGATTTTACTGTTGGTAGTAGAAGTACAGAAAGGAGGAAATCAATGTCAACAGTTACTTGACGCTTGTGTAAGGTGCAGGTGAATGATTTGTCACCCACATCCTGTTGAATTGTTCCAAAATTGATGAATGTAGAAGTCTGGAACGGTGGCAGACTTGGACAACATAAATTTGTACGGGTGATGTAGAAGAACATCCACAACAATTTGGAAAGATGAATCAGAGCAAGAGAAGTGGTTGAAGTCAACTTGAAGATTGTTTTTGCAAATGAATTTGTTATAACCTTTTGGAAAAGTGTTTTCCATTGTGAGCTTTTGTGGGACTTATACATTTGCTTGTGGTATAGTCATTGTTGTGATCTGAAAGACATAAGTCATCAAAACATAAATTGAAAATCACAGTGTGTTAGCAATAGGGATTAGTCTGATTCATTGTCTAAGTCCTTGATTGATGTTGTCATGTAATCAGTGGAATGAATGTTTCTCATTTTAAGTCACATTTGTCCTTAACTTTTAGTTGTGATGTTAAGCTTGATGAATGTTTTAACTTTGAGATATTAATGACACACTTATCACTTAAACATTACAATTTGAAAATCTTTTGTACTAATTCGTAAAAGTGGCAAAACAATTCATATTCAGACAAATTCATAAACTGTGACTTATTCATAAGACTGGTCTTATTCGTAAACATAAGGCTTATTCATAAGAATCAGTCTTATGCGTAAGACTAAGTAAATTTTTTAAAAGACAAATCTTATTCGTAAACATATGACTTATTCGTAAGAACATTTCTAATGCGTAAGAATATGACTAATTCGTAAGAATTTGTCTTATTCGTAAATTTAAGGCTTATTCGTAAGAATCAGTTTTATGCTTAAGACTAAGTCAAATTCGTATAAAACTAATTTTATTCGTAAACATATGACTTGTTTGTAAGAACATGTCTAATGCGTAAGGATATGACTAATTCGTAAGAATTTATCTTATTCGTAAACTTAAGGCTTATTCGCAAGAATTAGTCTTATGCGTAAGAATAAGTCAAATTTGTAACAAGTTATCTTCTTTGTAAACATATGACTTATTCATAATAACATGTCTTAAGAGATAATATGACAAATTCGTAAGAATTTGTCTTATTCATAAACATATTCACATTTTAAGAATTTCTTTCCAGTAAATTCGTAATCCACTGATTCGTTGTAAAGTGAGTGGTGAAAAACACAATATCAACGTATATCAAAATAACCGTAAAATTCGACAAATTAACCCTTTAGGAAAAAGGTTAACGTATCAAATCTTACGGGTGTGATAAAAGTGATACCGGAAAAGTGGTTTCCCGGGTCGTGTCCCAACGAGGTGTGAATGGAAGGATTCGATGAGTTTCGTGATTTGAACTTGAATTGGTTTTTAATGATTTGTTTGAATTGAATTACGTTTTCTACGAATTGATTAACGGGAAGGTAATTAAGGCAAGGGAACCCTAATAAACTACAAACTAACTACTACTAAGCCTAAGAAATGATAAAACTAAGCTACACTAAGTCCTAGGGTGCTAAAACGTAAAAACATAAAAAACGACAACCACCCGAGCCATAAACGTAAAAGTTTTGAAATTTAAGGGCTACGGGTGTGAAATTAATTTTCCTACGTCCTAATTGACTAAAAATAATTTTAGAAAAAGACCGGGTATTTTTTTTACTTTTAAATTAATTTCTATGAATTAAAAACTATTTTACTCTAATTAAATGATTAAAAATATTAAACTAATTTTGAAAAATCTGAAAAATTCACTAAAAGTACTTTGAGTTTCACTGATTCTAAGAAAAATAAAAAATGCGGGTGGTGCTTTGTAAAATAAGCAGAAAATAAGCCAAAGAAGTGCTTAAAGTAAAACTGCAAATGAAGGTTATGTATTAGATTTTGCAATATTTGAATGAGACAAGTCCCAAGGGCGAATGGTAGAGCGTGTTGTGTATGAGCTGGATGGCGTGGGTTCGAGTCCCAGCTATGCCAGTTTTTTGCAAAACATATTTTTTTTCTTTTTTTTTTCTTTTATTATATTTTCTGTTTGGAACTTAAAGATGAAACAAAAGCAAGGAAATTTTATGAAAACTTTGCTTATGAAGAGGCCTTAATAAGCTGTAGGAACAGCTTATTGTCCACAGTTGGGACTGAAACAAACAATCAAACACCTATCTTAAACAACCAACCAAACACTCCTTATGGTACTCATAAACACAAGATAAGCTGGAATAACAGGTTGCATCAATTCGAATGACCCATTAAGCTAAATTATGAAATGAGAAATTAACATAGGCTAAACTAATGAAAGGGGGAGGGGAAATCAGTTGGCTAAATAATCTAACTAGGGGAATCCTAAGCTCCTAAAATGATAAAGTAAGCGCTATAAGGGAAAGCAAGCACCAATAAGCTACAATAATTCTAACCTATACTAACAAAACAACTAGTTACTAAAATAAGCTAAGTCAAGCTCCAATAAGCTAATGAGTGAAAAAGTGGTCGAGTGACCTGTTGTGGTCTGCTGCAGTGCAGGCTGCAAAACAGCCTTAGTGGCCACTTTGAGGTTTATTTTTACGTTGAATGATGAACTCCCAACCCAGATACAAGCTGCAATAACAAAGTCAGTACAGTAGAGACCCAAAAGAAACTAATTAGGGGGCAAGAATGAGACTGTAGCAGCTTAAAAATAAGCTTTTAATGCTTCTCTTGGCCAATATGAACTGAAACATGAATGAAAAAAAATTGAAATGGGACAGATTTGGACTTCCAATTAAACCAAGTTAGAGGATTCTTTGGTGCATAAAACTGAAACTAGATTGATGTGGGAATACAAGGACTTAAGAAAAACCAGATTTGCCAATTTTAAACTTCAAATAAGCTGAAAATTAAGCCCATGAACAGCACTGTAGCTGCTTTGTGCAGCCCAAAAAAGACAGAAAACCATTTTTTTTAAAACCATCCAAACTCACCTAAAACTCATTTAACCCATTGCCAACATCTTGAGCTAGTCTAACTTGTTAAAAGGTGTTTGACTACATAAGTCAAACGGGTAAAAGATTTGATTGTGACCCCTTTTCCTCCCTAATCCAAACACTCTTTAAAACTTTTTCAAAACCAGAACTTAAGACTCCTTTTGATGAAACTGAAATAACACTTGATCACCACTAGTTTAACAATTTAAATTCCACTGAAATGAACACTAAGCCAATAACTGTAAAGAAAAAAAATTGCTTTCATTAAGAGAAAAGAACATTACAATAAAAAAACATACAACTGATTTTTTAAAACTAGAAAAAGGGTTCTTTGGAGGTGGAGTGTTTTGGTTTCAGGGAAAAGAGCAGCTAGGGTTCATGGGAAGAGGGAAAAAGAGAGGGAAAAGTATTTAGGGAAGAAAAGGGTTGGGTCGGGTTATTTGTGTTGGGCTTGGGTGGATTGGGTTTAAGCTTATTTTTGGGTTTGTAGATAAATGGGACTTAGGATTAGTTATGAAGCCAAATGAAATTTCAAGGGCCAAACGTGTAAAATTTGAAACTCCAGGGACCAAAGCTGTAATTTTCCAAAAATTATTATAAGGGCCATAAATGACAAACTTTATTAACCAAGGGCCATAAATAATATTTTCCATTTTTATTTTTTTTTTGAAATTCCCGGGGACTTGTTTTGTCATTTTTGAAAGTTGGGGGACTGAAACTGCCAATTATGCAAACTTTGTTCGTTTTCATTTGTTTTCAATAATTTTGCATCTGAAACATATAAAACACAATTTTGAGATATTTTCAGTATTTTGATGCATTTCGGAGTGTTTTTAGATGTTTTGCAGTTCAGATTTGACCAAAAATGATGAGTGAATAAGCACTCATCAAATCCCCCACACTGAACCATTGCTAGTCTCTAGCAATCTTTTGAGAAAACTTAATGGTTTTGAATCTCTTTACCAAAAGCCATTACTTCTGGAGTAGCCAATTGTTTCAGTTCAAGTAAGAACCTTGGTACAATGATAACCAAATGATTTTGAGCAAATCACCAACTTTCAACGGTTTTGATTTGTGTTTACCGAAGCCGTTTGCTTCTAGACTAGCCAACTCTTAGACAAAATATCTTTGGTGAGCTGATTACCAATTATGGTTTTCTAACTGCCTTTACCACAAGCCATAAACTTGCGGGCTAGCCAACTCTTCACTAATTAAAGATATGGTGAGTTGAACACCATACAATTTTGGGCAAATTGCAAGCCGTCAACGGATTTGAGATATCTTTACCAAGAGCCGTTTGCTCCTGGATTAGCCAATCCTTTTATTTTTTAGACATGGCGGACTGATAACCATAAGCTGAGTAAGTGCAAAACACTTACTCCAATTTTTTTTTTTTTTTTTTGGCCAAAAATGGGGGAATTGGGTGGTATAATTACATGATAAAATTCGTGAGAATTCCCCCCCACACTAGAAATGAATATTGCCCTCAATATTCAAAGTACCGGCGGTTATGCCGAAACATAGAACGTAAAAGGGAAATACTACGGCCATTATTTGAATTTTTTTTTTTTTTGAAAACTTATATACAACAGTGGGGGGCAACTCCCCCACACTAGGGTGGTAGAAAGTAGAAAGAAGTCAGAAATACGGGTGAAAACCCATATAGTGTGCTACTGTTTTTGATTCCCGAGTCGCTAGCTTGACTCGATCCCCGCATTCATTTGTTCATGGGGAAAGTTTGTAGATCCGGGACAACCATGGATGGTATGTCCCCTCCAAAGTAGTGCTTCAACCTATGTCCATTCACCTTGAAGTTTGGTCCGTCGGTTTGAGATAACTCGACGGTGCCATATGGAAAAACTTTGGTAACGATGAATGGACCGGTCCAACGGGTCTTAAGCTTCCCCGAGAAGATTTTCAATCTAGAATTGAAAAGAAGGACTCGGTCACCTACGTTGAAAACGCGGTTCTTGATTTTTGAGTCATGGATCTTCTTTGTCTTTTCTTTGTAGATCAATGAGTTCTCGTAAGCTTGATCACGGAGTTCATTTAATTCATTGAGTTGAACTTTCCGGTGATCACCCGCGGACTTAAGGTCAAAATTTACATGCTTCAAGGCCCAATAGGCTTTGTGCTCGAGCTCGATCGGGAGATGACACGCCTTTCCATACACAAGCTTGTAAGGAGTACACCCGATGGGTGTTTTGTAAGCGGTACGGAAGGCCCAAAGTGCATCTTCAAGTTTGTCCGACCAAGAGGCACGATTTTCACCTACGGTCCTCTCCAAGATTCTTTTCAAGCCACGATTCGAAACCTCCACTTGCCCACTAGTTTGGGGGTGATACGCGGTAGAAAGACGGTGAGTGACACCATACTTAAGCATGACTTTTGCGAATTGGTCGTTGCAAAAGTGCGTACCGCGATCACTAATGATGGCACGGGGAGTTCCGAAACGGGTAAAAAGAGACTTCAAGAATTTCACAACTACTCGGGCGTCGTTGGTGGGTAGCGCTTTCGCCTCTACCCATTTGGACAAATAATCGACCGCCACGAGTATATATTTGTTCCCTCGAGAAGACGGGAACGGCCCCATAAAATCGATGCCCCATACGTCAAAGATCTCGCACACTTGAATGGCATTTTGAGGCATTTCATCTCTTTTAGAGATGTTGCTATGACGTTGGCAAGTGTCGCAAGATTTGACGAGGTCATGGGCATCTTTGTAAATTGTGGGCCAATAGAAACCGGAGTCAAACACCTTCTTGGCGGTGTAGTTCGGGCCATGATGTCCCCCCCCCGTGGGTCCATGATGACAAGCTTTAAGAATTTCATTTGCTTCTTGGCCGTGAACACACCGTCGGATGACTTGATCCGCACAAACCTTAAACAAGTAGGGGTCGTCCCAGAAGTAATGCTTAACATCTTTGAAAAATTTGTTCTTTTGTTGGGACGACATCCCTATCTCAACAAAGTTCCCGGCATGATAGTTTGCAAAGTCGGCAAACCATGGGGTACTAAAATCTCCACGTTGAGATACCATATTAAGTGTCTCGAGAGGAAATGTTTCATTTATTTCCTTTTTCTCGAGCACACCTTCATGAGGATTTTCAAGACGGGACAAGTGGTATGCCGCTAGGTTCTCCGCTCCTTTTTTATCACGGATAATGATATCAAATTCTTGTAGGAGGAGAACCCATCGGAGCAATCTCGGCTTTGCATCTTGCTTAGCAAAGAGATATTTGAGGGCCGAGTGATCCGTATACACTATGCTTTTGGACAAGATCAAGTATGGCGAAACTTCGAAAGCATACACCATGGCTAGTAATTCTTTCTCCGTAGTGGTGTAATGTGCTTGAGCTTCGGTCAAAGTTTTGCTAGCGTAATGTATAGGCTGGAAATGTTTTGATTTTCGTTGCCCCAAGATGGCACCTATGGCGAAATCACTTGCATCGCACATAAGCTCGAATGGTAATTCCCAATCGGGGCAACAAGAATCGGAGCTTCCGTGAGCTTCTTCTTAAGAGTTTGAAATGCTTCAATGCACTCACTAGAGAAGATGAAAGGAGTATCCTTTTCAAGGAGTCGGGTCATAGGCCGGGATATTTTCGAGAAGTCTTGAATGAAACGGCGATAGAAACCGGCATGACCAAGGAAACTTCTAACTCCTTTAACGGTTGTGGGATGAGGTAGTTTTGCAATGACGTCGACTTTAGCTTGGTCAACCTCAATCCCGCTCCTAGAAATCTTATGGCCGAGGACAATGCCCTCTTTGACCATGAAGTGACATTTCTCCCAATTTAGACAAAGATTCGTGTTTTCACAACGTTCAAGCATCTTGTCTAAATGAGAGAGACATGTTTGGAAAGAATCCCCAAAGACCGAAAAATCATCCATAAAGACTTCCATAGTCTTTTCGATCATATCATGGAAAATGGCCATCATACACCTTTGGAATGTACCGGGAGCATTACACAAGCCAAAAGGCATGCGTCGGTAAGCAAATGTTCCATAAGGACATGTGAATGTGGTCTTTTCTTGATCTTGTGGATCAATGGGAATTTGGAAGTAACCCGAGAAACCATCGAGAAAACAATAGTATTCATTTCCTGCTAATCTCTCAAGCATTTGGTCCATGAAGGGTAATGGAAAATGGTCTTTACGGGTGGCTTCATTTAACTTTCGATAGTCAATGCAAACACGCCATCCCGTAACCAATCGAGTTGGAATCAACTCGTTTTCATCATTTTCAACAACGGTAATGCCACCATTTTTGGGCACACAATGAACGGGGCTAACCCAAGGACTATCCGAGATAGGGTAAATCAATCCGGCATCGAGAAGTTTTATGACTTCTTGTTTGATAACCTCATGGATTTTAGGATTCACTCTTCTTTGATGTTGAACCGCCGGTTTGAAGTCATCTTCCATTAGGATCTTGTGTGTACAAAATTCCGGGTTAATACCCTTTATGTCGGAAAGTTTCCAAGCGATGGCTCGCTTGTGTGACTTCAAAACCTTTATGAGAGCGGCTCTTTCATCCTCACTCAAGTCTTTAGCAATGATGACGGGTGATTTATTGTCACCCTCCAAAAATGCATATTCGAGATGAGGTGGTAAGTCCTTAAGTTCGACCTCGGGAGGATCATTAGATTTTTCAATTGTTTTAATTTCCTCTTTATGAAGTTCTTGAGGAGGGAGTGATGAAGGATCTTCATTGAGCATCTTCTCGATGAGAAGAATATCTCCCTCGATGTCGATGGGAGCGTGATCAATTTCCCATGGAACAGAATCACTAGCCAAGTATGCTTCGATCTCTTCCAAAATAAAGTCACTTCCCTCAAACGGAGTGAGGGAAGGGGAAGAGAGAGCAACGATGGGATCAACCGAAGTGGGATTGCCACTCGAGAATCCAAGAATTTCTTGAGAATACTCCTCCGACACAATGTCAATGACATCAATTTTGTTGACGGAATTGTCTTCATAATTTGGGGAGTATTTCGTAACTTGATTGAGATTGAAAGTAACGGCTTCCTTGTTTACCCTCAAAGTAATTTCCCCTTCATCAACATCGATCAATGCACGACCCGTTTTTAAGAAGCACCTCCCAAGGATGAGGGGTACTCGGGGATCGGCATCAAATTCGACAACAACAAAGTCGGCGGGGAAATGAAACTTGCCTACTTTCACAAATACATCCTCGGCTATTCCTAACGGACGAGAACTTGTACGGTCCGCAAGCTCGAGGATCATACATGTCGGTGTAAGCGGAGGTAATGAAAGCTTCTTCCACATGGAATGTGGCATCAAATTAATGCTAGCACCAAGATCGGCCAAGGCGGAGCATTGAACTATGCCTTGAAAATCACATGGGATGAGAAATTTTCCGGTGTCTCCTAACTTTTCGGGAAGCTTTTTAAGGATAACCGCCGAACAATTCTCGTTCAAAGAAGTTTTAGCCATTTCGAAAATCTTTTCTTTGTTATTCAACAAATTTTTGATTGTTGGACCGAACTTTGGCATTAGAAGAAGAGCGTCCGCGAAACTAATTTCGAAGTGCAAATCTTGAAAGATTTGAATAAGCTTCTCCATTTGTTGACTAGTTTTATCACGGAGCTTTTGGTCATTAAGCCTTGAAGGATAAGGAAGTGAAGGCTTAGGAGTGGTCATCGGAACAACGGGTTCCAGGATTGGAGGTAATACTACCGGAGGTTAGACTTGTGCGGTACTTCGTGGGCTTGAGATATGCACCTTGTCCTTTGATACTTCGGTTTCTCGTTCCACATCCCTCACCGGAGAAGGATTAGGTATCGAGGGTCCCTCGTAAGACTTACCACTTCGGGTGGCAATAGCATTCAATTCACCTTTTGGGTTGGGAATGGTATTACTCGGAAGAGTTCCCGAAGTTGAAGCTTGATTCTTTTGACTCATGAGACTAGCAAACATGCTTTCAATCTTGCTTTGAGATTGATCAATTTTGTTACTAGTAGCTCTAAGCTCGGAGGTGAAATCATTCTTCAAAGTGGTAATTTGACTTTGCATGGATGCCATCTTAGCTTCATTGCTTTTGATGTAATTTGCAATGTCAATGGAAGCTTGAGGAGGCGGGGCATGCATGTTTTGTTGAGGAGCTTGGAATCGGTTTTGATTGAAATTTCCTTGATTTTGAAAACCTTGATTTTGATTTTGAAAATTCCGATTCTGACTCTGATTTTGATCGAACTGATTATTCCTATTTTGCACATTTTGATTGTTCTGATTTTGATTAAACCCGGGTGGTCCAAGGTAATTGTTAGAACGATAGCTTAGAAGGTTTCGATCTCCTTGTGGTTGGTAGGAATTACCTCCCGTATTGTAGGAACCCGAAGCGGCATATACGCTCTCTTGAGTGAAGCCACCGGAGGCTGGACACTCAAAATAAGGGTGTGGACCACCACAAGTTTCACAACTCTTGTTTACGACATTCACTTGTTGATTGTTGTTATTTTGACTCATTTTAAGTACGGCAGTGGATATTTCTTCAATCTTTTTGGTTAGAGTCGTGTATTCAGAAGATGGAAGAGTATTAGATCTCCTTGACTCACTCCTCTCGGCTGAGGAATCCCAATAATTGTGGTGGGCAGTCATGTTTTCAATGAGATCGTAGCACTCTTCGGGTCGCCTTTTCATAAAGGTACCACCGGCAGCAGCATTGATCGTGTCACGATGTCTCAATGTTAACCCATTATAGAATGTATCTATTTGGGTGACAAGCAACATATTGTGGTTCGGACATCGATCAATCGAAAGCTTATAGCGTTCCCATGCCTCGAATAAGGACTCATCGGGATGCTGCCTAAAGTTGCTGATTTCATTCCTTAGTTTCGTCACCATCGACGGTGGAAAGTATTTCGCCAAGAATTTGGAGATCATTTCGTCGAAACTATGGATTGAGTTCTTGGGAAGACGATCAAACCATGCGGTGGCATGAAGCGTCAAGGAAGATGGAAAGAGATATAAGCGAAGGGCGTCATCGGTGACCCCATTTTGCTTCATACTTTGGGTGACGGTGAGAAATTTGTCGAGATGCTTGTTGGCATCGTCACCCGGTGATCCGTGAAATTGGCAAAAACTTTGGACTTGTTGAATCATGTGATGCTTAAGTCCAAAATCCGTGGCCTCGATGTTGACCGGGGCAATTGGACCGCCCCGTCCATCCATCGTGGGTTGGCAAAGCTCCTCCATCGTTCGGAGATCGGAGCTGGATCTTGTGGACAGTGCGGGACTTGAGGTCCGTCCCTTGGTTATGTGTCATTGTGATTCGCTCGACGATGCGTATCTCACGTTTGTTTGGTTACGGTTACGCCTACGAGCTTGCGGCGAGTGCGCATGCACTTCCAAAAACACTTTCAATTAAAACAAGACCGAGGCAAAACACGGTGAACTTAAACCAATAATCCCACGTGAAATGATCACTTCTATAAGTAAAACGCACAAAGGAGCGGAGAGACTTATTAGGTCGAGCTGAAGCTTATTAAAACCCGTCTCTTTTCAGCCGCAATTTAATGTCAGGCCGTCCTTATATCCCTCACACAGTTTGTTAAACCGATAGAAATAAACCAAAACACGAGCGACACAAAGGCAAGTTTTAAATCTTTTGTTCGGAACTTATAATGATAACACCTCAGTTGAGAATGTTATATTGATTGTGTCTTCTATTTTATTTAAAACAACAAGCAAAAATCTTTTTGTATTTTTAATCTTTTACATATATATACCAAGAAAAGAAAAATATTTTTGTATTTTTGTTTTTTTATAAAAACAATAACTTCACGAGAAAGGTTCTTCAAGTCACTAATCGCAAAAATCACGATATTGTCGCAACACACCTCCCATGCGCATACAAAATTTAGTTCGTTTGAAGTGAGTGGTGAAAAACACAATATCAACGTATATCAAAATAACCGTAAAATTCGGCAAATTAACCCTTTAGGAAAAAGGTTAACGTATCAAATCTTACGGGTGTGATAAAAGTGATACCGGAAAAGTGGTTTCCCGGGTCGTGTCCCAACGAGGTGTGAATGGAAGGATTCGATGAGTTTCGTGATTTGAACTTGAATTGGTTTTTAATGATTTGTTTGAATTGAATTACGTTTTCTACGAATTGATTAACGGGAAGGTAATTAAGGCAAGGGAACCCTAATAAACTACAAACTAACTACTACTAAGCCTAAGAAATGATAAAACTAAGCTACACTAAGTCCTAGGGTGCTAAAACGTAAAAACATAAAAACGACAACCACCGAGCCATAAACGTAAAAGTTTTGCAATTTAAGGGCTACAGGTGTGAAATTAATTTTCCTACGTCCTAATTGACTAAAAATAATTTTAGAAAAAGACCGGGTATTTTTTGACTTTTAAATTAATTTCTATGAATTAAAAACTATTTTACTCTAATTAAATGATTAAAAATATTAAACTAATTTTGAAAAATCTGAAAAATTCACAAAAAGTACTTTGAGTTTCACTGATTCTAAGAAAAATAAAAAATGCGGGTGGTGCTTTGTAAAATAAGCAGAAAATAAGCCAAAGAAGTGCTTAAAGTAAAATTGCAAATGAAGGTTATGTATTAGATGGTGTATTACTTGAACGAGACAAGTCCCAAGGGCAAACGGTAGAGCATGTTGTGTGTGAGCTGGATGGCGTGGGTTCGAGTCCAGCTATGCCGCTTTTTGCAAAACATATTTTTTTCTTTTTCTTTTTTCTTTTATTATATTTTCTGTTTGGAACTTAAAGATGAAACAAAAGCAAGGAAATTTTATGAAAACTTTGCTTATGAAGAGGCCTTAATAAGCTGTAGGAACAGCTTATTGTCCACAGTTGGGACTGAAACAAACAATCAAACACCTATCTTAAACAACCAACCAAACACTCCTTATGGTACTCATAAACACAAGATAAGCTGGAATAACAGGTTGCATCAATTCGAATGACCCATTAAGCTAAATTATGAAATGTGAAATTAACATAGGCTAAACTAATGAAAGGGGAGGGAAATCGTTGGCTAAATAATCTAACTAGGGGAATCCTAAGCTCCTAAAATGATAAAGTAAGCGCTATAAGGGAAAGCAAGCACCAATAAGCTACAATAATTCTAACCTATACTAACAAAACAACTAGTTACTGAAATAAGCTAAGTCAAGCTCCAATAAGCTAATGAGTGAAAAGTGGTCGAGTGACCGTTGTGGTTCTGTGCAGGCTGCAAAACTTAGTGGCCACTTTGAGGTTTATTTTCTGCTGAATGATGAACTCCCAACCCGGATACAAGCTGCAATAACAAAGTCAGACAGTAGAGACCCAAAAGAAACTAATTAGGGGCAAGAATGAGATCTGTAGCAGCTTAAAAATAAGCTTTAATGCTTCTTTTGGCCAATATGAACTGAAACATGAATGAAAAAAATTGAAATGGGACAGATTTGGACTTCCAATTAAACCAAGTTAGAGGATTCTTTGGTGCATAAAACTAAAACTAGATTGATGTGGGAATACAAGGACTTAAGAAAACCAGTTGCCAATTTTAAACTTCAAATAAGTGAAAATTAAGCCCATGAACAGAAATGTAGCTGTTCTTCGCAGTTCAAAAAGACAGAAAACCATTTTTTTTAAAACCATCCAAACTCACCTAAAACTCATTTAACCCATTGCCAACATCTTGAGCTAATCTAACTTGTTAAAAGGTGTTTGACTACATAAGTCAAACGGGTAAAAGATTTGATTGTGACCCCTTTTCCTCCCTAATCCAAACACTCTTTAAAACTTTTTCAAAACCAGAACTTAAGACTCCTTTTGATGAAACTGAAATAACACTTGATCACCACTAATTTAACAATTTAAATTCCACTGAAATGAACACTAAGCCAATAACTGTAAAGAAAAAAAATTGCTTTCATTAAGAGAAAAGAACATTACAATAAAAAAACATACAACTGATTTTTTAAAACTAGAAAAAGGGTTCTTTGGAGGTGGAGTGTTTTGGTTTCAGGGAAAAGAGCAGCTAGGGTTCATGGGAAGAGGGAAAAAGAGAGGGAAGAGTATTTAGGGAAGAAAAGGGTTGGGTCGGATTATTTGTGTTGGGTTTAGGTGGATTGGGTTTAAGCTTATTTTTGGGTTTGTAGATAAATGGGACTTAGGATTAGTTATGAAGCCAAATGAAATTTCAAGGGCCAAACGTGTAAATTTTGAAACTCCAGGGACCAAAGCTGTAATTTTCCAAAAATTATTATAAGGGCCATAAATGACAAACTTTATTAACCAAGGGCCATAAATAATATTTTCCATTTTTTTTTTGAAATTCTCGGGGACTTGTTTTGTCATTTTTGAAAGTTGGGGGACTGAAACTGCCAATTATGCAAACTTTGTTCATTTTTCATTTGTTTTCAATAATTTTGCATCTGAAACATATAAAACACAATTTTGAGATATTTTCAGTATTTTGATGTATTTCGGAGTGTTTTTAGCTGTTTTGCAGTTCAGATTTGACCAAAAATGATGAGTGAATAAGCACTCATCATCCACTGAAGATGCTTATTCGTAAACTTTTGAAACCTTGAATTTCTTTACAAACTTCGTGAACCCATGAGTGAAATAACAAACCACTGATCATGAACATTTCAAATTATGTTTTTAGACACAATAGATGATTGGTTTACACATTCCAAATGCACAAACCCTTATTCGTAAAACCCTTAATCTAAATTTTATGAACAACTAAATCACAAGTTAAATGTTTGATCTAATGGTTCCTGAGTGTTCATGTGTTGTATCAAGGAGTTTTAGAACAAGTTTTAATAGCTTTTATCCACAAGAATCAAAGATAGTGACTGAACGTGCACCCTTAAACCCTAAACCTTGATTTTGAATCTTGCCAAGTATTTTGTTTAATTAACATGATTCTATATGTTCTATAACACCTCTAGACACTTTCCCACTAACATAATTGGTTTGAAACGCATTGAATAAAGAATCCATAAAAAATTCGTATGAACCCTAATTATCAAGGATCATCAAAACAAGTTTCTGTCCAGCAACACATTTAGGACATGATTAGGACCAAAACCCACAGAATCATAAACCTCTAATTTGACATAAACCCTAAATCTTAAATTTCCAATTGTGAATGATTTAACCGTTGGATTATGAAATGATCAAAAACCATTTCTTATATTAGTCTAAAGATTATGAAAACACTTACGGATTTGAGATTTGTCGCTTGAATTTGTCAAATGATTTTGGTTCGTTGATTTGAGTGGTTGACTAGTAAATGTGTTTTTGCAGGTGTAGTAAATGCAGAGTCAAAGTTAGTTTTTGACTAACATTTGTTCTTTGAAAGTTTGACAAAAATGGTCCCTTAACGACATGACTTTGCAATCTAAGTCCTTTTCTCACAAAAGGTTAATAAGACTTAACATAATTTTGAAAAGAACAATTTTGACTACTCCCTCTCGACTTTTGACGTAATAACTTTTATGCCTATTGAAAAGTATTTAATTCCAAAGAGGGTATTAAACTAAGAACATTTTACCAACACATTTTAAGACAACTTCATTTGATTTAAATATGCAAGTACAAATTTTAAATAAAATTTTGAAATTTCATACTGCCCCACAACACTTGATCGGGAAAAATGGTTAATTTGTTTAAAAGAACAAGGTGTTGATGGAAATTTTATACTGGCATTTTTTTTCTTTTATTAATTATTTTCAGATGAAATGAATGGTAACTAAAGAAAATTGAAAAATATTTTGGGTTTTTATAGGTTATATATTTTTGTATTTTCTTTTTGGAAAAATATTTACAGAAAATAGTTATGGTTTTTGACGTTTTTAAGATTTGGGTAAAAGAATTATCCAGTTCTTCAGGAGTCAAACACCTCATACCAATTCGCTGAACTAAGTCAACTAATCTTGTGTGTGGTAAGGGTTTGGTGGATAAGTGCGCCAATAAGTGTTCTGTACCTACGAATTATAACTCAACTGTTCCCTTCTCGACATGCTCCTTTATGAAATGGTAACGAAGAGAAATGTACTTTGACTTTGAGTGTTGAACCGTTATGTACATCGAAGCGTTGTTCATGTACATCGCAGCGTCCTTCGAAAGCCTTAGTGCTGTTTTGCTGGTAGAAAGGGAAAAGAAGCAAATCCCTATCTACTTCACCGTGGTCCTTCAGGGAGCCGGACTAAACTATCCAGAATTGGAAAAGCTAATTTTAGCTCTAGTTCATGCCGCAAGACGCCTTCGAATGTACTTCCAAGCCCATCCCATAACCATGATAACTGATAAACCAATCAAGCAGGTATTGTCGAAGCCTGAGAAGTTAGGAAGAATAGCCAAGTGAGCTATCGAACTAGAGGAACACGAGATAGAATACAAGGGCATAAATTCTATCAAAGGGAAAATACTGGCGGATTTCTTGTCAGAGACACCCTCTGAGCCCAGGAAAAATAACAAAGCTGTAGAAAAGAAGCCCTCGAAGGCCGAGAAAGGGTGGAAGATTTTCACTGATGGGGCCTCTAGCTCCAATGGATTAGGGGCAGGCTTAATGCCAGTCAGCCCAGAAGGAAGGGAGTACACTTACGCTCTCCATTTTAAATTTGATGCTACTAACAATGAGGTAGAGTATGAAGCACTGTTAGCAGGCCTCTGACTTGCTAAAGACATGGAGGTTTAAAACTTGGCTATTTTTGTTGACTCACAGCTTGTAGCTAACCAAACAAGCGCTCCTACGAGGCAAGGCAACTTGTCATTAAGCAGTACCTGGATAAAGCCAATGAAATGCTCGAAGGATTCAGTTCTTATGTCATAGAGCACATTTGAAGAAACTATAATAAGAAGGCAGATGCATTAAGCAAGTTGGCCTCAATGTCATTTGCACATCTCACAAAGAAGGTTCTAGTTGAAGTATTAGAAGAGAGGTCAATAATAAGGAATGAAATAGCTGATGTGATCCTGGAAGAAGAGTCAAACTGGATGACTTCGATCAGGGAGTACTTGATAAGTGGCATCTTGCCGGAGGATCCAAAATTGGCACGAAAGGTCTGGATAAAAGCACCACAATATAGGATCACGGGAAATTACCTATACATAAGGTCTTTTTTGTCTCCATGGCTCCGTTGTGTAGGACCCAAGCAAGCTTCGAACATCATTCAGGAGATACATGAAGGGTCTTTCATCCTACACGCAGTATCTCGCTCTGTTGTTTCTAGGATAACGAAGCTAGGATATTACTAGCCTTCGATGCATAAAGACGTTGTGAATAAAATTAAAAAATGTGAAGCCTGTCAAAATCATTCACAAGTCCCAAGGCTACCAAAGCAAGACATGACCTCCGTTACATCTGCATGGCCCTTCCGTCAATAAGGAATCGATATATTTGGTCCTTTATCAATAGCTCCAAGAGGGGTCAAGTTTTCGGTCGTAGCCATCGATTACTTCACAAAATGGGTTGAAGCCAAACCTTTGGCATCAATGACAGGAAGGAATATGGAAAATTTCATGTAGGAACATATTATTTTCCGATTTGGGGTCCACCACATCCTCATCTCAGACAATGGGAAGCAGTTTTCCGAAGGGATATTTCCTGTATTTTATAGAGGTTTAAACATCAAGCAATCACTCACCTCCGTCTACCATCCTCAAGGTAACGGACATGTGGAAGTTACCAATAGAGATGTTAACAAGGGGTTAGAGCGAAGGCTCGGTCGAAGCCATCATGTTTGGGTGGATGAGCTACCTCAAGTGCTTTGGGCGCACATGACGCATACCAAGTCTAGCCATGGCGAGACACCTTTTAGCCTAACATATGGGACCGAAGCTATGATACCTTCAGAAGTAAGTGTTGAAATGGAGCGTGCCATAATTTTGAAGCAACAGAAAACAAAGCACGGATCCATGAAAACCTTGACTTACTTGAAGAAAGAAGGGAAATAGCCTCAATAAGAGAAGCCATCCACAAGTACAAAGATTGAAAAGTACTACAACAATAGGGTCAGACCTTCGAAATTCAAGCCAGGAGAATACGTCCTTCGACTTAATAGTGCAAGCAAAGTTGAATATCATGAAAAACTAGGGCCCACATGGGAAGGACCCTATGTTATAACAGAGCCCTACGACAATGGAGCCTACAAGCTGGAAACCCTTGAGGGCGACGCTATTGATAGGACTTGGAATGGCGCTACCCTTCTTAAGTTTTACATATAAAGATTACCATGTCTAAGGACATTTTTATTTTTTTTTCAATCAATTTACTGCATTCTTATCACTTAAGGAAAGAAGCATTAATGGTAGGTGTCCTAATTTTCATTTTTTAAAATGATGTAATTCTCCCTACCCACTTAATGATATAACACATTTCTCTCAAATCTCTTATTTCGTTCTAATACAACAAAGATTTGTCATCCAAGCCATTTATAAGTTTCAATGTCGAAGGGATGAAACAGGACAACTATAAGTCTTGAATACATATACAACATCCATCAGAACTTCACATTAACTTTCCTAAGTGGTCTTAAGGTATTCCAAGCCTTATGTTACCTAAAGGTTAAAGATGGAGTGGGTCACAACCCTCTGTCAGCAATTAAATTATATGATTGCTATATTCTTGGTGTAGAATTTACACACAATAAGTCTATACATCTACCAAACGCCTTAGGTTGTAAAATAATATACGTGCATAAGTAATGTATGAGAAAAACAAACATCAAATCAAAATTGAGACATAGTCTCTATCTGCAGATATTAAAAATATGCTAGCATACCTAGCATAAGGCCATAGCCTAAGGCAATAAGTCTGAAACATTGTTTGGAGGAAGGCCACAGCGTTAGAAAGCATAAAGTTAAATTGTTTCATCAGGCCGAAGCCTGGAAAGCACTGACTGAAAATTGTTCTAAAGGGTACATACCACCCTTAGGGCCAAATTACTACCAACATGGCAGCCTTCACTGGTTCTTTTAGTAGGCAGGATCAACTGGTCCTGGTGATGGAAGCTTCATAGAAGGGGTCTTCTTGCTGGGAGAAACTGGTTGGAATTTCTTTGGTTTCTTTGAGAGGAGGTCTTCAATAGAGGCCATAGGATCCTTCGTTGCTTTAGCGAGGAAGGGGTACTCAGCTATGGATAATACATTACCGACTTCATCATTATTCTTTCTCAGTTGTTGACTAGTAGTAGTGCACATCGGCAAGAACCACATGTTTACCTGTTTCTGCTATCTCCTCCAAGGTGGTGCACTTACCGTAAATGATGGTTGCATTAACCAACCTTCCCACCACTTCTCCGACCTCATCGCTACGGTATAGCTCCATGGCTATATAGGGAACAACCTTGGACACCAGATCAACCCTATCCTTTTAGAGCATCTTGCAACAAAGATTCAAGCCATCTATATCTTCCATCAACTTGATTTCTTGCTTACTAAGCCTGGCCTCTCAGCTTCCAAACCTGCACATTTGGATGTCAGAGCAGCAATTTGTTCATTGTAATTTGTAAACTTGGTTTTCTCAAGCTTTAGCCTACTACATTTTACACGACTATCTATAAGCTATTGTTTAAGCTTTTGGATGTCTCTTCGAAGGTCATGAACCAAAGGATTCTTTTTAAAATCCTTCATTGCCTCTTCACATTTGGTTTTCAGATCTGCATATTGCTGATCTCTGGCCTTCTCTCTGGCAAGCATAACGTTCATATCTTCCCTAGCAGATTTAACAGCACGAAGAAGCTCTCTGGTCTGGGTATTAAGGTGGTTGTCAAGAACAGCCTGTATAGTATAGCTTTTATCATGCAGGTCACACAGTTTCTCCATTGACATATTGTCCAACAAGCTGGAGTTACATGCTCAACTAGCAAGTGACAAGCTAAGAGGGTCGGAAGCTCCTTAGTGTTCGGAAGACCTGCAGAAAGTCACACAATTAGAAGATTGAAGGATTATAACAAGTTCTCAATACAGGGAGGCATGCTTACCATGAATATCCTCATCGCTAGGTCCTTCGAGAGCTGGATGAAGAACTATTTTACCTTGTGCACTCTTCTATCGAGTGGTTCAAGAGGGAGGAGTGGGCAATATCAACATCCTTTTGGAAGTAGACTTTGTTGCCTTGACACTAGTTCCCTTCCTGCTTTGAACCCTATCTGCTATACCAGAGGACCCTACAATCATAAGTTGATCCTAAGACGGAGGATCATCATAGTCAGCAACGTTCTCAACAAGCCGGGTGGTTTCCTCAAGGTCTTTCAATTTGGAAGGATGTGCAGAGGAAATAGGCTCAATCCTTTGGGCCTCAACATCACTATTTTTCACAGAAACAGATGGGGAACCAATGCCATAGCTCACATCCTTGGCTTCTTTAGGGATGAAACTCACTTCTTTTGCACCTCCAGCTACAACAAAGTTTTGGAACGCCATTCCTGCAACAAGAGAGGCAAAAAGATAAATATCAGTACATGAGTTCCTAATTTTAAAATTAAATGGAAATATACATACTTTCTCTACAACAAACAATTTCAGGAAGCAAAGGGGAGCCCTTCCAACTATCAGCAAGACCAGCCATAAAAAAGATAGGTTGAGGAAAGGTTTGACAGTCAACTGGGTGGCGACATAAACACTGATACAGGGGATCTCTTCTTACAGTATATGGCAGCGGATCATTAAACCATTTCTCATTATACTGGAACTCTTCGTTCAACAATGCAGGGTACTGTGGGGGTACAATTGTATTCTGAATGTAGAAGAACTTGCCTTTCCAATTTCTGATATTGGTAAAGGGCTTGTTGATCAAATGGGTTTCATCATGCTCTCCTTTTTTGCTAAGGTTAACCAATTTCCACCGGGGTATAGGTTTACGAAGCCCCTAAGCACAGTCAATGATGGTTCATACCCATATGCTTTACACATAACATTGTACGTGGTAAGCTTGGCTAAGCCAAAGGGGTTGAACCTAGATATGTGTACTTCATAATATTACAACAGCTCTAAAATCAGTGGGTGGAGTGGTATCCTTACGTTAGATGTCGTAAAGCATGAGTATACAGGACAACATACCCCTTAGGTGCATCATAAATACCTTGACGTTCAGTGGATAACTTCACCATAAATTCTTTGGGTATACGATAATCTGTGAGGAAAGCGTGTAGCTCTTCCTTAGATAGAGTACATGTTTGTTTCCTAATTATGAATTTTGTGTTGCCACCCATCGAGGAAATACGCAAGTAAGTTAAGAAAACAGAAGATCGAAGGATGTAATACGTTACCTTATGATCGGACAGATGAACGGAAGCACAATGCTGTGTGTGTATAAATTTTGGGTAGATGGTAAAAGTGATTTAGGATTCACCGTACAAAATTTTTATACACTTTTTCACTTCGTATCTCAGCCATACACGTGTCATTGGATTGCCACTTATTCGGACTTCAAAATTCTTTCAAAAGATGAAAAGACGTTTTGCAATTACCGAGATATGGGTAGTTTGGTTATAAGTACATGCATTAAATGCGCACTAAGCATGTATGCAACTAACACCTTCTATACAAATTTGTGACAACGGGGGTTTCGTGTGTGCATTTTTGAGTCAAAAGCAATATACCCTCGTTCGTATATATCACTTTCGACTGGAAGCCTTGATTACGTACCCTCCGATCAGGTCGAAGGACTCCCCTTCGACCTAAGTCGAACCTTGATTTCGAAGGACTAAGTCAATCTTCTGAAGTCATCATTAGCGTAAAACCATTCATTGTTGATATGGTTACTAGTTGGGAATTCGTTAATCGAAGGCCTAAGCCCTTTGGGGTATGACCTTGAGGACACTAAGACGAAGAAGGCTAAGACTTGGTCCAACCCACATACCCTCTTTCTCCTTAGCTTTCCCACCAAGACAGAGAGAGTGGGGATTAAGCCTTAGCGGTTAGCACAAATCATGGGACGCCCCCATGATCTCTGAAACATGTGCAAACACTCTCCAACCCTATTTTCTTCCTTATAAATAGTTTGGACGAGTCATTACTGATGGTATGTTCACTTAACACTACATTTCACACTTTTAACTTACCTACATCCTATAACACATATTTATTCGCACGTCGAAGGTGGTTCGTACGGTCCAACCCCCGGGCAATCACTTAACGAAGTGTTTCCTATTTCTTATTGCATATTGGCTACAAGCTTGGCGCAAGCACAAAACCCTCATACCATTCGATCACCATCGCAAGGCCTGGTCGTATGATTTATTGTACAATCAACTATGTTATGAGCTTACTATATATTAACATCGAGGAAGCCACCTTGGTCACGTTTGAAGATTTGAGTTGGTGACGTTATTACACCAACATTTTGAAGAACAAGTAATGTGCTCTTCATGACGTCCGCTAATGGCATATTCACTTGATACATCATGATCAGGTTTCTTCATCTTAATTCTTGAACTTTGGATGGACGGTGGGCGGTGACAACTTGGTTATAGGTTATTTTTCATTTTACACGTTTTATTTCCCATGTTTTATCCTATCATTTAGTCATGAAGCGTGTCTAGGTGATGAAGCGAGCAATCATTGGTGTCTTGGCCATTTATTTGGTCATGTATCATTGGTTTTGTCCACTTTTCCGTAGCACGTTAGTAATGACAATTCACCCTTAACCTTATGATGTGTTCACCCATATTGCCTTTGCGATTATTTAGACCTTAACTCTAGTGATGGAGATTTGTGTAACCGCCAAGCTTATGATATAATACATGCTATGACTATGCATTGAGTGATCACCCTAAAATTGAAACTTAGATTAGATAGAGAGTATGAGTGTTTGTTCCCTTTTCGTGAGGTGTTCGACTTTGATTTATTCTAGCATAGGAAATTTTTAATCTCTTATCTTCCAGGTAACTTGGGGGATATTTGATAGCATTAAATAATCTTGATTTTGAAGTGTCAATTTCCCCCATTATGATCATATTTTATGTTGTTTATATGGATTTATACTCTTATTCCTTTATATTTCGTTTCCAGGCTATATATGAGCATAGGAGCTAATGAGACGCGGTTTTGGAGATATACTTAATGATTTGTACCTTGGTATGCTTTCATGGAAGAAGCTACGTGATTTAGGAAAACCGATTATAGTGAAAAGGGTAGTAAAGGTAAACTCAAACATATGAGGTTTGAGTCCCCGGATCATTCCTAGCGAAGGATGAATGGAGTTTTAAACTCACGTCGCGTTTTACGAGATTTGAATGGTGAATATGGCAAAATATGAGGAATTAAGCTAAATTATGCAAACAATAGCTAAAATTAACTAAATATGCAAGTAAAATGCTTAAACTAAACTATCGGGGGCCTAAAATGCACTTAAAACCTAAAAACGCTCACGCTTGGGAAAACCCCCGAGCCTAAAAGTGAAAATTAAAGAAACAAAACCCTAGACATGTAAAACTAATTTTCCTACGAAGAATACGACAAAATAAAATTTTGAGAAAAAGCGGAATATTTTTTTGACTTTTTATTTATTTTTTATGAATTAAAAACTAAAAAGTAAAAATTAAATGATTTAAAATATTAAAACTAAATGGAAAAATCTTAAACTTTTTCTAAAAATACTTTATTACAAGCTAAAACTAGGAAAAATTCTAAAGTTGAAAAATAAGCTTGTAAAAAGCTGTAAATAAGTTGTTTAAGTGCTGAAGTACAAAATGGCTTAAATGCCTTAAGTATTAAATCTGGCAAATATATCATGAGACAAGTCCCAAGGGCGATGGTAAGGAGTGTGTGTGGTGAGGTGGGTGGCCGGTGTTCGAATCCCAGCAGTGGATTTTTTTGCAAAACTGTTAATTTTTTTTTTCTTATTTTTTGACACTTAAACTAATAAGCTATATTAAGTTAATGAAAAATGAAAATCACTAGAACCTTTTTAAGAATAAGCAGAAACAACAGATGGAATAAGCAGATAAGCTTTTGAAATGATCTAAACTACCAAATAGCTAAACTTATGAGCATACAAGCTTAACACAAGCTAAATGAAGCTAAGAAAACACTAAGAGATAGAAATAAGCTACTGAAAACACAGATTTAAGCACAAATAAGCAATCTAAAACTAAATTAACCAATTTAAGCACCTATGATCTAATTTACCTAAAACAGCCTACTCAACTACTTTTGAGCTTATCTAGCAGCTTATTGCTAAAAGCTACTAAACAAATTCCAATTGAAACCTTGAGTTAACTCTACTGTGAAATGACAGTTGATAGATTAGATGTTGCGGTGTAGGGGAGATTGTCTCCAACAGTCCACCTTTAAGCTTGTAAAAAGCTTTTAAAGAAAATTCTCAAAAATAAAATAAAATTATTAGCTTAGAGACAAGCTTCTAGATTCAATATTCCCTAAGTTTCAGAAAATTTGGACTTAAAATGAAGAAATTAAAAATGTAAAAGTGAAGCTAATTGAAACTGAGTTGGTTTTTTTTTTTTTTTTTTTTTTTTTACTTTTTTTGGAAAACTTAGAAATTGACTTTTGTGACTTTTGATTTATACTAAATGACTGAAAATGAAGTTATAAACTATTTTAAGACTAGATTAAGCTAAAATTGCCACTTATGAAACTATTTTGAAGATTATGCAACTGAAAACTTTACTGATTATGTAGAAATTATGATTATATGATGATTTTGACTTTTTGAACTAAAACCTATGAGTTTTATACTAAAACTAACTACTACTGACCCTATATGAACTATTTGAGCTAACAAATTCTACTGACACAGGCTTGAAAACAGAAACACTACATAAACCAAACACCCCTTTTGTAAACTGATTTGAGATTTTGGGCTAAAAAACAAGTGAGACAAACTGGTGGACCTTCGAAATAGATTGTACTATCAATATTAAGCTATTTGAAACATGTTTGCACTAATTTGAACAACCATAATCCACAAATGCAATTTATGACAGATTTGTATGAAATATGATGTAAAAAACTAAAATATGACTTAAATTATTTAGATAAGCTAAAACATGATGCAAATAAACTGAAGTGAACACATATAAGCTAAATCAAACACTGAAACACATATATATACTAATCAAAACAGAGAATGCAATATTAAGCTAAAAAAATGGAAGAATAACTCACTATTGGCCTCAGCTAAACATAGGCTCCCAATTAAAGGCAGCTACAAGCTCTCTAGCTTATGAATAAGCTAGAGTAAACGTCCATCTAGCCAATCCCTTATGACCACTTCCAAAGCTTTCCAAATTTCAAGCAAAGGTAATATTTGACTTTTATTGACTGTTTTGATGTTTGTGTGTAAAACTGATGGAAAACTTTATCAAAGCTTAAAAAAAGCTATAGTGAGGTTATCTAAGCTTAAGTAAACAGATAATCAAGCTTGTTGAAGCTTATAAGAATGATTTGAGCATATTTTTTATTTTTTCAATGTTTTTCTTATTTTTTTGGTATTTTTGATTTTGAAAGCAAAAGTTAATGTAATTAAGCTACTGATAAGCTAAAATTTGAAAATGGAAAGAGCTTTAGAATAGGAATAGAAGCTTATAACAGATTTGAAGTAACAATTTAACACTATAATTCAACAAATATAAAAGAGCAAAACTAAATTTTATTAATAATCAAGCTGAGTACACTATTTAAAACAGAAATTAAATTGAAACTAAGAACTTAAAACAATTAAAATTAAAACTTTAAAAACGGAATTACACACTAAAAAACACACACCACTGTGTGAAATTATAAGGGGTATTTATAGCCTATCACTAGGGTTTCAGGAGTTCCTTGTGAAGCTTCTGGATCAATCCCATCTTTAATCTTGTCCCTTGAATGATTGCTTAAATTATAAGCACAAATCTGAGCCGTTTGATCATTTTTCCTCACTGATTGCACACGGATTGCTGACATGGCATCTGTGCACATGTCAGGAATGTGTCAGTCTTCTAAAAGGCACTAATCATTGGGTAAATGATTGATAGGAGCAGGGTAAGTTGGGACGATGTGTGAATAGTAACATAAGGTAAAAAGGGCGCTGATGCGTGTACGAAGCGCGTTCGGGGTCAAAGGAACTTCCTTTTCGTCGAGCAAGTTTTTCAACACCCTAGGTAGTGAACCTAATCGTTGTAGTGTAGTATTGGGTAAGCCTCGGGTATTGATATCGTCTCTAGGGGAATAGGAATGCTAGTAAGAAGTGTACTACGCTAAGGTTGGGGTTGAGGATGATTCTTTTTTTATGTTTTATATATTTTTTAGAAAGCTAAGGGTAAAATCTCGGGGCAATTGGTTTGGGGGTGGTACTTCTACCGATTACTTTTACTATCTATTATCTAATACTACGGGTCGCTATGTCTTTTTTATGTATGCTCGTATGATGATTAAAAATGTGTTTACCTAGATACTATCACTCCCTAGTTATCATTTATTGTTGGTTGAATTGTCACGTCCTTATTCTTAACGCCTTATGTTTTCTAAGGTCGTAGAGAATGCTTATGCCCTAACTCTTTGAGAATACCTTTAGGTTATTGTCTACGAATTCCTCTAGATGATTCATAAGCTAACTCTAAGGTTATCTTTGGATGTTTAGACTACGAAGTCCGCTAAATAATTCATAAACTAATGTTCACAAAGATTACTCAAGCATTTAAACACAATGATAGCGTAGTGCACAACTAAGCCATTTACAATTAAGATAAGAGACAACCAATGAATAATCAACAACTAGGTTTCATAGATCTAAGCAAACACACAAGAAATTTAGCCGGACATGTTAAACAAGCAAGCATACACACATTCAATGGAAGACATATTGATACTAATGGAATAAAACACTTATATTGATGTGTAAAATAGGGTTTGGGACCCTAAGATACTATCCAAGTCGGACTACAAATGTTTAGGGTTTTTACTCCACAAGTCGACCTCTTTAAAATACTGAAAAATCGAATTCTATATATAGATTTACACTTGCGACGTCGTCGCCTTGTAGATGGGACACCGTCAGATCGCCATCATTAGAGTTTTAGTCTTGGCCAAGTTATCGATGGGACGATGTCACGTTGTATTTGTGACGCCGTCGGGCTTCAGCAGGGACGTTGTCTGATTCTGGATATGGGCCATCTGAGATGAAAAGTCTTAGTGACGCCGTTCCTCTTCAAAACGGCGTCGTCAGGTGTATTTGAAACAAAAGTCTCTGAGCCATCCGGTGCATCTATTATCAAATCTGTAGAGGGGCAGTAAGCCTTTAGTTGGAGACGCCGTCGACTTCAATTTTAGCAGCAGGTGGTATCGATCTTGACTTTGCTATTTTCTTCATGTATTCACTCCTTTTCGTCCAAATAAGCATAATTCCAGCATTTTGCTTCCAAGAGACTTAAAAAGTGAAAAGAAACGAAAATAAGAAGTAACGGATATAAAAGTGGTCGATCAAGGGCTTAAATGACCCCTTAAAAGTGTACGTTTTAAATCCTTATCAGGCGCGTATATGTTTCTAGGTTTCACTGGATTTGGGTGGGAGTTAACTGGGGTTCAAAGGATAATTGATAGGGTCGTTTGGTGTAAAAAGGTTAGGGGGTCAGAATTGGAATAAGGACTGGGGTCAGGTTCTGGAAAGGGTAAATGGGATTTTAGGGAAAGGGGTCAGATTTAATAAAAGGGTATTTGGACTTGTGATTTATTTAAGGTTTTTAAAAGTATAATATTTTGATTTAAAAGGGGTAAAAAGTGTAATTAGGAGAAAGTGAAAGGGGTATTTTGGGTAAATGGGTATAATGGGATACAAGGGTGCATTTTGTAATTACGGAGAAGATGAGGGGCTAAAACTGACAAGTTTGATATTTGGAGGGTAGATTTTGTAATTTCTCCAAAGTTGAGGGACTTTGTGTAATTCCTTCAAACATGATCCAAGTCTTCAAAAATCATCTTCTGAGCATTCAAAATCTTCAAATTCACTCAACTGATTCCCTGGCTTTGGCTTTTGCACTCTTTTCCTTCTCGTGCTCAGTTTTCGTTTGTTTTGTCTTTCTTTTGTCTGTTTTGACATATCCGGACCTACACATGCATAAACTCAAGAAATATAAAAATGTTAAGCATTAATGGCTTATTTCCGGTTATTTTGGGTCTGTTTTAATAAAGAAAATGTATGTGTTTTCACACATACCACTACGACGTAACTCACACTCTCATTTACGCCGTAGTTGTGAATGCGTATATGAAGACGAAGTCAACATCAGTTACGGCGTAACTATCAACTCAAGTTACGCCGTAACCATCTAGGTCATGAGGAATTTCACGCCTCCATCAGTTACGCTGTAACCTCCAGCATTAGTTACGGCGTAACCAGCACTACGAGAGTCTTGATGGGATTGATGTGTGGTTTTTTACTCATCATTTTAAACCCGTAAAACTCGCCAAAAATGTCTAAAAACACTCAATTATATCAAATTATATTGCAAATATCCTTGGATTGTGTTTTATGTGTTTTAGGTACAAAGGATTGAAAACGGAGCAAAAACGGACATTTTCGGATCGACTCGACAACGTTTGTGAATTTAAACAAGTGAAGATGAAGTCAAAGTCAACCCCGGGATACATTTTTGGAATGAGCACGAAAAACGAATCCGAAACCCATAATTAGTAGTCCATCATTAGCCCATTTATTAATATGAGTCCAAGTCCATTTATTACAAATCCAACCCAAATTACTATGACTAATCCAACTCTTAACCGGATCCAATTTAAGCCCAAGCCTAAAAATCACCTTTTTTAAACGTTTTATCATACACCCTTTTGACCCCCCCCTCCACTACTAACTCTTCCTAGGTCACAATACCATTTGAACCTTCCCACACTTATAACACCTTTTCCAGTCGAAACCAAATGTCCCCTTTGTCAAAACACCCATGACCCTTACCAATACCACAATGGAACCCAACCTAAACCCAGTTAAACACTAAAACTAAGTTTGGCGCCAATACCCTTTTGTCCTGTTCATCTTCTCCACCTATCACTTTCCTTCACTGAAAACGAAACCCACATACAAACCCCACACATCACATGGGATAAAAGCTACCATGGCAATCTTATGCAACCTTATTGGTTGAGTGAAGAAAACAAAAAATTGGATGGCTCATATTTCACACTTGATGCCCAAGATAGACTGAATGGCTAAGATGGACTTCAAAAAAGCACAAATTAAACACATTGCTGATTCAACTTACACAAAAAGCACAATGGAGGAATCTCAAAACCCTAGTTTTAAGTAGGTTTTTAGTTTTAGTTTTTTAAAGTTTTCAAGTATTGTAGTCTTTAGTTTTTAGTTAATCAAATTTCAGTTTTAGTTTAGTTAAAATTCTGTCTTTAAGTTTTTTTACCTTATTTAAGATTCTGTGAACAAGTTATGAATTCATTCACCATAACCTTCACCCAATAAGCTAAACAATAGTTTAATTGGGTGTTAAGTGTTTGATATCTCAATTGTTATATAGAAATACCTAATATACGATAAACGCGAGAGAATTACAAATCAACCGTTTTAGGAAAAAGGTCGACACGCAAAAACCGCGAATACTCGATAAGTGATATCGGGAAAGTGATTACCCGGGTCGTTTCCCAACGAGGAGTGAATTGACGGTTACGTTATAGGTTCGTTATTAAAGTGCTTGAATTGTCCTGGATTTTTCGTTTTGATTACGTTTTCTACAAATTAAGGAACGGGAAATTAATTAAGGCTAAGGGAAAAAAGTAAATAACAAATTAACTACTAAAGAGCATAAGAAACAATTAAGTCCTAGGGTGCTAAAACTAAAAAACGTGAAAACCCGGGCTAATCCCGAGGTTTAAAAGTGAAAATGATGCAATTTAAGGCCTACTGGTGCAAAAGTAATTTTCCTACGTTCTAAACTACTAAAAATAATTTTAGGAAAAAGCCGGGTATTTTTTCGACTTTTATTTTATTTATTATGAATTAAAAACTAAATTAAACTAATTAATTAATTAAAAATACTAAACTAATTTGAAAAATTCTAAGAAAATTACAATAAATACTTTAAATGAAACTTGATTTAAGAAAAATGAAAAAACATGAAACTGCTTTTTTAAAAGAAGCTTTAAAAAAGCTTCTAATCTTATTAAGCTAAAACTGAAAAGGTATCTAAATAATTAACAAGGGAAATAAATATCATGAGATAGGTACTAGAGCAGATGGTCATGGGTCTGCTGGTTGGGCCATGTGAGATGGCGCTGACCAGTGTTCCAATCCTGGCAGTGTCCCTTTTTGCTATTATTTTTTTGAAATATTTGCTACTTAAAAAAAAGATGCAAAGGTTGCTGCAGTAACAGTGAGCAAACAGCCCACTTGGGCTTATTGAAGGCTAAAAAGAAGCATGATAAGAAGATCTAAAAACCACAATAAGCTGAAATTCTTAATTCTTCTATTCCTAACTACTATTAGAACTTAAATCAAACCTTAAAACTAACTCTTACTAACCTAAAATCAATCAAAAACTTGGACAAGTGGGACAGTAGGGCTGCTGATGCAGTGGCAAAACCGAAGCAAATGAGGCCAAATGAACTTAAAATAAGCACTAAAGAAGCTATCAAAAAGCTCGTAAAAAGCTATACTAGAAATCTACCCTATCTAAAAGCTATAAGGGGATAAAAATAAGCTATACGATAATACTAATAAGCTAAAAAAAAAGGGTAAGCAAGTTCTTTGGAACAGTGGGCTAATACAACTTCTGAGTGACTTTCTAGCTTAAAATTAAGCACTAAAACTAACACCTAAGCATGTAATAAGCTAAAACGCTAAATTTCATACTGCAAGCTACTTGTAAAAGCAATTTTTGAGATATTTGAACATGAAATAAGGACCAAAATAAGCTAGTGAAAAGGGTGCTGTTGGGCTATTGGATTGTGATGACAGAAAGAAAAAAAAAAGAAAAAAAAAGAAAAAAAGTAAATAGAAAAAGTTACTTTAAAGCTATACTACTTGCAACAACTTGTAACAAACTTGTGAAATCAATTAACTATAACTTATTTAAGAACCAAAATGAGTCAAAATCAACATTTGACCCACAAAACTTGTTAAACCAAACACCCCTTAAGGGGCGGCACACTATGAAATTTGAGACTGTAAAGGACTTGGAAGTTTAAAAACCTGTTTTTGACATGCACAAAGACTCCAAAATAGATTTAATCGTACTTAAAAAAAACTCAATGGGCAGATTTCAAACATGAACAAAAAGTTAAATTTGCATAAACTTGAAATTGAAATAAACTTAAATTAAATTGCATTTCACTTAAATTAAAAGTACATGTAAATATAAATGACAATAAAGAAAATGGTACTAGAACAGTATTTTCTAGACAAACTTAACATTTTCACTAAACTCTTATTTATACTAAAACAAAAATCTGTCTTCACTTCTTGTCTTCTTCTTGGTTGTTGTTGATACAAAAGTTGGGCGTTCCTTGTTTGGGGCTCCGGTTCTCGTACCAATTGAGTCTTGATTCTTGAGACCTGCGCACTAACTAACAGAAAACACCGTTAGGCTTATCGTGGGATTGTCTCCCACGATTATCCTCCGGCGTGAGAGTAAGTAATCGGTTTAGGGTTAAAGGAGAGTTAGGGTTTGTCAATCGTACCTTTAACGAGGGATAGGATTCCCTTTATATACACACGGAATCCTTGTTGGTTCCGTGTTCCCCAACCTTCAACGTATCTCGCCTAAGTCGGTTGGCAAATGATTATCACTATAATTAGGAGATATCCGATATCGTTATTCCATAAATAACATTGGGTTTGGGCCTTCGTGGGCTCAAACACTTATAAACTTAGCCGGTTCGTCTTTGGGCTTGTTAGTATCGGACTTTAGTCGGGTTCGTGACCGAATGTAGACTATCGTCATCATGTCCCCGATCTAGTATGCGCGTGAATGACTGCAGGATGCTAGACTAATACTGATCAATGAAAAACTGCGAAGCATAGCAAAGTAGCCAAAAAATGTTCCCACCTTAAAGGATATACATTGTATCTAGATATAGTAATTAAAAATGGACGCCTCGTAAATCGGGGGAAAGTAACTGCAACAACGTCACGTCAAGTGATCTGATCCACATGTTGGTGATAGTGGGATCCATGTATCTCTCATCGCATGGATGAGAAAACATATATAACCATCCGCCTCATTTTACTTTGTTTTTCACAGTGAAAAACCTAATCCGCCATTGTTAACAAAACCTTCAAGTTGCAACCTAGAAAATCACTTATTGAAGGTAGCTGGCGTGCGCTTATAAAAACAACACCATGGTCAAAGTATTATCGATTTCACATCGACATAGGCGAGGGCGAACTATTAGAATTGGCGTCGATTATTACATTCCGTCGCCGTGCATCCGGAAGTTCGGGTCGCGAGCGACAATTGCTTGACTTCCACGAGGGAAAATAGGGGTATACAGCGTTTTTAGTGCAGCGAATCAACGTGTGCCAATATCTTTATTCTGGCGATGTGTTAAATTATTACGGTTTGCATATATCACGGTACCGCGCATAGGTGCGACCAAAATCAGCATTAACCGAGGTTAATTGCCGATTATTGGCTATTAACCCGACCATTCCTGTTCGCGCGTTTTACCACACCATGTGGTGTCGCGGGTGGGTATCATTTGCAAAGCGGCGGCGCCGCCGATGTTACTGATGAAAAGTAGACTGCTCGGGAGGCTGGAGAAGTGTTCTTACGGGTAGATGGCGTGTGTTTCCCGTCAGCGCTTGATTTCTATACCCGAGGGTTATTGCCGAAGGACGGCGCCCCTCCTGGATCATACAATGTGGAGGATGCGGATACGATAAATACCAACCGCATCCCCATCAATTCCTATTGCGAGAATTTTGGTACACATGGGCATCGGCGCAACTATTTTGTAGCGGACTGATGAGGTTCCAATCTTTTGGAGTGCGGATGGCGGGGTGGGTGCTCGTTCTTCGCATTCCTTTGTCTTTACTAATGTAAGCTTTTCGTCCTTCATTGTTTTTTTTTAAAATAACTTGTGTATTGTTGTCTTACGTAGCGCGAGAGATGGATCTATTCGAGTCGTGCGGCTAGCGAAAGCTGTTCGAGGTTAATGTAGGGGCGCTGCCATTGAAGGAAGGAGAAGAGCCCATCTTGGATGCTACCGCGAGGCGTACCACTGAAATGAATCTAGGAGAAGCGAGGGACCCGCTCCTCACGCCCTTTGGATGGCGAGCCGGCTGCAAAGCGTGCCAAGCCCCAGAGTGCCATCTCCATTAGCGCAGCATATGGAAGAAGAGGAAGAAGAGGAGGAAGAATCCGGGTTGAAGCGAAAGATCACTCGGAGAAGATGGCGCAAACTCATCGAGGAAAAAGCGCCCGGTGATTCTAACTATGGAAACATCCTCCAGCGATTTTGCATCACCTCCCGGTGATGCCGGCCCACATTAAGTAATTTCGTCCATGCGTTTTGCACCAACAGGTTTATGTGAGAGATTAATAATTCTCTTTCTATGTATGCGAGGTTTGAAAAGTCTGCGAGTCACCTCCCAAAGATAGTCACGTGCGTTGAGTCCTCCCGGTCAATCAGTCAAAGCGCCGAGCGAAGCGGTGGGGATGCACCAATAGAGCAACTAGTTGAAGAGTTGGTGCAGGTGTCTGCGCATCAAGCTTCAATAGTTGAGAAGCTAAAGGCACAAGTTTACGGTGAAGGCACCAAGGTCGCAAAAGGATCGAGAAAATTGCGTGGTGGAAGCGCTTGATTGGCTAGTGCCAAGGCGGAGGTAGAGTGCGAGTGTGTATGCTCGAAGCGGGATGAGAAAAGATGGCGTGATGGGCCAAATAAGCCAAGAGCGTCGCAGAGGCCTCGGGGTATAAGTCTGCGTGTCACTTGGGCACTAAAGTATTTGGAGAAGGGCAAAGGAGATGACTTCGCGGCTTGAAAACTTTGGTGCAAGCTGTACTGCAAAGTGCCCTAGAAGCGCGGGGAGATCAAATTGCATAGCTTCGGCATAGAGTATGCGAGGAGTTATATCCCCAACTCTTGTCCACCATTCTTTGGCGAGATGGCTCATAGGCCATGGTCTTCGTCTTCTTTGCAGAGTACCTTGGAGTCTCAAGAAGTGGTTGATGTTTTGAGTGGTTGGTCGCCTTGGGCGTGGTAAAGCGAGAGGTGGAAAAGCTTCATGGCGGATCTTTTGAAGGTGCTGGCGATAAAGATGCAGGGGTATAATCTTGCAGGCATCACGATGAGCTAGTCTACGCTATGGAAAGATGAAATCTTTGGAGCTTCCAATGATTCTTTGGGTGGAGCACGACCAAGATTATCCTATAGGGGTAATAATGGAGGGGCTAACCTTGGGTAGGCATCGTTCGATGATCTGAGCGCAGGGATTACTTTTGAAACCCATAGAGTCCATTTGCGGTGCTGTTTTGTTCACCCTCGCAATATCTTGGACACGTTTGCTCACGGAAGGAAGTTCCATTGAAGCAAGTCTTGGAAGCTCATGCCACAAGGCTCGCCAAGAAGAAAGGAATCAAGGGAAAAGCCATTTTGTGTATTATGGTTGGCGACTCACCTCCCTCGGTCGGCCTGGGGGTGCCTGTTAGTGTTGCCACGGTATCTCGTCAAGACTCCGATTTGTTGAAGAGTTTAAGCGAGATTAAGGATGCAACAAACCGTGTGGGTAGCTCGTCTCTTGAACGTAGTAATAGTTGGTAGGTTGTAACTTGTAAAGTAAACATGCTTTTGTAAGCACACATGGTACTTAATGGAATTTTTTGTTTAAATGATGTTCTTTGCTTATAGTATTTGCACTTAGTTACGTGTCTTTCCATAAAAAACGTATGCTTACGAAATAATTGTATAAGCGCAGATAAGATGTGAAGTTCATAATCATGTAGGAGATTCATGGTATACTTACGAAATAATTTCTAAGTACTTTTTTTTATCATAGTCGTGTATGTTGTGATATGCAGCGTACTGTAAATATCAGATCAAGGAATCAAGTGTCTTGCTTCCTAAGTTGTTAAACGTGCACCATATGCGTTGTTGCGCACCCGTCGTGGGATGCGTCTGAGAACTTATTCCAACGTCTTGAGAACAAGGTATTTAACAAGGATACGTGATCCAATGTTGATGGGTGTGCAACGCTCTTACTCAACGAGTTGTTTAGTAGGTTAACTCATCCTTTTACCATCGTAGGTTTATTAAGTTCATGCACGCCATGTAGGTGAAAGATCAAAAATGCTAAGACATAAAGTATATGGAAATAATAAATTGAAATGTGTCGCGGAGTTAGCTAGAAATCGCGACGTTTTATTAATACTTGCAAGTGTGTATGAAAGAAATTAAATAAGACATATGCCTAAGTAAAACAAAAAGGTAAATACACGGATTTTTATTGGGCACTTCACTAAAGTGCAGGAGTGTCCGTGCATTGGGCCGTAGCCATTCCTATAGATAACATCGCTTAAGGTTGCAGATGTTCCATGTGCGTGGCAGTTCACGACCATCCAAGCCTCGTAGCTTATCTGCGCTTGTTCCTAATGCTTGATAACCTCATAGGGTCCTTCCACTTTGGTCCAAGCTTGCTGTGTCTTCTGCGTGGCTCGCATCATTGGCCTTGATAGCGAAGTCACTTGGTGCGAATGAAACACGCACTTTAGCGTCATAGTATCCCTTCATCCTTGACTTTGATTTTTCTTCATGTATAGCTGCGCGTTCGTGACTTTCTTCTAGCGAGGTCTAAGTCGATCGTCGCCGTCGTCGTTCGTTGCCACATTGATTTCAGCGGTCGCGAATAGTTGGCATTCGATTTGGTGGTATGAGGGCTTATGTCCCATAGACTAGAGAGGGGTGTCCCTGTCTTTGGTTTTGATTGAAGTCGCGGTGCCCACGAGAACATGCGATAGTTCTTCCACCCACCTTCCTTTGTGCTTGTCGGTGCCTTAATTCCTTCACCGGGCTTGATTCACGTTCTACTAAGCCGTTGGTTTGTGGGTGTTTAAGCGGCGCAAGTCTTTGTGTGATTTTCAACTTCTGCACCGGTCCTTGAAAGGGTTGTCGAGAATTGTTTCCGTTGTCGAGATGATTTCCCTAGGTAGACGAAGCGGCATACAATATTTTCCGGATAAAGCGTTTCACACTGGTTGCGGTGATTGTTACCACCGCCTTTGCCTCAATCCACTTGGTGAAGTAGTCTATGGCGACTATGAGGAACTTTAATCCTCCTGGCAACAAGAAAAGGACACATGATATCAATACTCCACTTGTAGAATGGCCATGGTGCCATAATTGTGTTAGCTCTGTTGTGGTTGGCGTGGAATGGATTACGTGAACTTGGCGTCATTTGCACTTTCTTATTAAGTCGAACATCGTGGTGCATGGTGGGCCAATAATATCACGATCGTAAAGCGCCGCGCACGGACCGTGGTCCACGAATACATCTTGCATGAACCTTTGTGGATTTCCGCGATACATAGTTTGCTTGTAGGGACCAACACGCAGACCATGGTTGCAAAAGAGCGTCGATATAGTATGTTGTCCCGAAGTTCAAACCTTTGTGCTGTGCTCCGTATCCTTCGGGCTTCCTTCTGCTCTTGGGGTAATACTCCCTTGCTTATGATTTCCATTATCGGTGTCATCCACGTAGGGCCGTCTTCCTCTATTACCGTGGATACTTCCATCTCTGAGTTGGATTTGATTTTTAACGTTTCTACCAACACTTGTTTACACAGGTGTGCAAAGCTGGTGGATGCAATCTTGCTTAGTGCATCCGCCTTTCGGTTTTCCCCTCTAGGAACTTGCTTGATAGTGAACCTGTCAAAGCCTTGGATTAGTGCCTTGGTCTTGTCGAGATACTGAATCATGTTTTCCTCTTTGGCCACGTACTCGCCCAACACGTGGTTGGCTACTAGCCGGGAATCTACATTTGCTTCAGTTCATTACACCCATTCGGCTGCAATCGTAGTCCGGCGATTAAGGCTTCGTACTCTGCCTAATTGTTTGTGGCTGTGAACTCAAAGCGCAGTGCGTAAGTGAATTCCATTCCTTTCGGATTTGTGAGGATGAGGCATGCTCTGATCCATCCGCATGAAGATCCATCCATAAACAAGATCCATGGATCTTGTAGTTCCTTCTTGTGTGGTGCGGGTACATCAACGGTTATCTTTTCGATGATGAAATCGCTAGTATCGCCCTTTTCTGCGGTCAGTGTATGCGAGGAGATGTGTGCTCACCGAGCAACACACTCCACTTTTGTAGTCTTCACGATCGTCGGGCTTGGAGATGATTTGCTTGATGGGTTGGTGCGTGATTCTTTGCTATGGGTGCGCTTGGAAGTACACTGCGTAGCCGTTTAGCGACGAACACTAATGCGAACCAATTTCTCCATGGCGCTATAGTTCATCTCCGTCTTCTTGGCGCTTTGCTTACAAAATAGGCGGTGTTTGTACTGAATTCCTATCCGCTAGTAACACCGCGCTGATGGCTCCATTAGTTGCGGATAAGTACATAATCAATTCTTCCCCTGGTCGGGGTGCTACAAGTGTGGGAAGCGTCGCCAGGTATTGTTTAAGCTGTGTAAAGGCCTCTTCGGCTTCCGTAGTCCACCAAAAATATCACTTTTTTATACACTTCTTGAGTGTTTTGAAAAGGGGTAGTGATTTGTCTGCTGACTTGGATAGGAATCTATTTAGACCGACCAACTTTCCATTGAGAGATTGGACTTCCTTCAGCGTCGTGGTGAAGGAAGTTCGATAACGACCTAGTCTTTTACGGACCGCGGCTTTATACCATCGAGTTCTATCAGGTATCCAAGGAACATGCCTTCAGTGGCGCCAGAGGTGCATTTTTTAGGATTTAGCTTCATGTTGATCGCTTTGAGTGTCCTGAATGTTTCCTCAATGTCACGCACCAATTCCTCTTCAGTATGGCTTTTATGACCGGTCATCGGCGTAAACCTCTAGGTTGCGGCCAACCTGTTTTGAGCGCATTATCTACTAACCGTTGATAGGTAGCGCCTGCATTCTTCAAGCCAAAGGGAATTTTTGTGTAGCAATAGACGCCTTGGCTTGTGTGAAAGGCCGTTTTTTCCTCGTCCTCCTTAGCCACCTGGATTTGATGGTATCCTTTGTATGCATCGAGAAAGCACTTAAGTGGGTATCCACACAAAGATTCTACCTTCCGGTCTATCTCGGTGGTGGGTAGCAGTCTTGTGGATATGCTTTGCTAAGATCGATGAGATCACACACATCCGCCACTACCATCGCTCTTCTTTACCATAAGCGGGTTGGAAAGCGGTCATGGTAGTAGACTTCCCGCATGATTCCTGCCTCCACTAGCTTGTGTACCTCTGCGGGATTGCTTGCGCGCCTCCAGAACTGGCGCGCTTCTTACGGCGTATTGGGGAGTATTCTTGTCCGGATTCTCGGCTTATGTTACGTGATTGAATGTGGTACCCCAGTCATGTGTTTTGGCTCCCATGCAAAGATGTCCAGGTTCTTTTGCAAGAGTGCGCTGCTGGCTGCTTTACGTTGTCCGACGGTGACCCTCCTATCGATATTTCTGTTGGGGTAATCGGGATGAATTGCTACCTTCAGATTTGGAGTTTTGGTCGCAAATTGTTCTGTAATGGGTGCCGTTTCGCATGTGACCGTGTTGCATTGTTTAGGTGGTACGGCAGCATTGTAGAGGGTAACGACACCTCCTTCCACTAGAAATTTAAGTATCCTGTGTGTTGTGAGGCTGATCTGGCGTATGGTGATATCGATTCGTCCGATAATGCCATTGTATGGCGAGAGGATTTGATCACCATAAAATCCATCGGGCTGTTGTTGAGTGGTCGTTATTACCTACTCTAACTAGTAGTCGTAATTTCCCCATAGGCCATATCTTTTCTCTGTGTAAACCCGGTCCCGGTATTTGTCATGGCCAAGGCTCAATGACTGCGTATCTCGGGCGATTGTTTGAAGCGGTGTTAGTACATTATATGCGCAAGCGCTCCACCATCAACATACATGCGGTGGATGTCGTGACCCCGCATTAATTTCGGCGATGGCGGCTCTACCACTGCGTTGTTCGTAGTTAAGGTGGGGAAAGAGATTTCACTTCCACGGGAAAACTTAAGGTGACCTTACGCCTAGTAACCATTTGCCATGATTGTATCATGTAGATGGTGTCGACCTTGTCTTTGGGTCCCTCTTTTTTGTTCCCACCCTTCACTTTGTCTTTTCCTTCTTTGATGTTTTTGACCAAATGGTCCAAACTGCCTTCTTTTACCATTTTATCAATGAGCACATTGGACGCATTCATTGGTGGTGTGGCCCTTCGTGCATGGTAGTCGCGTATCCATTCCCCGCGCGATCCTCTGGAGTCGCATTTGTGGTGGTCTTGGAAAGTTCGCACCTTACATTGCGAGGATTTCCTTTGGAGTCTTGGTCGTGGGATATACTTGTCGTTATCCGTCCGCTCCGTTACCGCGGTAGCTTTTATTGCGGTTCTTTGTTTTGGTCATTGGATTGTCTCCCAGGTTGTTCCGGTGACCGGTAGCTTGAGTAGCTTCTCTTGCTATCCGCTGCGGCGGCTTCTCCTTGGACGAAGGACCTTGACCGTTTCATCAGTTCATCGAAGGTTTGGGGGATCTTATTGTTCAGTCTTTTGATGAGTTCTGGGTTATTGATCCCGTTCATGAACCCTAAGATTTTCAGCACCTCGGGACATGCTTTAACTTGTTTGCATTCATCCTTGAAGCGCTCCATAAAAGCGCTTGTAGATTCCCCCTGTTCCATCATAAGCTTGTACAGTGAGAGAGATAGGAGCATGTCCAAGTGTGCTTGTTTTCAAATGCATCTCATCCATAGAATTTTCCTTGGTCCCCAATCCCTTTTTTTTAGCCGTTAGATGTGAATTTGGGTTACTAGGATTGCCAACATGGCAAGGAAAAAGGAGAGCATGTGACAAAGGTTTGGCAGCTTCTGAGATTGAGAATGACAGGAGGAGGGAGAGGGATTTCGGGTTTGGGATTTTTGGGTTAAAACAGACTTGGGTGGAATGGGGTAAAAGGGAAAAGTGTTTATTAAAAGTTTTACTTTTATTTTGTATTTTGTAAAACTTAAATAAAATGTATTTTTTTTAAAAGAAAAATATTTTTAATAAAATTGGTTTTAATAAAAATAATTGTTGTAAATAAAAATGGTTAAAAATAAAAATAATTATTTTTAGTGAAAAATGTTTTAAGGCTAAAATGGTAAATTAGGTTCGAGTAAAGGGTAGAAAGGTCGTTTTAGGTTTAGGGTTTTGTTTCGGGTTTATTTTCCCCACTCTCACTCCAAATATGCGTCTCGGGCTCTGAAAATCACGAGAAAATCCACTTCCCGGCTCTGTCTACAAGCACGTTTTTCATTCCGAGCTCATTTCTATCCGTTTTTGCCCTTTTTTCGATCCTGTGTACCTGAAACACATAAAAACACATTCCAATGATATCTGCAGTATAATTGGATATATTTCAGTGTTTTTAGACGTTTTTGTGGGCTTTTCGGGCTTAAAATGATGAGTTAAAGGCCACTCATCATCCCCCCACACTAACAATTGCTAGTCCCTAGCAATCCGATCATGTGAAATAATGAAAGGATCACGAATACAAAGAATACCCCGTTTCGACTTTTTATTCAATACTAGAAATTTAAAACTTGAACATAAATAAATAAATGCTTGATTTTAAAAACATGGCATCATAGAATGGGATTCACACAAAATGGGTGTCTCTGGAGAATTGTAATCGTCATCCTCTTTTTGATACTCTCAAACTAAGCTTAAACTTATTGTGCAAACGTTTTTTTTTGTAAAATGCTATCACTACTTATATCAATAATCTATGTAAGTCGAGACTTAACTTTTTACTCCCGCAATTTATAAAATTTAAGTGAGTGTGCTCATTTTCAAAAGTTTGACAATTAAAATCGACATTTGTTATGGTTGTTATCCACTTAACTAAAATACTAACTCACCAGAAACTACGAAAATCTAAGGATCGAAAGGGCCTTTTCCATGTAGCGGCTTTCTTCTCGACACATCCCAAAACATCAGTTTTAAGTGACCGGGCTTTTGACACCTCACAGAGAATAGCACCGGAATCAGCGGGAATTTGATTCCAAAGATTTATGAGGCTACCGTTAAGTTAGAACTAGACCTAAATGGATCACAACCGACGATGATTTAGAAATTCAAGATTCAAAGGTGAGATCACTCCATGTAGCGACTTTCTTCTCAGCTTGTCCTTTTAAGGAGGCTAGGTTTTCACCCTCGAGAATAGTATCTATAACCACCGGTAAATTTCACCTTGTATTAAACTAAAATAATATTCTAATAAAAGAATATTTATCTATTTTCTACGTCATTTTTTTTAGATAAAACGTTATCAGTTTATCTGATTAAGAAAAACCAACTAATGTGACGTAAATTTTCATAAGGTCAAATGACTATTTCACCCTTTGACTTTTTCTAATTGACTTTTATCGTAACGTAAAAGACAATACTGTAATCGGTGGCTAACATGTTGTTAGGTCACTAGTTTTACAACACAAGCTTAATAGAAAGATAGAGAGGCGATTGAACAATATCCAAACACACACACACGATATAATGTAAACGGTTATGCGTAGATGTGAGTGAAAGAAATAACTTGAACAACCAACCTTCAAATGAAGGTTTACAAGAGTATTTATAGGAGGGAAGCTAGGGCAACACTCCTAGTTCCCATCCTTTCCTTATTGGACATGGGCCTAAGCTCATGGGCCTTCTACATAAGCTTAAGGCTAATAACAAACATAAAAGCCATAATTAAGCTACCTATTACATATTAATTACTAACACTTGATTATAGTTTAGGAGTGATTCCAACAATCTCCCCCTCAAGTGTTGGTGATAAAAAAAAAAAAAAAAAAAAACGGTGAAGGCGTTTAATGTAATAGTAGCTCTGACGTCTTCTGACATTCTTCTTTCTTGTGAGAAGAATTTCCTGGATTCAAACCATCTCCCGGTTATGGCGAGATAGTTTTCTTTGAACAGTTATGCTTTGGCGTCATCTTTAACTTTGTTCTTTGATCATTGTTCTTTGTGATGAAAGTGATAGTATGTTGTTATCTGCATCAAGTGCCAGGTCTACTTGATTCGGTGTCTCCACGTCTTTCTCAACATACTCACACACTCTTTAATGTTGGATTCAGTCTTGATGAAGTTCTTTAAGTCTTTAACTTTGTAGATTCTTTGATTTGTGAAGAATCATTACGACTTTGTGTTGCTTTAAGATAGAACATCTTTGATGATGTTGTTGGTGTGAACAAGTGGAGAATCGCACGATCATTCCGCTCCAGAGCTTCCATAAGAAGTAAACATTAAAACGGTTAGTAATAAGCGGATTCCGACACTTACAAGTTTGAACTTCGAGTGTTGACGGCATAGTGTGAAAACACAACTCTAATTCTTACAAAGGCCGTTCTGAATCGAGTCCCACAAGTGAGATAACACGATGTACGGAAGTACACCTACAATTGGATGAGTGTGAGGTACACGAAGCATCACCTCACGTAGGACCGTTTGAGACCACTAAGTGCAATCCACGGGGAGTTGCCAAAGCGACACGCTATCAGGGTTGTTTGATGTTGACCACGGCGGGAGTTTCCATTCAATCACTGAGGATCACAAATGTGAACCTCTCATAAATGTTCTCGGCAGATTGCTAAGATCTGTGAAGGACTCGATAATGTACCACTGAAATTCTTATTGTTGAGCGTCAAGTGATGAAATGTCAAGTGTACCTAAGAGATCTTTTGATGAATCTCGTGGCTCTAGACTCAATAGTGCATTTTGGTTTCTGGCGGAGACTAGGGAGAGGACTCCTTCTTCAATATCCGCAATCTCTAAGAGAAAGCCGATAGTTTACGTAGGGTTCCCTGTGAGAATGAAACAAGTTTACGTTGAGAGAAACTTGAGTGGCTAAGAAGGTTTAGTGCATGCGTCCTTTGGGTCCATGACAACTTTTAATCTTCAATACGGTGTCATCTAGTGACAAACGGTAGCATATGAATTGAACCGGTTATGCGCCTAAGTTGAATAATCGGGAGGCCTATTTCTTTTCACCCTTTTCTTTGCATTTCTTTTTAATTCTTCAACTCCTTCTTTCTCCGATTCTCATTTTCTCCTTTTTATAATCATACCTAAGGACTTCTAAATTCTAACTATTTGTGGTGTCCTTGGGTAGATCCCTCCGGCTCTGGCGGATCATAGGACGGTTATTCCTAACCTTAGTCACCTTATAACTCCATGACTAACCTATGTTGCCATAAAACCATTTTGAAGAAAATCTCTCAAAGGGTTTGTCAATGAAAAACATGTTTGAACCACTGTGAGAGTTTTATCTTTTAGCAGAAATACTCCCCTTCCACATGTGCTTTAGAGTTTTGTGGAAAACCTGCGCGATGAGGAAAAGAAGCGCACTTTTGAATTGATCAACTCAAGATAGACATTCCCCTGAGACAGCGGTTCGTGGCATAGTTAAAGTTGCATTATCGCTTTTAGGTGACAAATAAATCTAATAACTATCTTGAAGGTGTGGACAACCCCGAAAGGTTGTCAAACCCGTCAAGGTTCAAACTCGGACAAGTCCTTTGCGAGACACGTTTACATCACTAGCGAACTAGCTTGAAATTATTACCGTCCTGGACAAGTCTTTTCGAGTTACTGACGGTTAAGATCTCGTCAATTCTTGGGTTAAAGTCTTTTCATACGAGAGTTCATATAGCAAAACACAACATATTTCTTATCACGTATTTTCTCCCCCAAAAAAATGGCATATAAAATGTTATTTTTGAAAAGTTGAGAATAAATATGACCATTTCAGTGTTGGGGAAGAATGACCACTATGAACAATTTGTGAACAAAGTGTTAAGTCAAGTACTCCCCCTCAACAAGTGATATAAGCGGTTGAGGTTTTGAAAATCATAAGGGAAAGTACTTGTTCTTTTGAGCAAAACCTTGAAAAGTGAAAGGTTTGATAGGTTTTACTCAAAAGTAAGAAGCTTTGCTCCTTTTATAAGGATTGTGCAGCGAAGCGTACCACGGGGTCCTTTATTTACAAGTGCAGCGTTGTACTTTGTAATGTGTGCACAAGACATAGACATAATAAATCATACATCCAAATTTATAATGAAAGAAGCAGTTCAAGGGTACCGGGTAGTCGAGATGTCGCCGAGGAGTGTGAATCGGCGTTGAAAGCCGATGATGTTTCTCACGGGTCGACCACCAACATAGGTTTCAATCTTACGGCTGATCCCTTCTATACAACCGTTCATCAATCATCGTGATGATCCTCTTCACATCCCTTCGATCCGGAGAATTCCATCGCTTAGGAGACCCAATCTTATGATGTATATCCTTCAACCGATAAGCCAATCCGTCCCTAACCAACTTCAAAGTGTGATCTCCAAATTTGTGAAGATCTCTGCATGCCATCAAGCAATTTCTTTGAAGTTCACTGCGGTAACGGCGAAATGGTTTCTTGATGAGTGTAAATTGTGAAAGGCGGTTGATGTCGGGAAGATCAAGCTGCGGTGGAGTGAAGTTGACAGGTGCGATAAGATTCTCTGCAAGTTGGAGATCTTATACACGTTCTTTGATGACTATGCGTCTGATGAAGATGAGCAGTGACTTGATGAATTCACGTTGTACTTGATGGAGAATTGTCTCATACGACCATGTACTTTGGCAAGGTACATATCTTCGATGTCGTTGATAGAAAAATTCTCAAAGTCAACCGAGAATGCATAATCCCTTTCGTATTGTCTCTTGACCACAATATTCTTGAGATAAGTGTAGTCCCATTTTGGACGAAAGATCAGCGTGTTTGATGGCAGCGATGTTTTAGTCTTGAACACTGCATGTTGAGACTTACGGACATGGCGACGTAGTAGATTCTTGGCGTTCGGCCAATGATGAATCCTATACATTGCATCTCGGTCGTATGCTTCCACTTTGTTGGAGAACAAGTGATTAGCTCTTTCCTCGATAGCAATGCGGTTTGAGTATTAAATTTGCTGGGAATGGAAGAGTCAAGGATGTAGCGTATTTCCTTGAGCCATCGCCACCGTGTAGAAGAAATTCTAGGTCTTTGTTGAAGAAGTATCGAATGGAATTCTAGGCTCATTTGGTTGGCTAATTGTTGGTAGAGGTCTAGACCAGTCGGTGTAATAAGGAGGGTTGTCCGCCGTGAAAGTCGATGTTTGCTTCTGGGTTGAGCCAATCCATGTTATTAGACATAGCGCGAGCAATGTTATCAAGGTGATATTCGACCTCGATGGCACTTTCCGAGCTATCTTTTAACAGTTGAAAAGCTTCATTCTTGATTCGCGCCAACTTCGATTTCGTCATCTTCTTTACTCGTAATTTTTCTTGCAATATCTTTGCATGCTCCAAAGTAGTACCGTCTACCGGATCTTGACCTTCTTCAGGGTAGGGAGTGGAATTGACAAGTGTAGAAAACCATTCAAATTCCTCAGTGTTATCTTCATCTAGCCAGGATAGGGCGTCAGCCTTGGGCGCCTTCTTCTTCTTTTTCTTAGGCCTAGATGAGGATTAGGTTTCGTACTTTGTCGGGTGAGTCGGGTTGTTGTTGGGGCTCATGGTATTCTTCATCGTCACCACCCGTATACTCAAAGTGATCACGGTTTTCCGAGTGCAGGGTGGTGTCTCGGAATCGAGGTTTATCGGTGAGAGGAGGAGATCTTTGTTGGCAGGAGTCCGTTGTGGTGGAGGTTGCATCGAATCTTGAATGGAAGATGATTCTCCAGGACTTCTTTACTGCGTTTAGGTTCCTTATCTTTATCTTGATCTTTGTCTTCATCATCTCTTGAACGCTTAGGCCTTATAGCCTCTTCTATGAATGATGAATTGAGTTGGTATTCCAGCAATGCTTCAAACAGTTTAGCTTCATGGGAGGCAAGCGTTGCAAAGCGTGTTGACATTTGCGCTACCAGGCGGTTTACTAATTCATCATCTGAGAAGATTGTAGTTTCAACTGGATTGATGCTCAAATTCATCGGAGTTGATTTCATGGCTTGCTTGGCTAAATGTAAGAGATTCGGATAAAGTTGTCTGTATAATCTCCTTTGTCGGTTTGAATGACATCCATTAAGAACTTGTGAGTGTATCCTTTTATCATCTCGTCCATGTTCCCTTGAAGATCATCCTTCATAAGCTTCATACTCCTTTCAACTTTCATCTTGTCATTCTCATCATGAAGATCCATTATCCGTCGAGGAAATTCAACTTTCAGTAGAGAATATCTTTCTTTCTGACTCGTTTGACAGCTTTAACGATTCGATTCTTAGAGTGAGAGATCCAAGATGGAGTTGGCTTCTTTATTGATCTGGATGATGATTTGGTTGATTTCTTTGATGGTGGTGGTGAAGAGTGAGAAGAAGAATCGGATGATGATGAGATGTGAGGAGACTCCGGGTCCTTTGGTGGTTCAGAAGTTTCTTCCTTTGATCGTGCAGGACTATCTAGAAGAAAAGTATCATACTCAACATCTTCTTCATTGCCAGACTTAGCTTGTTCATCGACTTTGGCTTTGGTGCTGACTTCTTCATCGACTTTTACCTTCTATAACTTCTCGATTCGGTTCTTCAAAATCATACTCAAGAGTATCTTCGACCGCGTGCTCACATTGTTGTACCAAAGTGGTGGCACGGATCCCTTATCGGGTTGATTAATCGCATCGAGGACACGGTGAAGGTTGAGCTGCACCACTTGACCCTCCGGGGCCACCCACTTGTTATTTTGCAAATTCTTTTGCCACGTGTTGGAGTCTAAGGAATTTGAACTTCTTCTGTATGAAGTATCCGGTTGCTCTCCTTCTTCATCGAGCTTTCTTCATAAGGCACAAGTCGAGAAGTCTTCCCTTTTCCTTTGTCAGTGGTGGACTTGGAGGTTTAGGCTTTGAAGGAGGTGTTCGATTCTTGATTGAGTAGAAAGTCTCTTCATCGATTTAGTAGCCTCAGAGCCCTCGTCCATTAGCTTTCTCTGCGGTTCAGGCTTAGATACGGGAATAGGAACAGCTTCCTTGGCGGGCTGTCCCCTTCGTGGAGGATTCCTCACAGGAAACATCCTCGACTCTCGGTGCTTGCGGCACTTCCGGCACTTCCTCTTATGGTTCTCTAGTAGGTGTTCGAAGGCTTTTCATCGAGATGACCAACTTTGCCTTCTGTCTTGCTACTTGATACCTTTTGTATGTTTCAAGCTTTTTGATTTCATTTTGAGGAGGTGATCGGCGACGCGACACCACTGTTTCTTTGTTGACGATTCCTTGATTACGGTGATAGGGTAGGCTCAGTCAACATATCGTGATTATCAGGGTCATTGAGCCTCTGTGGAATGTCGGGATGAAGTCCAAGTGCTCTCTGGATCAACAATTTCGTGTATCAGACATAGGGAATCTTTGAGCCAAGTTTCTTGTGAAATGACATCATGTCTTCCCATAGCGGATGCTTCAATTTCGATGTCCCTTTTGTTGATTAATGACCAGAAGATTTGTAGTTCCATGAGCTTGGGATGCTCATAACCACTATCACGACCGGAGACCGATTTGGTAATGATGATGTAGAGGGTTCTCCACGGTTGAGGAATGTTCTTAAGCTCCACATGAGAATGCTTAGTGATAATTCTTGAAGCTTCATCATAGCCAATATCCATCAGGAATTGCGACTGTCTCTTGGTAGGTGTGGCATAGAAGTCATTGGCTCGATTTCGGGAATTAGAAGAACAGCCCGTAGATCGCTTGCGTGATGGTGATTTTTGTGATTGGCGTCACGATCACGCACTTTGACCTTTGATCCTTTGTATTGAATTCGGAATTGTTGTATGTAGATTTCGATGCGTACTGCGAGTGTGAGAGCATGTTCTTGTACGGATGATTCCTAAGAATATCCACAGCAATCAAGCAAGAAGATTATGAGCATGTTAGGGTTTCAAAGTCAACTCTGAGATTGTTCTTTACAATCTTTCTTGGATAGCCATTAGGGAAGATATCGGCAATTGTGAGAACCTCGGGTGCATCCACATTCATTTGGCGACCATGTCACGATCGAAATAACATTAGCCAAAAGAACCAACATATCGAAAGACATAACGTTAGTCAACAGAAGGTTTTATTGTCTAATTATTGAATGTCAGGTGTTAATGATTATTCTGAGTCCTAGGTCACTTGTTTGTCCAATAGTCGATGGCGTCGTGAAGCGTTTCATGAGTTAGTTAACTTTAAGTTTTAAAGTTTATGTTATCACTTATAGTTCACAACATATCAAACATTTAAGTTTATTAGTGACATTATTGGATTCGTGACATTATGATTCATTTATTTACAATTTTGCACGCGTAACAATTCAAAACGAAGGTTTGATCAAGGCTTATGCGTAGGAATAGTAGTTTATGCGTAAACAAGATAAGTATCAGCGTAGATGTAAGCTTACGTAGGATCACGACTTACGCGTAAGAAATATTACGCGTAGGAACAGGAGAACCTTATGCGTAAAACTTAAGCGTGGCGTATATATAAACCTTACGCGTAAGGATTACTCGTAAGAGTAAACCTTATCGCGTAGAGTCCTTTGTTCACGCATATCCTTACAGGATCTGCGTAGTCCCATTGTAAAACCTTACGCGTAATAGTTACGCGTAAAATTTCTCTTACGCATAACTTTCTACGCGTAAGGTGATCCTTATGCGTAGAGTAACAAGGACCTTGTTACGAGTTTTATGCGTAGCAAGCCTGAAATAAAATCATCATATCATCAATCTTAACATGTATAGTCATTTAACAAACAGATCATAACATGAAACTCATTCAAATAGTTAGGCGTAGAAACTACTTAGCGTAGCCAAAAACCCTAAATTTCAAAATTTACGCGTATGACATCTAGCCATAGGTTATGCACCAAAGTGTTTTTGGTAAGTTTAAGATGTTGTGAGAGTGAAATGACCAAGTTTTAACACCTAATTCGCAGTGAATAATAAGTACCCAAAACTCAAGAACATTAAACCCTAATTTCTAATTCTCCATCAATTAGTGTTTCTGGGTTGTTATAGAGCTTAGATAACATTAATTCATCATGATAACAACATCACACAACAATCTTTTTGACCAAAAACAATCACATTTGAAAATACCTAAAACCACGCATAAACCCTAATTTTGAAAACCAATCAATTCGTGTTTCTGAGTGGATTATGAGGATAAAACTTGTATCATTGATGTTAAAGACATGTTTTGACACTAACCTTTTATCCATAAACACACAATCTTGATCATGTGTTCATACACATACGCGTAGAACACAAAAACAAGATTATACAACGTTTTGACCGTTGGATTCATGTAAAAATCAAAACCAATGTTTAAAAACACGTTAAGATTATGAAACAACTTACAAAATGATGATCAAAACAGATTTCTTGAACGATTTTAGTGCGTAGGATTAGATAGGTTATGAGTAATAAATGTGAGTAGAAAATATTAGGTGGGTGTTTTTATTAAAAATAACTTTAAGCTTTTGGCAGTTTTGGTCCCTCCACCTTTTCCTTTTCATCCAATGCCATTTAACTTCCATTTTGGTTACCAAACAAAGATTTTAAGAAATAACTTTGACGACACTCCCCCTCGACTTAAGAAAATAATGAAAGGTTATAAATTTTAGTCAGGAAGTGTCGGCTTAAACCAGAAAATTTACCACCATTGATACAAGAAACAACGGAATAGAGTAACATGCAAGTGCACGGATGTTTTTGAAACGATTAAGAATTTATTTTCTCCCCCTCAACACTTGTTCAGGAAAATACTGAATTTTGAAAGATTAGAGTGTTGACGGTTGAAATGTACTTGCCATGTTGAAAGAAAAATTAGATAGAAGAATATTTTTGTTGTTTTGTCAGGTTTTATATTTTTGTATTTTGTTTTTGAAAATAATATTTACAAAAGAGATTTTGGTGTTTGACAGGTTTTAAGACTGTTTTAGGAGGGCATCCAATTACTCTTGAGTCAAACACCTCATACCAATCCGGTGGACCAACTCATTAAACCTAGCGGGAGGCAAGGCTTTGGTGAGAAGATCGCCAATTGGTATTCTGTACCCACAAAATATAATTCAACAGTACCATGTTCCACATGATCCTTGATGAAATGATATCGAAGATCGATGTGCTTTGATTTCGAGTCTTGAACCGAGTTGCACGAGACCGCAATGGCACTCCGATTGTCGCAATACATCGGGATTCTGTCAAATACGTAACCATAGTCTTTGAGTTGTGTTCTCATCCAAATGACTTGAGCACAACACGCCGACATGGCTACATATTACGCTTCTGTTGAGGACAGCGATGTACAATCCTGCTTCTTCGATTGCCATGACACCAGGTTGTCACCAAGAAATTGTAAAGCGCTCGAGTAATTTTCCGTGAGTCTAAGCATCCTGCGTGGTCAGCGTCTGAAAAAGCGATTAGTTCAATGGTTCCCTTTATGTATCGGAGGATTCTTTTAGCCTCTGAGAGGTGGGTTTCAGTTGGTCGCGACCGATGCGGGAGCAAAGATATTCAACAAAGACAATATCAGGTCTGCTAGCTGTTAGATACATGAGAGACCCAATAATACTACGGTATTTTGTAGTATCCACCAATTTCCCATGTAAATCAGCGTCTAGCTTCTTGCTATGAGCCATTGGTGTGGCATAGGTGTCACAGTTTTGCATTCCAAATTTGTGCAATAATTCAAGGGCATATTTGGACTGACTCAAGAAAATACCACGAGGTGATTGATGAACTTGTAGTCCTAGAAAGAACGTAAGTTCACCCATCATGGACATTTCAAAATGTTTCTTCATTATTTTTGCAAAAGCGATTGAGTACTTTTTATGAGTTGACCCAAAAATGATGTCATCCACATAAATTTGAACAATTAAAATATGTTCCCCATGATATTGTATGAAAACAGTTGGGTCGACCGAACCTTTGGTAAAGTTATTGGCAATGAGGAAAGATGATAACTTATCGTACCATGGAGGGCTTGTTTGAGACCGTAGAGAGCTTTGTTCGTTTTATAGACATGATTAGGGAACTCTGGATCAATGAATCCTTACGGTGACGACATAAACCGTTTCTTTAAGTTGTCCATTGAGAAAGCGGTTTTGACATCCATCGAAAGACCGTGATGTTCATATGAGCCGCAAATTCGAGAAAAATCCGAACGACCTCAAGACGAGCAACAGGAGCAAAAGATTCTTCAAAGTCAATACCCTCTTCCTGACGATAACCCTTAGCCACGGACGCGTGACTTGTTTACGATAACGTTTCCTTGACATCCAATTTGTTTTTCCAAATCCATTTGAGACCAATGACGTAGAACCCTGTTGGTCTTTCAACCAGTTCCCATACTTCAAGACGTTTGAATTGGTTGAGTTCTTCTTGCATGGATTCAATCCAGTTGTCTTTTGTCATTGCGTCTTTGATGTTTTAGGTTCAGATTGGCAGACGGTGAGTGCATAAATGCAATGTTCACCATCTGAGTAAAGACGTTGTCTTGTAACGACCGGTTGATTCGCCAATAATATTTTCTAAAGGATGGTCTTTTGTCCATCTATGTGTGGAGGGTTGATGTTGGTATACATTGTGCGATTCTGAGGATTCAAATGGTTTGTTGAAGATTCCGCGACATCTGGTGCAGCGATCTCATTAGCAAACGGGTTAAAAACGCATTTGGATCAAAATATGCGGGTGGGGTACTTCATTCAGAACATCATCGGCCGGTTCATCATTGTTGGAAGCGGTTTGTTCAACTGTTGTGTTGGAGTCAACTGGTGGTGCTTCTTCAACCGTATTTGTTGTAGCGGTGTATCGGTATAAGAGTAGTATCGGGTTGAGCGCGAAACAAATACACCTAGAGCACATTCATCAATATCGTCCTGAGCAGTGAGCAAATAACCTTTCCATTTGTTGACGAGTAAGTGGGGGCTTTGTTCGGTGATGATGGGGTTTGGGGAAGTTTAAGCGGTTGTGTCCGGGTTCCAAGTGTTATACTCGAAGCCATCTCCGTGAGTTCGTCAAAATGAGCATGAATCGTTTCCATAACCTCCTTTGTTCGACGATTCTAGATTCGGAAACCTTTAGAATTATCACAATATCCTATAAAGACTCCAATGTCGGCTTTGGCTTTGAGCTTTCCAAAGTCATCACGATCATTATTTGGATAGCAAAGAGATCCAAATACATGAAAGTGTTTGAGATTTGGTTTTCTATTGTGGACAAGCTCAAAAGGTGTTTTGTTGTGGCGTTTTGTAATCATAGAACGGTTTTGAGTATAGCATGAAGTAGATACGACTTCTGCCCATAAGTAATCTGGAAGTTTAGCATTGATTAACATTGTTCTTGCAGCTTCCACTAACGTTCGGTTTAGTCTTTCAACAACTCCGTTTTGTTCGGTGTATGCGTGCAATAGATGTCGATCTTTGAATTCCCACTTTCTCATAAAATTCATGAAGAGTTTGGTTAACAAATTGATGCCTCTGCATTACGATTTGTCGAATGATGTTTCGTATCTGAACTTGTATTTTCGTGAGAAAGGTGATGATCATCTGTGGAGCTTGATCTTTGCTTGGAAGAAAGTAGACCCAAGTCCAGCGTGAATAGTCATCAACAATTACTAAGATGTAGCATTTGCCATTGATCGTTTGCACGGGCATCGGGCCACACAAATCCATGTGAAGAAGATGAAGCACATCTTTGAGAGTTGTGTTCCAACTTTGAAGGAAAATGAGCACGAGTGCTTTTGCCTTGTTCACAAGCTGAGCAAAGGTGATCTTTAGAATACCGAAATCATGGGAGTCCTTCAACTAGTTTGTGTCGAGCAAGGTTGGTGATGGTTTGAAAGTTTAGATGTGAGAGCGAGCGGTGCCATAGCCGGGATTTTGTTGATGTTGCCTTTGAAAGTAAGCAGATGGGAGAAGAAGCAACCATGTCTTGCATAGAGATAGTGTAAAGACTGGAATTACGAGCCGGACATAAGATCGTTTCCTTGTAGATCACGAATGAAACAAGTTTTCTCCCGAAAGCAACTTCCAAATCTCCATCACGAACCGACCTCACGAAAACAGATTGTGACCGAAGCCTTCCACATAATAAACCCTACTTATTTCGATGTTCCCATTGATATAGTCTCCGTAGCCCATGATAGCTGCGAAGTGATCATTCCCGAACCCGACAGTGCCAATGAACTTTGCAATAAAGTTTGATAACAGTTTAAGGTTGCCTGTCATGTGTCGGGAACATCCGCTATCAACAATCGAGAGAATGATCTATCACTGCATTACACACTGGGCGACACAGATGGAATAGAAGTAGATGTGGAACCCGAAATGTTAGAGGGTTCCGTAGCGGTTATAGTAGATATACACACATCAATAGCTTTAGGTATCCATTTAAATCCTAGTGTGTTATATATCCATTTCGGCCATCTCCAACTAGTATTTGCTTTAGTCTTAGTGAATGCACTAGGTGGTACTACATTCCTAGGAGGTGGCTGGAGCTACTGAGGACAACAAAGCGTTTCTTAGAATCTAAAGAGGCGGTCTACCAAGCACAGACTTAGAAAGATTAGTGGGCCTAGAGGTATTCGGTTCTTAGGATTCCTTAAACGAGAGATGATAGCTTTAGCAACACATTTATCATGACAATCGGAATTCATACTTTTACGACAAATAACACAAGGTGCATCGGACTGAATATCAAAAGTGCTTAATGGTTTAGCATTCGTTACATCACTATTTCTATTACATTTGCCGGACGCAATATCTATAGTGGAAGCAGCGTGAGTCTTATTCATAGTCCTAGGGTGTTCTTCTACTTTAGCATTCCTTATTGATCTTTTCTTATGTCTCAACTTCCTATTCTTCGATGTAGTGCTCCTGTGAAGTGCGGACATTTGGAAAAGACGCAACTATTCTGTTTCAGAGAAGGAAGCACGTTAACAATTTGTGATTTGGCAGTAGTGATTCTAGGTTCACGATTACTAAGTGTTACTTGGGCTATTCTCTTAATCACTGTAGGCGGAAGTTGTTCATACTTTCCTAACATTTCTCTTAACTTGAAGATAGTGTGAATCGGATCTTGATTTTCGGACCAAATATTTCCGACAAAATGCATAACTTTTTTAGTGTGTGCAAGATAATGATCAAGTTCATTTGATGCTTCATCACGAGTCTTTTTGAGTAAATCAAATATGACACCATATTCCTTTTAACTTTTACAAGTTCTTGTTCATATTTTGAGATTTGACACTTAAAAGACACGTTTTGATCATCCAGTTGCTCAATTTTAGGATCATAAGATTTTGCACGCAACTGGGCGATTTTGTGTTGAAAAGCAAGTTGTTGATCGTGAATATCTTTTGACACCAATTAAGACGACGTATTGCATTTGAAAGTTCGTTTGACAATCGTTTGTTTTCAACTTTTAAGGACTCGATCGGAAGCACATTATCAGTGTTCTCAACATTTACCACAGAATCAACAGTATCAGCAGAGATATAATCAAATGCATATGACAAAGAATTCAATAGCACAACATTATGGACATCAGCACATATGCCATCTTCCAAGATTCGATCAACATCTTTTCTCAACATTTTCTTTTTACGTTTAATATTAGAAATAGATGTTTTTGTTTTCTCGAAAACAACCTTCATCAATCCAAGTTCCTTATGAAAGTCCTTTTCCCAAGACAATGCACAACTTTTCAAATTTTTAACATTTGGAAAAAGATTTTTCTGAAAAATGTCTCTTTGTTCTTGCGCTTAAGGCGATTGAAAGTGTTGAACTTTGATTTCAGAATGATATTCTATCTCATGTTGTAAAGTTTTGAGGTCACCCATGAAAAGGTCAAAATATCGAAGAATTTTGCGATTTTCAGGTTTTGAGTTTACTTCAGTGATGGAAGGTAAAGGACCATAAGTTTGTGCATAATCTGGTTTGGGATTATCATTAGAAGACTCGGATGTTTTATGATAATCCTTGGTGTGTTAGAAGAATCTGTTGGTGTGACGAAAGTGACCGCTTTTTATAATTAAAAGGTTTGTTGTAAACAACATTTTCTAATTTTGATCGACTCTCGTCTTCGGCATCTAATTCCTCTTGACGATGATATTCAACAACACTCATAACAGAATTATCAATTTTATATTACGCTTTGGAAACTTCGGGATTTGGTTTGAATGCTTTGGTTGAAAGCTTAGGTTTGTAATCCGCAAGATTCGGTCCATATCCATTTGGATTGGGTTTTAAAGTAAACTTTTCAATGGCGGTGACCGACTCGCCATGTTTGTAAACAACAGATTTAAACTCTTTAAGTTTGTTTTGCAAGCCGATGATTTCTTCAAGATGATCATCTATTCATTTCGTTGAATGCTTTTTGTATGCAGAGAACTGTTTTTGACAAGTTAACAACTCGACCTTAGCTTTTTGATTTTCCAAGGTGAGAGCGTTAATTTGCTTTTTATGTTCATGTTTGATTGTTCTATTTCAGCCAACAAAGCATTCTTGAAGCGGCTAGATCACGCGTCTGTTTTTCTAAATATTTTTCGTTTTGATGAGATTTGGCAAAGGCTGCTTCAAAACCTTTTTCACGTTTTCTTGAGTTTTGAAAAAGTTGAGTTGCTTTTGTAAACATTCAAAATCCTTGGTTAACAGTGCATTTTGCTTTTCAAGTCCTGATTAATGGCATGACATTTTTCCACTATGGTGTTGGTCTTGTATTAAACGAGCAAAATCTGGATGAGGCAAAAGTTCGGTGTGTTCAACGTGAGTCACAACATGATCATTACTTAGATCCTCAAGTATAACCACGAAGTCAATTTGATTATCAAGGGAAACCATAAGGTCATCTTGATCGTCAAATATAACTACGGGTTCTATTTGAAAATCGGCGGAATGAGATGTGGACGACTCATTTTGAACATTCTGAGCCTTGCCGGATTCGGATGTTGGCGGAGATATGAGATCAGAGATAAATATGGTTTGTTCGGGTACCGAGACAAGCCATCGATGTCATACACTGGGTCTGTGTCACTCATGTGTAACTCATGCATATTAGCCATCAACATAACAGTGCATTGGCCGCAAGTCCTCCATATCATCATCCGAGTTTGCATTTGCCATAAAGCTCGTTCTTTGTGCGTGAGAGTTCCACCACTTCATCCTTAAGAGCCAAAGAAGAGCCTCTTTGTGATAAGCACGCCTAGTCCTATGCTTTGGGCATGCATTAGCCAGATGTCCCTTCTCATTGCAGTTGTAGCATCGAAGACCATTCAACCCATTTTAAGCATTTCCATGTTCCACCACTTGAGCTCTATTGTTATTCCTACCCACAACATTAAACCCTTGACCACCGCCCATCTGGCGACCATAACCACGATTCTGAACTTCAACTCGTCCATTGTTCACAACAACTTGATTCCTTGTGTTAGATGAGGAACGAATACGGTTGTTGGATTTGTTGGTATAATGGCTAAAGGCATTAGCAATCATAGCAAATCCTTGTTGCAATGCTTGCGAGCGGATCGATTCCTCATTAGCTTCGCTAACAAGTGCTTGAGCATTGTTGTTGTTGTATGGAACCAATTGAGTTTGTTGAGATTGAGGCTGTGAAGGATCATATGGTGTGATTGTAGCATTGGTTGAGTTGTCTTTGGTTGAGGAGAATAACGGTTTTGAGCATATAAGGCAAGTTGTTGTTGATTTTCCGGATGTGTGGGTGGAGCAATTTGAGCACGGAGAATCCTTTCCCTATCAACTTCTTTTCATGAGGCTTCAAGTAATCGTACAACAATCCGTATGTAGAATGATGCAAATTCTTCGCTTGACGGAGAAAAATGACATACTTCTCCCATTCAGGACCAAGACTACTCGGGAACTTAGTATTCACAGAAATTCTTGGCATGATGATGTTGTGTTTATCCAAATCATTGATGATGTCGGAAAAACGATGATGATAAGACTCTAGTGTCTCTCTAGGTTCAATCATGAAGTGTTCATAAGCCAAGTAAATTTTGGATTCCAAATCCTCTTGATTGAGTATAGATCCTTCCATAAGAAGATGAATATGATCCCACATTTCCTTTGCAGTCTTTTGAGCATCAACACTTAGAAGAATTGGGTTAGGTAATCCTAAGAGGATATATTGCATTGCAAGTTCATCGGCTTCATAGTGTAGAAGTTCCTCTGCATTCATAAACAGTAGCAATGTTTGATTGTTCATCTCTTGGTGGATTAGCATTTGGATCGGCGGGTACGATAACAGTAGGCATCTGAAATGGACCTTCCAAGATAACCTTCTTTAAGAACTTTCCATGTGGCTTCTTCAGATCACAAAATCTAAAGAACCTTATCACCCATTGATCGTAGTTTCCTGGAGTGAGCATTGGAGGTCTATCAAGTGATCCAGCCTCATGAATTGATTGTTGGCTGCTTAAAGGTTCACACATCTTTGCAAACCAAGTGGGTTCCTTCATAGTGTTCCTTGATGGATGTTGATTGAATTCGTTTGTGTAGGGTTGTACTTGAAGACTTGTTGGTGGTTGAACCATTTGAGGTTGTGGAATTGCAGCAAGTTGTGGAGTATGTTGTTGATTAAATTGTTGTTGATAAATTGCTTGTTGTTGATTCCATTGTTGATGTTGTGGAGTTAGTTGTTGTTGGCGTTGAGAATAAGTGTAAGGGAAATAGTTAGAGTATGGTGGTTGTGACATGTTGAAAACTTGTGTTGGTAAAAATGGATCTTTGTAGTCGAATGAACCTTTGTTGATGAAGTGTCCTTAGGCGTAGAAATCACAAGAAACCAAGTAGAACTTATGCGTAAAAACACCAAAGTTACGCGTAACAAGGAGGGTTACGCGTAGTTTTAGCTTACGCGTAAGTAGGGAAAAGACACTAAAGTTATGCGTAGACACAAAGTTAGGCGTAGAAACTTATGCGTAGGATTACCTTATGCGTAAGACTAGGCTTAGGCGTAAGATGAATCTTAAGCGTAGGATTTCTACGCGTAAGCTTTATGCTTATGCGTAAGTTTAGGGTTTTATCCCAAATGATCTTTTACACTATCACAGTGCAAAAGATATCCAAAGTCGACGTATTTTCAGGCTTATCCAAGCAAGAAAACACGGAGTAAACCACAAAAACGAAGATCAAACTAAGGAAAATCTTACGCGTAATATTAGGGTTTTGATACGCATAAGATTACTCGTAAAAATGATTGTGCCCAAATTTGTTTCTAAACCAGATTTTTGTTATGGAATAGCTTCAATATCACCAAAATAACACAAAAGTGTGAAACTTGATAAACCAAAACATCTAAATGGGTTACGCGTAGAACGACACCCACGAACAAAAACAAGCTTAAAAACTTAGATCCACACGTAAAGGTTGAAACTTTTTTCAAAAACAAGTATTTTAACACCTTAAAACGTTGAAAGTACAAGAATCTTGGATTAAAAAGTGTAAAAAACGAGTTTTTAAGCGATCCAAAGTATTAACCACGTTTACGTGTAAGACCGAACAAACAAAACTTCAAAAACGAAAGTGTTAACCCAACTATTTGGCTCTGATACCACTGTTAGGTCATTAGTTTTACAACACAAGCTTAATAGAAAGATAGAGAGGCGATTGAACAATATCCAAACACACACACACGATATAATGTAAACGGTTATGCGTAGATGTGAGTGAAAGAAATAACTTGAACAACCAACCTTCAAATGAAGGTTTACAAGAGTATTTATAGGAAGGAAGCTAGGGCAACACTCCTAGTTCCCATCCTTTCCTAATTGGACATGGGCCTAAGCTCATGGGCCTTCTACATAAGCTTAAGGCTAATAACAAACATAAAGGCCATAATTAAGCTACCTATTACATATTAATTACTAACACTTGATTATGGTTTAGGAGTGATTCCAACACCTGTAACTTCCCAAGTTAATTAATTCACTCTAATTCAAATTAATACTCACTGAACGTTTTAATTCACCCCTGTTTATTTAACGAGAGGTTATATTTTCTTTTCTTGTGTACCGACATCGCATTTGTAATAGTTTAAGTTCGATAATCATTATTCGGAATCAATAGTGTCGTCTTTATATTATTTTTATAAAAATGATCATGAAAATGTGTTCTAGACATTATTAATTAAAAACAACGGACCATGATACCGTGTTTACACTTTAGCTCGACAGGACACGGGTACACGTTATAATAACACAAACCGCCCTATGTTAATATATATAAAAAAAATACAAATACAGATTCTTCTTATCTCATCTCCCCTCTCTCACTACACGCCTTTCCCACCGCCTCCTTCTTTCTTGATAACCGCCTCACATCACCATTTCTGCTACCACCCGACAAGCTCCTAGCCATCACCACACCCACCATACACACCCACCATCATCAACAAACAAGGAATAGATCAGGTGTTATTGAGGTTGGCTTGGTTCTTTTATAGTAACGCCATCACCACCACCATGGCCTTCATCGTGTCAACCTTTATCTTCTCATCTCGTCTCCCATCTTTCCGTGTAGTATGGTAAAACTATTGCTCCTCGTCTTGTCTATTTATGTACCAATTATAAATACCGTTTCGTGGAAGTAAAAGGACGATTTAAACCATTTTTTTAAACCTTTCGTGTGGTATAATCTAATAAAAGTAGTGTCTGTTGATTTGTTTTTATTTCGTGTTGATCAGAAAAATCGTTCGTGTTTTGATTGTCCGGTCTTGGTCGCGGTGAACACCCATGGATGATATTTTCATTTCGCCACCGATGGTGCGTTTGGTTTGGTACTCTTTACAAGTCGACCAGGGCTAGGGAAGATTAGTGTTGCGTTGGCATGTTGCTGACTTGATTTTTGATTGGATTATCTTGTGACTATCTATTTGATTTTAGCTGCTTGGATGTAGTCTCAGATTATGTAGCTATAATAGGTTGTATATCCACTTATTCCATAAGAGTAGCATGTTTTTTTGTGTGTTCGATCAAAGGAGAAACCCACAAGGGTTGATTGACTCGGGCCTGTCTTTCTTTGGTTCATGATATTTGCATTAGCGTAGCAGAAGCATAGTATAAAAATATCAGAACCAGGTTATGTAGATTTGCACCAGTCATGATTTCTTCAATTTAAGTGTGGATGCTGTGAGCATGCGCCTTTGGATTGACTCCTCAATTCGATCATTTGCAATGTTCGGGTGTACTGCATACGACAGCTTAGCAATAAAGCGCATTTAAAAGTATCTTTGCTCACTTTCGTTGAATTGAGGTACACGGCCCACGGTTCCCGCTGATCATACAAGTACGCACTCGTGATCGGTAGGATTCCTAAGAATCTACTTGAGGGGTTTCGCATTTTGCTCTAGCCGTTCTCAAACCGAGCGTCTCAAAGAAGACAACACGAGTGAGTGAACCCGATGAATTGAGATTCACTGATTGATGAAAAATTGATTTGAAAACAATCGCGTATTGCATGAAAGAAAGAGTTTTGCAATACGACGAAGGTTTTATGAGAAAGATCAATTTTCAATCAAAAATACTTTTTTGTATTTGAAAAGAGTACACATTCGACGTGCTAGAGAAAAGAAGATTTGCACATCGAACGGGTTTCCAAAAGTATTCGTCCAATTCCAATCTGGACCAAGGTTGATTCAAGAGTGAATCGCCCCATCGTTTCTGTCCAGTTGTCACAAGCTTTATCTTACGAGAAGATCTCACATGTTACCCACCAAGAGCTTGTTAGATGTTGGCTCTAGAAGGATTTCCATCTTCATCGTGAATATTTTCATATCACTCGGATGTTCTGGCAATACCACAAGGATAAAGCGTAGGACTCTTAATATATTCTTACTTTCCACATTGTGTGAAACAGCAAGTCTTTATTAATTTTGTGTCCTAACGAGATATTGTGGATGATCTCTTGGCTCTAGACTCAATTGTGCACATTTGGTTCCTATGCCGGATACTAGGGAGAGGGTCTCCTTCTTCAATATCAACCATCTCTAAGAGAAAGTCGATAGATTATGTCGGTTCCCCGTGAGAATGAAACAAGCCCTTTTAAGAGGAACTTGAGTAGCTTGGGAAGTTATAGTGCAGTGCGTCACTGGGTCCATGACGTCTTGTCTTCAATACCGGCGTTACCTTGGTAACCACCAGTAGCATATGTATTAAACCCGGTTACTGCCCTAAGGTTGAATTATTGAAGGGCTATTTCTTTTCACCCTTTTTCACATTCATTTCTTTTTCATTCTTCAACCCCTTCAGTGCTTACCGAGACTTCATTACTAGAACCTCGTTGGGTTTATTCCAGTACTAGCTCTATCTCAGTCCGCACTCTTCTCATATCTCACTTTTCTCCTTTTTTCATCATACCTAAGGACTCTACACTATCTAGTGGATTGTCCCTGGGTAGATCCCTCCGGTTCTGGCGGATCGTGGGAACTAATACCTAAACTTACCATCCTTATAACTCCAACGCATAAAGTAAAAGGGTCGGTCTTTTGAAACCAATTGAAAAATCATTTGGAAAAACCAATCAAGGTACTGGTGACAAAATATCAAAGTGTTTTGTACCTTAATTGTTTTTGATCATTAACAAAAGCTCCCCCTCAATATGTGCATATGATTTTTGAAATTGTTTAGCACATGGAGGCAAGAGGTCTTAGAAAGATTTCTTTGATCTCAATTTCCTTGGAAAAATCCATTTGATTTTCTTGGTAAATTCTCCCCCTCAATATGTGCGTAGGATATTTGAAATCATTTTATCACATAGAGGAAAGAGTTCATTTGAAGTACTTTCACGATCATATTGCCATACCGAAAACCATTAGAGTAACAATCAAGGTACTTATAATAAAACACTGAAACCTTTGTACCTTGATAGTTTATTTTCTTTTGAAATGCTCCCCATCAATATGTGCTTCAATTAATGAAAACGTTTAGCAAATATGGGAGAGCAGCATGCACATTTGAATAAAAAAATGATCACCTTTTAATCATGTTTCATTATTAAATCACAAATTCTCCCCCGATCAAAAATATCAATCCCTTTGAGATTTTGGATCCCAAGTGATTTAATATGGTTAAGAAAACATGGGAGAAAATGTGCCTGATTTAAAAACTCATCCAGTTTTTTGGATAAATGCTCCCCCTCAACATGTGCATTATGTATATTGAAATCGTTTGGCACATGGAGGCAGGAGTGCCTTTGAAGGACTAAAACCAATTCCTTAAAACAGATAAGAGATTTAAAACTCGATCTCTCCCCTGATCAAAATATTTCACACCAATTGAGATTTGTGATCCCAATTGATTTAAATCATTAAGAAAAGTTTTGAGAAAGACGCGACAAGATTTAATTTTGAAAGATGACAGATAGGAACAGATTTAGAAATTAAAATTGTTAGTGTCAGGTATGATAGTTTTTAAGAGATCTTTTACGTAAAACAAAACAATTTCACAATCAAACAAGAACAAAAAAAAATTCATTTTGAATGATCTTTGAGTTTTAAAGAAAAATCATACCATGACATAACATTAAATCTTTAGATCACCACTTATTGTTGTACAAACCGGACTTTTATGAAGAAATATCGTTTGAAAATATTTTATTTTAAATCACTATCCCCCTCAATCGATGACCGTAGTCGATGATTGAGTGACTCAAGTTTTGATAAAATGAAGTCCGGTGATTTTCAAAATTAAGACCAATTTATTTTCAAAACAATATTTTTCCATTTTCAAAACAATATTTATTCAAATTTTTCAAAATTGTTTAAAAATGGTATCCTGCACAAAGATACATTAGGTGGTTGAGAAGCTTCTGTTGATGTTGTTGCTGTAGGGCTTGGAAGAAAAACCGTCTGGAAATGCAGTGAGACTTCTTACATTACATTTTAATGCCAACTGAGGTCAAATTAAGCTCCGTTTCTTCACTTGCTGAAGAAAACCATCTGCTGATGCAGTGAGACCTCTTACGTTGCATTACATGCCAACTCTCTATTGAAGTCCAATTAAGCTCCGTTTCTTCATTTGTCAACCCAAGATATCGTTACCCTTTCCTTTCGGCATCCAATCATCTTCATATGTGGGATCCAGATCAGGAACATTCTTATATACCAATATACCTGCATACGTTAGTGAACACACATACAGATATATGGTGGTAGACATCACCCAAACAACAATCGACTACTAAAAGTCAATGCAACATCTCAATCAGATCATGTAAAGGCATGGAAATAATGTGTTCATCAAACTCTAATCATCTAAACCTAACAATCATATCCTAGGCACCTAGTCCTTCAACGTAGGTTAACATCATTTTTAATTAAGGATATAGGATAATTAAGAAAGCCCGTTAGATGATATAGATTTGAAAACATTATCCCCATCAATTAATGACTCAATTTTTGAAAAGTTTAAAAGCTCTGAAGTCATTGATTGAGTTTGCAAATTTTTACGAAAACTCTGAATCTGATTGATTTACAAGTGACTCATTTACCACCATTTTGAAATACAACAAATATTTTTCTGAAGAATTTTAGATGGAAAAACATTTATGTAGGAACAGCAGTCCTTCGACATACTTTCCTCAATATGTTATAAGATAAGTGCACGAAATTTTTTGAAAATCGTTTAAGCGTAGCACTTTCCTTCTTTGAAAAACGGGTTGCTATCTGAAATAATAGCAAACCATGGTTTAAGCACGGGTTATAGTCTGAAATAACTGTAAGCCATTTGATTTATGACATGTTTTGGAAAAGAATATTTACACCTTCTGCTCGAACTTCATCTATGGTCCCGTGCCATTGTTGAATGACATTTCTAAGACCGCAGATGTTATCGATACCAGAAGACATGTCTTGAGAAAACATATTTTTGGCCTTTTTCAAATTTTCTAATTTTTAGGGGTTTTTGTTGGTTTTATAATTTTCTATTTTCTTTTTGTTGGTTTTATATTTTTGTATTTTGTTTTTCTGATAAATATATACAAATATAGAGAAGATGATATAGTTTGAGAGAATGATGATACGAGTACCGAGATAAGGATATTGAACAGCATGTCGTAGAAGATAGAGTTCGTCATCTCTTAAACTTCCACCACCAAAGCTTCCGAGGCTCCAGAATAGAAGATAGAACATGAGCCTTTGAGAGAAAGAGAGACTTTGGTAGCTTCCCCCCAAACCAAAAATCATTTAGCTGAGCAGATTCAAAGCTTTCTTTCAAGCTTCTAATAGCCAGGTGCACAAAGAAGCACACCATTATCATCGATCCCGCTGCTCCATTTTAAGAACGATAATCGAGGATCTCCATTCGAGGTAATATCATCAACAAGAACAGCAACGTATCATCCCACTCTTTAAATTTCTTCTCATATTTCATTACCACTGAATTCTGAAGCAATCCATTCCAAAAAGTTGTCAAGAGACCATTTCCCCCGTGTAGTTGATATGATGCAGTCCGTCTCTTAGTATAATGCTCAAGAACTCTCCCGAATACACTTCATGAGGGGAATGAAGAACACCTTCCCATGTTCACATTTTTCTTCCCTGATGAACGTGTATGAAGCTCAAGAACCCGAAGTACACCAAAATCCAAGAACTCTCCCGAATACACATCATGCCCGGAGAGAAAACACCTCCCCAATGTTTGTGGTAAACAATGGATTTCTTCCCTGATGATCGTGTATGAAGCTCAAGGACCCGAAGTACACACATTCCCCAAAGAGAGAACAACCGATAACATTGAAGAAGCAGGCCGAATCACTGATTATCTCTGAGGATGTCAACTCCGGAATAAGTGATTATATCTCTGAATCACTGATTAAGCACTCAAGTGAGACAACTGAGCATCCCCAATGTACACAATCTCTCCCCCCGATGATTGTGATAACATCAAAATCATCACACACTTGTGTACCTCTTTTATCTTCAGAAACTTTCTATTACATCACTTCCCCCACGTAGTTGGAATAATAACACTAAAAGCCTTGCAGAGTAAAACCTTGAGATTCTCTGCGATCATGACAATTGTCTTCCCGGGATATCTTCAATCACTTAGAAGAGTTAAGTTCATCAAGTTTACTCGCCATGAGTCAAACCTTGAATTTCCCTGCGGTAATAACATTTGTCTTCCCGGGATATCTTCAATCACTTAGAAGAATTAAGTTCATCAAGTTTACTCGCTTTGTGTTTAGATGTGTGTCTCCTTCCCCCTTGCTGGTTTTGACACTTCAGAATCAGCAACATCTTATCAGCCCAAATACTTGAAAACTTTTAGAGAATAACATTTAGAAGTCTTTGTGAGAATCAACGTGCTGAAGAAAGTGAGCAAATCTAATTAGGGATTGAATCTGACTTATCACTCTCCCCCAATTAGTGCTCCCCCCTAAACCGAAAATCTGTTTGATAAATGCCCAGCTTAAGAAGAAGTCTTTAGATAATCAAATGCAACTCGTCTTTAGTCTTCTAACATGTAGCAGAGAATGTAGAACCGACTGTAGACTCGACCTTCTTCAAGATTGTCTGAATGGGGAATAGAGTGTTAACATCTTCAACTCACACCCAAAAGCATCCCACCAAAAAGTATCCCAATTAACTTACATCTTGTAAATCCCCTTAACTAAAATCCCTCCCAATCAAACAAGAACAGAAAGATGTTCATCAAGGAAATCAGCAATCAGGCCGCAACGAACACACAAGATGGTAACACCAAACTACCAATCACATTAAACAAGAACAGAGAGATCGTTCGGAATCATCAAGTTGATGTGTACGTGAAGCATTAACTGGAAGCACTTTGTCGTTAAACTCATTAGTCCGTGAGAAGATGTCAACCAACGACTCTCAGAAGAAACTCCATGTAAAGATGACCCGATAAGAAGAAGCTCGGTTCTTACATGAGTTTGGAGCCGTTTGACCATTTATTCTCATATATCAATCAACCATGCAGTATTATCACACTTCTTCTCCCCCTCAAGAATTGCAGACGAAGTTGCCATTCTTGACTAAATAAGTGAAATCATCCAAAAGTATTTTATTCACACTTTTCCCTCGCAAAATTAGCACATGATGTCGCCATCGTCATTATAATTGAGAAAGTGGAATAAGAAAACAATCAATGGTAGCCCGGTTCACTTGAGAATTTAAAGCGCATGGAAAAAGTATGAAACATGTTGATGAGAATGGTCATAAATGAGAAGATTTCTCTTCTTTAGAAGATAAAGCGCACTGAAGCGTACACTTTTATTTTCTTTAGAGTACGAGGCATGAACTGTTGTGTTCATACGTCATAAGAAGATTTCTCTTCTTCGGAAGATAAGGCGCACTGAAACGTACACTTTTCTTTTCTTTAGAGAACGAGGCATGAATTGTTGTGTTCATACGTCATTATCTCTCTCTTTTCAACCTCTCTTTGGAAACTTGTAATCAACCCCATTATCATTCAGTAGGGTCTTTGTCGTGACAGTTGATGGAGAAAACCCAATATGATGAATTTGACCCTGAAGTAAAACAACCCGAACTCGTGACTTAAACTTGCACATATGTAACAAAGAGCGGTGCCGGTTTCCATTAGCATCTCTAAGTACTCTCTAAGTACTCTATACTCTTCATCCAACCAACCATCAAGTATAAGACGTACATCACCTCTTGAAAATCCACAATTGAATGTGACACTGAGCACTACAACATAACTCCTTAAAGTGATAGTTATCTTAAGGTGATAAGAGCCCAATTCCCCCAAGTGGTAAAAGAAAAGGAAGAAGTCACCCAACAACAACTAGATTTCCAAGTCTTCGTTTTTTTTAAATAAGCTCGAACAAGGATCTTGAAGAATCTTGATCCAACCATCCATGATACCTTCAGATACTAAGTACACTCGCCCGTGATATTTCACTTCAACCTCAAATCAATAATAGTGAATTAACGCCGTTGTCACATCTTTTAGTTAAAAACTCAAATCTAGCCTTCTTTGATGTTTTAAGTGAACTATGATAATGGTTTTCATCCTTACCATGGTTTAATGAGCATATCCCCGTAACACTTTTAAGTAACCAAACCATCATGAAGAAAATCCAAACAAACACCCAATTCATGAAATACACCCTTTTATCCTTTCTTCGAAGTAGAAACCGTAGTACCAGCATCATATAAGATCCCGAAATACAGTTTCCTTTCTCCAGGATGGTTCCATCATTACGGGATTTTACAATTCTATGGTTTAAACCGAGAAATAGTTTCTTTCGCGGGATTTTACAAAACCAAGAATAAATCGTAAGATAGATCCAAAAACGCACTTTACAATTACCAGGATGTTTCCATTTTCACGGGGATTTTACAAAATCAAGACAAAACCGTAAACAATGTCAGCTTGAATGTGTAATGACAAATTTGGTTTCGGTGAATATCTGTTTTAGGGGAACATGCAGCGGTTCATAAACGATTCATTTTCCAACATCAACAACATCATCAACAATTCTTTACCCATATGTATACAACTTCACAAACCATACTAAGTCGAGTAGTAAAAAACTACTTCCCCCTGAGGTTGACCGTAAACCATCAAAGTACACGTTTTCCCCCATGATGGTTTCGAACTTTCGGAAGCATCATAAACTTGTACGACCATTTGCACAAAAAGTTCTTGTCATAAGAAAACATCTTGAAAGATCACGACTGACGTTGAAGACTCTTGAAAGATTTTGCTTAGACTGTGAAGTATTATTGACATTCAGTGGCAACGAATATATCATGAGAATTGTTGATCACATCACAACCAATCAATCCATTGGTACACACATCATTCGCGTATTCTGACGGCTATTGCAATGACAACATGGAGAAGTAAACCCGATATGCCAAACTTGATCATGAAGTGAAATGCCCCAGATTTGTTACTTAAACTTGTACTAATCCTTGTGAAAAAGAAACGGTGTACCCAATGTACCAAACTTCTTGACATATCCTCAACTGCGTGAGACACCGAAGTGATAGCTACATTGTGGTTTAAGCGAGAAAGAATCACAATCGTAACTAGATAGCCAAGTCTTTATCACACTCAATAAATGCCTAAACAAGTCATCTTCGCCGAAGGGTAGAAAGAAAGAAGATGAAATAAGTAAACGCGCCCGGAAAACTCACTACAAATCCAGATAAGAAATACCGTCCAAACAACCCTGGTAGTCAACTTTGTTCAACCATCAATTCAAGCCGTGACGAAATATCAATCGTGGAAATGTATATACCAAAATATCAATCCGCACAACACAACGAATCTCATCACCTCATCAAGTCGCATTGACAAATTTCATGATCAAATTTCATATATACGGTCTGATTATGAGAAGCCTAACCATAACTTTGAGTCCAATCCATTTAAGCTTTTAGATGGCCCATGTTCATAACACCAATTATTTTACCCGGTCCATTGAACAAATCTTACCAAACAATAATCTCGACTCACCAAAAATTTGATAAACCCGAAGATTTGACATTTAGTAACAAATATGGATGTAATCACGAAGTTTACGGCCCAACTCTTTTTATATCATAAGTCCACACTATCATAAGTCCAACTTCACATAAGTCCGATGTGTATCACAACTCACATTATCACACATTACAGTTGATATCTGATCCAAATTACTTCAACACCTGAGGCCCAATTAAATCAACATCATTTTCGGTCCAAGTTTATACACCATGGCCCAAATAAAAAAGAGTAGCAAGCCTGATCTAGTCCAAGGTACCCGGTTACCCTAATTACTTGGGGTATAAAAATACAAGAAACTTTTATACTTCACCCTAATCCCCTAAAAATCATCACACGACAAACCCTAATATCTTCTCCAGTAAATGTCCGCCGCCATCTCTAAGCTAACACCTCATACCCAAAAACCACTCATGATTAATCGATCCATTTAACATATCTGCTTCAAGCAGGAATCCACCCCACGCACCTATATCCATCCATCCATATCATACTAAATACCACAACAAGATTCATGTGCATCCTTCTTAATTTGGATAAGAAAGAGCTCACCACAGGGATGGTTTGAGCGACTTGTAACTGCCACAGGGATGGCGTCAAGGTCATAGATTCAGCTTCGACATCACCCAAACGGTTCAAGGTAGGTATCAAGTGTTCCATCATGTGTTGAGTCATAACCGAACCAAAAATACGAGTCTAGCATTATTGTTATGATTCTCTTTTTGTTTTTATTTAAAACGAATCATGAACAAGATTTTAAACCCTAAATGGTTTTGAATTCTTTTCTCTTATATTCGGATATAGTCACAACCTTTAGACCAATGATGGTTTTCTTAGGGTTTGAAAGAATCTGAAAAGATCTCTGATTAGTCTTTAACCCATGAGAAACTGAGATCTCACTCATCTTTTCAGTTAAACATTGACATTGAGATGACCGAGTCAAATATTCGGGTTAACACTCTTGTATACCACGAATTAATTATATTATTCGAAGATGAGATGAAGCAAGGTCTCCAAAGGAATCTGTGATGAATATTGTGAGGGTATGACCTTTGAGGTCTTGATAAAACATGATAGAACCCCACAAAGATCTGAGATATTCTTTCAATGAAGTATGATTAGTGATGTATATCTCGATAAGATGTGATGGTGCAACTAAACTTGTACCCAATGAGAGATTATAACTGAGATCTTGCTAATGAATTGTTTTATCAGTTTAGATTCTTGTGGAAGATGAATCAGAATAGTTGAGGTTGAAACATGTAGAGTCACGTTGATGTACAGGTTATGATTCTTTGAATAGGTTGATGTATGGTAGTTTAGGATTAGATCTGTAAATGATTGTTGATGTCCTAATGTAATGAGGTTGTGGTCAATGTTTTAAGTCTTCTTCTTCCTTTCTGTTTAGTCGCATTTCTTACCAACCGCTTTCACCAGCTCGCATTAATACCAAACTCGCATCTTTACACATACTGACAACTCGCTTCAGAACTAACCCGCATAAGTAACAACACGCTCAAAAGCGAGTTGAGTGTAACTGCGACGAAGAACTCGCCAACAAAAAGTGCAAATTAACCATATGCGAGTTAAGTAACTCGCATTGAAACTGGACCAGAAACCCAACTCGCATCATTCACAACTCGCATGTTTTAGATAGCACAACTCGCTTTTGACAGATAAACTTGACAACACGCATCCAAGACATTATATCTGGACATTATGGCAACAACTCGCATCCAAGAGTTTCTACCACAACCCGCAATCAAGAATGCAAGTGCACATGACCTGACCAACTCGCATGTAAGAATTAGGAAACTTGCTACGAAGAAACAAGGCACAACTCGCATATATGAAAACCGAATATCTGATCCAAACCGCTTAGAAGAAACAACTTGTCCATACTCAGAAAAACTGCATAACAACTATGTTATATCTTAAAATGGTTACACAAACAGTTATAACACCCATTTGATATGCTCATCAAACTGTTAAGCTTCTTAAGTCAATAACCAATAACCAAGAACCATATAACAATATAACCATATAACCAGTAACCAATAACCAACAACCAAGATAATGAGTAAATTCAAAACAGTTAAGCTTCTTAAGTTAGACTCACCAAAAACATCAACAATCATCTAAAGCACATTAAAGCATAACCAAACCGCTACAAAAATTCGAATAGACCGCATATGAGAATCACATGAAAAACCGCTTAAACCAGGAAATAAACCAGGAGAATCAACACAAACAACATAACCTGGCTCTGATACCAATTGTAGGATCGTATATTACTATGTTGTTTAGATGATTCGGGTGGTCTAGGATGATGATAGTATATGAATGCCATGGTTAGAGAGATGAAGAGAGTAGAGAGGGAATTCTAGAGAGATAAACAAAAGTGTTAAAGGTTAGATTAAAACTTCCAACCCTCTACCTTGGAAGGTAGAGGGTATTTATAGGTTACAAACTAAACGACCTCCTGACGGCCTGTGGATCAGGTATACAGTGGGTAAAGACCCGTCCTTCCTCCACGGTGTTGCACTAAGCTAATCTACGCTACAAACTAACTAATTAACTAATAAATAACGTAACTAACGACAAGTCTACGAGTTAACTTATGCTAGATAATATTTGGGGTGACCGACACTTTACTTATGGAATTTCCAATTCCTAACAAGAAGTCACATTAAATGTGAAGAAGGGAAGAAAGATTCTAATGATATATGTTTCAAGCACAAATGACTCCATAAGAAGAAGGAGTTCATTTTGATCACATTTAAAAAACTCATTTTCTCTTCCAACGAGTATCCCTGGTTTAAAATTTTTGTCTTCACAAGACGGTTCAACGGGATACTCGATGGAAATCCCATCAGTAAGGGTAAAATCGTCATCACATGACGGAGGAGATGAGTCAGAATACAGAGGTGGGACAAGTGGTGTGCTCTGAGAGCTAGCAATTTCCACCACTTCCGTGATGGTCTCTGTATCGGACTCAGACATTTCATCGAAAAGAGGATTTACTTTGCAAAAAGTATAGTCGTATTTAAATTCAAAAAGAGGATTTGAGAAAATCCCGGAAGTAACCTCGAAAATATCATGAGAATCAGAAAAAGGCAAATCAAATTCATCGTCGGATATGTCCTCATACTCACTTGGGATTGGGACAAGGTCCTCAACACTAGATGATTCCGTTTCCGAAATAGTGCTGAGATGCTCATCCCCTATTATGAGAGAGTCCTCGGGATCAAAAAGATTAAAAGAAATAGGATCATCGACCTCTTCCAAAAGGAATTCACTTCTCTCAACCGGCGTGAGTGAATGGGAAGAGTCGGAAATGAAAGGCTCTGAAACGGGAATGGGATTGCCACTCAGAGAATCATCATAACCGTCATCGACCTTATCATAAACATATATAGCTCCTATGCTCTTCATATTCTCCTCCGCCAATAATTCTGCCATGCTTTTCTCGATGTGGGTGGGATTGCCACTCGGAGCATCGACTTTATCATAAACATATATAGCTCATATGCTTTTCATATTCTCCTCCGCCAATAATTCTGCCATACTCTTTCCTTCTTTAACTTCCTCAACGGGAGTGGGATTGCCACTCAGAGTCGTATATTCCTCATCAGAATCATTGTCGTCATCGTCATCATAATCGTACACAAGAGGTTTCCAATATTGGGAACTTACTCTAGCTGCTTGTTCTTCAGCTATTAATTCTCCATACGTTTTCTGACGAGACTTTTCTTTAACCAATTCTTTTATATCTTTGAGTATATCGAGACAATTTTGGAGAAGTTCTTGAGGAATTTGCAGAGGTTGTGTTTGAATTGTTTGGTACTGTGGATGTTGGTTATGATAAGAATAGTCATAATTGTTACAAGGATCATGCTCATAGACAAGCGGATTCCTAGTTTGACAATCAGCGTTATTGTGCTGACCTCCACTGTACTCACAACCGTATGATTGTTGTGAGTGATTCGGTAAATTATGTGGATATTGGTCAAAACCAAAATTTTGATTGTTACATGGACCTTGCTCATAGACAAGCATGTTCCCCGTTTGACACTCAAAACTAGGGTGAGGACCTCCACAATACTCACAAGAATATGTCTCCATCTCATAGTGTGGGGGTTGGTAAATTAAATTGGTTGTTTCATTGTAGGGATTTTGCGATCGAGAGGATAACGAAGAATAGAATTAAACAGTGAAAGAGGGTAAAAGAAATAGAATTAAACGGATAAGAGGAACAAAGAAGAATATTTTTGGGGTTTTAAAATGAAAACGAGTGCACATGCACAGAAACCAATCAATCAAAATGATACCGAAGCAAAAACACAAAGAACTTAAACCAATAATCACAAGCTTATTCACGCAAGTGACACAAAGGCAAGTTTTGAATCTTTTGTTTGGGAACTTATTATGATAACACTCAAGTTGAGAGTGTTATATGATTGATGTATTTTATTAAGCATAATGAAAAATTTTTTTTTTTGGTTTTTTATCTTTTATATATATACAAAAGAAAAGGAAAATATTTTTGTGTTTTAGGGTTTTTGGAAAGCGAATAACTTCACGAGGAAGGATCTTCAAGTCACTAATCGTCAAACCTTAACGATGCTGTCGCAACACAACCTCCCCGGGAACGGCGCCAAAATTGATATCTCAATTGTTATATAGAAATAGCAAATATACGATAAACGCGAGAGAATTACAAATCAACCATTTTAGGAAAAAGGTCGACACGCAAAACCCGCGAATACTCGATAAGTGATACTGGGCAAGTGATTACCCGGGTCGTTTCCCAACGAGGAGTGAATTGACGGTTACGTTATAGGTTCGTTATTAAAGTGCTTGAATTGTCCGGGATTTTTCGTTTTGATTACGTTTTCTACAAATTAAGGAAAGGGAAATTAATTAAGGTTAGGGGAACAAAGTAAATAATAAATTAACTACTAAAGAGCATAAGAAACAATTAAGTCCTAGGGTGCTAAAACTAAAAAACGTGAAAACCCGGGCTAATCTCGAGCTTCAAAAGTGAAAATAATGAAATTTAAGGCCTACGGGTGCAAAAGTAATTTTCCTACGTTCTAAACTACTAAAAATAATTTTAGGAAAAAGCCGGGTATTTTTTCGACTTTTATTTTATTTATTATGAATTAAAAACTAATTTAAACTAATTAATTAATTAAAAATACTAAACTAATTTGAAAAATTCTAAGAAAATTACAATAAATACTTTAAATGAAACTTGATTTAAGAAAAATGAAAAAACATGCAACTGCTTTTTTAAAAGAAGCTTAAAAAAAAGGTTGTAAGCTTATTAAGCTAAAACTGAAAAGGTATCTAAATAATTAACAAGGGAAATAAATAACTTGAGATAGGTACTAGAGCAGATGGTCATGGGTCCGCTGGTTCGGCCGTGTGAGAGGGCGTAGACCAGTGTTCGAATCCTGGTAGTGTCCCTTTTTGCTATTATTTTCTTGAATTATTTGCTACTTAAAAAAAAGATGCAAAGGTTGCTGCAGTAACAGTGAGCAAACAGCCCACTTAGGCTTATTGAAGGCTAAAAAGAAGCATGATAAGAAGCTCTAAAAACCACAATAAGCTGAAATTCTTAATTCTTGTATTCCTAACTACTATTAGAACTTAAATCAAACCTTAAAACTAACTCTTACTAACCTAAAATCAGTCAAAAACTTGGACAAGTGGGACAGTAGGGCTGCTGATGCAGTGGCAAAACTGAAGCAAATGAGGCCAAATGAACTTACAATAAGCACTAAGGAAGCTATCAAAAAGCTCGTAAAAAGCTATACTAAAAATCTACCCTATCTAAAAGCTATAAGGTGATTAAAATAAGCTATAGGATAATACTAATAAGCTAAAAAAAAAGGGTAAGCAAGCTGCTGGAACAGTGGGCTAATACAGCCTCTGAGTGACTTTCTAGCTTAAAATTAAGCACTAAAACTAACACCTAAGCATGTAATAAGCTAAAACGTTAAATTTCATACTACAAGCTACTTGTAAAAGCAATTTTTGAGATATTTGAACATGAAATAAGGACCAAAATAAGCTAGTGATAAGGGTGCTGTTGGGCTATTGGATTGTGATGACGTGAAAAGAAAAAAAAAAGAAAAAAAAAGAAAAAAAGACAATAGAAAAAGCTACTTTAAAGCTATACTACTTGCAACAACTTGTAACAAACTTGTGAAATCAATTAACTATAACTTATTTAAGAACCAAAATGGGTCAAAAGCAGCATTTGACCCACAAAACTTGTTAAACCAAACACCCCTTAAGGGGCAGCACACTATGAAATTTGAGACTGTAAGGACTTGGAAGTATAAAAACCTGTTTTTGACATTCACAAAGACTCCAAAATGGATTTAATCATACTAAAAAAGAAAATCAATGGGCAGATTTCAAACATGAACAAAAAGTTAAATTTGCATAAACTTGAAATTAAAACAAACTGAAATTAAATTGCATTTCACTGAAATTAAAAGTACGAGTAAATTTAAATGACAATAAAGAAAATGGTACTAGAACAATATTTTCTAGACAAACTTTAACATTTTCACTGAACTCTTATTTATACTAAAACAAAAATCTGTCTTCACTTCTTGTCTTCTTCTTGGTTGTGCTTGTACAGTGAGAGAGATAGGAGCATGTCCAAGTGTGCTTGTTTCCAAATGCATCTCATCCATAGAATTTTCCTTGCACCCCAATCCCTTTCTTTTAGCCGTTAGATGTGAATTTGGGTTACTAGGATTGCCAACATGGCAAGGAAAAAGGAGAGCATGTGACAAAGGTTTGGCAGCTTCTGATATTGAGAATGACAGGAGGAGGGAGAGGGATTTGGCGCCAAATGATTTTTTGATTATGGGTTTGGGATTTTTGGGTTAAAACAGACTTGGGTGGAATGGGGTAAAAGGGAAGGGAATTGATACTCACACCACATTTTTTGATTAATGCACCAAAATCTGTTCCTGAGCCTGTCAAAAGCTCACCTTAAGTTCAAAATTTTCAAAATTTGGTTTTTTATGATCCTTGGTATAAGGACTCCATCTTTTTTAGGTTTGTAAATAAATGGGGTAGCTTTTACATAGCTTATTTTGCTTTGAAAAGTGCACCCTTGTGTCACTTATATTCTGAGATCAGTCCCTTCAGTCCCCTATAAGCCCTTTTGCACATTCCTTTAACAAGCTCAAACAAGCTTGAAATTGTCTCAAACTTAGTTTTTGTGTTATTGGATACATGAAGATTATCTGTTTTAGCTTATTTTAGCTTTTTGAGTATATTTGTTAGCCTAATTTTAAGCTTGAAAGTTACATATAGGCTATTTTGGTTCATAGTAAGTTTTGTTTTAGCTTATTAAGATTAAAGCTTTTTAAGCTTTTGTCCTTTGTTTTTTAGATCCCATTAAATTCTTTTAAGTTAGTTTAGACTAGTTATTAGCCTTTTGATAACTTTTATTAGCTTATTAGTAACTTGTAAGGGCTTTTGAAAGCCCCTACGCAAATACACATAACCAAAAACTCCTTTATGTGTTCTCACGTTCCAGCCTTATTATAAGTTTCTAAAAGTGGTATTTTTTTTTAAAAAGTGCTTGTTTTCATCCTACAATTAAGTTCTTAAAAGAATATTTTGAAAAAATAATAATAAACCAAAAGTGCAAAAACCAAGGTTTGAACCCTGGTCTCTGCACTCAAACACACAACACAACACACACTTACCATCTGCTCTCTTAGTTGTTGCGTGTTAGTGTTTGCACTATTAATTATTTAAGGATAAAGTGGTAGTTTTAGCTTATTCAACTTAAAAGCTTTTTCACAGCTTATTCCAAAAAGCAAATTCACACTTTTCATTTTTCTTACATTTAGCTTACTTCAAAGTAGTTTTCTGAAATTTTTGCATATTTTTCCAATTAGAATTAGTATTTTTTATAATTTAATTAGTGTAAAGTAGTTTTTAATTCATAAAAAAATTATTTAAAAGTAAAAAAAATGCCTGGCTTTTTTCTAAAATCATTTTTTCGTCATTTAGGACGTAGGAAAAAATAAATTTGCACCCGTAGGCTTTAAATTGCAAAAATTTTGACTTTAAGGGCTCGGGACGCTCCAGTTTTGCCCGTTTTTAGTTTTTAGTAACCTAGAACTTAATTTAGCATTGTTTTCTTATTTATTGAGTAGTTTTCTTAGTTTACTTGCCTTATTTGCTTTCCCGTGCTTTAAACTTTAGAAAACCAAAACAAAAACATAAAAACTCGTTCATTCAAGCATTTTAATAACAAACCTTAAACGAAATCCTCGATTCACACCTCGTTAGGACATGACCCGGGTAATCACTTGCCCGGTATCACATATCGTATATTTGCGGGTTTTGCGTGTTGACCTTTTTCCTAAATGGTTAATTCGTCCATTCATGCGTATCACGTGTATTTGATATTATTTCTATATACTATTTGATACGAATCAAAGTTTTGGCGCCACTATCGGGGAGGTTGTGTTGCAAGAATATCGTTACGATTTGACGATTAATGACTTGAAGAACCTTCCTCGTGAAGTTATTGTTTTTGAAAAAAATGTAAAGCACAAAAATATTTTCCTTTTCTTTTTATATATATATATAAAAGATAAAAATACAAAAAGATTTTGCTTTTCATTTTGATAATAAAATAGAATACACAATCCATACAATACTCTCAACTTGAGTGTTATCATTATAAGTTCCCAAACTAAATAATCAAAACTTGCCTTTGTGTCGCTTGCGAAAAATCAACTCACCTCTAATTGATAAATAAACTATAAAAGGGGTTTAAGGAAGGTTTCACATTAAATTGTGACCTTAAAGAAATAGGTTTTTAATAAGCTTCGCGCTGACCTTTGTTTCTCCGCTCCTTTGTGTGTTTTTCTTTTAGAGAGCTACCGAACGCTTGTGATTATTGGTTTAAGTTCCGTGTTTTTTGAAAGATATTGGTTATTATAAACACACATAAAGTATGTGTATGGATCGAATGTTAGAAGGGTTTTAGAGAGAGAAAGTGAGAGGATGGGAACTTCTAGTGAGAGAAAGTAAAATGATATATTATGAAGCTCCACCTTCTACCTTGGGAGGTAGAAGCTATTTATAGTTCTTACAAAATACGCCCCCTACGGGCTGTGGATCAGGAATAAAGTGGGTAAAGACCCGTCCGTCCTTCACGGTGTTACATAACTAACTACTTCTAATAACTAAACGTCTAATACTATGAGCTTTCTAATGCTTACAAATACTGAGGTGACGAGTCTTTAACTTACGGATTTACTAAATCCTAACAATCTCCCTCTAAGGGAGGTCACCTCAATTATATATAGATAATTCATTTTGAGTTCTATCATTCTATTACATATTCTTTGTTTTGTAGCTCATAGTCTTTGATTCTTCAAAGTCCGCATACTTTCTACTTTTAGTCGAGGTCTTTAACTAATCCATGACTTGGTGATCTTTGAGCTTTCTTTGAGATCATCAGCCACAATAAATCTCTGGATCATTCTTTGTTGTATCACCTTCATGTGATATTTGTGACTTCTGGGCTGACATGCTCACACTTTGTTAGATCATGATATTTGCATCAGAGTTGCGGAAGCATTGCTTTCGGTCTTTAGATTATCATGATTTCTTTGAACGTGAGTGTGAGGTGTGAGCATGTAGTTATGGATCTCATTTCATCACCGCAACCTTCAGATGTTCCTGCAAACAACAGATAGCAATAAAACACATGAAAGTGTCTTTGTTCACTTTCGTTGAATTGGGTTGCAAGAAGCACGGTTCCCCGCTGTTCAGTATAAATATTGCCTGTGATCAGGTAGAATTCCTAAGAATCTCCTTGACAAGGTTTCGCAGCTTGATCTACCGTTCTTAAACCAGAACGTCTCAAAGTAGACAACACGGAGTGAGTGAACCAGAGAATTGAGATTTACTGATTGATGAAAAATTGATTTGAAAAACAATCGCGTATTGCTTAAGAGAGAGAGTTTTGCAATACGACGAAGGTTTTATAAGAAAAATCAAGTTTCAATCATAATACTTTTGTTTGAGAAATTAACGCGCAGTCAATGTGCTTAGAGAAAAGAGTTGTAGAGCACATCGAAAGGTTTTTCAAAAGCATTCATCAATCCATTTCTTGGAACAAGTTTGATTCAAGAGTGAATCGCCCCATCGTTTCTTTCCAGTTTGTAGCATATTGGTTTTCATAAACACACAATCACAAACAAAAGTATTCGAATGAATGAGGTTCTAGAGAGAGAAAGTGGACAGAAATGGGAACTTCTAGTAAGAGAAAGAAAAATGTATTATGAAGCTCCAACCCTTTGCGTTGCAAGGCAAAGGGTATTTATAGTGTTTTACAATATACGCCACCTACGGGCTGTGGATCAGGCATACAGTGGGTAAAGACCCGTCAGTCCTCCATGGTGTTACTTATCTAACTACTTAACATCACTAAATGACTACGACTACGACCTTTCTAATGATCACATATACTTGAGGTGACCGAGACTTTTACTAACGGATTTTATAAATCCCAACAATCTCCCCCTAAGGGAGGTCACCTCAATTACAAAAAGATATTACATTTTGTGTGTTCTTTGATTCTTGATCAAGTTCTTTGCTCTGTAGCTCATAATCTTTGATTCTTCATATTCCGCATGTTTTGTACATCAAGTGGAGGTCTTTAACTGATTCACGGATTGGTTATTCTTTGAGCCTTTATCGTGTTGCCTTAATGTGATGTTTGTGACTTTGGAAAGACATGCTCACAGTATTGGATCATGACATCTTTCCATCAGAGTTGCGGAAGCTTCGTTGGATCATGATATTTGCATTATCATACCGAAATCATAGCATGATGGTATCAGAGTGACAACAAACATCTCATGATTCTTTAAACGTGAGTGTGATGTGTGAGCATGCGGTTATGGATTGTCAATTTTGATTAGCTACAACCGTTCGATGTTCCTGCAAACAACAGTTAGTAATAAAACACACCAAAGTGTCTTTGTTTACTTTCGTTGAATATGGTTTCAAGAACCACAGTTCCCCGTTGATTAGTATAAATACTGCCTGTGATCAGGTAGAATTCCTAAGAATCTCCTTGACATGGTTTCGCAGATTGATCTAGCCGTTCTCAAACTGGAGCGTCCCAAAGTAGACAACACGGAGTGAGTGAACCAGCAAATTGAGATTCACTGATTGAAGAACAATGAAGTATTGCTTGAAGAGAAAGAGTTTTGAAATACGACGAAGGTTGTTGGGAATTATATTTTGTAAAGTAGATTTAAGTATGTTTAATTCTATTTAGAGTTAATTCTGGTAGCTTTAGTAGTTAAGTCTGGTAGACTAGAATTAAGTCTATTGGTAGTTAAGTCGCCACTAAAGATGTTAAGTCTAGCAGAATAAATAGTCGATAGTTAACTCTGTTTATATCTAAAATAGAATAGTTTGTTAGAGCTATATTAGGAATAGATTAGTATGTGTAGAGATATCTTAGGAGAAGATATCTTTACCCTTCTACAAGTTTGTTAGTCAATTAGGGTTTCCTTGGTGTATAAAAGGATCCCTAAGGTGTTAGGTTAATGTACGAGTTGTAAGAATTAGCCTTTCAGCAAATTAATAGAAATTACGAAGTTAGTTATTCTTGTGTTCTTCATACTTTGTGTGTTAAGATTCCGCATTAACACATTAAGCTTTTTCAAAGAGTTCTTCATATAGTAATTTGGATTTATTCAAGTTTAGTATTAGTCATTCAAGGCTACTTGGATCCATAAATTTTTGGACATACAAGTGGTATCAGAGCCTGTTGAAGGACTCTGAATTGAAGAAACAAAACTCACCAATAACACTCATCTCATCTCACTTAAAAATACTACAGAATGTCTCATCATGATGACTTCTCAAATCATCTTAGTGATGAAGAGGCCACTGACCATGAAACTGAAGCATCAGAAGCAAGATCTAAGAAACAACAGCAGATATAGCAACAACAACTTCCTACAACGACAACTATCTCCAACCTCAAACTTCCTATTCTGAAAAAGTAAGAGTACGACATTCGGGCCATGGAGATGGAACATTATCTGAATATGTAGATAATGAGGTCCGAAAGTGATCCGAATGGGAATTCAAAGAAGAGAATTTCCAAAGGTAAAGATGACATAGTCCGGATTCTTCCACCAATCTCTTGCACATACTTGCCGTAGAGAAAGAAAGAATGGAAAGAACTCTCTTATCGATTGCTATACCAAAGGAACATCTCAGAAGGTTCCACAATATGAATGATGCTAAGGAGATATGGGAGACTATTAGAACCAAATTTGGAGGAAAAGCTAACTCCAAGAAGATGCAAAAAGTCGCTTTTTAAACAACAGTTTGAAGCATTTACCATTAGCAGCCTCAAAGCCTAAAGAAAGGATATGACACATTCCAACAACTCCTATCACGTTACAAGCACATGGATCCAAGTGTCTAATGAAGATGCAAATATGAAGTTTCTCAGATCATTGCCTAATGAATGGTCAAATCTAGCAATGATCATGAGAACTAAGGAAGATATTGACACTCTGTCAATAGATGACTTGTATAATAATCTTAGAGTTTATGAACAAGACATCAAGGGGAATTCAAGAGATTCTTCAAGTGACAACAATGTTGCTTTTAGTCTCAAGGCAAGAACACTAAAACCAGAGTTAAGTCTGGTAGTGGTTTTAGTTCTGGTAGTAATACAGTTTCTTTTGGTATAAAGGAAAAGAATGAAGCTGCTTGTTTTGCTGGTAAGATCATCTACTCACTGTTCTCTAATGAATCTGAAAACATTCTAAATGAAGACTTGGATCAGATTGAAGATGAGGAGATGGAGGAAATGGATATCAACTGGCAGTGTGCCATGATTGCCTTAAGGATGAAGAAATTCTTCAAGAAGACTGGTAGGCAAGTGCGTTTTGATGGAAAGAGACCAGTAGGATTTGACATGTCAAAGCTTAAGTGCTACAGGTGTCAAGAAAGGGCTCACTTTGATAAGGAATGTACAGTAAAGGAGGCCAATGAAGAAAAGAAAAGGGGTTCCTTCTATCCTAGGCATGCTGAGAAGGAAGACAAGAGTCAGACGAGGCTCCTAACGTTGAAAGTTGGTGTGATTAACTGGGGAGAGCATCCTACTGAGGGGAAAGAGGTCAATCATGCTCTCATGGCCATAAGCTCTAGCAGTGAGGTAACTTTATGCTCAAAAATTTGCACTGATTCATACAATAAACTGCAATATCTTTGTGATGAACAAATGGGTCAAATGGGTGATCAAGAAGTTAAATTACTTGCTTATGAAAATGCTGTTAAAACATTAGAAAAACAAGTAAATACTCTTCAAAAACAAAATGCATCTCATAATGAAAAGCTTACTTTCCAAGGTAAAGAAATATTTGAAAAAGATGAGAAGCTTAGAAAATATAGAAGAATTGGAATGAAGGTCAGAATATTGGATTTCTCAAACACACAAGCAATTACAAATATCGCGATAGGTATATGGTTTTAGAGAGAGAAAGTGGGATATTATAGTAAGAGAAACTCATGGAAGGTTAGATTCCAAATGAACATCCAACCCCCTCCCTTGTGAGGAGAGGGCTATTTATACAAAGTAATACGCCCTCCTACGGGCTGTGGATCAGGCATAAAATGGGTAAAGACCCGTCCTTCTTCCACGGTGTTGCACTAAACTAAACTATGCTAATAACTGACAAAAAAATAACATAATAAGCGATATGTCTACGAGCTAAATTAAGCTAGATTATACTTGGGGTGACCGATGCTTCACAATAGAATTTCCAATTCCTAACAATCTCCCCCTAAGGGAGGTCACCCCATGATTTACATTGAGAATCCTAGCATTCTATTTAGTCTTTAATCTTGAGCTAGTAGACATCAAAACATCAAAATACTAAAACTTTGTGATTCCGTGGTGATTTCATCATTGTTCAACTACAATGTATATTTCGTGGAGGTTATAGAGCTGATCTACATTGATGACCTTTGAGCTTTAATAGAGATCATCAGCCACAGTTAATCTCAGCATCACCCATTGTTGTGTTGCCCGCATATGTTGTTGTGACCAGTGGACCGACATGCTCACCTTCTGGATCATGATATCTTCTTATCAGAGTAGCG
>OU343225.1:237600869-237694766 GCA_910596185.1 Chrysanthemum makinoi | reverse complement strand
ATCAACCATCTCTCTGAAAGTCGATAGATTGCCTGCCTACAGAGAATGAAACAAGCTTTAAGTAGGAACTTGAGTAGCTTGGGAGAGAAAAGTGCGCGCCACCGGGGTCCATGACGCCTTGTCTTCAATACCGGCAAGTACCTTGGTAACCACCAAGTAGCATATGTATATTAAACCCTGCATCCCTTGTTGAATTATTAAGGGGCTTTCTTTTCACCCTTTTTCACATTCATTTCTTTTTTCATTCTTCAACCCCTCAAGCTATGGAGACTCATCACATTAGAACCTCGCTGGGTTTATTCCAGAGACTAGCTTCATTCACCGGACTCTTCCCATATGTCACTTTTTTCTCCTTTTTCATCATACCTAAGGACTCTACACTATCTAGTGGATTGTCCCTGTAGATCCCTCCTGATCGTGGAACTAATACCTAAACTACCTATCCCTTAAATCTAAACCGATAAAGTAAAAGGGTCGTCTTTTGAAACCAATTGAAAATCATTTGAAAACCATAAAGGTACTGGTGACAAAATATCAAAAGTGTTTTGTACCTAATTGTTTTTGATCTAACAAAAGCTCCTCAACATGTGCATATGATTTTTGAAATTGTTTAGCACATGGAGGCAAGAGGTCTTTGAAAAATTTCTTTGATCTCACTTCCTGGAAAAATCCATTTGATTTTCTTGGTAAATTCTCCCCTCATATATGCTATGTGGATATTTTGAAATCATTTTATCACATAGAGGAAAGAGTTCATTTAAGTACTTTACCATATTGCCATACCAAAACTATTAGAGTAACAATCAAGGTACTTATAATAAAACATCAAACCTTTGTACCTTGATAGTTTATTTTCTTTTGAAATGCTCCTATCAATATGCTTCAATTAATGAAAACGCTTAGCAAATATGGGAGGATGCACATTTGAATAAAAATGATCACCTTTTAATCATGTTTCATTATTAAATCACAAATTCTCCTCTGATCAAAAATATCAAACCCTTTGAGATTTTGGATCCCAAGTGATTTAATATGGTTTAGAAAACATGGGAGAAAATGCCTGGGATTTAAAAACTCATCCAGCTTTTGATAAATGCTCCCTCAACATGTGCATTATGTATATTGAAATCGTTGGCACATGGAGGCAGGTGAGTGCCTTTGAAGGACTAAAACCAACTCCTTAAACAGATAAGAGATTTAAAAACTCGATCTCCCCCGATCAAAATATTTCACACCAATTGAGATTTGTGATCCCAATTGATTTAAATCATTAAGAAAAGTTTTGAGAAAGACGCGACAAGATTTAATTTTGAAAGATGATGAGAAAGATTTAGAAATTAAAATTGTTAGTGTCGTATGATAGTTTTAAGAGATCTTTAAGTAAAACAAAACAATTTCACAATCAAACAAGAACAGAAAAAAATTCATTTTGAAAGACCTTGATTTTAAAGAAAAAAATCATACCATGACATAACATTAAATCTTTAGATCACCACTTATTGTTGTACAAACCGGACTTTTATGAAGAAATATCGTTTGAAAATATTTTATTTTAAATCATATCCTCAATCATTTAATGTAGTATGATCGATTTGACTCAAGTTTTGATAAAATGAAGTCCGTGATTTTCAAAATTAAGCACAATTTATTTCAAACAATATTTTTCCATTTTCAAAACAATATTTTTCAAATTTTTCAAAATTGTTTAAAAATGGTATCCTGCACAAAGATACATTAGGTGGTTAGAAGCTTTGTTGATGTTGCTGCTGTAGGGCTTGGAAGAAAAAAACCTCCGAAATGCAAGAGACTTCTTACATTGCATTTTAATGCCAACCGAGGTCAAATTTCGCTTTCTTTCACTTGTCGAAGAAAACCATCTCACGATCGCAAGGAGACTCTCTTACGCTGCATTACATGCCAACTCTCTATTGAAGTCCAATTAAGCTCCGCTTTCATTTGTCAACCCAAGATATCGCTAATTACCCTTTCCTTTCGCATCCAATCATCATATGTGGGATCCAGATCAGGAACATTCTTATATACCAATATATACGCATGCTTAGTGAACACATACGTGATATATGGTGGTAGACATCACCCAAACAACAATCGACTACTAAAAGTCAATGCAAACATCTCAATGTGATCATGTACAGGTGTGTTCATCAAACTCTAATCATCTAAACCTAACAATCATATCCTAGGCACCTAGTCCTTCAACATAGGTTAACATCATTTTAATTAAGGATATAGATAATTAAGAAAGCCTGTTAGATGATATAGATTTGAAAACATTATCCCCATTCAATTAATGACTAATTTTTGAAAAGTTTAAAAGCTCAAGTCATTGATTGAGTTTGCAAATTTTACTTAAAAATCAATCGATTGATTTACAAGTTTACTTATTACCACCATTTTGAAATACAACAAATATTTTTTTCAAGAATTTTAGATGGAAAAACATTTGTGGTGGAAGCAGCCCTTCTGACATACTTTCCTCAATATGTTATAAGATAAGTAAACAAATTTTTGAAAATCGCTTAAGCGTAGCACTTTCCTTCTTTGAAAACGGTTGCTATATCCAAATAATAGCAAACCATGGTTTAAGCACGGGTTATAGTCCAAATAAGAAGTATTTGATTTTATTTATGACATGTTTTGGAAAAGAATATTTACACTTCGAACTTCATCTATGGTCCCATTGTTGAATGACATTTCTAAGACCAAGATATTATCCATACCGTGTAAGACATGTCTTGAGAAAACATATTTTTGGCCTTTTCAAATTTTCTAATTTTTATGGGTTTTTGTTGGTTTTATAATTTTCTATTTTCTTTTGTTGGTTTTATATTTTTGTATTTTGTTTTTAGATAAATATATACAAATATAAGAGAGATAGTTTGAGAGAATGATGATAATGAAAGTACCGAGATAAGGATATTGAACAAGATGTCGTAGAAGATAGAGTTCGTCATCTTAAACTTCCACCACCAAAGCTTCCGAGCTCCTGCATAGAAGATAGAACATGAGCCTGAGAGAAGAGAGACTTTGTAGCTTCCCCCAAACCAAAAATCATTTAGCTGAAGCAGATTCAAAGCTTTCTTTCAAGCTTCTAATAGCCAGTACAAAGAAGCACCATTATCATCGATCCCGGCCGCTCCATTTTAAGAACGATAATCGAGGATCTCCATTCGAGGTAATATCATCAACAAGAACAAAGAACGATCATCCCACTCTTAAATTTCTTCTCATATTTCATTACCAATTCTCAAGCAATCCATTCCAAAAAGTTGTCAAGAGACCATTTCCGTAGTTGATATGATGCAGTCTCTCTTAGTATAATGCTCAAGAACTCTCTAATACACTTCATGAGGGAATGAAGAACACCTTCCCATGTTCACATTTTTCTTCCCTGATGAACGTGTTTGAAGCTCAAGAACCAAGTACACCCAAAATCCAAGAACTTCCCAATACACATCATGCCCGGAGAGAAACACCTCCCAATGTTTGTGGTAAACAATGGATTTCTTCCGATGATCGTATGAAGCTCAAGGACCCGAAGTACACACATTCCCCAAAGAGAGAACAACCGATAACATTGAAGAAGCAGTCGAATCACTGATATCTCTTGGATGTCAACTCCTAATAAGTGATTATATCTCTCAATCAACATTAAGCACTCAAGTGAGACAACTGAGCATCCCTAATGTACACAATCTTCCTCGATGATTGTGATAACATCAAAATCATCACACACTTGTGTACCTCTTTATCTTCGTAAACTTTCTATTACATCACTTCCCCCACGTAGTTGGAATAATAACACTAAAAGCCTTGCAGAGTAAAACCTTGAGATTCTCTCCATCATGACAATTGTCTTCCGGATATCTTCAATCACTTAGAAGAATTAAGTTCATCAAGTTTACTCGCCATGAGTCAAACCTTGAATTTCCTCGCGCAATAACATTTGTCTTCCCCGGATATCTTCAATCACTTAGAAGAATTAAGTTCATCAAGTTTACTCGCTTTGTGTTTAGAGGTGTGTCTCCTTCCCCTGTCGGTTTTGACACGTAATCGCCAACATCTTATCACCCAAATACTTGAAAACTTTAGAGAATAACATTTAGAAGTCTTTGTGAGAATCAACGTCTTTAAGAAAGTGAGCAAATCTAATTAGGGATTGAATCGACTTATCACTCTCCCCAATTAGTGCTCCCCCAAACCAAAAATGCTTGATAAATGCCCAGCCTTAAGAAGAAGTCTTTAGATAATCAAATGCAACTCGCCTTTAGTCTTCTAACATGTAAAGCGTAGAATGAACCGATCAGACTCGACCTTCTTCAAGATTGTTCAATGGGGAATAGAGTGTTAACATCTTCAACTCACACCCAAAAGCATCCCACCAAAAGTATCCCATTAACTTACATCTTGTAAATCCCTTAACTAAAATCCTCCCAATCAAACAAGAACAAAGATGTTCATCAAGGAAATCAAGAATCGCCAATGCGAACGAACACACAAGATGGTAACACCAAACTACCAATCACATTAAACAAGAACAGAGATCGCTCGAATCATCATGTTGATGTGTACGCGAAGCATTAACCGAAGCACTTTGTCGTTAAACTCATTAGTCCGTGAGAAGATGTCAACCAACGACTTCGTAAGAAACTCCATGTAACGATGACCTGATAAGAAGAAGCTCGGTTCTTACATGAGTTTGGAGCCGTTTGACCATTTATTCTCATATCAATCAACCATGCAAGATTATCACACTTTTCCCCTCAAGAATTGCGCATCGTTGCCATTTGACTAAATAAGTGAAATCATCCAAAAGTATTTTATTCACATTTTCCCGCGAAAATTAGCACATGATGTCGCCATCGTCATTATAATTGAGAAAGTGGAATAAGAAAACAATCAATGGTAGCCCGGTTCACTTGAGAATTTAAAGCGCATGGAAAAAGTATGAAACATGTTGATGAGAATGGTCATAAATGAGAAGATTTCTCTTCTTCAGAAGATAAAGCGCATCTACACTTTCTTTTCTTTAGAAACGAGGCATGAACTGTGTTCATACGTCATAAGAAGATTTCTCTTCTTCGAAGATAAGCTTAACCTAAACGCATTACTTTCTTTTCTTTTAGAAGCGAGGCATGAATTGTTGTGTTCATACGCCATTATCTCTCTCTTTTCAACCTCTCTTTGAAACTTGTAATCAACCCCATTATCATTCAAGAGGGTCTTTGTCGTGACAATTGATGGAGAAAACCCAATATGATGAATTTGACCTCAAGTAAAACAACCTAACTCGTGACTTAAACTTGCACATATGTAATAAAAAGGTGTGCGGTTTCCATTAGCATCTCTAAGTACTCTCTAAGTACTCTATACTCTTCATCCAACCAACCATCAAGTAAAAGACGTACATCACCTCTTGAAAATCCACAATTGAATGTGACACTGAGCACTACAACATAACTCCTTAAAGTGATAGTTATCTTAAGGTGATAAGAGCCCAATTCCCCCAAGTGGTAAAAGAAAAGGAAGAAGTCACCCAACAACAACTAGATTTCCAAGTCTTCGTTTTTTTTAAATAAGCTCAAACAAGGATCTTGAAGAATCTTGATCCAACCATCCCTGATACCTTCAGATACTAAGTACACTCGCCCGTGATATTTCACTTCAACCTCAAATAAATAGTAGTGAATTAACGCCTTGTCATTTTAGTTAAAACTCAAATCTAACCTTCTTTGATGTTTTAACTATGATAATGGTTTTCATCCTTACCATGGTTTAATGAGCATATCCCGTAACACTTTAAGTAACCAAACCATCATGAAGAAAATCCAAACAAACACCCAATTCATGAAGTACACCCTTTATCCCTTCGGTAGAAACCGTAGTACCAAAGATCATATAAGATCCCAAATACACTTTCCTTTCTCCAGATGGTTCCATCATTACGGGATTTTACAACTCTATGGTTTAAACCGAGAAATAGTTTTTTCGCTGATTTTACAAAACCAAGAATAAATCGTAAGATAGATCCAAAAACGACTTTACAATTACCAGATGTTTCATTTTCACTGGGATTTTACAAAATCAAGACAAAACCAAACAATGTCACTTGAATGTAATGACAAATTTGGTTTCGTGAATATCTCGTTTTGGGGAACATGCAAATGGTTATAAACGATTCATTTTCCAACATCAACAATATCATCATCAATTCCTTACCCATGTATACAACTTCACAAACCATACTAAGTCGTCGAGTAGTAAAAAACTACTCGAGGTTGACCGTAAAACCATCAAAGTACACGCTTTCTCCCATGATGGTTTCAACTTTCGAAGCATCATAAACTTGTGCACCATTTGTAAAAGTTCTTGTCATAAGAAAACATCTTGAAAGATCACGATCGACGTTGAAGACTCTTGAAAGATTTTGCTTAGATCTGTGAAGTATTATTGACATTCAGTGGCACTAATATATCATGAGAATTGTTGATCACATCACAACCAATCAATCCATTGGTACACATCATTCGCAGACTGGACGGCTGCAATGACAACATGGAGAAGTAAACCCGATATGCCAAACTTGATCATGAAGTGAAATGCCCTGATTTGTTACTTAAACTTGTAATAATCCTTGTGAAGAAGAAACGGTGTACCCAATGTACCAAACTTCTTGACATATCCTCAATCATGTGAGACCAATCGTGATAGCTACATTGTGGTTTAAGCGAGAAAGAATCACAATCGTAACTAGATAGCCAAGTCTTTATCACACTCAATAAACGCCCAAACAAGTCATCTTCACTGAAGGGTAGAAAGAAAGAAGATGAAATAAGTAAACGGAAAACTCACTCAAATCCTGATAAGAAATACCGGCCCAAACAACCCCGTAGTCAACTTTGTTCAACCATCAATTCAAGCCGTGACGAAATATCAATCGTGGAAATGTATATACCAAAATATCAATCCGCACAACACAACGAATCTCATCACCTCATCAAGTCGCATTGACAAATTTCATGATCAAATTTCATATACGGTCCGATTATGAGTAGCCTAACCATAACTTTGAGTCCAATCCATTTAAGCTTTTAGATGGCCCATGTTCATAACACCAATTATTTTACCCGGTCCATTGAACAAATCTTACAAACAATAATCTCACTCACCAAAAATTTGATAAACCCAAGATTTGATATTTAGTAACAAATATGGATGTAATTCAAGTTTACTACCAACTCTTTTATCATAAGTCCACACTGTCATAAGTCCAACTCACATAAGTCCGATGTGTATCACAACTATCACACATTACAGTTTATATGAGGCCCAATAAAATCAACATCATTTTCGGTCCAAGTAATCTTATACACCACGGCCCAAATAAAAAAGAGTAGCAAGCCTCGATCTAGTCCAAGGTACCCTTACCCTAATTACTTGGGGTATAAAAAATACAAGAAACTTTTATACTTCACCCTAATCCCTAAAATCATCACACGAACAAACCCAATATCTTCTCCAAGAAATGTCCGCCGCCATCTCTAAGCTAACACCTCATACCCAAAAACCACTCATGATTAATCGATCCATTTAACATATCCGCTTAAGTGAATCCACCCCACCACCTATATCCATCCATCCATATCATACTAAATACCACAACAAGATTCATGTGCATCCTTCTTAATTTGGATAAAGAGCTCACCAGGGATGGTTTGAGCGACTTGTGGACCGCCATGGATGGCGCCAAGGTCATAGATTAAATTCGACATCACCCAAACGGTTCAAGGTAGGTATTAAGTATTACATCTTGTTGAGTCATAACCGAACCAAAATACGAAGTCTAGTATTGTTATGATTCTCTTTGTTTTTATTAAAACTAATCATGAACAAGATTTTAAACCCTAAATGGTTTTGAATTTTTCTTATATTCGGATATAGTCACAACCTTTAGACCATGATGGTTTTCTTAGGTTTGAAAGAATCAAAAGATCTCTCGATTAGTCTTTAACCCATGAGAAACCGAGATCTCACTCATCTCTTTCGCTAAACATTGACATTGAGATGACCGAGTCAAATATTCGGTTAACACTCTTGTATACCACCTAATTAATTATATTATTCAAGATGAGATGAAGCAAGGTCTCCAAAGGAATCGTGATGAATATTGTGAGGGTATGACCTTGAGAGTCTTGATAAAACATGATAGAACCCCACAAAGATCCGGAGATATTCTTTCAATGAAGTATGATTAGTGATGTATATCTCGATAAGATGTGATGGTGCAACTAAACTTGTACCCAATGAGAGATTATAACCAGATCTGCTAATGAATTGTTTTATCGCTTAGATTCTGAAGATGAATCATTAATAGTTGAGGTGGAAAACATGTAGAGTCACGTTGATGTACGTGTTATGATTCTTTGAATAGGTTGATGTATGGTAGTTTAGGATTAGATCAGAAATGATTGTTGATGTCCTAATGTAATGAGGTTGTGGTCAATGTTTTAAGTCTTCTTCTTCCTTTCTGTTTAGTCGCATTTCTTACCAACCGCCACCAAAGATTAATACTAAACTCGCATCTTTACACATACCGACAACTCGCTTGAACTAACCCGCATAAGTAACAACACGCCAAAAGCGAAGAGTAAACTCGACGCCAAAGAACTCGCCAACAAAGAAGTGCAAATTATCCATATGCGAAGTTAAGTAACCGCATTGAAACCGGACCAAAACCCAACTCGCATCATTCACAACTCGCATGTTTTAGATAGCACAACTCGCTTTTTACAGATACTTGACAACACGATCCAAGACATTATATCTGACATTATGGCAACAACTCGCATCCAAGAGTTTCTACCACAACTTGATTCAAGAATGCAAGTACATGACCGACCAACTCGCATGTAAGAATTAGGAAACTTGCTACGAAGAAACAAGGCACAAATCGCATATATGAAAACCGAATATCTGATCCAAACCGCTTAGAAGAAACAACTTGTCCATACTCTAAAAAACTCAGATAACAACTATGTTATATCTTAAAATGGTTACACAAACAGTTATAACACCCATTTGATATGCTCATCAAACTGTTAAGCTTCTTAAGTCAATAACCAATAACCAAGAACCATATAACAATATAACCATATAAACCAAGAACCAATAACCAACAACCAAGATAATGAGTAAATTCAAAATGCTTAAGCTTTAAGACTCACCAAAAACATCAACAATCATCTAAAGCACATTAAAGCATAACCAAACCGCTACAAAATTAATAGACCGCATATGAGAATCACATGAAAACCGCTTAAACCAGAAATAAACAGAGAATCAACACAAACAACATAACCGGCTCGATACCAATTGTAGGATGTGATATTTTATGTTGTTTAGATGATTCGGGTGGTCTAGGATGATGATAGTATATGAATGCCATGGTTAGAGAGATGAAGAGAGTAGAGAGGGAATTCTAGAGAGATAAACAAAAATAAAAGGTTAGATTAAATCTTCCAACCTCTACCAAGGAGGGTATTATAGGTTACAAACTAAACGACACTCCTGACCTCACTGCGGATCGTATACAGGGGTAAAGACCCGTCCTTCCTCCACGTTGCACTAAGCTAATCTACGCCTACAAACTAACTAATTAACTAATAAATAACGTAACTTCAATCCACAAGTCTACGAAGTTAACTTACTAGTTAATATTTGGGGTGACCGACACTTTACTTATGGAATTTCCAATTCCTAACAAGAAGTCACATTAAATGTGAAGAAGGGAAGAAAGATTCTAATGATATATGTTTCAAGCACAAATGACTCCATAAGAAGAAGGAGTTCATTTTGATGACATTTAAAAAACTCATTTTCTCTTCCAACGAGTATCCCCCCGGTTTAAAATTTTTGTCTTCACAAGACTGTTCTCAAGGGATACTCATGGAAATCTCATCATAGGGTAAAATCACATCACATGACGGAGGAGATGAGTAATACAGAGTGGGACAAGTGGTGTGCTCGAGAGCTAGCATTTCCACCACTTCCGTGATGGTCTCAGATCGGACTCCGACATTTCATCGAAGAGGGATTTACTTTGCAAAAGTATAGTCGCATTAAATTCAAAAAAGGATTTGAGAAAATCCCTAAGTAACCTCGAAAATATCATGAGAATAAAAAAAGGCAAATCAAATTCATCAATGGATATGTCCTCATACTCATGGGATTGGGACAAGGTCCTCAACACTAGATGATTTTTCCCGAAATAGTCAGATGCTCATCCCCTATTATGAGAGAGTCCTCGGGATCAAAAAGATTAAAAGAAATAGGATCATCGAATTCTTCCAAAAGGAATTCTTCTCTCAACCCGTGAGTGAATGGGAAGAGTCGGAAATGAAAGGCTCAAACGGGAATGGGATTGCCACTCGAGAATCATCATAACCGCCATCACCTTATCATAAACATATATATCCTATGCTCTTCATATTCTCCTTCGGCAATAATTTCATGCTTTTTCGATGTGGGTGGGATTGCCACCTGAGCATCGACTTTATCATAAACATATATAGCTCATATGCTTTTCATATTCTCTCCCCAATAATTCTACCTTTCCTTTCTTTAACTTCCTCAACGGAGTGGGATTGCCACTGTGAGTCGATATTCCTCATCGAATCATTATTGCCATCGTCATCATAATCGCATACAAGAGGTTTCCAATATTGGGAACTTACTCTAGTCGCTTGTTCTTCAACTATTAATTCTCATAATTTCTCGACCGAGACTTTTCTTTAACCAATTCTTTTATATCTTTGAGTATATCGAGACAATTTTGGAGAAGTTCTTGAGGAATTTGCAGAGGTTGTGTTTGAATTGTTTGGTACTGTGGAGGTTGGTTATGATAAGAATAGTCATAATTGTTACAAGGATCCTGCTCATAGACAATGATTCCTAGTTTGACAATCAGCATTGTGTCGACCTTCCACTGCATTCTCACAACCGTATGATTGTTGTGAGTTCTAAATTATGTGGATATTGGTCAAAACCAAAATTTTGATTGTTACATGGACCTTGCTCATAGACAAGCATGTTCCCCGTTTGACACTCAAAACTAGGGTGAGGACCTCCACAATACTCACAAGAATATGTTTCCATCTCATATGGGTTGGTAAATTAAATTGGTTGTTTCATTGTAGGGATTTTACATCGAGAGGATAACTAAGAATAGAATTAAACAAAAGAGGGTAAAAGAAATAGAATTAAACGGATAAGAGGAAAGAAGAATATTTTGGGGTTTTAAATGAAAACAGTACAATAAAACCAATCAATCAAAATGATCAAGCAAAACACAAAGAACTTAAAACCAATAATCACAAGCTTATTCAAAAGTGACACAAAGGCAAGTTTTGAATCTTTTGTTTGGGAACTTATTATGATAACACTCAAGAGTGTTATATGATTGATGTATTTTATTAAGCATAATGAAAATTTTTTTTTGGTTTTTATCTTTTATATATATACAAAAGAAAAGGAAAATATTTTTTGTTTTAGGGTTTTGGAAAGCTTAATAACTTCACGAGGAAGGATCTTCAAGTCACTAATCGTCAAACCTTAACGATGTCTGTGAACACAACCTCCCCGAAGGCCAAAATTGATATCTCAATTGTTATATAGAAATAGCAAAATATACGATAAACGCTAGAGAATTACAAATCAACCATTTTAGAAAAAAGGTCGACACGAAAACCCATACCTGATAAGTGATAATCGGGCAAGTGATTACCCAAGCTTCCCAACGAGAGTGAATTGACGGTTACGTTATAGGTTCGTTATTAAAGTGCTTGAATTGTCCGGGATTTTTCGTTTTGATTACGTTTTCTACAAATTAAGGAAAGGGAAATTAATTAGGTTAGGGAACAAAGTAAATAATAAATTAACTACTAAAGAGCATAAGAAACAATTAAGTCCTAGGGTGCTAAACTAAAAAACGGAAAACCCGCTAATCTCGAAGTCAAAAGTGAAAAAAAAATAATGAAATTTAAGGCTCATTGGTAATTTTCCACGCTCTAAACTACTAAAAATAATTTTAGGAAAAAAGGGTATTTTTCGACTTTTATTTTATTTATTATGAATTAAAAACTAAATTAAACTAATTAATTAATTAAAAATACTAAACTAATTTGAAAAATTCTAAGAAAATTACAATAAATACTTTAAATGAAACTTGATTTAAGAAAAATGAAAAAACATGCAACCCGCTTTTTAAAAGAAGCTTAAAAAAGGTTGTAAGTTTATTAAGCTAAACCTAAAAGGTATCTAAATAATTAACAAGGGAAATAAATAACTTGAGATAGGTACTAGAGCAGATGGTCATGGTCCACTGGTTCCGCCGTAGGAAGGACCAGTTGTTCAACCCTGGTAGTGTCCCTTTATTATTCTTGAATTATTTGCTACTTAAAAAAAGATGCAAAGGTCTTACAGAAGAAAGTGAGCAAACAGCCAATTTAGGCTTATTGAAGGCTAAAAAGAAGCATGATAAGAAGCTCTAAAAACCACAATAAGCTGAAATTCTTAATTCTTGTATTCCTAAATCCTAACTACTATTAGAACTTAAATCAAACCTTAAAACTAACTCTTACTAACCTAAAATCAATCAAAAACTTGGACAAGTGGGACAGGAGGGTCAGCGATGCAAAGGCAAAACCGAAGCAAATGAGGCCAAATGAACTTAAAATAAGCACTAAGGAAGCTATCAAAAAGCTCAGAAAAGCTATACTGGAAATCTACCCTATCTAAAAGCTATAAGGGGACTAAAATAAGCTATAGGATAATACTAATAAGCTAAAAAAAAAGGGTAAGCAAGTCATTGAATAGTAATAATACAACCTCGAGTGACTTTCTAGCTTAAAATTAAGCACTAAAACTAACACCTAAGCATGTAATAAGCTAAAACGTTAAATTTCATACTACAAGCTACTTGTAAAAGCAATTTTTGAGATATTTGAACATGAAATAAGGACCAAAATAAGCTAGTGATAAGGGTGTCAATGGCTATTGATTGTGATGACAGAAAGAAAAAAAAAAAGAAAAAAAAGAAAAAGACAATAGAAAAGCTACTTTAAAGCTATACTACTTGCAACAACTTGTAACAAACTTGTGAAATCAATTAACTATAACTTATTTAAGAACCAAAATGGGTCAAAAGCAAAGATTTGACCCACAATGCAACTGTTAAACCAAACACCCCTAAGGGGCACTAAGACACTATGAAATTTGAGACTGGTGACTTGGAAGTATAAAACCTGCTTTTGACATTCACAAAGACTCCAAAATGGATTTAATCATACTAAAAAAGAAAATCAATGGGCAGATTTCAAACATGAACAAAAAGTTAAATTTGCATAAACTTGAAATTAAAACAAACTGAAATTAAATTGCATTTCACTGAAATTAAAAGTACGAGTAAATTTAAATGACAATAAAGAAAATGGTACTAGAACAATATTTTCTAGACAAACTTTAACATTTTCACTGAACTCTTATTTATACTAAAACAAAAATCTGTCTTCACTTCTTGTCTTCTTCTTGGTTGTGCTTGTACAGTGAGAGAGATAGGAGCATGTCCAAGTGTGCTTGTTTCCAAATGCATCTCATCCATAGAATTTGCCTTGCACCCCAATCCCTTTCTTTTAGCCGTTAGATGTGAATTTGGGTTACTAGGATTGCCAACATGGCAAGGAAAAAGGAGAGCATGTGACAAAGGTTTGGCAGCTTCTGATATTGAGAATGACAGGAGGAGGGAGAGGGATTTGGCGCCAATTGATGTTTTTGTTATGGGTTTGGGATTTTTGGGTTAAAACAGACTTGGGTGGAATGGGGTAAAAGGGAAGGGAATTGATACTCACACCACATTTTTTGATTAATGCACCAAAATCTGTTCCTGAGCCTGTCAAAAGCTCACCTTAAGTTCAAAATTTTCAAAATTTGGTTTTTTATGATCCTTGGTATAAGGACTCCATCTTTTTTAGGTTTGTAAATAAATGGGGTAGCTTTTACATAGCTTATTTTGCTTTGAAAAGTGCACCCTTGTGTCACTTATATTCTGAGATCAGTCCCTTCAGTCCCCTATAATCCCTTTTGCACATTCCTTTAACAAGCTCAAACAAGCTTGAAATTGTCTCAAACTTAGTTTTTGTGTTATTGGATACATGAAGATTATCTGTTTTAGCTTATTTTAGCTTTTTGAGTATATTTGTTAGCCTAATTTTAAGCTTGAAAGTTACATATAGGCTATTTTGGTTCATAGTAAGTTTTGTTTTAGCTTATTAAGATTAAAGCTTTTTAAGCTTTTTTCCTTTGTTTTTTAGATCCCATTAAATTCTTTTAAGTTAGTTTAGACTAGTTATTAGCCTTTTGATAACTTTTATTAGCTTATTAGTAACTTGTAAGGGCTTTTGAAAGCCCCTACGCAGTCACACATAACCAAAAACTCCCTTATGTGTTCTGCTGCAGTTCACAGCTTATTATAAGTTTCTAAAAGTGGTATTTTTTTTTAAAAAGTGCTTGTTTTCATCCTACAATTAAGTTCTTAAAAGAATATTTTGAAAAAAATAATAATAAAACCAAAAAGTGCAAAAACCAAGGTTTGAACCCTGGTCTCTGCACTCAAACACACAACACAACACACACTTACCATCTGCTCTCTTAGTTGTTGCGTGTTAGTGTTTGCACTATTAATTATTTAAGGATAAAGTGGTAGTTTTAGCTTATTCAACTTAAAAGCTTTTTCACAGCTTATTCCAAAAAGCAAATTCACACTTTTCATTTTTCTTACATTTAGCTTACTTCAAAGTAGTTTTCTGAAATTTTTGCATATTTTTCCAATTAGAATTAGTATTTTTTATAATTTAATTAGTGTAAAGTAGTTTTTAATTCATAAAAAAATTATTTAAAAGTAAAAAAAATGCCTGGCTTTTTTCTAAAATCATTTTTTCGTCATTTAGGACGTAGGAAAAAATAAATTTGCACCCAGAGGCTTTAAATTGCAAAAATTTTGACTTTAAGGGCTCGGGACGCCCAGTTTTGCCCGCTTTTAGTTTTAGTAACCTAGAACTTAATTTAGCATTGTTTTCTTATTTATTGAGTAGTTTTCTTAGTTTACTTGCCTTATTTATTTCTTTCCGTGCTTTAAACTTTAGAAAACCAAAACAAAAACATAAAAACTCGTTCATTCAAGCATTTTAATAACAAACCTTAAACGAAATCCTCGATTCACACCTCGTTAGGACATGACCCGTAATCACTTGCCTGTATCACATATCGTATATTTATGGGTTTTGCGTGTTGACCTTTTTCCTAAATGGTTAATTCGTCCATTCATGCGTATCACGTGTATTTGATATTATTTCTATATACTATTTGATACGAATCAAAGTTTTGGCGCCACTATCGGGGAGGTTGTGTTGCAAGAATATCGTTACGATTTGACGATTAATGACTTGAAGAACCTTCCTCGTGAAGTTATTGTTTTTGAAAAAAATGTAAAGCACAAAAATATTTTCCTTTTCTTTTTATATATATATATAAAAGATAAAAATACAAAAAGATTTTGCTTTTCATTTTGATAATAAAATAGAATACACAATCCATACAATACTCTCAACTTGAGTGTTATCATTATAAGTTCCCAAACTAAATAATCAAAACTTGCCTTTGTGTCGCTTGCGAAAAATCAACTCACCTCTAATTGATAAATAAACTATAAAAGGGGTTTAAGGAAGGTTTCACATTAAATTGTGACCTTAAAGAAATAGGTTTTTAATAAGCTTCGCGCTGACCTTTGTTTCTCCGCTCCTTTGTGTGTTTTTCTTTTAGAGAGCTACCGAACGCTTGTGATTATTGGTTTAAGTTCCGTGTTTTTTGAAAGATATTGGTTATTATAAACACACATAAAGTATGTGTATGGATCGAATGTTAGAAGGGTTTTAGAGAGAGAAAGTGAGAGGATGGGAACTTCTAGTGAGAGAAAGTAAAATGATATATTATGAAGCTCCACCTTCTACCTTGGGAGGTAGAAGCTATTTATAGTTCTTACAAAATACGCCCCCTACGGGCTGTGGATCAGGAATAAAGTGGGTAAAGACCCGTCCGTCCTTCACGGTGTTACATAACTAACTACTTCTAATAACTAAACGTCTAATACTATGAGCTTTCTAATGCTTACAAATACTCGAGGTGACCGAGTCTTTAACTTACGGATTTACTAAATCCTAACAATCTCCCTCTAAGGGAGGTCACCTCAATTATATATAGATAATTCATTTTGAGTTCTATCATTCTATTACATATTCTTTGTTTTGTAGCTCATAGTCTTTGATTCTTCAAAGTCCGCATACTTTCTACTTTTAGTCGAGGTCTTTAACTAATCCATGACTTGGTGATCTTTGAGCTTTCTTTGAGATCATCAGCCACAATAAATCTCTGGATCATTCTTTGTTGTATCACCTTCATGTGATATTTGTGACTTCTGGGCTGACATGCTCACACTTTGTTAGATCATGATATTTGCATCAGAGTTGCGGAAGCATTGCTTTCGGTCTTTAGATTATCATGATTTCTTTGAACGTGAGTGTGAGGTGTGAGCATGTAGTTATGGATCTCAATTTCGATCAGCTGCAACCTTCAGATGTTCCTGCAAACAACAGATAGCAATAAAACACATGAAAGTGTCTTTGTTCACTTTCGTTGAATTGGGTTGCAAGAAGCACGGTTCCCCGCTGTTCAGTATAAATATTGCCTGTGATCAGGTAGAATTCCTAAGAATCTCCTTGACAAGGTTTCGCAGCTTGATCTACCGTTCTTAAACCAGAACGTCTCAAAGTAGACAACACGGAGTGAGTGAACCAGAGAATTGAGATTTACTGATTGATGAAAAATTGATTTGAAAAACAATCGCGTATTGCTTAAGAGAGAGAGTTTTGCAATACGACGAAGGTTTTATAAGAAAAATCAAGTTTCAATCATAATACTTTTGTTTGAGAAATTAACGCGCAGTCAATGTGCTTAGAGAAAAGAGTTGTAGAGCACATCGAAAAGTTTTCTAAAAGCATTCGTCAATCCATTTCCTGGAACAAGTTTGATTCAAGAGTGAATCGCCCTATCGTTTCATTCCAGTTTGTAGCATATTGGTTTTCATAAACACACAATCACAAACAAAATTATTCGAATGAATGAGGTTCTAGAGAGAGAAAGTGGACAGAAATGGGAACTTCTAGTAAGAGAAAGAAAAATGTATTATGAAGCTCCAACCCTTTGCGTTGCAAGGCAAAGGGTATTTATAGTGTTTTACAATATACGCCACCTACGGGCTGTGGATCAGGCATACAGTGGGTAAAGACCCGTAAGTCCTCCATGGTGTTACTTATCTAACTACTTAACATCACTAAATGACTACGACTACGACCTTTATAATGATCACATATACTTGAGGTGACCGAGACTTTTACTAACGGATTTTATAAATCCCAACAATCTCCCCCTAAGGGAGGTCACCTCAATTACAAAAAGATATTACATTTTGTGTGTTCTTTGATTCTTGATCAAGTTCTTTGCTCTGTAGCTCATAATCTTTGATTCTTCATATTCCGCATGTTTTGTACATCAAGTGGAGGTCTTTAACTGATTCACGGATTGGTTATTCTTTGAGCCTTTATCGTGTTGCCTTAATGTGATGTTTGTGACTTTGGAACGACATGCTCACAGTATTGGATCATGACATCTTTCCATCAGAGTTTCGGAAGCTTCGTTGGATCATGATATTTGCATTATCATACCGAAATCATAGCATGATGGTATCAGAGTGACAACAAACATCTCATGATGATATCAGAGCAAAAGAGTGTAGACGTGCACTTGTCATGATTCTTTAAACGTGAGTGTGATGTGTGAGCATGCGGTTATGGATTGTCAATTTTGATTAGCTACAACCGTTCGATGTTCCTGCAAACAACAGTTAGTAATAAAACACACCAAAGTGTCTTTGTTTACTTTCGTTGAATATGGTTTCAAGAACCACAGTTCCCCGTTGATTAGTATAAATACTGCCTGTGATCAGGTAGAATTCCTAAGAATCTCCTTGACATGGTTTCGCAGATTGATCTAGCCGTTCTCAAACTGGAGCGTCCCAAAGTAGACAACACGGAGTGAGTGAACCAGCAAATTGAGATTCACTGATTGAAGAACAATGAAGTATTGCTTGAAGAGAAAGAGTTTTGAAATACGACGAAGGTTGTTGGGAATTATATTTTGTAAAGTAGATTTAAGTATGTTTAATTCTATTTAGAGTTAATTCTGGTAGCTTTAGTAGTTAAGTCTGGTAGACTAGAATTAAGTCTATTGGTAGTTAAGTCTGCCAGCACTAAAGATGTTAAGTCTGGCAGAATAAATAGTCGATAGTTAACTCTGTTTATATCTAAAATAGAATAGTTTGTTAGAGCTATATTAGGAATAGATTAGTATGTGTAGAGATATCTTAAGAGAAGATATCTTTACCCTTCTACAAGTTTGTTAGTCAATTAGGGTTTCCTTGGTGTATAAAAGGATCCCTAAGGTGTTAGGTTAATGTACGAGTTGTAAGAATTAGCCTTTCAGCAAATTAATAGAAATTACGAAGTTAGTTATTCTTGTGTTCTTCATACTTTGTGTGTTAAGATTCCGCATTAACACATTAAGCTTTTTCAAAGAGTTCTTCATATAGTAATTTGGATTTATTCAAGTTTAGTGTTAGTCATTCAAGGCTACTTGGATCCATAAATTTTTGGACATACAAGTGGTATCAGAGCCTGTTGAAGGACTCTGAATTAAAGAAACAAAACTCACCAATAACACTCATCTCATCTCACTTAAAAATACTACAGAATGTCTCATCATGATGACTTCTCAAATCATCTTAGTGATGAAGAGGCCACTGACCATGAAACTGAAGCATCAGAAGCAAGATCTAAGAAACAACAGCAGATATAGCAACAACAACTTCCTACAACGACAACTATCTCCAACCTCAAACTTCCTATTCTGAAAAAGTAAGAGTACGACATCTGGGCCATGGAGATGGAACATTATCTGGAATATGTAGATAATGAGGTCTGGAAAGTGATCCAGAATGGGAATTCAAAGAAGAGAATTTCCAAAGGTAAAGATGACATAGTCCGGATTCTTCCACCAATCTCTGCTGCAGACATACTTGCTGTAGAGAAAGAAAGAATGGAAAGAACTCTCTTATCGATTGCTATACCAAAGGAACATCTCAGAAGGTTCCACAATATGAATGATGCTAAGGAGATATGGGAGACTATTAGAACCAAATTTGGAGGAAAAGCTAACTCCAAGAAGATGCAAAAAGCTGTTTTTAAACAACAGTTTGAAGCATTTACCATTAGCAGTTCTGAAAGCCTAAAGAAAGGATATGACACATTCCAACAACTCCTATCACAGTTACAAGCACATGGATCTGAAGTGTCTAATGAAGATGTAAATATGAAGTTTCTCAGATCATTGCCTAATGAATGGTCAAATCTAGCAATGATCATGAGAACTAAGGAAGATATTGACACTCTGTCAATAGATGACTTGTATAATAATCTTAGAGTTTATGAACAAGACATCAAGGGGAATTCAAGAGATTCTTCAAGTGACAACAATGTTGCTTTAGTCTCTCAAGGCAAGAACACTAAAACCAGAGTTAAGTCTGGTAGTGGTTTTAGTTCTGGTAGTAATACAGTTTCTTTTGGTATAAAGGAAAAGAATGAAGCTGCTTGTTTTGCTGGTAAGATCATCTACTCACTGTTCTCTAATCAATCTGAAAACATTCTAAATGAAGACTTGGATCAGATTGAAGATGAGGAGATGGAGGAAATGGATATCAACTGGCAGTGTGCCATGATTGCCTTAAGGATGAAGAAATTCTTCAAGAAGACCGGTAGGCAAGTGCGTTTTGATGGAAAGAGACCAGTAGGATTTGACATGTCAAAGCTTAAGTGCTACAGGTGTCAAGAAAGGGCTCACTTTGATAAGGAATGTACAGTAAAGGAGGCCAATGAAGAAAAGAAAAGGGGTTCCTTCATCCTAGGCATGTTGAGAAGGAAGACAAGAGTCAGACGAGGCTCCTAACGTTGAAAGTTGGTGTGATTAACTGGGAGAGCATCCCACTGGGGACAGAGGTCAATCATGCTCTCATGGCCATAAGCTCTAGCAGTGAGGTAACTTTATGCTCAAAAATTTGCACTGATTCATACAATAAACTGCAATATCTTTGTGATGAACAAATGGGTCAAATGGGTGATCAAGAAGTTAAATTACTTGCTTATGAAAATGCTGTTAAAACATTAGAAAAACAAGTAAATACTCTTCAAAAACAAAATGCATCTCATAATGAAAAGCTTACTTTCCAAGGTAAAGAAATATTTGAAAAAGATGAGAAGCTTAGAAAATATAGAAGAATTGGAATGAAGGCTGTAACATATTGGATTTCTCAAACACACAAGCAATTACAAATATCGGCGTATAGGTATATGGTTTTAGAGAGAGAAAGTGGGATATTATAGTAAGAGAAACTCATGGAAGGTTAGATTCCAAATGAACATCCAACCCCCTCCCTTGTGAGGAGAGGGCTATTTATACAAAGTAATACGCCCTCCTACGGGCTGTGGATCAGGCATAAAATGGGTAAAGACCCGTCCTTCTTCCACGGTGTTGCACTAAACTAAACTATGCTAATAACTGACAAAAAAATAACATAATAAGCGATATGTCTACGAGCTAAATTAAGCTAGATTATACTTGGGGTGACCGATGCTTCACAATAGAATTTCCAATTCCTAACAATCTCCCCCTAAGGGAGGTCACCCCATGATTTACATTGAGAATCCTAGCATTCTATTTAGTCTTTAATCTTGAGCTAGTAGACATCAAAACATCAAAATACTAAAACTTTGTGATTCCGTGGTGATTTCATCATTGTTCAACTACAATGTATATTTCGTGGAGGTTATAGAGCTGATCTACATTGATGACCTTTGAGCTTTAATAGAGATCATCAGCCACAGTTAATCTCAGCATCACCCATTGTTGTGTTGCCCGCATATGTTGTTGTGACCAGTGGACCGACATGCTCACCTTCTGGATCATGATATCTTCTTATCAGAGTAGCGGAAGCTTTAGATGATTCATGATATTTGCGGCGCACAGAAAGTGGCATGGAGTGGAAAATATCAAAGTCATTGATGCACTAATCATGATTTCTTTGGAAATGAATGTGTTGTGTGAGCATGCGGCTATGGATTAACCTCTCTATTCTGATCAGCTACAAACATCGGGGTGTACCTGCATAAAACAGTTAGCATTAAAGCGTACGAAAGTGTCTTTGATCACTTTCATTGAATTGAGGTACACGGCCCATGGTTCCCCGTTGATCAGTACAAGTACTGCCTGTGATCAGGTATAATTCGAAGAATCTCCTTGACAGGGTTTCGAGCAATGCTCTAGCCGTTCTCAAACCGAACATCTCAAAGAGGACAACACGGAGGAGTGAACCAAAGGAATTTTGAGATTCACTGATTGATGAAAAGAGATTTGAAAACAATCACAGTAACTGCTCAAGATAAAGTGTTTTTGCAATACAACGAAGGTTTTAAAGAAAATCAATTATCAATCATAAACACCTTTTATTTTTTTTAAATATTAGTACACAGCCGATGTGCTAAAGAAAAGAAATTTTAAGCACAACGACTGGTTTTTCAAAGGTATCTGTCAATCCATAACCTGAACCAGGATTGATTCATAATTAAGAATAGCCCCATTGTTTCTGTTCAGTTGTCACATGGTTGATATATTGGATAGATCTCACATGCCACCCACCAGGAGCTTGTTTGATGTTGGCTCCAGAAGGCTTTCCATCTTCATTGTGACTACATTTGCATATCACTCAGATGTTCTGGCAATACCACAAGGATAATGCGTAGGACTCATATGATATAATCTCACATTCCACATTGAGTGAAACTGTGAGTATTCAAGGATAATGTGTCCTAATGAGATTTGTAGATGATCTCGTGGCTCTAGACTCAAAAGTGCACATTTGGTTTCCTATATCGGAGACTAGGGAGAGGGTATCCTTCTTCAATATCAATAATCTCTAAGAGAAAGTCGATAGATAATGTAGGTTCCCCGTGAGAATGAAACAAGCCCTTTTAAGAGGAACTTGAGTAGCTTGGGAAGTTTAGTGCAGTGCGTCACTGGGTCTATGACGTCTTGTCTTCAATACCAGTGTTACCTTAGTAACCACCAGTAGCATATGTATTGACCCCGGTTTCTGCCCTAAGGTTGAATTAATGGAGGGCTATTTATTTTCACCCTTTTCTCATTCAATTCTTTTTCATTCTTCAACCCCTTCAGTGCTTACCGAGACTTCATAACTAGAACCTTGTTGGGTTTATTCCAGTACTAGCTCTATCTCAGTCCGCACTCTTCCCATATCTCACCTTTCTCCTTTTTTTTCATCATACCTAAGGACTTCTACACTATCTAGTGGATTGTCCCTGGGTAGATCCCTCCGGTTCTGGCGGATCATGGGAACAAATACCTAACCTTATCATCCTTATATCACCTTACATAAAGTAAATTTGGTCGGTCTATTTGGTATTGTTCATTTGTCATTGGAACCAATTGAAAAAAATCATTTGAAAAACAATCAAGGTACTTGTGCTACGAGATCAAAGCATTTTTTACCTTAATAGTTTTGATCATTTAGAAAACCTCCCCCTCAACATGTGCATATGATTTAGAAATTGTTTAGCACATGGAGGCAAGAGGGCTTTGAAATATTTTCTTTCATCACAATTTTCATAGAAAAAGCCATTTGATTTTCTTGGTAAATTCTCCCCCTCAATATGTGCGTAGGATATTTGAAATCATTTTATCACATAGAGGTAAGAGATATTTTGAAGTACAACCACGATTACCAAAATTTGGAAACCATTTAACACACAATCAAGGTACATTATGTTAAAACATAGAAGTCTTTGTACCTTGAAAGTTTTTATTTGTTTTGAAATGCTCCCCCTCAATATATGCTTCGAGATTCGAAAAGATTTTAGCACATATTAGAGAGCAGTATGGACTTTGAGACAGAAATGGTCACCTTTTTTCATCTTTCATATTTATATCACATCTTTTCCCCCGATCAAAAATTTCAAATCCTTTGAGATTTTGGAGAAAAATGTGTCCGGTTTTATATGATCTGAAGTGGACTACACTGAATTTCCCTTTTAGATAAAAGGGAAACCACAATACATAACCTATCACTACTATATACATTATAGTTGTTCATATTACATACACCACATTATACGCATAAAAAATTCAAAACAGAAACTACTTCCGGAAGATGTCTTCATTCAGTTCGTTGAAGTAGTTTGTAATGACCTTCACGAAGTCTACCACCCACAAAACTTTCAAGGATGCGATAAATCATTCTAGTCTTTAATCTTCGTCCGATTGCAGCAATGAAATCTTCATACATCTTCAAGTCCTGTTTAGACCAGAATCTAGTTTTGTTCCAAGGCTTCATGTCAATATTGATTTCCTTTACTCTTGAGTTCAATTCTTGTTCTACCATCCTGAGTGTACCATCACTGAACTTGTAAAGCTCACATAGCCTCATTAGCATTCTTGTCCCGTATCTGTCGGTAAAGATGATGGCTCTAGGAGGTCAATCACTTTATATTCGTGGTGAAATTCAAGTCCTGAGGCTTCCTATTGCGGTCTTGTTAGGTTGACGCAGGTCTGATAGCTTTTCATTCCTAGCTGGAAATCCTCAACCCTTTTTCGAATGACCAATCCTCTGATCCAGAGATTGACAGCAGCAGAGAGAGCTTTCTTCTCACGAACAGGCAGGTGATCAAGGTGTCCTTAAAGGTTTAAAAGATAGAGATCTTCAAAGTCATTTGGCAGCAGCGGTTTGAAGTCATTTTCTTCTATCACGTAATCTTTCAAGTCTGCTCTTCGAAGAAAAATCTTCTTCAGATAATTATAGCGATAGATTGGGAAGATTTCTATACTGACAACACTTAGAATCCGCAGCTTGGATCGAACAGCTTTGCGTCTTTTATCAGCACCATGTCTTTCAATGTAGAATTTATTCTTTTTGAACCACCAATGAGAAATGCCATATGAAGCCTCGATGTCATACACATGTTCTTTGTCAAACCAGAATTGATCAGGTACCATCTGCTCAAGACCCGGATCTGTGTAGGTAGCAACTTTCATTTTTGAAATCGATAAAGCTGGTCTTCTTTCAGTAGTACGAGCACATAGATAGTCCAGGTCATGGTTGAAGAAGAACTCAGACTGAATGGTCATTTTTCCAGGTTCACCATCGATAGGAAGAGGTTTGTTAACATCAAAATGACTGATCTGTTCACTGACTTGATCATTTAGCATTTTATGGCATTCTTCCATTTGGTACTGAAGCTGATTGGCATCTGAGTGGAAGACCTTGACGATTTCGAATGCTTGTCCTTCAAGGTCCTTCGGAGTGATGGATGAGATTCCTTTCATTTCACAAAACCACTTTATAAAGCTACCCATATCTCCAATGATGTGAAGAAGAGAGTCTTCGGGTGGGGCTTCATAGTTCGTGGTGATGGTTGATGCCCAGTTGTTGTCAGAAATCATCGTGTCAGATTCTGGAATGGACCATGAAGGTTCTGGAGTTTGAGGTCTCTCTTTGGTGAGCGAGCTTTGAATTGTGTCTTTTGAATGTGCAACTGTAGAGGTATTAGAGCGTTCACCTGACACGTATGCATCAAACCAATCATCTTTAGATGGCTTGGGGATATGTTTGGTGGATGCATCATCGTCATCGGATTCTGACTCTGCCATGACATATGATTCTTCATGAAGCACCTGATCTTTTGGAATAGTAGAGAATGTGGGTGTGAACCTTGAATCAGCGGTGGTCCAAGCTGCAGACTTCTTCTAAGTACCCTGATCACCGGATGAGCTGGATTGATTTGTCGGTTTTGGAGGAGATGTAGGTGGTTGTGGTGAAGGTGTAGTGGTTGTGTCAGAAGATCCCCCTGCACTAGAAGTTCCCGCTCCTCCAGTTGGTTGGAGGAGGAGGAGGAGGATTTTGACCTTTACGCAATGTCTCCAATACCACAATCCTCATTTTCTTCTTAGCCTTTATTTCTCCAATATCTTCTAAGAACTGTAGGTGATTGTCGTGCTTAATTGATTCTTCGAGAGCCTCAAATAACTTCTTATGAACCTCATGCTTATGCTCGTTAGCTTCATACATCTTGTCTGAAAGGACAGCTCTCATATCTGAAATAGGTAGGTCTTTAAACCGTTGAAGCCGAGGAGCTTGCATTGCCCATTCTACAGCATCCTTAACTTCGACTTCAATGGCGTCTGCTACCCCTTCATCGAAGTTAAGATGTTACAGCCTGTAGATACGATCCTCGAGGACATCGATGTAAGACCCCCAATTTTGTGATACGCAGCGGAATTCAAACTGGGTATTACTTCATGGCACAACAGTCATAACAATAGAAAACGAACTCTAATGGAGTCGTTTTAAAAGATTTATCATTCGATTTATATAAATATCAGAGTTTACAAAAATGAGGTCCCAGTTGGTTCCATTGTTTACAAAATACATTAAATGAGTTTTCGAATGATAATAAAATTTATAGCCTTCTTGAGTATCCATGCTCCTCCGTGCCAGCCTCGTATAATATGGACCTGAAATACATGCTTAAAACTGTCAACACAAAGGTTGAGTGAAATTCATAGAGTTTGTTTGATGGTTGAACACATTATGTTTGTAGTGTGAGTTATAAATTCACACAAATGGTTTGAAAGCAAAACAGTTATTATTAGACTAAGCATCATGCAATCAAGGCGTTAACGTGTTCCAAAATTAATTGGTGAAAATGTCGGTACGTGCCTTAATAGGTAAATTGCCATTTTACCTAATGTTACTCAAATATAGTGCGTTTGTTTGCCTTTAACGGGCCAACACAAACGGGATTCGTCAATCCCAATAGATCTATTCACAATATTCGCGCCCACTCTCACATAGTGATTAATGATTCATGATTAAGGGACTTAAGTTTGGCAAATGCGGTAACTTAGTGCTAATAACAATCAGATAAGTATATAGTTTGAAAGGAATGTGTTCGGTTTAAAATAAAGCATGTATCTCCCCCAAGAGTTTGTAAAACAATTAAGTAATAGAAAGTGGGGCTATGAACTCACCTTAATAAATGATATCAAATGTATAATGAGAATGATGGATATGCCGTGAGAACTTCTACGAGAAACCTAAAATAGAATATTGCGACTTAGGTTTGGAATAATGTTTAGGAAAACATAAACCATTCTATATATATTTCTATGTTGATCATGATGTAGTCAATTATCATTTGGTGTTTATAGAAAGATCTTTAATATGTGAAAACATAATTAGTTTATAGATATCGCATACCGTTCGCCATCATAATTCAGAGGTCATGCAAGAACGCTCGAGGAGCTAGGACACTTTAAATCGTAAATCCAGCAACTCGTCGATCCGTTTACCCAAATGAACCCCTCACATTAAGTTCCTTAGTGTTGTAGTGCTTAATACGTAAAACATGTATTTTTGATTACTTTATTATATGATATATTAAGAGTTTATAAATACAATAAATAAACTAACAAAGTTTATAAGTATTTAAATAAGTTTGAGTTTTATAAATACTTACCTTAAAATAGAATGCTTGAGTATTATGGAAAAATAAAATATTAGCGGAGCTTCGACGTAGAATTTGCAATCTTTGAAAACCTAAGGCTATTAGAAGATTATAACGACGTCCTTTTGGAGACTTGAAGATATTTGAAGATTATAACGACTCTTTCTTGAAAACTTCCAAGAACGAAGATCAAACGCTAGTTTTCTTCAAGAACACATGAATGTTCTTACAAGATCTATAAGAAATGCCTTTACGTTTAGGACTTTAGATGTTAAGAAAGGGGTGGTGCAAGAAAAATGAAGTGATTTAGCTTGGTATTTATAGGCTAGAGAATATGGTTAACTATATATTGGGTTCAAAACTAACCATGGTTAAATTTACACATGTAATGATCTAAAGAAAGCATGATTAGGATTTTGACACCAAGGTGATGACGCCCCCCCCCCTAATTTCGTTCATGATAATATAGGATGACTTTGGTGGATAGTTTTGGTATTATCTTGGTTACGGAGTGAGTTTTGGTTCCGTTAAATGCTAACCGAAGCCATAAAACGTAAAACCGGGTATCGTAAAAATAATGTGACAACCCGTACTTTCAGGTCATTTCTTGACACAATTTATGCCTCATTATTTCAACATTTATTGTAAACTTGGTTTACTTGTTCCAAATTCAGAACCTTTATGGTTTAGCGCTAATTCATGATCATAACATTTTCACTAAACATTTCATATGGACTAAGATTAGTCTACATTTCATTGACATCATTTGCATCATGATAATTCATTCATGACATTTCATTCACTTTTAACGCTGTAATTTTTATATTAAATAAACGTAAATACGTGAGTTATTATTTTAAATATTTAACTGCTACTTTCAAAATGATCCGGATGTATTTTAAACTTACATTTAGTTATATAAACTATATTTTGAGTTTTCCTAGTGCTTTAAAATTATTTGGTACATAAATCGTTAAAGTTAAATTATTACGCTTTTTCCTAAAACTACAACTATAATTATTTTATCACTCAAATTTCACAAGGAACGTATTTTTACAATTTTTATAACATCATTATACTCTATTTTGATCTATTAAAAATTTACTTGTACCTAAAAGCTACCAAAACCTTACAAGTCACAATTATCTACAATTACTTACACCTTTTATTACAAATACATATTTATACAATTTATAAAAAAAAAAAATTATATAGTTGGGAACCAAGATCCCCAAAATCCGGTCCATGGAGGGTATGTTATTAATGTTGTATGGTCATTTATTGATTATGTCTACACATCTTATAAAAGTCTTACTTACTCAATTATTTCTCATTTCTCATAGTTAGCAAGTGTTAGTAAAAGTTTGTTTCTCTCTTCTTTGGGTCTTCCATAACCGGTTATACATCAAGAAACAAGGGATCAAAAATTTTTGCTAGCTCAAGGGTTTAAACAATCTAGTGTATACTCTTTATATGGTTTTGAAATAAAAACCAAGAGTGTTTAGGTTTAACCTTGTTACTTGCACCTCACCATAATACTTGTAAGCATGTTTCTTTCATTTTTCATGTTTCTTTATCATCTCATATTCATCTTTTCATTTTTGGTACAAACATGCAAGACATATGTGATTTATACCATTTTTACATGATTTTAGAGTATATATATATATTTGGTCATCCTATAATTATCCCCTTGGTATTGGTTGGTCTTGATGATGTCTAGGAACCCATGACACCCTAAGAAGGTGTATGGTAGGATTAGATTAGTTTTGAAGTTGATTTGAAGGGATTAGAATAGGTTTTGTCCGATAAAAACTATTTTCAATACGTATAAAATTATGTTCTGTCCTTGTTTCGAATTTCTGGAAAAACCTACAGTTGGTACGAAACTTTGGCCTTGATTTTTAGGAAATATACTTTAAAATCTAATCTGTGGCCGCTTGAACGGATAAAACGGACTTATAACGGCCGTGGTGAATTTTTAAAGTTGACTACTTAAATATATAGTTTCTGAAATTTTCAGCAACATATATTTATCTTGTTCGGGTCAAAAAACGAGCCTTAAGCTTCACAAATTATTTCAACTTCTCAAAAATATATTAGTTTACTTCGATACGGTTGTAAGGACGATATACGTGAGAAAACGGATTTGAAACCACAAATATATGCAATATTTTCAAAAACTTGTCAGAATCATTATTTTCTGCACAACAATTCAACAAAATCACTATCTTTAACCATTAATATCTTTATGATCGAGACCTTTTGGACTTAAAACTCCTGAATCAAAACTTCTAGATATCGATACAAACTTTCCAAAACCGCCGAAGTTCGCCCTCTAACGATCGTACGTACACCGCTTTACTAATTAGTTTTCCAAGCCATTTTTGTTAATTTCATGATATTCCGACGACATTGTTTAGCCGAAAAAAAGAAAAATTTCACCATAAATCATTATAAAACCATTGTAGATGACATTTTGACGAAAACTTGAAGTCATTTTGAAGGGTCAAGACGCCAAACCAGTATTTTCATCGACGACAAGTAATATTTTTTCAAAACTCGTAAATGGTATAAATAACATACGAAATGCATGCATAAAATTACATTGCAACTCTTTACTATATCATATCATCCATATAGGTCATTTCTTTAGATTCACGCTATATTTTTCGTATCCACTTTTGTCATCAGAATCATTGCACTGTGTGAGTTCGCTAGAAGCCCCTACTTTTACTTGCTTTCAATGACTGCTTTGGGGAGATACATGCTCAAACTATTTTCACTTACTTTCACAAGTACTTTAAACTTTTACATATTAAGAGTTTTCATAGCCCTCGCTTTTACTTGTTTTCATTTCATGCTTTGGGGAGATACATGCTCAATTATTTTCATTTACTTTCATAAGTAATCTAACTTTTATGGATTACCGTGAGTTTTCAGCTCCCACTTTTAATTGTTTTATACTACTTTTGGGGAGATACATGCTCAAACTGTTTACTTACCTTCACAAGTACTTTAACTTATATGAATTTTCATGCGGAGTTCATAGCCCCACTTTTACTTTTTAATCGCGTTTTACAAACTCTTGGGAGATACATGCTACATTTTTAATCGAACACAAATGCTTTGAACTGTATGCTATATCCTATGTTTTATTGTCACTAAGTATTTGCCATGTTCGAAGTCCCTACATCATTCACCATTAGTCACTTATGGTGAGCGAATATGAAAGTGAATAGGCCTATTGAATTAACACTCGCCTCCTATTGACCCATTTAGGGAAAATCGAGCGCACTATATTTGAATCATTAAGGTAAATTGGCAAATTAACCTATTAGGCGCTAAGTATGAAACGATGATTACCAATTTTATTGGTGCGATGTTTACGCTTTGGTGTCATGAACTTAGTGAAATAAATATGATGTTGTTTTTAACGATGAGTGTGAAACAATTTAACTCACACTACGATGATTGTGTTCAAACTAATTAATTAAACCTATGGTTTTACGTCGAGTTAGGTACTATTGTGAATTCATTTGACGATGTGTGGTTGAATATAAACTATATATACATTTCTGCAATGGGTTGCACCACACAGGTTGCAAAGTTTTGTATGGGAAGGGACTGAACTGAGTGGATTTACAATGCCTTTGCCGCATAAACGATTTCGATACATTGAGTCATGCACTATTTTGTGAATTCATTGACGATTTGCTTTGAACATAAACTATGCACCTTTTGGCAACTTGGTTATGAAACACAAAGTTGCAAGTTTTGTATGTATGGACTTGGAACCGAAAGTGGATTTACAATGCCTTTGCTACATAAACGATTTTGAAAGTCTTTACATTTCAACGATTTACAATGCTTTTGATGCATAAACGATTTCAAAGGCTTTTTACATTTCAACAACACAAACTCTATGAACTCACTCAACCTTTGTGTTGACACTTTTAGCATGTTTTATCTCAGGTATCTAAGGCATTCACTTCATGGCATGCATTTGTACACATCATGGAGTCAGTAGACGACGTTGCTCACTTGGGACTTTAGATGTTAAGAAAGGGGTGGTGCAAGAAAAATGAAGTGATTTAGCTTGGTATTTATAGGCTAGAGAATATGGTTAACTATATATTGGGTTAAAAACTAACCATGGTTAAATTTACACATGTAATGATCTAAAGAAAGCATGATTAGGATTTTGACACCAAGGTGATGACTCCCCCCCCTAATTTCGTTCATGATAATATAGGATGACTTTGGTGGATAGTTTTGGTATTATCTTGGTTACGGAGTGAGTTTTGGTTCCGTTAAATGCTAACCGAAGCCATAAAACGTAAAACCGGGTATCGTAAAAATACGAAATTTGTAGGAATGATGAAACTTATCATTATACTTCATCTAAAATATAAAATGGGTGATAATTCTCATTGGGTGCAAAAACGCTGCTTAAAGCTGGAAATATGGGTCTAAAACGCGTAATTCGCAGTTTATCAGAAAATAACGAAATTTCAGGGAAACGACCGTGAATTTATTTAGAGTAGAATAAAGTTAGTCTAAAAGTGATATGAGATGTCAAAATGTGGTTTTCGTCATACGCGAGATAACTTAACAGTTATTTGTGAACTTTAAAAGTTACGCGATTTAAGCAAAAATGTAGAACGTACAAGGTTAATTCCTTTATGGTCAAAGGAGGACGGAAATATGTTTGAATTTTCCAAAAAATGTAAAAGTTTCAAAAACATATTAGAAACACAGTGCAGGAATCGTTAGGTCTGGATGTAAGTAGAATTGTTTAAAACGTAAGTTTAGTTTTGTTCTGCGCTGAGCTTATTTGGTAATATTAAAAATAATAAATCTTAAAAATTCTCAAATTAATCATGAGTGATCTAAAAATTTATCTGATGCGAGAAAATCTGTTAGAGTTGATTTTCGTTATCCGCGTGATGTTTAAACGGTGGACCGTCTAAAACGAAACTTTAAAACGATATTTACTTAATAACTTTTGCGAAAATGATCTAACGATGGTCGAACTCTCAGGTTAATACTAAAATAATTTATTTGACGAGAATGTGGATTAAAAAATTTACGGGATGAATAGTGAAAGTGAATAGTAAATGTGAATAGTAAAGTGAATAGTAAATTCTCCAAAATGAAAAGTAACCTAAAAATGCGGGTGGTTACAGTCTCACCCCCTTAATGGGAATTCCGTCCCGGAATTCAGGGTGTGTTACCCGATGTTGAATTGTCTAGGGAAATGTGGATGTATACGCCAAATTCTAATCTTTGTGTTCTCAAGTTTCTAGTCATAGAATGTATTATGTACCATGTGGCTTAAGTTGATAACCTAAAGGGTTTTGTTAAAATCTTATAGAGTCCAATATACCTAAAGTTTGGCTTTCCCGATTCTCAAAATGAATCATATCTTACTGTATCGAGGCTATCAATAAAACCTTAATTTCTAACATGGAGCTTTTGGTGATAGTGTGCCGCAGGGAGCCTAATTTGTATTTGTATGGCTTCCTTAGTTTTTTCGTGGGTGATCTCTGAACACCTTAGTCCAGCAAATGGTTAACTAACACATTCGTCTATATAGTGCCTCAAAATGGAATAGTTTTGTTGTTGTTAGGGTAACTATTGTTAATCAAATGTGTAAGATATTGTTGATGTGAAATGGTTTATAATGATGTGAAAACTGTCGTCGTAGGGAAAGTATTGCTAGTGGCAAGTGGTTATCCAAACCATTTCTAAAGTTGATCCTGTCTTAGGTGGTTTCGAGATGAAGGTTATATCGTATGGTGTTGATGTCTACTAGTGTTTCAAAGAAACGTGATACTGTAAAGTTTTACATACGGAATTTCAATGGAGTTCAGATAATGATTTGATATGTTTGACGATTAGAAGAGTGTAGCGTACGCTTACCATTATTATTAGGTAGAGATGTCAAGTTTGTTTTAAAATCAAAGGTGAATGACGGAATGATATCCTTGAAATCTAATCAGGCTAGTACTTCTAAGAAATGACGAGAAAATTTGATGACTATCCTAAGATAGTAGTTAGGATTATTTCATAAATGAAAACTTTCAAGAATGAAATTAGGTAGTATGAATAAGATGTTAAGATTTTGCGGAGTGGTAAGACACTATCGTGTCTCTGGATCTTTTTAATGAATTCTGGTGGTTTATCAAGTTTAAGTAGGAAATTAACCTTTGTATAACTATTCTCAGTGTTTGAAAAATTTAAGTCGAACATAGTTAATCAGACCATGTTCCACTATCCCAAGGTTAAATATAGGTGATTAGGCTATATTTAGCCGAGGTTCGATAAAATTTTCAAATACCTAAATTATGTATACTTGTGATATGTCCATATCTTTTGAGAAATTGTCCACTAAGCAAAGGCGATATCAAACCATTCAGTTGCAAGTCCTGGCCATAAAAGACTTGTAACCTATGTTTTCACATTCCATTGCATAGAAGATAGTATGGGTAGATACGTGTGGAAAGGAAATCTTAAGTAATTCTAAAATAGTCTATACTTGGCTAGAATCACGAACCTTTAACAATGAAGGATTTAGAAGAGAATTTTGATGAATGAAGAGAAAGCTGCTGAACTTCAGCTTTTGTAGATGATGAGTCAGTTTGTCCTTTAGAAATCCCATTTCTTGTATTTCCATTAGGGAAATTGATAGACTGTGACGGGTTGCATGTAAAACAATATCATATATTGTTTATAAGATAATTTTTAGAGACTTTGAATAACTTATAATGTCTGTGAAGTAAATTAAACCATTGTGTAATTCACAATGTCTTGAGAAATGATAGAGAGATCATTGTGTAACTCACAATGTCTTGAGAAATGATGGAGAGACCATTGTGTAACACACAATGTCTTGAGAAATAAATGAGACCACTGTAGGATTTATAGTGTCTGAGAATGTAATAGAGACCACAGTATCTCACAGTGTCTTGAAAAATGAATGAGACCATTGTATCTCACAATGTCTAGGAAGTAGGAAAGACCATTGTAATCAGTTACAATGTCTTGGATAAAGTTTCGTAATCCTAAAATGCACGAGTAGATACATGATTGGGAAAATATGATTGTGCCGTAATACCTTAGAATAAGCATATGCAGATATGTTTAGTCTATCGTTTAGCTAAAATGATTGAAAATATGTCAAGTGTATATATCAATATACTAGTATGTTTGTATAGTTTAAAATGCCTAAAAGTCACATAATCGTCTGGAGGATGGAAGGCACGGAGAACGGAAGGCTATAAAATGTTTTTGTTTGAAAAAGTAGTTATAGTTTAAGTCTCGATTAGACCCGTTTCTCTATAATTGTGGCTCTAATACCAATCTGTAATACCCCCAATTTCGTGATACGCAACGAAATTCAAACTGGGTATTACTTCATGGCACAACAGTCATAACAATAGAAAACGAACTCTAATGGAGTCGTTTTAAAAGATTTATCATTCGATTTATATAAATATCATAGTTTACAAAAATGAGGTCCTAGTTGGTTTCATTGTTTACAAAATACATTAAATGAATTTTCGAATGATAATAAAATTTATAGCCTTCTTGAGTATCCATGCTCCTCCGTGCCAGCCTCGTATAATATGGACCTGAAATACATGCTTAAAACTGTCAACACAAAGGTTGAGTGAAATTCATAGAGTTTGTTTGATGGTTGAACACATTATGTTTGTAGTGTGAGTTATAAATTCACACCAATGGTTTGAAAGCAAAACGGTTAATATTAGACTAAGCATCATGCAATCAAGGCGTTAACGTGTTCCAAAATTAATTGGTGAAAATGTCGGTACGTGCCCTAATAGGTAAATTGCCATTTTTACCTAATGTTACTCAAATATAGTGCGTTTGTTTGCCTTTAACGGGGCCAACACAAACGGGATTCGTCAATCCCAGTAGATCTATTCACAATATTCGCGCCCACTCTCACATAGTGATTAATGATTCATGATTAAGGGACTTAAGTTTGGCAAATGCGGTAACTTAGTGCTAATAACAATCAGATAAGTATATAGTTTGAAAGCAATGTGTTCGGTTTAAAATAAAGCTTGTATCTCCCCCAAGGGTTTGTAAAACAATTAAGTAATAGAAAGTGAGGCTATGAACTCAGCTTAATAAATGATATCAAATGTATAATGAGAATGATGGATATGCCGTGAGAACTTCTACGAGAAACCTAAAATAGAATATTGCGACTTAGGTTTGGAATAATGTTTAGGAAAACATAAACCATTCTATATATATTTCTATGTTAATCATGATGTAGTCAATTATCATTTGGTGTTTATAGAAAGATCTTTAATATGTGAAAACATATTTAGTTTATAGATATCGTACTACCGTTCGGGCCATCATAATTCAGAGGTCATGCAGTAAACGTTCGAGGAGCTAGGACACTTTAAATCGTAAATCCAGCAACTCGTCGATCCGTTTACCCAAATGAACCCCTCACATGAAGTTCCTTAGTGTTGTAGTGCTTAATACGTAAAACATGTATTTTTGATTACTTGATTATATGATATATTAAGAGTTTATAAATACAATAAATAAACTAACAAAGTTTATAAGTATTTAAATAAGTTTGAGTTTTATAAATACTTACCTTAAAATAGAATGCTTGAGTATTATGGAAAAATAAAATATTAGCGGAGCTTCGACGTAGAATTTGCAATATTTGAAAACCCAAGGCTATTAGAAGATTATAACGACGTCTTTTTTGAGACTTGAAGATATTTGAAGATTATAACGACTCTTTCTTGAAAACTTCCAAGAACGAAGATCAAACGCTAGTTTTCTTCAAGAACACAAGAATGTTCTTACAAGATCTATAAGAAATGCCTTTAGGTTTAGGACTTTAGATGTTAAGAAAGGGGTGGTGCAAGAAAAATGAAGTGATTTAGCTTGGTATTTATAGGCTAGAGAATATGGTTAACTATATATTGGGTTAAAAACTAACCATGGTTAAATTTACACATGTAATTATCTAAAGAAAGCATGCTTAGGATTTTGACACCAAGGTGATGACTCCCCCCCCTAATTTCGTTCATGATAATATAGGATGACTTTGGTGGATAGTTTTGGTATTATCTTGGTTACGGAGTGAGTTTTGGTTCCGTTAAATGCTAACCGAAGCCATAAAACGTAAAACCGGGTATCGTAAAAATACGAAATTTGTAGGAATGATGAAACTTATCATTATACTTCATCTAAAATATAAAATGGGTGATAAGTCTCATTGGATGCAAAAACGCTGCTTAAAGCTGGAAATACGGGACAAAAACGCGTAATTCGCAGTTTACCAGAAAATAACGAAATTTCAGGGAAACGACCGTGAATTTATTTAGAGTAGACTAAAATTAGTCTAAAAGTGATATGAGATGTCAAAATGTGGTTTTCGTCATACGCGAGATAACTTAACAGTTATTTGTGAAGTTTAAAAGTTACGCGATTTAAGCAAAAATGTAGAACGTACAAGGTTAATTCCTTTATGGTCAAAGGAGGAGGAAAATATGTTTGAATTTTCCAAAAAAAGTAAAAGTTTCAAAAACATATTAGAAACACAGTGCAGGAATCGTTAAGTCTGGATGTAAGTAGAATTGTTTAAAACGTAATTATTTGGTAATATTAAAAATAATAAATCTTAAAAATTCTCAAATTAATCATGAGTGATCTAAAAATTTATCGATGCGAAAAAATTGTCGAGTTGATTTTCGTTATGCGCGTGATGTTTAAACGGTGGACCGTCTAAAACGAAACTTTAAAACGATATTTACTTAATAACTTTTGCGAAAATGATCTAACGATGGTCGAAATCTCAGGTTAATACTAAAATAATTTATTTTACGAGAATGTGGATTAAAAATTTTACGGGATGAATAGTGAAAGTGAATAGTAAATGTGAATAGTAAAGTGAATAGTAAATTCTCGAAAATGAAAAGTAACCTAAAAATGCGGGTGGTTACAATCGACATATTTAGGCAGTTGTCTTTCAAGAGCTTCAATTCTTTTCACTGCTTTGTCGAGAAATTGATCAGATGTTAGTATTTGAGGTGGTGAAGTCGGTGGAGTATCCGTGTCAGTAACAGTAACCACTGGTTCAAGTGATAGATCTTTAGCAGGATCAGGTGGTGGATGTTCGGTTGTAAGAGCAGGTGCAGACATAGGTGGGATGGTTGATGTGTCTTGCTGGATGATGACCGTGTACACGGACTCAGCTTCCTCTTTCTCATCATTAGGCTTATGAGTCTCGGTGTCAGAAGGTTTGTCATTCAAGAACTGATCACCGAATGAGAGATCGGCATCCAGATTCTTAAGTGAGGAAAGAGAACCCGTAGACATGTTAGGTTCCTCCATATGCCTGGTTTCATCAGATCTTGACTCAAGGTTCTCCTGTGAGTCTTTCAGCAACTCTTCATCATCATTCTGATCAGATTGGGTATCACTTGAAGCAGGAGTTTCTTCATGTGTTTCGGATACCTCCTTTTCCAATCTAGTTAGTTCTTGAGCTGAAGATGATTCAACACTTCTTTTCTTTAGCTCAAATTGGGTGGTAGTTCCAGATGGTGGAGAAGAGATGGTCAGAAGCATGTGAGCAGCTTTTTCAGCATCCGCTCCAGCAATCCCTTTTCCTTTGTCTTGAGTGGGAGGAGTTGTTTGTCGTGACGCAGGCTCAGGTTCTCTTATTGTAATTCCTCTCACTGGTAGTCTCATGTTCTGGCTTTCAAGACTTTGTTTAATTCCCAGTTGCAAAGTAGCCATGTCTTCATCAATCAAATTCGTATCTCCCCTTGAAGCCTCAGTTCCTTCAACGTTCCCTTACCAACTTCTTTCTTCTTCCTTTTCTGCTTCTGTGCTGAAGTGTCAGTAGGTTGTGATATGTCACGTCTCTTCTTGGGAAGGGCAGCATATGAGGTCTTTGTACTGGAAGTGGACTTTGTAGCTTTAGATTGTGATGGAATGGGAGAGTCTTCAACATTGGATCTGGATGCCCTTTTCTTGTATAATTTGAAGTGGTCAGTCTTCTTAATATCATCTGTGAGAAGAATATCAGGAATGGGAAATCCAAAGATTTCCTTATTGACACCTCTGGCAATGTATTTGAGATTACCCAGAACAAATTCATCCTTAGCATTATGGAGAATTGATTCACTCCTAGGATTGAAGTTATGAGTCTGTTGCAAGTACTGGATAATAAGCTTCGAGAATCTGATGCTAGGAATCACAAGTTTATGTACTTTCTTTCTTCCTTGAGCTTGATTCTGAACGTTTGTTCTATCGGTGATAAATGTGTTCATTGAAAACGAGAATTCTTCCCAAATACGTTTCGAGACATTATTGTTCACCCCATTGACGAGACCCCATAGGATTTGCATAATAGGTATCCTTACTTTATCGAACCCTGAGGTTTTACCAGATAAGCATAAGTTGAGAATGGTAGTTATGGCTCTCCAGGGTTGATACATGTGTCCAGTGATGATATCTGAAGCCCTTGATATGTCAACTTGATAACCCAAACCAATCAGAAAGATTATTAGCTCTTCCGCACTAGGTGGAGTGGCAGATCTTATGGTGGGGTCACAGGGTGTGATTCCTAGGGCCTTGCTGAGAATGTCAGATGTGATTTCAAATTCCTTATCATCAAGCTTGCAGGAATAAGTGGCAGTGATCTTGTCCCATGTGATGGTGTTCCAAAATTTTTGCAAGTAAATGGAAGGGATCGTGCATTGCTTGGTCATGGCACTGAAGAAATTAGTGTTTTTAAGAATATCAATTGCCACCTTGAAGATTGGATTTTGTTGCAGTCTTTCCATATCCACAAAGCAGTTGCTTTTTCCTATCTCTACCCATTTGTTTTCTGGAAGAATTTCATTGTCTGTAAGAGCAATGGATGGAGTAGAGGTAGCAAGGTTCTCGGATGAAGTTGGGTTTGCCATTGAGATTCTGTAGAAACACACATACAACACCAGTATTCGAGAGCATGTTAGGTTAGACATGGTTAGTTGAACAAATTTTAATGTATCCTCATGACACAAGCACAACAAGTAGCATACATGATAGATTACCAATAAGCAGATTGACATACTTAGGAAGTAGATTAAGTAGCAATAGTAATTTTCAAAGTAACAAATCATTTTGACAAAGTTTTTCAAGATACAAGTTGTTTTGAGTCAAGATTGTGAAGAACAAAGTTGCTATAATAGGATTTCATGAGACAAGTTGCTATTATGGAATTGATATAACAAATTTAAAAGAAGCAAGTTGTCAAATCAAGTTGCTGCAAGAGGAACCAGATACAAATTGCTTAGACTAAAAATGTTATAGCAAGTCGCTAAGAGAAATTTTGTCAAGACAACTTGCTACAAGTAAACTTGAACCAAGTCGCTAGCATGAAATAATTACATCAAGTCTCTTTACACAGTTTGACAAAACAAGTCGCTACAAGAAAAATGTTGACAAGTCGCTATTGTAAAACACAATATAGCAAGTCGCCAACTTGTCAAAACAAGTCGCTATAAGAAAAATACATACCAAGTCGCCATTATGAAAACATTTAAGTAAGTCGCTAACTTGTAAAGACAAGTCGCTATCAAAAGATACAAGGCCAAGTCGCTACAAATGAAATCACTAAGTCGCTAACTTGTAAAGACAAGTCGCTATCAAAAGAAACAAGGCCAAGTCGCTAAAAATCAAATCACTAAGTCGCTAACTTGTAAGGACAAGTCGCTATCAAAAGAAACAATGCCAAGTCGCTACACATCACATCACTAAGTCGCTAGCAAGAATGTATTCAGATATCGCAACTCGTCATGAAGAACCTATGAACCAACTCGCTACCAAGAACACTGTGTTTAATAGGTAAGTCGCTACCAAGAACAAGTCATAGCATTCGCTTAACACTTTGATCCAATCAACACATATATATAACCATTAAAGAAACACCATCAAACCGCTACAATGAACAATTATAATCAACCCTTAAACACAAACAAAATTCATAAACACAAGCCACACAAACCACATACGAGTGATACAACAAATCGCTCAAACGTCCCATTAATACATACAAATGTAGAAATATATATATCCTAGTGAACCCAAACAACACCTTAATCCATTAACACATTTATCAAGTCTTTCATTTAAACAAGTCCATTAACAAACCTAGACGATGGGAGCAAATGACGAGGATCAAGTGCACAGTGGAATCTGTTAAGGGAAAACAGTTAGGGGATGCATATAATCTACATGATATGAATAAAAAACGTTGAGATAGTCTTACCACAAGCAAGTCGCTAGCAAGAACAAGGTCACGAGAGAGAAAAGACTTTTGAGAGTTTTTGAAAAATATGTAATTGTGAGTCAAGTCGCTAGGGGATAAGACTTGATATTTCAAGTTTACAAAGTTCACATATTCAGTCCCTGGACTTGTGCAAACAAAAACAACTCGCTAGTAAAGATAAGGACAAGTCGCTACCATAGAAAAGCCAAGTCACTATCCCTTTTTAAAGCAAGTCGCTATCAATTAAATTTTGTACCTATTGACACATCAGTCCTTGAACTTATCAGATCGCATGCAAATAAAGTTGATAAAAACATGTTGATATGACAAGTACCAAAAATGACATAACATAGATAAGCTATCTAACACAGAGGACATAACACAAACACGACTTAAACATGCATCAGCACACAATACATATCAAACAATGGTGCAGAGAGAAACAGAGATAACGAAATAACTTGAAATATTCTCCCCCTCAATCAATGTTACCAATGAACATTGATTGAATTCTACCTCCCCCGTTATAAAACTAGAGTATATCTCTTGTTCGAACTTCATCTATGGTCCCGTGTCATTATTGAATGACATTTCTAGGACCGTAGATGTTATCGATTACAAGAGATACATCTTTTAGCAGATTGTGAGTAATATATATATATATATATATATATATATATATATATATATATATATATATATATATATATATATAGATATATATATATATAGATGACTAATTTGTACACTGATTTAAGAGAACGAGTCCTGATTCAGGTTGAACAGGAGTCAAAGTACGAGGTACATCAATTCTGACAAGCTACAATTCCTGAGTGAGCAATCTTCATTTCTGATGGAAAGCAAGTCATGATGTTCATGATTGAATTGAGCATTGTACCTGAAAAAGACTGAGGACACTTTCCACTAGTAACACATGTAGTATTGCAAATAGATGGGTTAGTGACATGAGTAACCTCACTACTGGATGTTGCATTGTTTGATCTAGGAGTGTCATTAATAGAAATCCCTTTAGGTTCAGTATTCTTGAAGAGTTTTCCTGTGGGCATCCACTTATGGCAAGATCTAGGTATGTAAGTCCGTTTGGATCCTGAAAACTTAAATAATCTACCAGTGGGAATCCATTTGAAACAGATGCTAGTAGATTTGGATGTAGGCACTTCCCTATTTTGAATATTGGTCCTTTTGTAATTAGTTTGTTTCTTAGGGGATTGATCAGCCATTTGATGTTTCTTATGAGAACTAGATGAACTCCCAGTATTCATGATCTTAGGACTTTGAACATTAAACTGGGGTTTGTTATTCATCATATCAGAATGAAATAGTGAAGTGACTGGTTTTGACAAAACAGTATTCGCATCAACTTGGGAGGCAAGCTTAGATTTTGATGGTTTAAATCTTTCAGTTCTAAAAGCATTGGGCTGCCTAACTACAGTATGTTTTGAGTTGTTTTGAACAATTGGCTTTCCCAAGGTTGATGGTTTTGTAAACTTAGTGTTAACCCTATTTCCAATAGATTTCCTAAGCTCATTTTTTAATGCAACAATATTGAAGCTCTTATCCTGAACTTGGGCTTTGAGGGCATCAATGTCTGCCAACAAGGAGTTAGTTTGATCTATCAACTTGGAGTTGTTCTCTAATAAGTTCTTTCTTAAGGACTCATTTTCCCTTAATAGGTTGGACACACACAGAGCCAATTCATCATTCCTAGATTTAAGTGTATCACTCACCACCATGGTTAGGATTGTCCCTCCCTATATTACATTTCTTATGCAGATCTGAGAGTTCTAATTTCAGATTGCATATGGTTGAATCTTTGTCCTGAATCTGGTTTTTAAAGTGGTTAATTTCAACAAATTCTCGAAATTCTGGGAATTCCGGATTTATGCAAGTATTTGAAGCAAGGAAACTTTCTTCTCTTTGTTGTATTGCAATTGTCACACCCCCAAAATATCGCAGCGGAACGATAGTGTCATTGGGGTATAACGTCATAGCACAAAGTATGGATACAGAAAACGACCTCTATAATGAGACGTTTTGAAAAAGTTTACCAATCGATTTCAAATGTCAAAGTTTACACAACAAGAAATCATAAAGTTTGATAATACACAAAGAGTTTACAAAACATGTCGAATGGTAACTGTTAAAAGCACAAGACTCCAATGTATGCCATGCGACCCAAAAGCTCCATGAAATGCTATCACCTTAAAACCTGAGATAAACATGCTAAAAGTGTCAACACAAAGGTTGGTGAGTTCGTAGAGTTTGTTGAAAATGATTTGAAAAAAAAGTCTATAAGAAATGTTGATGCAGACAAAGGCGTTGCAAATCCACTCAGTTCCAAGTTTCGCCCATACAAAACTTGCAACCTGTGTGTTTACAATCCATTGCCAAAATATGTAATTGTCAATCTTGTTTGTAAGTAGGACATAGGTGCATACGATATATACATAAACTTAATGCAAGAATCACGACCAAGCGAACCTCACGACGAGTCTAACTTGTTTGTTGTGTTGCATTGAATAACTTGAATAACAGATTATATTCACCCAAGGTCACGTCATCAAGGACACAAGGGTGGGGGCGTCAGCCCGATAGTACTATCAATACCTCTCTGCCGGCTCCCGCAGGAGTTAACCAGTTGCTAAAGTTTGTATGTTGATGCATAATTGAAAACTAGTTTAGCACATTAAGGCACATATCGCAATAAACACACAATGTCCAAAGTGTATAAGAAGTATAGTGTAACACAATTGTATAAATGGTTTGAGTATTCGCAAGAGTGAAACAAGTATAACCCAATCAAGTATAAAACGCAATCAAGTCTAAAGTATAGGTAAAGTTGTTTGGCAAAAGAGTTTAAATGTTTGGATAAATAAGCATATATCTCGCCCCAAATAGTTTGTAGAATTTAAACGAGTAAAAGCGGGGTATGAACTCACAGTAGTATGTCAAAGTTTAGAATATTTGTGAAAGTAAATGAAAATAGTTTGAGCATGTACCTCCCCCAAAAGTAATTGAAAATGTATAAAAGTAGGGGTTATGAAACTCACAATAGTATGTAAAAAGTTTAGAGTACTTGTAATAGTGAATGAAAATAGTTTGAGCATGTATATCCCCAAAAGTTTGTATACAATTAATAGAAGGTGGGGCTATGAAAACTCACATAGTATGTCAAAGTTTAAAGTACTTGCGAAAGTAAATGAAAATAGTTTGAGCATGTATCTCCCCCAAAAGTAATTGAAAATGTATAAAAGTAGGGACTATGAAACTCACGGTAGTATGTAAAAGTTTAAAGTACTTGTGAAAGTAAGTGAAAATAGTTTGAGCATGTATCTCTCCCAAAACAGTCATGAAAGCAAGTAAAAGTAGGGGCTACTGAACTCACACTGTGTGATTGATATGCTAACAAAATGAAATGCGCGAAAGTGAGGCCCGAAACTATCCGCGACCTAAAATGAATGTTATGACTTGAGTTATGATATGTTGTCGTGCATGCATGATTTTGAAAAGTATCACCCAATATGCTACTTGAAAACTAGTTATATAAAAATATTGTTACTTGAATGTGTGACGGTTTCTTGTCAAAAATAATCACTTTTGAGTTAATGGTGAAAATGTAGTTAAAACTATGTAACGGTTTTAGTAATTGAAAAATCAGTTTACGTCGGACTTAACGTAATGTATACATAGAAAAACTAACTCGTTTTTAACGTCCATTTCCCAAAGCGTCCGTTTAGGCCCTCAAAAACCTTGATTAAAATCCTGACAGCTTACTAAAGCTGTGAATAGTGTTTTCAGCACGTTTTTGACTCAAAGTTCGGTTAACCATAACTCACTTGTTTTAAGTCCGTTTTGGGGTTCTTTATATCCACTCGAAGGTATTGAAGAGTACTAATATATTTTAAACTTCGGAACTTCACAGAAATTTTAAGGCCACTGTTGGGGTCAGTTAAAATTCGGACTGCATGTACAATTTTCGAGGAAAATGGTAGTTTTAAATCGTAACTTGGAAACCACGTATATTTTTCGTTATAACTCCGTTTTAGTCCGTTCTAAAGGCCACGTTCATAACTAAAAATCTAGTTTCTAAAACTTTAATAAAACTTATAAAAATGACTAACCTTTCGGAAAAATTATAAATTTCGACAGCGCTTCCGCGCTTATTTTAAAATTACCATTTTTCTACTTGTTTAACCACAACTTCACCACAAAATCCCTTAATCTACTCATCACCAATCCTACTAGTAAAACAACTTCATTTGATCATACCCAAAATAAATATTCATTATGAGGCTAAAAATGTATATACAAACTTAAATAAACATGTATAAAATTTATGTAATCATTTCCTCCAAAAATCACAACTAGACTTTGATGATCCATTTTCAAACTTATCATTTTTATAAACTTCTAACTAGTACATACTTGTTATAAAAATTAATAGGACACATATTGGTGATAACATTTGATAAACATGAATAAAAACTACAACTTGAGCAAAAATGATCATATGGACTTCATGAAATGTATGAAAAATATATATGAAAAAGTAAGAGATGAAGTTTTATGCTTACAAGTGCTTGATGAGGTTTAGTGAACCAAGGATTTATCCTAAACACCCTAGGTTTTTTTATTTCAAAACCTAAACAAGAGTGTATACTAGATTGTTTAAAACTTTACTTGAAGATTTTTGGTGAAGATCTCCTTCACCTATGGCTTGGCCGGTTTTGTGAAGAGGAAGAGAAGAGAAAACCCAATTTTTCACCTTGTGAATTATTACTTGTATGTGTTGTTGATTTGTATATAATATAATACATATAGTAGGATATTTTGGCAAGTTGAATGAGCCACCTCCCACCCCTTGTCGACATGAAGGAAAGAAAAAAAAACAATGATCAAGTAGTAGTTGGTAGTTATTAAATGTATAAGTATAATTTAGTGTAAGTTACTTGAAGACTTGTGGTAAATTGTATACCCATTTGAATATTTAAGGTAGCGTTAGATAAAAATAAATTTTCACGGGTAAAGATAAAATATATTGAGGTCATAAAAATTATAAAAATACATTTCTTGAAAGATTTGAGTGAATAAATATTTATCGGGTTGAATTTAAGAAAACCGTCGTAATTTATATGAACATAACAATTTATATCTGAAAATAAATTTAAAACACCGGGTAAACTAAAAATAATATTTTTATAACTTAATATGAGTATAATAAATATATTTTGATAAATTTTTGGAAGTAACGGATCAAATGTTCAAAATAATTTATTACGCGATAAGGTTTATTTAATATGAAATTATGCGTTTAATGTGAAATGCAAAACCCATGCACGAACCGTTATGAAATGATGAATATGGAGTATGAGAAATGACCGGAAATTGAGAATTGTGACAGCAATTTCCAAGGAAATGCAATGTTTTTCAAGAATTGAGTATTTGTTTGAAAGTTCATCATAAACCCCTTTTTCAACCATGTCATTTGTTTTAAAGATTTTAGATTCAGGCTTAACCAAGAGATATTTAACAATATCATGTTCAGAGTTAGGATCAAATTTATCAGGTACATTAGCACATGCATTATGTTGATCAGTTAAGGGTACCTCATCGCATGAAACCTGTTCATTTGCAGATATGTCATCAGTATTCACCACATGCATAACAGGAGTTGTCATGTAAGCTGTTTCAAGCTTTTCTGACTCTGAGCCTTTGTGTTAAGTACAGTCCGTTTCATCATCCTTTGTTGCAACTGAAATTCTGCATTCGGCATTATCCATTCTTTCAACTGCTCCATTGCCCGACATATCACAACCTTCACTTAACTTAAATTGACACCCATTCAACTCATTCAAATTATCATTCTCTTGAGCAGCTTCCTTAATGTATATTTCCATATTACCCATAAGGTGAATAAATGTGTTTATGAACTCATGAATTTTCATTCCAGTATGTTTCTTGAATGAAATTCCAGTCATGCCATGATCAAAATCTGAGGAATATTCCCCCTTGATAAATGGCTGAAATTGATTGAAGATTACTTGAAGATCTGCATTAGAATCATCAGTTGATACCATCTTTTTGGTAATTTGAAGCCTCAATTGCTCTAAGTTCAGTAGCACGGCTCTTGTTAAAGTGGGTAGGTCCTGACGAAGGAGAGCACTGCATGTACGATCCATAGCTGTGGATAACAGTTGTTTGAGGTGCTGATGAAGTAGTTGAAAGGGCTCAATGTTGCATTCCATTTGCCTTGCATCATGTGTCATTAACAAGTGTGACTCTTTCAATTTTTACTCAGATTGTGAAGTGTTTTGATCATAAATTGCTTAATCAATCAAGGTAGAACATTCTGAATAGCAACTAGTTTCATTGTTCTGTGAGGTATCATAAAGTTCAAGCACTTTGGAGATTAAAGGGTCAGTGATGTAAGACATTGTGTTGATGGATATTAGATATGAGTAACTTGTATCAATTCACCAAATTGCTATAAATACAAGTCGCTAATAGAACAACTCGCCAAGAACAATAAAACCAAGTCCCTAGAAAATTTAGAACCAAGTCGCTAATCCCCAAGTCGCTAGGTAGCAACTCGCTAAACCTCAAGTTACAGTGAATCAGGTCGCTAAGCCCAAGTCGCTAAGACCCAAGTCGCTGAACACAAATCGCTATGGTACCAAATCGCTAAACAGTCAAGTTGCTAAGGAACAACTCGCTAAGTATCAAAATTGATACGAGACAACTCGCTAAGAACTAAAAGTACAAGTCGCTAGAAATAATGAAAGCAAGTCGCTACCCGTAGTGGAGAATCCACTAACTTGTACTGTTTGTCGGCTTGTCTCAATAGACAAGTCGCTATGATCAAGTTGCTACGACTAACACTGCAACTCGCTAAAAATTACTGAAGCAAGTCGCTACGAAGAATTTTAACTCCGAGACTCAAGTCGCTACCATGAAAAACTTCAAAACCACACTTTTCAATCCAAAACAAGCCCAACCACAGTGATTCTAGCTTTCCAAATCAAAACCCAAGCACTTACAATGATTCTAAACACAAGAAATGATCCAAATGATGCAAAAACCACTAAACTTTCTCAAACTCAAAAACCATCTAAAACCACTAGAAATCCAAGGATATGTAAGAGAGATGATAAAACAATGGCTCTGATACCATTTGTAACATATTGGATTTCTTAAACACACAAGCAATCACAAATATTGGCGTATCGGTATATGGTTTTAGAGAGAGAAAGTGGGATATTCTAGTAAGAGAAACTCATGGAAGGTTAGATTCCAAATGAACATCCAACCCTCTCCCTTGTGAGGAGAGGGCTATTTATACAAAGTAATACGGCCTCCTACGGGCTGTGGATCAGGATACAATGGGTAAAGACCCGTCCTTCCTCCACGATGTTGCACTAAACTAAACTACGCTAATAATTGACAAACAAATAACATAATAAGCGATATGTCTACAAGCTAACTTAAGTTAGATTATACTTGGGGTGACCGATGCTTCACAATAGAATTTCCAATTCCTAACAAAGGCAATTAAAGATAAAGAAGAGTTGCAAAAGATAGTTGACTCATGGAAAAATAGTAATAAAAATCTGTGGAAGCTAGTAAATTCAGGAATGAGCTCAACAAGTAAAATTGGTTTAGGGTATGGGATAAAATCAGATAAGGATGTTTTAGGATATGAGGAAGAGGTGATGGAAAATATTTTTGTTAATTCAAAAAGTGACTTTGAAGGTAAACCTATATATCATAGATTTGCTAAAACTAAAAAAAACAAGGGAGTTCCACCACCAATTAATGATGATTATACTCCTAAACCTGAAAAAGAATATGATGAGTCCTTATTTGATTCTAGTAAATGGAAGAACCCTAAGACTCTTGATTCTCAAGACTACTCCATTGAATTTACAAACTGTCAATCCAATGACAGTAAAGGATTATGTGAGAAAAGTTCTGAAAGCAGTGTTTTAGAAGATAAGACCAGTGAGTACTCTTCCTGTCAATCTAATGACAGTGAAGGACCCACTAGAAGTATCTCTGAATGTTCTTTAGAACTTAAGTCTTAACCCATAAGGATCTCTAAACCAGTTTTAAATAGTGAGACTTTTGTGCCAAAACAAACTTTTTGTGTCTAAACCAGAAATAGTTAAACCTAGTTGTGTCCAAACTCCTAGGCAACAAACTAAAATTGAGACACCTTGTAGCAACTCGTAAATTTTCATAAGGTAAAATGACTATTTTACCCTTTGACTTCTTAAAAGTTGACATTGACTTTGACTTTTTACTATTTGACTTTTACCGTAACGTAAAAGCAAATACTGTAACTGGTAGTAACCAGTAATTTCCCAAGTTAAATAATTCACTATGTTTTGAATTATTACACTTTGAACACTTTTGTTCACCTAAGACTATAATTAATTATTTAAAGTTGTTACTTTATTAATTACAAAAGTTTAATCGTGTAAAGTTTGCTCGCGGTCAACACAAGACTACGATAAGCCTAGGTGTTCAAAATACTCTACTTTCACCAATAGTCATGCTTTATATGAACTATTGCCACTTTGTTATTTTTATGTAAACATGTTACTTTTTACGTAAGACGCGTACTCAAGCCTACGTTATTAGGTTCTAACAACATAAACACACCCCATTAGACTTATCACACTCTTAATATACTTATTTGGAGTATATTGGTAAGTTTTGACATTTTCATAAGTATTAGATTCTTATGTTACCCGGTTTTAAGTTTCGTGACTTAAGGGCTTAACATTAGTAATTACCGAGACCAAACTATACCCTATAATCACTAATATTATCAATATTATACAATATAATTATAAATCTTGCACAACACACCATATTGTGCCACGCTTTCAGACAACCATGTACACATGTCCTCAAGATAGCATGATACTAGTTCTTAATCACCATCAATTAATTTTCATACATGCAAGATTGTAGATCAAAGTTCCATATCTCTTTTGCCTCTCCCTCTTGTGCCGTACAACAAGAATCACCATCACCACCATCAAATTTCTTGGCTAGTTTATGTGTTCATCTTGAAGGTTCATAGTGCTCTTGATAGTTATTGGTTTATTTTCCTCCAACAAGCTTGTCATTCTAGAGTTTTATCAAGGTGATTAGAAAGTTCAAGGGCTGAGGTAGAAAGGTTATTGGGTGGTTAATAAAGGTTTGAATCAAGTGGTGAAAAGATTCAAGACAAGGGTGAAGATTAGAAAGGGTTTAGGATTGATTATTCTTGTAACTTTCCAACCTAATCCTTGAAAGAATTGTAATACCCTTCATTTTTATTGAATATGGTTATTATAATTTATATTCATTGAATGTAATTTCATATAAGTAGTATATGTAATATGGCTTTATTGATGTTGTACATGAAGTTTGTAACATGAAAAGTAGCTAAAACAAGCCTTAGGTGGGTTTTGTAAGTTGAAATCTGGAACAGGCCCAAAGATTTATTAAACTGATCATCTCAGTAAACTTTGAGGTTAATTAAATAAAATAGGCTTGTAGAGCTATTTCCTATGGTTGTTTCTCCGGCTGGCGCACCTCATAACTCATCACGATGAGTAAATGAGAGCCAAAACGGTAAAACATGTCAAAATCTGCACACTAGATTTCATTTGGGAAAATCCCATGGTTTTGTTCATTTCTGGAAGTCGACTCAGTTTTATGAAATGTAGCCAAGACCTAAACTTGAAGTTTGGCAAAAGGCGCGTGTCAAAACAAGTTGTAGAACTAAACTTATGGTTGTTTTGGCAGGACTGAATGTGCAGCCAAGCTTTCTGCAATGAAATATAATTATATAATTGTAATTAGACTATTGATATAAGTAAACTTTGGAATTTGGACTTGATTAAGCATGAGAATCTGTTAGAGAAAGTAAAAACTAGAACTTGAGCTTTTGAATCACTTAAAAAGGATTTGTGGTTAAAACGTTATGCCTAGTTAAGTGTTACTAGAGGTAAATATAGTACTGGAACAAGAAAGCTTGCTGAAACGATTTTAAAACGAGCTTTTGACCATTTTCTGTTCCGATTCAGCAAAAGTGTAAAACACGAAAGTTGCTCAGAATGACGTTTTTTACGTGAACTCTGGTGCACATAAGCAGAAAGTGAACGACAAAGTCTAAAAACTAACAAAAACTAACCGGACCTGTTGCATACCGGAAAAAAACCATGGCTAAGAAACCTTAGTGTATTTTGATTCTTTGAGGCCAAAAGAAAGCCAAGGTTAAGCCAAGGCTGATGTCTCAAGGTATTTTGACTTAAAAATAGCCATTTGGTATGGCCTTATTGTTGTCTCAAGTTGCTTAACCATAACTTAGCCGCATGGCTAGCTTGGGCTTAATGACCCGAAACTTGTTTCTAAACCTTAGTTCATTGGATTAAACTTTGCTGGACTTTGAAAAACTAAGTAAATGACCATACGACATGTTAAACTACTTCACTACACACAACTTATGTCATCATATCGTCACAAAAGTCAATCAATAGTCTTTGACGAAACACGACACATGTGTTATACAACATTTGTCTCGTCAAATACTTACTTATAAATGATAAGTACTACAATAGTAGGGAATTTCATTATCATAAAGAGGCCTCTTCGGGGTGTCGTATCGACGAGTTGTGGATATATGATTTAAAGTGTCCTGGCTCCTCATACGTTCACTACACGACATCTTGATTTTGATAGCCCGAACGATGGTACGAGGTTATTTATAAAAGGACTACAAGCCAAACAACACTTAAGGGATACATCAACTTAAGATTCATGTACAACATCATATTGAAAGCCAACAAACTACATATACTTGTACACTTATATCGTACACTATACTAAAACGTGAATACTATGCTTTCGTAGGTAATCGTTAAAGATCATGATCTTGTCATACTCTACCGTTCATAAACAATATATCGTTACACTTCGCTGTTGATCTGCTTTATTTAACTATTTTATAAACTCTTTTGGGGGAGATACATGCTATTTCTTTTACTACATGCTAAACTTCTTTATTTTGGACAATTACTTGCAAAATGAATGCCTTGACTGTATTATTGCATGCCTAAGTTGTTTTTGCCAAAAGTCCCCAACATCATGGACCACTAATCACTTGGAGTGAGCGCAAATATTGTGGATAGGCCTATCGGAATTAACGAACCCGTCTCTGTTATCGGAAATAACAAGGCACACTATATTTGATGTTATCTAGGTAAAGGAAAAAATACCTACCCGGGGCAAGTTATTTACTGTATATATCGTCTGGTGATATATATACAACAGTCAGTCGTGAGTGCCATGAGCTTTGAGCAATAATAACTATCAAGAAGATAATTGTGCACATTGAAATTATACTACAAACTATATTGTCCACTACTGTTTTCAAACCTATGGGGTTTCTATCGTTTGTATTGACCGGTTAGGCAATCAAACGCACTATGGGCGTATAACAAAGTAGCCCACTACTTTCATAAACTTGATATCTTGTGATCAACTGTTTTGCTTACAAACCTATGAACTCACTCAATCTTTGTGTTGACACTTTTTAGCATGTTTTCTCAGGTTCAAAAGGAATTAGCTGGCATGGCATGAGAAGGCGCACGGAAAACATTTTGAAGACAATGCATATATTATCATTCGAAAAACATTACAACTTTTATGTTGTACTTTTTATGATTGTACAAACTTGTGGGACCTATTTGTAAACTCTGATATTTTGATCGAATGATAATTAATTTCAAAATGTCTCATTTAGAGTCGTTTTCTGTAACTTGTGCTGTGAACTATGAAGTAATACCCCAGTGACACAATCTTCCGCTGCGATAATTTTGGGGGTGTTACAGATTGGTATCAGAGCATCAGTTATAGAGAACTAGGTTGCATATGAACCTAGGCTATAACTACATCTTACATTAAACTCATATCACTCATTGTTGTCTTCAAGATTCCGTGTGGCATGCCTACTCTTTAACACAATACTATATTATTTATATAATGACTGTTTATATAAACGATTGACTAAACATAACTACATATGCCATTCCAAGGCATTATAGAACAACCAGATATCCCCGATCATATACATTTTTGTGATCTACGAAACTTTCTCAGACATTATAGTTGATACAATGGTCTCATTATTATTAAGACATTGTAAGTATCCAATGGTCTTCCTTATATCTCAAACATCGTGAGATACACAGTTGACTTAGATATATCTCAGACATCGTGAGATACACAATTGGCCTAAATATATCTTAGACATTAAGAGATACACAATAGTTTTATATATTTCTCAGACATTGTGTGTGTGCACAATGGTCTCACTGGTATTTCTCAAACGTTGTGAGAAAACTACTTCATAGCTATGAACTCACTGACTCTTTTGAACGTATGTTGATTCTCTTTCATTATTTAACTCCTCGTCTTCGAAGATGAGTGTGAACATTCATTCCATACTCTTGGAACACCTACGTCGTCTCGTAATACACCACCTTGTAACTCATTGATTAAGTATGAGTGTTGTGTCGGAATTTCTTAAGTAGGATGATTTGGAATGTCCTTATTTAAATGGACTGGGACGCCTTTTCATTTAAATAAAGAAATTTCAAATTGCCGAACCACAAGTTATGATTTCTTACTTACATAAATTGGGACGCTTCTTTATGTAAGTAATGAATCATAAATGAGTGGGCTTATTTGTATCCGATATGACATGAGTATGAACTTGAACTCGAGAATCACAAGTATTATCTGAAAAGATCTAGAAAACACGATAGTGTTTTACCACTCAGCAAAAATCTTAAGACCTCATTCGAACAACCTAATTTTAGGCTTAAGTTATCACTTTTGCTGTTACAAATCCTTACAAACATGAACCATTTGTGAGCTAACAAAATTGGTTAAAGTCAATTGAAACCCGACCTGATAGAATCAGATTTTTCAAGAACATAATTGAAACCCGACCTGATAGAATCAGATGTTTCAAGAACATAATTGAAACGCGACCTGATAGAATCAGGTGTTTCAAGAACAGAATTCGGTTGCCACATATTTGATTATGCACGAGTCGCATAAGTCAAAGTATTCCATATTGTGGAGCTAACGTACTTGTTACACTCTTGAACTAATGGATTTAGTTCAGTCTTGAAATAACAAACTGGGTACAGTATTGCACCACCCATCACATAAGCTCTCCCATGAGCTCCTCCTATTGGTTGGCCATTATTTTGGGAACATTATCTCTCAAAGGGTTCACTTTCCACATCCCATCATCGTTTGTTACTATTGTCGTCACTGTTGTTATTTTTGCTATTGTTGGATCCTTGAGCAGTCTAAGCTCGCACAACTTGATCCACTAGGTTTTGAAACATCTGAATTGTTTCATCCAGTGTGAGTGATCAAACGAAGTTACGTTCTCTTGAATATTAAATGGAAGTTCTTAGATGAACTTTTCCCATAACTTCTCCTTGGTTGAGACCATCACAAGGCACACTACTGCCAACTCTTGAAAGCGACGAATATAAGTTGAGATATCAACACCACTGATAGCAAGGAAACTTCACCTTAATTTCTTGCAGCTCCTTTCAAAGTCAATACTTCTTGATTACAATTTCTTCAACTCAGTCCAAGCAATCTAGTGAGTATCCTCAATACTAATAGATTGAGCAAAAACATTTTACCCTGACAAAGCATTGTCGAGGACGATGCTTGCAGCATATTTGACTTTGCAATCTTTAGCACAATTGCTGATTAGAATTTATGAGCTTCTCGTTCACGAAATCCTTGTAAGGAATCTAGTACAAGATTCACTTCCTGGCCCCTCAATATTAGGCCACACATTATCATCAGAAAGGTTACATACATGTAGGCATTAACTTTCAAAATTTCATGCTAGGACTAGGGTTTTGTTGAAAGCCTCGTTGCGGTAAGGTATGATTCATTTGGGGAAATTAGAAAAACCAAACGTATGATATATTGGACTTTATACGATATTAGTAAGAATTGGCCTGGTAGCTTTCAGACTCGAGCTACTACCCGAACTTGGCAGTGTACACGCCGCCTTTCATGTGTGCATTATGAAGAAGTGTCATACTGATGAGATACTCCCTATTTCTCGGGAAGGGATCCAGATTGATTAACATTTGATCTTATCGGAAAATCTACTGAGATCATGGACCATGAGGTCAAACGACTTAAGAAAAGTTGCATTCCTATTGTCAACACTCAATGGAAGTCTAGAAGAGTACCTGAATTCACGTGGGAACGTGAAGATGAACTTAAATTTACCGTTAGCAGATAACACTCACTGAACTTTGTGACGAAGTTCCATTACAGAAGTACCCTCACCTCTTCTCGGGAACATCATTAACTCATAACTCATACTAATCATGAAGACATGATTCCCGTAACTGGTGGAGGCTGTAGCAACTCGTAAATTTTCATAAGGTAAAATGACTATTTTACCCTTTGACTTCTTATAAGTTGACCTTGACTTTGACTTTTTACTATTTGACTTTTACCATAACGTAAAAGCAAATACTGTAACTGGTAGTAACAGGTAGTAACAGGTAATTTCCCAAGTTAAATAATTCACTATGTTTCGAATTATTACACTTTGAACACTTTTGTTCACCTATGACTATAATTAACTTTTTAAAGTTGTTACTTTATTAATTACAAAAGTTTAATCGTGTAAACTTTCCTCGCGGTCAACACAAGACTACGATAAGTCTAGGTGTTCAAAATACTCTACTTTCACCAATAGTCATATTTTATATGAACTATTGCCACTTTGTTATTTTTACGTAAACAAATTACTTCTACGTAAGACGCTTACTCAAGCCTACGTTATTAGGTTCTAACAACATAAACGCACCCCATTAGACTTATCACACTTTTAATATACTTATTTGGAGTATATTGGTAAGTTTTGACATTTTCATAAGTATTAGATTGTTATGTTACCCGGTTTTAAGTTTCGTGACTTCAGGGCTTAACATTAGTAATTACCAGGACCAAACTATACCCTATAATCACTAATATTATCAATATTATATAAGATAATTATAAATCTTGCACAACACACCATATTGTGCCACGTTTTCACACAACCATATACACATCTCCTTAAGATAGCATGATACTAGTGCTTAATCACCATCTAATAATTTTCATACATGCAAGATTGTAGATCAAAGTTCCATATCTCTTTTGCCTCTCCCTCTTGTGCCGTACAACAAGAATTACCCTCAAATTTCTTGGCTAGTTTATGTGTTCATCTTGAAGGTTCATAGTGCTCTTGATAGTTATTGGTTTATTTTCCTCCAACAAGCTTGTCATTCTAGAGTTTTGTGAAGGTGATTAGAAGGTTCAAGGGCTGAGGTAGAAAGGTTATTGGGTGGTTAATAAAGGTTTGAATCAAGTGGTGAAAATATTCAAGACAATGGTGAAGATTAGAAAGGGTTTAGGGTTGATTATTCTTGTAACTTTTCAACTTAATCCTTGTAAGAATTGTGATACTCTTCATTTTTATTGAATATGGTTATAATAATTTATATTAATTGAATGTAATTTGATAAAAGTAGTATATGTAATATGGTTTTATTGATGTTGTACATGAAGTTTGTAACATGAAAAAGTAGCTAAAAAAAGCCTTAGGTGGGTTTTGTAAGTTGAAATCTGGAACAGGCCCAAAGATTTATTAAACTTATCATCTCAGTAAACTTTGAGGTTAATTCAATAAAATATGCTTGTAGAGATATGTCCTATGGTCGTTTCGCCGGGTGGCGCACCTCATAACTCATCACGATGAGTAAATGAGAGCGAAAATGGCAAAACATGTCAAAATCTGCACACCAGATATCATTTGGGAAACGCCCATGGTTCTGATCATTTCTTGAAATCGACTCAGTTTTATGAAATGGAGCCAAGACGTAAACTTGAAGTTTGGCGAAAGCCGCGTGTCAAACCAAGTTGTAGAACTCAACTTATGGTTGTTTTGGCAGGACTGAATGTGCAGTCAAACTTTCTGCAATGATATATAAGTATCTAATTGTAATTAGACTATTGATATAAGTAAACTTTGGACTTGACTAAGCTTGAGAAGCTGTTAGAGAAAGTAAAAACTAGAACTTGAGCTTTTGAATCACTTAAAAAGGACTTGTGGTTAAAAAGTTATGCCTAGTTAAGTGTTACTAGAGGTAAATATAGTGGTGGAACATGAAAGCTTGCTGAAACGATTTTAAAATGACCTTTGACCCTTTTCTGGTCCGAATCAGCAAAAGTGTAAAACATGAAAGTTGCTCAGAATGAATTTTTCAACGAAAACTCGGGTGCACATAAGCAGAAAGTGAACGACAAAGCATAAAAACTACCAAAAACTAACCGGACCTGTTGTATACCGGAAAACAACCATGGCTAAGAAACCTTAGTGTATTTTGATTCTTTGAGGCCAAAACAAAGCCAACGTTAAGCCAAGGCTGATGTCTCAAGGTATTTTGACTTAAAAATAGCCATTTGGTATGGCCTTATTGTTGTCTCAAGTTGCTTAACCATAAATTAGCCGCACGGCTAGCTTTGGCTTAATGACCCGAAACTTGTTTTTAAAACTTAGTTCATTGGATTAGACTTTGCTGGACTTTGAAAAACTAAGTAAATGACCATACGACATGTTAAACTATTTCACTACACACAAGTTATATCATCATATCGTCACACAAGTCAATCAATAGTCTTTGACGAAACACGACACATGTGTTATACAACATTTGTCTCGTCAAATACTTACTTATAAATGATAAGTACTACAATAGTAGGGAATTTCATTATCATAAAGAGGCCTCTTCGGGGTGTCGTATCGACGAGTTGTGGATTTACGATTTAAAGTGTCTTGGCTCCTCAAACGTTCAGTACACGACCTTTTGATTTTGATAGCACGAAAGATGGTACGAGGTTATTTATGAAAGGGCTATAAGCCAAACAACACTTAAGGGATTCATCAACTTAATATTCATGTACAACATCATATTGAAAGCCAACAAACTATATATACTTGTACACTTACATCGTACACTATACTAAAATGCGAATACTATTCTTTCGTAGGTAATCGTTAAAGATCATGATCTTGTCATACTCTATCGTTGATAAACAATATATTGTTACACTCCGCTGCTGATCACTACAGTGAGTTTCATAGCCCCAGCTTTTGTTTAACTGTTTTATAAACTCTTTTGGGGGAGATACATGCTATTGCTTTTACTACATGCTAAAATGCTTTATTATGGACAATTACTTGCAAAATGAATGCCTTGACTGTATTATTGCATGCCTAAGTTGTTTTTGCCAAAAGTCCCCAACATCATGGACCACTAATCACTTGGTGTGAGGGCAAATATTGTGGATAGGCCTATCAGAATTAACGAACCCGTCTCTGTTATCGGAAATAACAAGGCACACTATATTTGATGTTATCTAGGTAAAGGGAAAAATACCTACCCGGGGCAAGTTATTTACTGTATATATCGTCCGGTGATATATATACAACAGTCAGTCGTGAGTGCCATGAGCTTTGAGCAATAATAACTATTAAGAAGATAATTGCACACATTGCAATTATACTACAAACTATATTGTCCACTACTGTTTTCAAACCTATGGGGTTTCTATCGTTTGTATTGACCGGTTAGGCAATCAAACGCACTATGGGCGTATAACAACGTAGCCCACTACTTTCATAAACTTGATATCTTGTGATCAACTGTTTTGCTTACAAACCTATGAACTCACTCAATCTTTGTGTTGACACTTTTTAGCATGTTATCTCAGGTTCAAAAGGAATTAGCTGGCATGGCATGAGAAGGCGCACGGAAAACATTTTGAAGACAATGTATATATTATCATTCGAAAAACATTACAACTTTTATGTTGTACTTTTTATGATTGTACAAACTTGTGGGACCTATTTGTAAACTCTGATATTTTGATCGAATGATAATTAATTTCAAAACGTCTCATTTAGAGTCGTTTTCTGTAACTTGTGCTGTGAACTATGAAGTAATACCCCAGTGACACAATCTTCCGCTGCGATAATTTTGGGGGTGTTACACACCTAAGATTGATAGAAAATACTTGAATAGGTTAATGCAGAGAAATTTTAGGGGTGGATACTCTTTCACTAAAAAGAGTTGTTTTGTATGTGGAAGCCTAAGTCATTTGATTAGAGACTGTGACTATCATGAGAAAAGAATGGCCAAGGAGGTTGAGTTAAGAAAGAAAACGGTTGCGTACACTGAAAATATTCTTTTAAACTAGCGTGGAATAATGTGAACATGATTAACCATGCTAATAAGTTTGTTACTAGAACAGTACCCGTTATTACTGGTAGTACTTATGTTAATTCTGTTAGACCAAGGGTGGGTACAAGTGTACAAGTTAGTACTGGTAGGAAAAATTTTAATACTGGTAATATGTTTAGAGTTAATACTGCTTATGTTAAGCCTGGCCAAGCTAAAGTTAATTCTGCATATATGATTGCTAAATCAAAACCTACCAGTCCTTCACCTAGTCCCAATTTTAGAAAACCACAGGTGAACCAGTTTAATCAAAGACTTCATTATGGTTCTCACTCACCTGTGCGAAGACTCATGTCACAAAATGCAGCTCAAATGTTTCAATCTTATGATGCAAGGGGTAATTAGGGAACTGATGTTAAGCCCTTGGCAGGTTATACTTGGAGACAGACCAGACCAAACTTCAAGTATAATGGTGGACCAGTTTCTTTTAATGCTGACAAATCTAAAGGTCCACAAGTCAGACCCAAGCCTCTACAAGCCTGGGTCCCCAAGAGAAAATAATTTCTCTTTTCTGTGCAGGAACATCTTTATTTGAACATAGGAGATAGAGGAATCTTTGACAGTGGATGTTCTGGGCATATGACTGGTAACAAGGACTACTTGGATGAATTTGAAGATATCAAAGGTGGTTCGGTTACTTTCGGAGGTAGCAAAGGCTACATCACAAGAAAAGGTAGAATAAAGGTTGGTAATTTAGAATTTGATAGTGTGTCCTTTGTAAAAGAACTGACCATTTTAATTTGTTTTCAATATCACAAATTTGTGATAAGCAGCATAAGGTTCTTTTTATTGAGACTGAATGTTTTGTGTTGACTTTAGACTTTAAGATGTGTGATGAAAATCAGATTCTTCTTAGGGTCCCAAGACAACACAACATGTACAGTTTTGACATGAAGACACCTGAACCTGCTAATGGTTTTTCCTGTTTGATTGAAAAGGCCACTATTGATGAGTCTAAATTATGGCATAGAATGTTAGGTTATATAAATCTTAAGAATCTAAATAAACTTGTGAAGGAAAACCTTGTAAGAGGTCTACCTTCCAAGGTTTTCAAAAATGACCATACTTGTGTTGCTTGTCATAAGGGAAAGCAACACAGAGCATCATGCAAGGCGAATTAGAAAGATCTGTTACTGCCCCATTGCACACCTTGCATATTGACTTTTTTTTCACCAACCTATGTGAAAAGTATAAATCATGCATCCTTTTGTCTTGTCATTACTGATGATTATACCAGGTACTGTTGGGTTTTCTTTTTATCTACAAAGGATGAGACTTCTAGCATCCTACAGACATTCATTAGGCAGATAGAGAACCTATTTGACCGTAAGGTTAAGATTATTAGATCAGATAATGGCGTTGAATTTAAGAATAGAAATATGCTTGAATTATGTGGGGACAAAGGGATAAAGCAAGAATACACTAGTGCTAGGACTCCTCAGCAGAATGGAGTTGCTGAAAGAATGAACATAACCTTTATTGAGGCAGCTACAACCTATTTAGCTAAATCACTCTTTCCTACTACCTTTTGGGCTGAAGCATTCATATGTGCTTCATATATATTCAATAGAGTAAGAGTGACCAAACCTCAGCTCAAGACTCCCTATGAGCTTCTCTTTGGGTATAAGCCTATTGTTAGCCACACAAGGCATTTTGGGTGCCATGTTACAATTCTTGATACCCTTAGTGCGCTTGCGAAATTTGATGGCAAATCAGATGAGGGTTTCTTAGTTGGGTATTCACTAAATGGTAAGGCCTATAGGGTATATAATTTAGTGACTATGAGATTAGAAGTAACTCTGCATGCTAATTTTCTTTAAGAAAAGCCAAATGTAAAGGGAGTAGGATATAGATAGATGTTTGACATTGATTATCTATCTGATTCTATGAATTATATTCCTGTGTCTCTGGACAATCAAGCTAATAGAAATGTAGGTTCCTCTAAAGACACTAACAATTCAGGTATTGGATCTAAAGCTTCTGAGGAGGAAGAGGAACAAATGGTTATGTCTACAACAGCCAACAGTCAAGCATCCCAACTGGTGATTCAGATGCCATTCTGGCATTCAAAAGAGATTTAAATGCTATTGCTATAAAGCATATCGGACCAGAACCTACTTTCAAGGCTACCAGTATTAATACTATTAATACTGGTAATGGAGCTGGTAATTCTGGCAAGTCTAATTCACCAGTACCTAATGTTATGCCCACCAGTACTAACTTCAATAATACTGGTAGTGCATCTGCTATGTCTGGAAATGTTGATGATGATGATTGCTATGAATCAGCAATGCCAGAACTGAATGTTTATGATCAACCTGCTGAAGGAATTTTTGAGGAAGCTTCTTAGAAAATGGTGTGGTAACTAACTTCAACAATTTTCCTCTTGAAATTAATGTCAGTCCCACTCCTACTCTTAGGATTCACAAAGATCATCCTAAAGCTAATATACTTGGTGATCCTACATCAGCTGTTCAGACAAAGAGCAAAGTTCAAAAAGTGTCTGGACCTTATGCATTAATTGGTCATATTCAGAATTAGTAAAGAAACAACCATAAAGATTATCAACATTGTCTATTTGCTTGATTCTTATCTCACGAGGAACCCTTGACTGTTGTTAAAGCTATAACTGATGAAAGTTGGATAGAAGCTATGTAGGAAGAGTTATTGCAATTTGAATTGCAGAAGGTATGGGTTCTTGCAAATCTACCTAATGGGGCTAAGGTAATAGGTAGAAAGTGGGTTTTCATAAATAAAACGGATTAAAGAGGTGTGGTTTTCTGAAATAAAGCTAGATTGGTGGCCCAAGGGTATAAACAGGAGGAAGGGATAGACTATGATGAGATTTTTGCTCCTGTGGCTAGAATTGAAGCCATCAGGTTATTTTTGGCCTATGCATCATATATGGGGTTTATAGTCTATCAAATGAATGTTAAGAGTGCATTTCTATATGGCACTATTGATGAGGAGGTTTACGTTGCTCAACCTCATGGTTTTGTTGATCCAGCTTATCCTAGGAGGGTTTATAAAGTCATCAAAGCATTGTATTGACTTCATCAAGCTCCCTGAGCTTGGTATGCTACACTTTCCACCTTCCTTGAGAAGAAAGGATACAGAAGGGGCACTATTGACAAGACCCTATTTATTAAAAAGACAAGAAGGATATCATGTTTGTGGAGGTGTATGTTGATGATATTATTTTTGGCTCTATAAGGAGATCTTGGTGTGAAGATTTTGAGGCTTTGATGAAAAGTAGATTTCAGATGAGCTCTATGGGAAAGCTCATGTTGGGATACAGAAAGTCAAAGTGCTGAAGAGTTAAAGTGCTGAAGATTAACAAAGTACTGCAGAAAGACAAAGTGCTAAAGAAGTCAAAGTACTGCTAAGTAAAAGTCAAAGTACTGCTTATTCATCAAAGTATTGCAAAACTTAAAGTCGGTTGTAATTGATTAGTAGATGGAAAGTAATGTTTATCTAGAACTTTCTAAGTATTGTTTACTTGACGCACAAGGATAAGAATTGTAAACTGATTAGGGTTATCCTTAAGCCTATAAAAGGACCCCTAGATTGGCATTAGAGTTACGAGTTTTATATGTGTTTTTAGAATCCTAAAGTACGATCATTATTTAGCGTTTTTGAGTTGTTAAAGAATCTGCATAATAATCAGTTTTAGAGTTATTAATAAAGTTAAATCTTCTTACCTTTGTTAAGTAAATTCCGCGTACTTAATAGAGATTACTCAGTGTTTTCATTGTTAATAACTTAGGATTTATCCGAGGTTATCCCTTAACAAGCTATTTAAGTTAGTTTGGTTAGAGTACATCGATCCAACAAGTGGTATCAGAGCTTATGAGGAAGCAAAGAAAAAGAACAAAACTGCAGAGTTCACACACAGTACTTTGGATGACAGTACTTTCGACCAAAGTACTGGTGCACCTGTTAACAGCACTTTGGATGATTTGGATGATCCTACCGTGCCTGGCTTAGAAGATACTGATGATGAGTTTGAAGATGAAGGTATCTTCTCAGATTCCAATGAAGATGCTGATTTTACTAATTTGGATTATAATTATGGAGTTCCACAGACTCCTATCTTAAGAATTCATAAGAATCATCCTACTGATCAAATCATTGGTCCTTCTACTTCTGGAGTGATGACAAGACACAAAGCTAAGAGTTTTACTAAACCTCATAATGCTTTACTTAGCTTTGTCTATAAACAAAACAAGCTGAATCATAAGGACCATCATACATGCCTGTTTACTTGCTTTATCTCTCAAGAAGAACCCAAGAATATTGCTCAAGCATTGACTAAAGAGAGTTGGGTTGAAGTTATGCAAGAAGAACTGCTTCAATTCAGGCTTCAAGAAGTTTGGGTGTTATGTGATCTTCCTGATGGTAAGAAGGTCATTGGTACAAGATGGGTGTTCAGAGTCAAGAGAGATGAAAGAGGAAATGTTATCAAGAACAAGGCAAGGTTAGTTGCACAAGGATACAGACAAGAAGAAGGAGTTGATTATGATGAAGTGTTTGCTCCTGTAGCAAGGATTGAAGCAATTCAAATTTTCCTTGCTTTTGCATCATATATGGGGTTCCAGGTTTATCAAATGGATGTCAGGAGTGCCTTTTTATATGGCAAGATTACAGAGGAAGTATATGTCAAACAACCTCCTGGTTTTGAAGATCCTAAACATCCAAACAAAGTCTACAAAGTTGTTAAGGCTCTTTATGGCTTACATCAAGCACCTAGAGCTTGGTATGAAAGGCTCTCTACCTTTTTATTGCAACATGGTTATAGGAGAGGAGCTATAGATAATACTTTTTTTATCAAGAGAGATAAGAAGGATATCATGCTAGTTCAAGTGTATGTAGATGATATCATATTTGGAGCTACCAAACAATCTATGGTCAAGGAGTTTGAGAAGCTGATGCAGAATGAATTTCAAATGAGTTCAATGGGTGAGTTAACTTTCTTTTTGGGACTTCAAGTTAAGCAGTCAAAGGAGGGAATTTTCATAAGTCAAGACAAGTATGTAGCTGACATACTTCAGAAGTTCAATTTTGATGCAATGAAGCCTGTTACTACACCTATTAAATCTATCAACTCATTGGGTAAGGATGAAGATGGACAACCAGTTGAAGTCAAGTTATACAGATCCATGATTGGCTGTCCTATGTATCTTACTGAATCTAGGCCTGATATCATGTTTGCTGTTTGTTTATGTGCAAGATATCAAGTCTCACCAAAGATCTCTCATATGAATGCAGTGAAGAGAATTTTTAGTTATTTGAAACAACAACCTAAGTTGGGGTTGTGGTATCCAAAGGATTCACCTTTTCACTTGGAAGCTTTTTCAGACAGTGATTATGCAGGTGATAACTATGATAGAAGATCAACCACTAGAGGATGCCAATATCTTGGAAGAAGATTAGTTTCATGGCAATGCAAGAAACAGACTATTGCAGCAACATCCTCTACTGAAGCAGAATATGTGGCTGCTGCAAGCTGTTGTGGACAATTTTTGTGGATGCAGAATCAACTCTTGGATTATGGGTTCAATTTCAAGAATACTTCTATCAATATTGATAATAAGAGTACAATCTGTATTGTGAAGAATCCAGTTTATCATTCCAAGACCAAACACATTCAGATTAGGCACCATTTCATCAGAGATTGTTATGAGCATAGGCTCATTAATGTTTTCAAGGTGCATACAGATGATAATGTAGCTGATTTACTCACCAAAGGATTTGATGTTTCAATATTTAATCACTTGGTGGTGAGTATTGGCATGATTAATTACTGAGCTACATTTAAGGGGAGGACTATTTAGTGTATGTATAGTCCTATGCATTGCTTAAGGAGATGATATTCATGTTTATTTGATGTATTTGCTATTGTAAAGAGGAGAATGGAAAAGTACTGCTTTTTGGTTTTATGAAAGTACTGCTTGGAAAGTACTGCTCTGGAAAGTACTGCACACGTGGAAAGAACTATTTGTCGTATCAAAGTACTGTTCCAACGATAATATTGAGGGGTAACTACTACTAACGGTAACTTTGTTATTAATGGCTGTGATTTTTTTTATATCTCACCTATAAATAACTACTCTCCGAATTTCCCTCTCATATTGATACCTTATAATCTTTTCCATATTTCTCTCTCTAACACCCATAATCTTCATTATATCACTTTCTGTGTAAACATATCATCAATGGCAAATCATAATACTGTTTCAAAACACAACATGGTGGCGAATTTAGACAAGACTAAAGCTAATGTGATCTTTCATGATATCATTGATTTTCTCACTGGGTCACCTATTAGTTATGCGCTTTTAGTGGAACCAGATATCATTGAGCCCTGGATTCAACAATTTTGGGCAACTGATAGGGTTCATATGGAGAATGATGATTCGCATATTCAAGCTAAAGTTGCTGGGAGAACTGTAAAGGTTACTGAAGCCTCAATTCGTGAAGATTTATTGTTTGATGATGAAGAAGGGGCTGTTCGTTTTGATAAGCAACTGATTTGGGATACATTTAGGGACATTGGATATGAAGGGTCCTTAACTGAAAAAACATTCAGGAAACCCTTATTTTGTCCTCACTGGAAGTATTTAGTTCATGTATTGCTTCATTGTATTAGTGCTAAAAGTACATCATGGGAGCAATTTGGGTCTAACATAACATCTGCTATAGTGGGATTAGCTACCAATGGCATTTTCAACTTTTCAAGGCTAATCCTAGATGGAATTCTCCCACATATCTCTCATGGTTCACGATGGTTGATGTATCCAAGGTTTATTCAAGTATTTCTGAACAAACAACTTGCTGATGTACCAAAGCCTACTAGTCTACTACCTGTTGTGGTGCAACCAGCCAAGATTTTCACTTTCATGGCTAGGAAGAGTGATTTATTCACTGGAAGGGATACTCCATTGAATACTTCAATGATGGAGATTGTTCAAGCTATTAGAGATGAGGTTGAAGCTAGTGAATATAGAGAATGTACTACTTCTGAAGGAACTGCTACTCAAGGTACTGCTTCTCCCAGTGCTGCCTCTCAAGAAACTTCAACACAAGGTACTGCTTCCAAAGGTTCTGATGTTAATGAAGGTACTCAAGTTTCTCCCACCTCATCCCACCATACTACTCCTCCTATGGCATCACCAGAACAAGATGTACCTATTCTCTCATCATCTTCTGAAAAAGATCCAGCTACTATACCCCGTGAAGGTTTGGTGTTGGATAATTATGTTCTAACAAGGGAGTTAGTCAGATTGAAGAAAAAAACTGAGGCTCAAGCTACACAGATTAAGAAGTTGAAGCTTAAGTTTAGAAGACTCAAGAATTTTGTCTGGCCATTGGTTCAACATCATCGTCTATGGGTCAAGTCTCAAAGAAAGCAAGGCAAGCCAGTTAGACAATTTAAGAAGACAACCAAAGGCAAAAAGGTTCAAAAGCAATCTTCATTCCAATTGGGGAGGAATTTGGAAGATAAGAATTTAAATGAAGAAGCTGAATCTCAAGGTACTGATGAATCTCAAGGTACTGATAAAGCTCAAGGTACTGATGTTCAACCTCAAGGTACTAAAGAGCAGGTTAATATTGAAAGTACTGAGGAAGAAAGCACTAGAGTTAAAAGTACTGATGATCAAGGTACTGCTGATCAAACTACTGCTTTTCAAGGAACCTACATGCAAGAGTTAATAACACCAAGACTGTTAAATTTTGAAGAGGAAGTTGGTCTTTCAACTGTTTTAACTGAAGAGGAAGCTGGTCCTTTCAACTGTCATTCCGGAAGAGGAAGCTGATACACCCAAACCTATACATACTGCAAGTGATGATGAAACCATTGCTGAGATCTTGCATGATTTATCAAAGCCAATGGGTGTTAGCATTCCAGGAATTATAGAAGAACAACCAAGAACTTCTCAACCTACTATAGATCCAAAAGATAAAGGAAAAGGTAAATTGGTAGAAAGAAAGAAGAAAAAGAAACCTACTTTAGAACAGATAAGGGCTGCTCAAGTTGCTATGAATGAGGAAGCAACTAGAAAATTTTAAGCTGAATTGAATGCTGAAATTGATATTGAAGAGGCTAAGGATAGAGAAGCTAAGGAAATTGAAGAAGCTAAGAATAAAGAAGCAGCTAAGAAATTGCAAAAGGAATTGAATGCTGAAGCTGCTGAAATATTAGAGCCACCTATTCCTATTTCTGCTCTACCAAGAAGACCAAATCTTGCTAAAGAAAGAAATGCAATGATGGCGTATTTAAAGAAGCAAGGATATATTGGATTGAATAAGTTAAAGTATGTTGAGATGAAAGAGTTATATGAAGATGTTAGAGAAGATTATCAGAAACAAGTTGATAGTATCAAAGATTATAAAGATGATGATGCTCAGAAAGAAGAAGAAAGAAAAGGAAGCTTAAAAAGAAAAAGAACTACTGAAGTTGAAGATCAACAGCAGCAAAGAAAGTTGAATTAAGATCTGAAACAAATGATGAACTGTGGAATTACTTAAGGATTGTAGATTTTGAGTATTCTAAAGATAATGCTGAAATGAAGATGAACAAATCTCCAATAACTACTTTTGAAGTTGTAGAGTCAAAGGATGGAAGTTATCTGATGTTTCACAGAGAAGATGAAAGTTTCATGGTGTTCAATATGCTATGGGATTTATTGCATATCATAGATATAGTGGATTTATTTCATTTATATCATGTGGTACGAGAATATTTTGAACACAATCCATCAGAAGGATTTGGTTTAATCTTGCTTGGAGATCTCACAATTGTTTGGGAAACTGAAGAAACAAGTACTGCTGAGATTTGGAAAACCAAGAAGATTGGGAGATTACTTGCTGGAGATTCTTTGAAGAATCTGGAGTGAATGTTTTAGAGTTAGAAGATGGGACTATGATTCACATGTTAGCAGATAGAAGATATCCTCTTACATCAGATCTCATGAGGAGGATGCTAGAGCATGGAATGGAAGTTGAAGAAGATAATGAAATTGCTCTTATGGTCATCAAACTGTTTATCAGATGGACTACTATTGCTGATGATGATGAATAACTGGTATGAATCTTAAATTGATTAAATTTTTGATATATCTGTACTTTATTCAAAGTACTGCTGATCAAACAGTACTTTCATCAAAGTACTGCTTGCAGCTTTAAACCAGTTACTGATTTTGAAAAGAAAACTTTTGTTAAGTATTAAATATTTTGAAACAAAGGTTAAAAGAAATAAATGGTTTTTGAGATGATAACAACAATAGGTTATCAATCCACCATGGTTACAAAAGGATTGGCTAATCCATGAGCAAACGGCTCTGGTAAAGATATATCAAATCCGTTTTATAGTTGACAATTTGCTAATAAGTTGTATGGTAATCAACTCACCATATCAGTAATGTGAAGAGTTGGCTAGCCCACAAGAAAATGGCTTGTGGTAAAGGCTGTGGAAAAACCATTATATGGTAATTAGTTCACCATGATGAAAGAACTAACTAGTCCAAAAGGGTACAACTTTTTGTAAAGACAAATCAAATCTGTTGATAGTTGATGATTTGCTAAAAATCATATGGTTATCAGTGTACCATGATCTTACACATCAAAATATTTGGCTACTCCAGAGTTAATGGCTTTGGTAAAGAGACATCAAATCCATTAAATTTTCAATGATTCACCTCTCACAGGAGTTTAATCACCTGGAAGTGATGAGAATAGACTTAAACTTAAACTAAATTAATGTACAAATTGTCTTATGTTGCTGAAAAGATGGAACTTGCTGAATGTTGCTGAAAAGAAAGATATTGTTGAATGATGCTGTAAAGAATATTTTTTCACGAATACTTTTATGAAGATATAAGCACATAATCTACAAAGATAAAATTTGAAGATAAAGTCACAATTCCTCTTTGAAGACAAAGATATTAAAGCTAAATATACAAAGGAACTTGAAATCAAACTAGTAGAATTCAAGTTAGGGGAGGATTGTTGGGATACAGAAAGTCAAAGTGTTGAAGAGTTAAAGTGCTGAAGATTAACAAAGTACTGCAGAAAGACAAAGTGTTGAAGAAGTCAAAGTACTGCTAAGTAAAAGTCAAAGTACCGCTTATTCATCAAAGTACTGCAAAGCTTAAATTCGGTTGTAATTGATTAATAGATTGAAAGTAATGTTTATCTAGAACTTTCTAAGTATTGTTTACTTGACGTACAAGGATAAGAATTGTAAACTAATTAGGGTTATCCTTAAGCCTATAAAAGGACCCCTAGATTGGCATTAGAGTTACGAGTTTTATATGTGTTTTTAGAATCCTAAAGTACGATCATTATTTAGAGTTTTAGAGTTGTTAAAGCATCTATATAATAAGCAGTTTTAGAGTTATTAATAAAGTTAAATCTTCTTAGCTTTGTTAAGTAAATTCTGCGTACTTAATAGAGATTACTCAGTGTTTTCATTGTTAATAACTTAGGATTTATCCGAGGTTATTAAACCCTTAACAAGCTATTTAAGTTAGTTTGGTTAGAGTACATCGATCCAACAGCTCACCTTCGTTTTAGGACTACAATTCAAACAGAGGTCAGACAGGCTATTTACTTCTCAAGACAAGTATGTTAGTGATATGTTAAAGAAGTTTGATCTAGTAAATGTGAAATCCGTTGTTACACCTATGGAGACCAAGGTGCTACTGGCAAAAGATGAGCAGGCTGCTGATGTGGATGTCAAATTGTATAGATCTATGACTAGATCTTTGATGTATCTAACAGCCTCTAGGCCTGATATTATGTATGTTGTGTGTGTCTGTTCTCGTTTTTAGGTTACTCCAAAGACTTCACATCTTCATGATGTGAAGAGGATTTTCAGATATCTTAAGGGCAAACCCAATTTGAGCTTATAGTATCCTGGAGAGTCATCTTTTGACCTGGAAGCTTTTTCTGATAGTGACTATGATGGGGCTAGTATAGACAGGAAATCCACAACAGGAGATTGTCAATTTCTTGACAGAAGGTTGATCTATGGGCAATGCAAGAAGCAGACAATTATGGCTACATCCACAACTGAAGCTGAATATATAGCTGCTGCTCATGGCTATGGTCAAGTGCTTTGGATCCAAAATCAGATGTTGGATTATGGGTTAAACTTCATGAATACCATAATCAACATTGAGAATGAAAGCACTATCTATATTGTTAAGAACCCAGTATATCATTCTAAGACCAAAAACATAGAGATTAGGCATCACTTTATAAGGGATTGTTTTGAAAAGGGTCTCATAAGGGTGGAAAAGATTCATACAGAAAATAATGTGGTTGAACTGTTGACCAAAGCATTTGATGGACCTAGGTTCAATTTCTTGGTGGTTAACATCGGTATGGTAATCCCATAGCTACATTTAAGGGGACGTTAAATGTATAGTATTTATAGTTAGTCAACAGATTTAATAGGATTTTAGTTCTGGTAGTTAAAGCTGGTAGCTTCATGGTTAAGTCTGGTTCTTAATTCTGGTCGTTAAATTTGTTACCATATTTTATGAGGTGAAAATTATCTTTCTAAACTTTAAACTTATTCTCTTTCCAAAGATAATTATAACCCTACAAGTATATATTCTCATAATGGCGCTGGTTTCTCGTACGGGTTTCAAGCAGAGTCAGTCCCTATCATCAATATTCTTTGTGTCATCATGGTTTCTGTAGCAGGTGCTAAGGATGATGTGCAACTTCATGATGTCTTGTCTTTATGTGCTACTTTATCTTCCAGAGTTTCCGTCTTGGAACAAGTTCTTGCTTCGACAAAACTGCTCTTGGAAGCCAAGGTGAATGAATTAAAAGAAGATATCCTGAACTTACAGACTGGGCGGGGTAATATTGATGTATCGTTTCCATCTCAGGATTCTGTGACTAATATCAATGTTCTTGAAAATTCTTCCAAAAAGAGGAGGAAAACAGAGTCACATCTAAAGAAAGTGATGGTTAAGAATCTTGATCCAATAGTCGATTGGGAGATTTATAGGGATAAATTTGGAAAATCTTGGAAGGTTGTCAGATACAGTGGAAATTTTGTTGTCGACAATCATCTTGATGATTTGAAAAATCTTATAATCGACAAGAATTGGATACTTTGTGGAGTCTGGTTCAACAAAAGCTCAAGATTGCTAAAAGGTCAGATGTAAAAGAGCAAGAACTTTGGGCCAAATTTCAAAGATTATATGAACCAGATCCTACATATGCATATTCGAATTTTCCGTGTCAAGAATCATGTATGTCATCAAAATTTTATGATATATGTGATGTTCATCACTTGTCCACAAAAGGTGGAGTTGATCGGTTCATGTTTGCAGAAGTGGAGTATCCATTGTGTGCTGAGGTACTTCAAGTAATGACACTCTCAAAGCTTCAGTATGAAAAGGAATCTGTGGCTGCTAAAAATCTTATCCAAAGGATATGTGATCAATTGTTAGCCAGAATATGTGATCAGATTGAAGAAGATACAGCAGCTAAAAGAAGAAAAATAAGGTAATTTGTTTGAAAGAATTTTCTTAAGTTGTTGAGTATAGTGTTTATAAGTTGAAAAATGTAATAAATGGATTTTGAGGGATTTTCACTTGGTGAAAGTAGTTTGTACTGTTACAGTAAATGGTTATCAGTTCACTACGTCTAACCCACACAAGAACTGACTAATCCATGAGCAAACGGCTCTGGTAAAGATATCTCAAATCCATTTATCGCTGATAATTTGCCAAAAATTGTATGGTGCTCAACTCACCATATCTGTGTGGATGAAGAGTTAGCTACCCCACAAGATTGTGGCTTGTGGTAAAGGCAGTGGAAAACCATGACTAGTCCAAAAGGGTACAGCTTTTAGTAAAGACTAAAAAAATCTGTTGATAGCTGTTGATTTGCTAAAAATCAGATGGTTATCAATGTACCATGGTCTTATACACCAAAACATTTGCTACTCCAATAGTAATGGCTAATTGGTAAAGAGACATCAAATCCATTAAAATTTTCTATGATTCACCTCTTACAGGAGCTCACACACCTGGAAGTGATGAGAATAGTATGAAACTTTTATGTTTTGTTGTACAGATAGTCACAGATGCTGAAAAGAACATGGAGTGCTAATGAATTTCTGATCCAATTGTGCACAAAACACATAAGGAGGAAATTATAAAGATGCAGTTTGACAATAATTCCAATATCCTCAAGAAAGGCAAAAGAACTTGAAGTTCACAAGTGAAGATCAAGTTAGGGGAGGATTGTTGGGAATTATATTTTGTAAAATAGATTAAAGTATATTTATGTCTGTTTAGAGTTAATTCTGGTAGCTTTGGTAGTTAAGTCTGGTAGACTAGAATTAAGTCTATTGGTACTTAAATCTGCCAGTACTAAAGATGTTAAGTCTGGCAGAACAAATAGTCGATAGTTAAGTCTGTTTATGTCTAAAACATAATAGTTTGTTAGAGTTATATTAGGAATAGATTAGTATGTGTAAAGATATCTTAGGAGAAGATATCTTTACCCTTCAACAAGTTTGCTAGTCAATTAAGGTTTCCTTTATGTATAAAAGGATCCGTAAGGTGTTAGGTTAATGTACGAGTTGTAAGCATTAGCCTTTGAGAAAATTAATAGAAATTACGAAGTTAGTTATTCATGTGTTCTTCATACTTTGTGTATTAAGATTCCACATTAACACATTAAGCTTTTGCAAAGAGTTCTTCATATAGTAATTTGGATTTATTCAAGTTTACTATTAGTCATTCAAGGCTACTTGGATCCATAAACTTTTGGACCTACAAAGATTTTATTAGAAAGATCAATTTTCAATCATAAATACCAATTTATTTTGATAAATTAATACATATTCGATGCGCTAGAGAAAAGAATTGTTGAGCACGTCGAATGGTCTTTCAAAGGTATCCGTTAAACCATTTCCTGGACCAAGATTGATTCAAGAATTAATCGCCCCATCGTTTCTATCCAGTTGTCACAAGTTTGATCTTTTGAACAGATCTCACATGTCACCCACCAAGTGCTTGTTTAATGTTGGCTCTAGAAGGATTTCCATCTTCATCGTGAATACTTTACATATCACTCAGATGTTCTGGCAATACCACGAGGATAATGCGTAGGACTCTCAATATATATTATTAATTTCCACATTGTGTGAAACAGCAAGTCTTCATGTATTGTGTGTCTTAGTGAGATTTCGTGGATGATCTCTTGGCTCTAGACTCAATTGTGCAATTTGGTTTCTTAATCAGAGACTAGGGAGAGGGACTCTTTCTTCAATATCAACAATCTCTAAGAGAAAGTCGATAGATTATGTAGGTTCCCTGTGAGAATGAAACAAATTCTTTTAAGAGAACTTGAGTGGCTTGGGAAGTTTAGTGCAGTGCGTCACTGTGTCCATGACGTCTTGTCTTCAATACCGGTGTTACTTTAGTAACCACCAGTAGCATATGAATTGAACCCGGTTTCTACCCAAAGGTTGAATTATTGGAGGGCTATTTCTTTTCACCCTTTCACTTTTCATTTCTTTTTCATTCTTCAACCCCTTCAGTGCTTACCGAGACTTCATTACTAGAACCTTGTTGGGTTTATTCCAGTTCTAGCTCTTTCCCAGTCGGCACTCTTCCCTTATTCTTACTTTTCTCCTTTTTTCATCATACCTAAGGACTTCTACACTATCTAGTGGATTGTCCATGGGTAGATCCCTCCAGCTCTGGCGGGATCGTGGAAACTAATACCTAACCTTACCATCCTTATAACTCCAATGCATAAAGAAAAATTGTCGGTATTTTGGTACAGTTCTTGCCTTTGAAACCAAATGAAAACCATTTAAAAATCAATCAATGTACTTGTGATATAGAATCAAAGCATTTTGTACCTCAATTATTTTTGATCTTTTAGAAATGCTCCCCCTCAAAATGTGCATAGTGTATTAGAAATCGTTTGGCACATGGAGGAAGGATCTAACAAGTCTTGTTTCACGGTTTAGTTTTGATTTTGTTTTCTAAAATGATCACCATCTCTCTCCCCATCAAATCTAGTATTTAAATACTTTAGATAAAACATTTTGGGGAAGGATGTGGTTTTCTTTTACTTGCTCCCCCTTAATATGTGCATCGAGATTCGAAAGGGTTTTGCACATATTAGAGAGAACCTGCACTTTGAGTCAAATCTTTGGTTTTAGATAGATGATCCCCTTTAACATGTGCATGGAAAATTTGAAATCATTTGGCACAAGTAGGAAGGAGTGCCTTTTATTACATTTCTAAAACACTTACCAATTATCAGTTTATTTCTGATTTAAATCACAAACTCTCCCCTGATCACAATTTTCAAACCCTTTGATATTTGGGATACCAATTGATTTAAATTATTTTAGAAAACTTTTTTAGGAGAGATGTGACTCTGCTTTAAGAAGTCATGACTGATAAGGATCTGATTTTAAAACTTTAATCTCGATTGATATAACATTCTCAGGTACCAAATGTAAAATGTTCAGATTATGTACCATTTGAAATGAAAACTCAAAGTTAGCATGCTCTTGATCCATTTGTGGACAAAATGTTATTTTTGATTCAAAAATATAGAACATGCTCCTTTTGACGTCAATTGTTTGAAAATATCCTTTTTGAAATGTTTGAAATCATTCTCCCCCTCAATCAATGACCAAAGTTGTTGATTGAGTGACAAAGATTTTGACAATAGATAAGTCCAGTTGATTTTCAAAATTAAGTCCAAGTTATTTTCAAAACAATTTTGTTTTCATTTTGTTACGATTTAGAAAATCTATGCTGAAGTGTCGGTCACCCGAACGTATGTTTAGCATATTATAGCTCGTAGACGTAACAATATAATAATTAGACTATTAGTAGTATAAGTAACACCGTGGAAGAAGGACGGGTCTTTACCCACTGTATGCCTGATCCATAGCCCGAAGGAGGGCATAGTCATTTTTATAAATAGCCCTCTCCCCTCAAGGGAGAGGGTTCGATGTTCATTTGGTAATCTAACCTTTCTTTTGTTTTATCTCTCTAGAACATCTCACTTTCTCTCTCTAGAACTCTAAATAATTCGCCCCATTATTATGCTTAAGTGTGTGTTTATGAAATTCAAAATATTACAAATGGTATCAAGAGCCATGGTTTGATCACTCATCTAACATGGTTTTGGATTATTAGTGGTTTTCATAAGGTTTTGGGTTGGAATGAGTTTAGAGTAGTTTGCATCATTTGGATCATTTCTTGTGTTAAAGTTTAGATTTGGTTTTTACTTTTGTGTTTGGAATCATTATAAGTGTTTAGGTTTTGGTTTGGAAGGCTTGAATCATCGTGGTTGGGAGGTTTTTGGATTGAAAAAGTGGTATTTTTTGAATATTTCTGATATACGATTTGTCTCTCGTACTTGATTTCTTCTATGCGATTTGTCTCATAGTCTATGCGATTTGTCCTCTTTTTGGATCATTTACTGAAGCGATTTGTCTTACTCATAGTGCGATTTTTCCAGAGTGGGATTTGTCTTGCGTGCGATTTCTCTGTTAAGCGTTTTGTCAACTTAAGCGATTTGTCGTTTAAGTGATTCGGTAATCCCGGGGCAATTTGTCTGGGATGCGTTTTGTCATGAGAGCGACTTGCCTGTACTGCGATTTGTCCTGAGTGCGATTTGTCTGAAGCCATTTGTCATAAGGAGGATTGTTTTAAGCGATTTGTGTTTAAGTGTCTGACATTTTATTGTAAATTAAGACTTGTCATTTGATATTAACACAATGTCTTACACCACTGATCCCTTAATCTCCAATGTGCTCAAACTATATGATACTATGGAGAACAAAGAAAGTATTTACTACTCAGAATGTTTAACCATGCTTGATTCAGCCAATGATGATCTAAAATCTTCATACTCTAAGTCCAATGAGAAAGAATTACACCTATTAATGCTACAGAATGCTATGCAAATGGAATGCAACATTGAGCCCTATCAGCTACTTTACTCTCACCTCATTCTGCTTCTACCCATAACTATGAAACGAACATGTAGTGCCCTCTTCCGTCAGGACTTATCCACAATAACAGGAACTTTCCTGTTAAACTTAGAACAATTGGAGCTACAACTTACCAAAGAAAAGGTTCAAAAGGATGGTTCTAGTGCTGCACTTCAAGTAATCTACAAACAATTTCAGCCATTCATCAGTGAAGAATATTCATCAGATTATGATCAACACATGACTAAAATTTCTTTCAAAAAACATACTGGAATGGAAATCCATGAGTTCATTGATACATTTATCCATCTTTTGGACAATGTGAAGAAGTACATTGAGAAAGCTACCCAGAACAGTGATTACATGAATGAATATGAGATGCAATCAATGGAGAGGTGTGAGGAGTTGGGTAATCTATCAGGTTTTGCTGAAGCTAGAATTACAGATACATCAAAAATGGAAGCAACAAGCTGTTCAGAAACTCTTGTCTCACAGAAGAAGGATGTTGAGTGGAAAATGTTGAACGAACGAACATTAGGTACATAATCTTCATTGAATATAGAATCTTCGGTAACTCTTATTAATAATCCATCTATGCTTAATTTTGTACAAACTAATGATCTTACAGAATATGTGGCTGATAAATGTCCTGTAACTGAGGCTGAGTGGTATGTGCTAAAACACATACCTTTTCATTATCAAAACTGACCCAAAATAACCAAGAAAGAGCCGTTTATTGCTAATATTTGTGGTTTTCTTGAGTTTGTGCTTGTGCAGGTACGGATATGTAAAAAACACGCAAAAAGGTACCAAATCGGACGTAAATCGAGCACGAGAGATTAAGAGAGCTTAAGGTAGGAAGATCAAAATTGTGCATTTATGAAGATTTTATTCTCCGAGGATGATTTTTGGAAGATATACTCAAGTTTGAAGAAATGTCAAAAATGGCCCCTCAAGTTTCAACATTTGGCAAAAGTGATCCTTCTAGTTTCAAAAGTTGCAAATCAACCCCTGGATTATTTGAAGAATGACAAGTGTAGCCCTTGAAAGAGATTTTCAGAGTTACAAGAATGGTCCTTGAATTTGATTTGACAACTTTGGTCCTCTGGTCTTGGATCATTTAACTAATCCAATATATCCTAAGTCCAATTCACAAAACCTTCGGCCAATCCAATAAACCACACCCAATATACTTCAACCCACGCGTTTAATAATCTCAACCCATTACCGGATTTTACCCGAGGTAAATACCCATGTGCCGGTCAACACTCACTTGAATAATAATAAACAATCCCAAACGCCCTGTCTTCCCAAACCAAACACCCCTTTTACCCATTCACTTTTACCACCATTACCCACGAAACCTCGTACTAAACATCTCCTAGGCTTCTAGAAGCACCGACATGTCGAGGATAAGATCACCCACGTGGCTAATTGGAGCTCTCCTATTGGACGCAACACCTCATATGATGAATTGGAGCAATTTGATTGGAGATGGTGACAATGGAATGATTTGTGGCTGAGGATTGCTTCTAGGCTCTTCCATTCAAGGATCCAAGGCTGATGGAGGCTATAAAAAGACCCCTTGGCTCACCATTGTATTCGTGCAATTCCTTAGTTTCAATTTAGCTTATTGTTTCTTGTATTTCAATATTTCAGTAGTTTATAATTGTTTTCTTAAAGTTTTATTAATTTTAATCCATTGTAATCCTCTTTTCAGTTTTAATCAAATTTCCAAGTTTTCAAATTAATCTTGCATTTCTTATTTTAAGTACTCAATAAGCTAGTTTGAATAATGGAATAAGCTCATTTAAGCTTGGTATAGCTTTAGTGAGCTTATATTGTGCCTTCACTGTCTCATTACAATCATTACTAAACAAAAGCTTTCTGGTCAACAAAAGTCAACTGTGGTGTCTAATTTGGTTTAGAAATGGATATGGGTTGATTATGATGATGGATTGGGTTGTTGTTTGGTCATTTTGATAAGTATATCTGTTACTATGCTCAAATTTGGCTGGACTTCTTGTAAGTTTAGACTTAATCCCATTTCTAGCTTAATATTGAGTAGAAGTAACTGTTTCATTTGGATTTGTTATAAGTAGTGATTGATACTGTTATCTAGCTTTATTTAGGTGATTTGAATCTGTTTTAATGATAGAGCAGGCTTGAGTTTGTGTTTTGGTTTAAAAAAAAATTGCATAACGCTTTTATTAAGTAGTGTTTGGTTCAGTTGATTTAGTAAGAGTATGGCTTAGTTTGTGTTTTAGATCTGTCTCATTTGCATCAGTAGGGATAATAAGGTTTACATCAGTCACTCTTTTGCCTAATAATCGGTGTAAGTCAACATTAGCTTGAATCTGCTGATCTCATAACATTGGAACCAGTTGCTAAAATCTTGCAGATAGGTGTAGAATCTGTTAGGGTAGCTTATTTGGGTCTTATTACATCATATTTCATCTTAATCAGTCCTTAATTTGCATTCAAATCTCAAATAAGTCAAACATTGTAAGCTTTTTCAAAAGTCAAAAACTATGTCAAAACCAGTTTTCTTCAAATATTGCAGCCTTTGCACAAGGTTCAATACAGCTTATTAGGGTCTCAAATTTGGTCCAATTGTAGTTTGCTAGGTGGTCTTGAAGACCACATATCTGTTTTTCACTTAAGCTTCTCTGATTGGTCTGTGGATAAGCTCAAACAGAAGGGGTCAGGTTGCTGTTTTGCTATAAAGTTCAGTTAGCTTAAACCTTAGTAAACTGCTTATTTGAGGTTAGGAGTAGCAGTAGTTAGTTGATTTATAATGGTTATAGTATAATTTAGCTTCTGTAAAAGTTTGGTGGCTTATTGTGATAGTTTGCTTATTCTCAAGTGCTTATTGCCACATCAGTTACACTGCATCCCTCATTTCCTACACACAAGCATCATATTTTATATTTTTCATAGATTTAGATTAATATTTTAGAATCTTCCTGAGTTTTTCATAATTTTTGGTCACTGTTTGCTATTTTTCTCTATTTAAAACAGTTTTTAGGTACTTTTAAATAGCTTTTATTGCAAATAATTAAGAAAAAGTTCCAAAAAATAATTTCTCAATTTTATCAGTTTAAGAAAATTATAAAAAGCATAAAAAATATTTTTCCTTATTTTTCCCCTTTTATTTGGTATTTTTCACAATTAAAATTAGATTTAAATAGGTTTAAATTAGTAGAAAATAGAAAAATAATCGAGAAAATAAAAAATAGTTTTGAAAATTCTCTTAGGATATTTTAGATTTTATAAAAATAGTTTCATATTTTTCCTTAATTTTCATAATTTTTAGTATTTTAAATTAGTTTTAATAATTAAAATTTAGTTTTTAATTTTAAATAAAATCCAGAAAAATCATAAAAAATAGTTTTAATTCTAAAATAGTTTTCAAATTACATTTCTAGAGTAAAAGTATTTTAGGCATTTTTAGGGTATAATTTAGACGTATTTGCATTTTAATTACGTTTCGTTCATTTCGTTTAGTTATTTATTTTGCACTTAGGATTTTCCGTAAAATAGATTCCCTTATTTACTTTCCCTATTCCCGTAGTTTAATAAATCAAATAAAACAAATCAAAACATCAAGCATTAAATTCCAAACCAATAACGACGTTGGCAATTCACGCCTCGTTGAAACGATCGGGTTGACTAATCCGTATCAACGATCACACACGGGATTTGATTTATTATTCTTTTTCCTAAAGGAATTTGAATCTATCTTCGTGATCATATTTGATATCGATATTGAGGTTTTATCCATACACATAACCCCTAAGCCTTATTATATCAAATCAAATTTTGGCGCCGCTGCCGGGGAGGTTGTGTCACGACAATATCGTTTGAGGTTTGATGATTAGTGACTCGAGATCCTTCATTCGTGAAGTTACTATTTTTATATAAAATAAAAAAGTAAAAAAATATTTTCCTTTTTCTTTTGTATATATATATATATCATATTAAAAATACAAAAAGATTTTCTCTTGTGTTTTTGCTAATAAATAGAATACATCAATTATATAACATTCTCAGGTGTTATCATTAATAAGTTCCCGAACTAAAGATCAAAAACTTGCCTTTGTGTCACTTGTGAGTCGATTTATTTCTATTTGATAAAAACACTGTGTGGTGGGTATAAGGCGGCTGACATTAAATTGCGGCTGAAAAGAAGCGGTTTTTTAATAAGCTTCGCGCTGACCTAAAAAGCTTCTCGCTCGGCGTGCGTTTGTCTTATAGGTGATTTATTCACTTGGGATTATTGGTTAAGTTCATGTGTTTTTTGAATACCGTCGTTTTAATTGCCTTGGTTTTGAAAGTGCATGTGCACTCGTACCAATAACTACTGAACGAACTCGTGAAGCGCTACAATTCCGCGAAGGTGAAATAGACGTGCTCCATTAGTCGAACCGAGATTCGAACTAATCAAACCCCGCCCATCATCGAAATGGCGGAGGACAACCGAACTATGCTAGAGCAACTCAAGCACCCAGGGTTATGGAGAAGCCATCGTCGTCCAGCAGATCGTTGCCGATAACTTTGAGCTTAAACACATATTGATAAATTTGGTTTCGTCAAGCCAATTTTACGGATTTGAGAGAGATGATCCTCATTCTCATATCCGACGATTCAACAAGCTCACGTCTACGATCAAGTACCGTAACGTGCCGGAAGAGGCTATCAAGCTTCTACTCTTCCCATTTTCACTTGAGGTGCGGATTTGGCTCGAAAAACTACCACCTCGATCGATAACCACATGGGAGAATTTAGTATCAAAATTCGTGAACGAATTCTTCCCACCATCTAAAACAACAAGCTTAAAAAATGAAATAACGAAATTCACACAAAGATTTGATGAATCATTTAGTGAGGCATGGGACCGATTCAAAGATTTGCTTAGGCAATGTCCCCATCATGGTTTTACGAAATTACATCAAATTGATACATTCTATAACGGTTTGAATGAGACTGATCAAGACTCTCTCAATGCCGCCGCGTGTGTAATTTGTTGACCGATCAACGAGAGGCTTGCTTGTCGATTATTGAGAACAAATATAAAGTTCGTACCTCACGTAGCAAATCGGTTCTTTTGAGTGAGTGTTACACCATCGTTCTCGTCTTACGAAAATACGTCTAGCACCGATGCTAAGATTGATAAGCTTACGGACATGATTCAGGCTTTGGTTAAGATTAAGACCGCTAAGGTTAATTCTTCTCCACCAGCTCAAGTCAAAGCGGTGGAAACGACTTGTACTACTTGTGGAGTCCCGCATGCCTACTACAATTGTACCGCCACCGATGGTAATCTTTTCGATGCTAATGTGCGTAGGAGGTAACCAATACCGTTCTCAAGTTGAACCAAACCCTCGTGTTAGTAATCAAATGGTACCTCCGGGATTTTCTCAATCAAACAATCGGACTCGTTTAATCGAGAATCAAGTTCGTGGACCAAATGTTCAAAACCAATACAAAGCCCCATCAAATCAATACCGAATCAAAGTCAATTACAATCAAGGATATCAAGCTTCAAGCTATCAAGCTCCACCTTTGCCCTTTAATGAATTCTCGAATTCGTTCGAACAATAATGCTACCATCCAAACCATGAAAACCCAGATTTCAAGTTTGAGAAACGAGTTTCAATCTTCGATAACTAGACATAGCAATGAGTTTAGGCGAATTGACTTCAGAACAACAAGATGGATACTTCGAGAATAAACTTGAGAATATGTTGAATCCGTTTTGTGCCAAATGAGTCAACCTTCGAGTTCCGTTTCTCTCCCAAGTAATACCATTCCAAACCCGAAGGGAGAAATGAAATCCGTAACCATTCGAGATGATGGGCCCTCAATGACTACTTCTTCTCCGGTGAGGAATGTAGCAGGTGACAAAGGACCGGTAATTCCTCTTGATAATGGAAAAGCCAAATACGTCCAACCTCTGGTTGCCCAAGTTCCTTCTATATCGTCATAATCCGAGAGTTCTAACCTTACCCGTGCAAATCTGTTCAATCACGGTTCGACAAAATGAAAGTTGTTTTAAGGACGAAGTTCAAACTTGGACCGATATGATTAAAGTCTGAAAAGATTTATGAAGAGAAATTGGAAAAAATTTCAAAGATTTCACTTGAGCCTACACCGTCTAATTCTTCCTCGAACCAAGCTCCCTAGAAGCTTGGTGATCATTCTCCTTCCTTGCTCCTTAAATGATATTAAGGAATGTAATGCCCTAACCGATTCCGGTGCAAGCATAAGTCTCATGCCTCTTGCGATATATCATGAGCTTGGATTGAAGACTCTTATACCGATTCGTATGACTATCGAATTAGCTAATCGAACAATTGCTCACACGGTTGGTGTAGTCAACGATGTTGTGGTACGAGTGGATAAATTCCATTTTCCCGTGGATTTCGCCGTAGTTGATATAGAGGTCGATGCCCGAGTCCCTCTCACTTTAGGAAGACCATTCTTGAGAACCGTGAAAGTCATTGTGGATCATTACCAAGGAACGTTAACGATCAGAAAAGGAAATGAAAAAATAGTGTTTATATGCGAAAAAGCGTCAAAACCTCCACCCGATGATCATTCGATTCATAGCATCGGTGTGATTGATTTTTCTCAAGAAAGTGGTGACCCATTTTACCATATGATCCGAATGATGTGAAGAACATTGAGCCTAAAACGTCTCGAATTGATCTTTCAAGGTTTACGATCAGAGTGTCGACAATACAAGCTGACGGAAAAGAAACAAAAAAGGAGTCTACAACGGTAGTGGTGGAAACTGCTAGCTCTAAGAGCACACCACTTGTCCCACCTCCGATTTCTGAAATCATGGAACCTTCTTTTAAGACATCTTTCGATCCAGAATCTTTCAAAACGACATTCACGAATCCCTCGTTTGAATTCAATTCTGAATATACTCAAATTTTTAAAAATCAACTCTTTGACGAGAAGAAAGTGAGAGTTCACAGATGAACTTACTCCTACCGGCTCGATTTTTTGAGGATGAAGAAGAATATGATGATCCGTTTTTTCCAAAGAAAGATAAGGAAGTGAAGTTGTCGACAGATGAACTTGTTGATACTGAGGTCCAATATTATTTAGCCGAGAGTGATTCCTCTCTTGGGGATTTTCACATAGATGACACTTTGATCTCCTTCCTCTTCGAAGACAAGATTTTCAACCCCGGGATACGCGTTGATGAGTTTTATGCTAAAAATGTCATTCGAGATAAGGATCCTCTCTTGGATGCCTTCGTTGATGAGCCTTTGAGTAACACCTTTCTATACCATGAGCTCCCGACTTCTTTGGAGTATTCTCTTATCGATCTTTCATCCCTTCGGTCCGCAAAAACCACTTGGATGATGGATCGATCTTTCACATACCTTATGTGAGTTTGGGAGGAGTCATTCTTTATGTGCTGGAGCCCGACATTTTCTTTCCCTCCAACCCACCCTTGGTCACATTCTTTTGGGGAATGAGACACCGTTTTGACCTGGTATCTCTACCATTTTCTTTCCAAGGACAAGCTGAATTCGGGGCGAGTCAGGCTAGCGACTCGTTTAAGAAAAACGATGGCGCTGTGGGAGGCACCCCATGCTTATCTCTATTCTCTTTCTATTTTCTAATAAGTGCGCAAAGGGGTTAGCCTCTTCGATTTTTCGTGTTTGGTTGTTTGTGATGTTGTGTGTAGGATTTTCCCGATATGAAGACTCTCGTGCTCGAAATTTGTCTTTTCTCTACTCGAGTTTCATGATCGATCTTGGAAATCCGATATCTAATCTTATCGACTAACGTTTATCTTTGAGCATACTTAATAAACGGCTTTTAGATTTTCGTTGGTACCCTTGCTTTAAACATTGAGGACAATGTTTCGTTCTAGTCTAGGGTAGGGTAATCTTCGATTTGATTTGACCGCACTTGCTTATTCTTTGTCGTGTACTCTTGCAACCCCGTTTTTCCTTAGAAAATGAAAAATTGTGCTATATATGAAAAAATTTAAAAATTTTTGAAGCTTTGGTTAAGTCTTTTTGATTGAAAAGTTTGCTAGTCTCTTAGACAAGAAGCTATAAAATGCGAATTCTAGCTCACAAGGCCAAGAATTTGCAAGTTTCCCTTAGTGACTTTAAATATGCATAACTTAATTTCATTAGACGAAGCATTTGCTAAGTTAATATATGTTTTGACACCTTGATTGACTTTCCGTTGGTGAGTAGGAATAAATTCGACTTGGAAGTGTTGAGCCCTAGCTTGTTCCCTTAACCATAGATAATCTAAAATTTTATTCAAGCATCTGCGGATCTCATTATTTGGGATTTTAAATTTGCAGAGGTCGAGAAATGATAGAGTTACTTATGAGTTTAGATGCTAAGCGTGGAGTAGTTGGTTCTCTTTAGAGCCCATCGAAGGTACTTATGGCTTTTTGTTCCCACAAAATTGTTTCACCCCATATCTGTTAAACAATAATTAGAGATGTTGAGTTTTTGGCGATAGTTAGTTCTTTATCTTCTTAAAAGAATCTTTGTTTTAAAAATTGGGTACACATCAAGGATCCGTAATGAATAAGAAATCAGTGATAAGTGATAAAGTAATAAGTTAAGTTGTGAGCTGCGGTGTCGAGATCGGACCCTTGGATCTTTAGCCGGGATTGAGTGAGGTCTTAGCCTAGCCAGCCGGGATCCTCATTTCATGAAGCCTATAGTCTTGGAATTACCCCGTGAAGCTCCGTAGTTCATAGCTCATATAAGTAAAAGTATAAGTGCAAAAAAAAAAAATAAAAAAAAAAAAAAATTTGTATGATGAAAAAAATGAAAATGGAAAAGTCAAAAATATAAGTGAATAAAAATTCCTTGATGTGGACCTCATTTTTGGGACAATGGTTCTTGAGAGAAGATGGATAACTAATTAGCGACTTAGCTTCATATCTTTATCGGAATTAAAATTATCGAAACGAGAAACTTGAAGAAATTCATTTCTCACCAAAAATAAAATAAATAGAGGAAAATAGGAAAATGGGAGCAAAAGGTAATTACACAAGTAACTTCCATGCGTAGTGTTAGCATCTAGAGTCATATTTAACAATGATTTCGATTTTACGCTTAGTTTGGGACTTGTGAAAAATCAGGGACGATGTATTCTATCCGTATGGTCACTTCACGCTGTGTTGTGTTTTCTACTCCGTGATCCTAACATGTCGTTTGAAAAATGTTAGAGTTATTGATCGACATTGTTAATACAAATATCGTCATTAAACGTTATTCATATTTTTGATCTTTGCCTAAGTTTTGTTAACGACAAAAGTAAATTTAATTTATAAAAGCTTAAAGCTTGTCAAGTTTATTAGATATTAAAACAAGCTTTCTCAAACAATATATTCATCATTCAAGCATTTACATTTATGATTAGTAACATCTTGATATGACTCTAATCATTATGTATGATAGTAGTTTGTAGAATGTGTTAGGTTCTTAAAACCAAACACTACTTAAGCATTTGCATATTTCTATAAATAGTAATACAACTTTTGACATCATGTATTACATCATGGAAATCATTGAAGATTCCATTAGATATTTTGTGAAGATTTGTACTCTTCATATCTTGCACAATCTCACTTAGATAGAGTTGACTTTAGCTAAGATTTGATATCTTGGTGTCGGATGGCGGTACCAAATTGGTACAGGCGGAACCCTTTAGGGGTCCGCCGTCCGTCGACGCTCGTCCAATTTGGCTATAAATAGCAAAGCCAAGCCAAGTAGTTTCTTATCCCTTTCTAACATACTCTCATACATATCTTCTCTCTAACCTTTCTAACTCAGTTTCATATCATACTAGTGATCTCTTTTGTAGCAAAGAAGATCAAGTCATATTCAAGCTTCAACGAGAAGTTGGAAGTCTTGTTTGTTTAGTGTTGTATGATCTAGTGTTGATCCATACTTCATTGTTGTATCAAACCATCATTATCTTGTGAGTGTAAGTGGTTAGTATTTTAGTCCTCAAAATACATTGTGTGTGGGAGTAGTTGTACCCTTGGAAAGAACTCGACATCTAGCTTAGTGTCGGAAATAGTGTAAGCGAAGTGTAAAGGTTTTCTCCGACGGTGAAAGGAGCTTGTTGACTAGTGAAGTTAAACTCTCGAGTGTGAGACTCAGAGAGTGGAGTAGGGCAAAAAAAAAGAGTCCTTGTAGGCAGACCACTATAAACAACTTGTTGTGGTTTGATCATTTCCTTCCTTATTTACTTATTACATATTGCTTGCATATTTCATTAACATACTTAAGATCAATATCAATTGATCTTTCAATAAGTTTCAAAACAAAGTTTTTAAATGGTAAACTATTCAACCCCCTTCTAGTTTTCTACAATTGGTACCAGAGCCTCGTTGCTCAAGAATTTCTAAAATAACTTGTATTTTATAAACTTGAAACGATCCATGGATTAACTTTAAAGAAGGGCAATCATCTGCAAGACCACCACTCTTTGAAACCAATGGATTTATCTATTGGAAAACCGTTTTGAAACATATGTAAAATCAAAAGATATAGATCTTTGGTTAATTATTGTTAAAGGAGATTTTAGTTCTACAACAAAGGATATTTCCGTTGATGAACAAAAAAAATTAGTTGCTAAAATAATGAAGCTAAAATGATGCTTTATAATGCTTTACCTAGAAAAGAATATGAAAGAATTTTTATGTGTGAAACCGCCAAAGATATTTGGGTATCTTTAATTGTTACATCAAAAGTAATTCACAAGTCAAGGATAACAAAATTGATCTTCTTGTTCAACAATATGAACAATTTGTTATCCTGAAGATGAAACCATTGATTGTGGCTTTGCTCGTTTTAACACTATCATTACATCACTTAAAGCACTTGATGAATCTTTTCGTAGTAAGAACTTTGTCATGAAATTTCTTAGAGCACTCCAATCCAAATGGAGAGCTAAAGTGACCGCTATTGAAGAATCAAAAGATCTCTCAATAATGTCACTAGACGAGCTAATTGGCAACCTCAAAGTTCAAGAAATGGTAATGGAGAAAGATTCGGAGATCATCAAAGGAAGAAAGGAGAAGATCAAATCTGTTGCTCTTAAAGCAAAGGCCGAATCAAGCGATGATGGTGAATCTTGTTCCGATAGTGAAGATGAGGAGTATGCCATGGCCGTTAGAGATTTCAAGAATTTCTTTAGAAGAAGAGGAAAGTTTGTAAGACAACCTCGAGAAGAAGAAGCCATTCCGGATCGGGATGATAAGAAGATTAAAGGTGAAAGAGTGTTTTAGATGTGGTGATGCAAGTCATCTCATAGGAGAATGTCCCAAGCCACCTAAAAGCAAAACTCAACGAGCTATTGTAAGTGGTGCTTGGGTGATAGTGAAGCGATGAAGAATCAAGCAAGGAAAAGATCGCTCTAATGGCACATGAGTCAAATGAGGTACTTTCCGACTCTTCTTATTCTTCTATAGATGATGACACCTTGCAAAAACAATATAATCAATTGTGTGAGCTAAGTCTAAAAATCATAACTAAAAATAAATATCTAAAAACTAAAAAGGAGTTTTTGGAAAATAAGGTATATGAGTTAAAAAGAAAAAGCGACTTGAAAAACAAATGACGATGATTGTAAATCATGTCAAGAGCTTAATCTTGAAATAGAAAAACTAAAGCTCACACAAGAAGTTTTAATAGAAAATAATTCTAAGTTTAAAAGGTTTAACAAAAACATCGCTATTGCCGATGAAATAGTTAAAATCCATAAAACACCGGGAGACATGAATGGGCTAGGTTTTAATGAAGTATTAATTCCAAAGAGTCAAAACAAAGCGTAAAAGGACGAACATTCTCACAAATTTGCCAACATGCAGCGGACCAACGGAACCAAAATAAGGGTTCCGTCCGTTGTCAAAATGGTACCGCTTGGTACCAATGAGAACGAGAATGTTCGCTGGACTCATCTTGAATTAAAGTAACAAAGAAAACCAATGATAATGTTAAACTAAAACCAGCCATTATATCGAGGTAGGACTTGTTAAAATGAATTTAGATCAAAACTACTCAACAACGATATAAAACTTCTTTTGCCAAACGCCTTCTAAAGAGCAACCACGTTCAACCTAACTACCAACACAACGGTTGGAATCAAAACCTTCCTAGACCATATCAAACTCCAGATTACATGCCATGGAACCCTTACCCATCATTTCCATACATGAATCAAATAAATGGTATGTTTAACCCAAACGGACCCATGAGATATTGGGGACCAAATGTTTGAGTTATTTGCTTCTAAGGTATGCTTGAAAGTTGGATTGGAACCGATGAATGGATTAAAAGATAGTGGATGCTCACGACACATGACGGGCAACATAAATCTCTTCTCATCATACCAAGAGTATGACGGAGGTAATGTCACTTTCGGTAGCAATCGCAAAAGCAAAATCATTGGCAAAGAATGCATTTCCATAACTCTCTAACTATTGAAAATGTTGCTCATGTGGATAGGTTAGGATTTAATCTACTTAGTATTAGCCAACTATGCGATAAAAAGTATAAAGTACTATTTGATGAAAATGGTAGTAAAATACTAAAAGATGGTATCACCATAGCTAAAGGAGTTAGGAAAAATAACATATACGTCATGAAAATAGATAAAACATATAATGACAAACTTTTCCTAACAACATTAGACGATAGCTCATTTCTTTGGCATAGACGCTTAGGTCACGCTAATATGAGACTTATACAAAACCTATCTTCAAAAGAGTTGGTTAGAAATTTACCAAAACTAAAATATGACCAACACTCTTTTGGCGCTTGCAAAATTGGTAAACAAACACATAGTAGTCACAAATCTAAAAATATACATCTAAATGTCTAGAATTATTACATATGGACTTATTTGGACCATCCGCTATAAGAAGCTATGGAGGCAACTTATACACTTTGGTCATAGTAGATGATTACTCAAGGTTTACTTGGACGTTATTTTTGAAAACCAAAATGAAGCTTTTGATAAATTTGAAATACTTAGCAAGAAAATTCAAAATCTTCTAGGTGTCAAAATTGTGTCGATCTGAACGGATCATGGTCGCGAATTTGACAACGAAACTCAATTTGGAAACTTTTGTGATACAAATGGTATAACACATAACTTTTCCGCCCCACGAACACCTCAATCAAATGGAGTAGTAGAACGTAAAAATAGAACAATTCAAGAAATGAGTAGAACAATGCTTAATGAACAAAACATTCCTCAAAAGTTTTGGTGTAACGCCGATGACACTTCTACATATATTTTAAATAGAGTCCTAATACGTCCTTTCCTAAAAAAAACACCATATGAACTTTATAAAGGTAAAAAGCCAACATTAGGATATTTTAAAGTCTTTGGTTGTAAATGTTTTATTCTTAATACTAAGGATTATCTCACCAAGTTTGACCCAAAGTCTTATGAAGGTGTATTTCTTGGTTACTCTCAAACTAGTAAAGCTTACATAGTCTTAAATAAAGAAACAATGAGAGTCGAGGAATCGTTGAACATAACATTCGACGAAAGTCCACCTCCTCTAAGACATCACCTTTGGTAGATGATGACTTAGTTGAAAGTCAAATAATAGAAAGTCAAATTAATAATAACAAGGAAGATGAACCATCAAATAAAGGAATTGTCAACATCAAAGAATCTAAAAGTCATCCATTAGAAAAGGTCATAGGACAACTTAATCAAAGAACCTTAAGGTCACAAGCTCAAAATCAAAGTAATCAATTTTGTTTTGTATCCACCATTGAACCAAAAACCATAAATGAAGCAATAAAAGATGAATCATGGGTAATTGCCATGCAAGAAGAATTAAATCAATTCGTTAGAAATGATGTTTGGAAACTAGTTCCAAAACCCAAAGATCAAACTATAATTGGAACAAAATGGGTCATTCGAAACAAAATGGTGAAAATGGTGTAGTATCTAGAAACAAAGCTAGGCTTGTTGCACAAGGTTATAATCAACAAGAAGGAATTGACTATGATGAAACTTATGCACCGGTAGCTAGAATTGAATCTATTAGAAATATTGCTTGCTATGCATGTGCTTATGACTTTAAATTATTTCAAATGGATGTTAAAAGTGCTTTCCATAATGGGTTTATTAACAGAAAGTGTATGTTGCTCAACCTCCGGTTTTACCGACTTTGAGAAACCACATCATGTCTTCAAACTCAAGAAAGCATTATATGGCCTTAAACAAGCACCTAAAGCTTGGTACGACCGTCTTAAGACTTTTCTTGTTGATAACAAATATACTATGGGATTAGTAGATAATACTATTTTTACTAAGAAAAGGAATACAAATTATTATTGTTCAAATATACGTTGATGACATTATATTCAGATCAACTTGTCAAGAACTATGTAATGATTTCTCTAAAATCATGCATGACAGAGTTGAAATGAGTATGATGGGTGAGTTAAACTTCTTTCTAGGACTTCAAATTAAACAACTAGAAGATGGTATTTTCTTTAACCAATCTAAATATATAAAAGACATGCTTAAGAAATTTGGTCTTGAAGTTTCCAAACCAACTAAACAAATGTCCTCGGACACTAAACTCACCAAGGACGAAGAAGGTGAATCCGTAGATAACACTAAATATAGAGGAATGATTGGTAGCCTACTCTATCTTACTGCTAGTAGACCCGACATTATGTTTAGTGTTTGTCTATGTGCTCGCATTCAAGAAAACCCAAAGGCATCACACTTAGAAGCATTAAAAGGATTTTAGATATATTAAGGGAACAACGTGTTTAGGATTATGGTATCCCAAAGGCGGAATTGTAGAAACCATAGTGTATGCCGACTCGGATCATGCCGGTGACTATGTCGATAGAAAAGTACAAGTGGTATTTGCACTTTTGTTGGACATTGTCTCACCTCATGGTTTGCAAAGAAGAAAAAGGCTTTAGCCATCTCTCTACTTTTGGCCGAATACGTCTCAGCCGGAAAAGCATGTCAACAAGCTCTTTGGATGAAGCAAGCTCTCGTGAACTACGAAATTCATCTCAACGACATTGTGATACTTCGACAACAAAGAGCCATCGATCTCAGCAAAGACCCGTTCAACATGCTCGTACAAAGCACATTGAAATCCGTCATCACTTTCTTAGCGACAATGTTCAAAAAGGAAACATTTCAATCGAGAAAGTATCCTCCTAAGACAACATTGCCGACATCTTAACTAAACCTCTTAAACGAGAACCTTTTAATCTTCTTAGACTTGGTTTAGGGTTAATGGAACCAAACATGTAGGATAAACATAGCCAAAAAAATTAGAATAGTCAAACCAAAACAATTTGCCTTATATCACTCACAGTAGCCCGCACCAAACGACAAACGGACGGAACCAATTATTTGGTGCGGTGCGTCCGTGTATCAGAAACAAAAGTATATACATAACATCCTCTTCCTCACAACCCTTTACCAAAACGTGTAAAACTTAAACCAAGCTCATTATTGTCATCTTCCCACTCACTTATCACTGAAGATAACATCATTGTAAGTATCCTAACTACATTTCATCTCTTAATTCGGAGTCTAGGATTCTTATTTATGCACAAACTATCACAAATCATTACATGGGGTTTTATGTATGCTTTTATACCAAATATGAATTCAATTGGCAAATTGCATAACTAGTCATTCAAATTAGGTACTACATTATCATATTGCATAAACAAATCATGTTTCCCACTAATTGATAGATAATAAATATAAGGCCCTTTTCAAACAACCAAACACCCCATGTCAAAAGTTTTGAAAAGCTTCTCACTTGTAGGAAAACATTTTTCATTGCTAATACAAATAGAAACGTTAGAATTTTCATCACTTGCATGCTCTTGAATACTAAAGGTATTGCATAACAAATATGCACTCCCGGGTATATTCAAATGTAGCCACATTCAATTAGGAGCATTTGGGTTATCTCATGGTATTTACCAAACACCCCACTAAAACCATTTTGTGCATAAAACGAGTCGAGATAACCGCACTCAAATTGTTTTCATATAGGCACACACTAGAATCAAAAAACGTTAAAATTTATCTTATTTTTTTAACATGTTAATTCTTGTCCTTAGGAATAACCATGGTAGCCGCAAGATTCTATGATCACAAAGACAACCTTAACTACATTCCCAAACACCACAAAACCAAAGGACTTACCAAGGAACAAGTAGAAATATTTAAGGGTCTAGAATCAAGGTATTTCCATGAAGGTAGAACCATTCACTCATCCTTCCTTGAAAATACCAATCTTCGTGAAGAACTAGCCGCCATTCAATTCGATTGTCTTCTTGACATCGATGAACCAATTTGTCCTAGGTTTGTGTTAGAATTCTATGCTAGTGTGACCGGTTTTAGTGATGAAGACGATGATGAATTTTTGTGGGTTTAGAATCAACCAAAATGACTACACCATCACCTTAACAACTTTGCTCAAGTTAGGAATTCCCAACCGAGGAACTTGTATCTACACGGATAAGTGGTCACTCACCGCCCTTGATGCAATCAATGACGCTCTTTCCCTACATAACCCGTTTGGCTGATAAGGATGTCATCCGTGAACACCTTTTTAACCCAAAAAGTGATACAACCCGAGTAACCCGAAAGGGAAAAGAGGTAGACCGAGATCCATATGGAATGGAGATAAATGAACTTAAGCAGAATTTAAGAAATGGGAGGAGTTACTTAGAGCAAACGTCATTAGCACCATAGGGAATAAGGATCACATAAACGCTTGTCTTTGCCACATGCTCTACAACTTGTCCACCCAACAACCATTCAACTTAGCCTACTACATAGCTAGGAGAATGATTGATATTCCAACTCAAGGATCCGTTGCTCTTCCATACGGGATGCTTCTCACCCGTCTCTATAGAAACTTCGCTCCAATTCCACCAACCCCAAAGGGATGCACCTTCACTATGAACTCATCCCTCACATCTTTATGCAGAGTGATGCTCGAGTTGCTAAGACTAAAGGCAAGAGAGCTAAACCTCCAACTCCTTCATCATCATCATCAAATAGCTCAGAGGATGGTCTTCCAAGCTCTCATCTTCCACCTCAAGAGTATTCATCTCTTCCCGAGATTGAGAATGAATCAGCAGAATTCAAGCAAACTAAGGGAATGTTCAAGTGCCTTGGTAGGATGATGAACAAGATTTACAAGAAGTTGGACAAATAAGGGTACTTTTAAGGAGTGTTTGGAACAATGCATTATCGTTAATGTTTGATACTATTTAGTTGTTTTTATTATGTAGGATGATAATATAACTTAAAACAATGGTGTATGCTAACAATCTCATGCGAGGAGATAGCACAAGTATGCTATCAAATTTTACCCATTTTCACTATATTGTGAAAATCAATAAACCTAAAATCTATGCTCCATTTGCACATATGTGTTATTTACTTTTTCTTAACTAGAAATGTTTAGTATAACGACTTTTGAAAAATTTCGAGGTTTGGTGCACCAGACACCTAAAAACGAACTCTGTCCATATTTCAGCACTCCACGGATCAGACGACACCATAATTTTGGTACCGTCCTTTATGTAGTTTGGTACCGCCATACTGTCGCAGGCGGACGGTGGCCTGCACAAGTGCAGGTAAGGCCATATGATTTTGGTCCGAGTGGATCCTAAGGTAATTTTGAATTTCGACTCTTTCGTGATTCCAAATTATCTTCCATCACTTATAAATCAATCTTAACTAGTTTATACTGATATTAGAACTAGTATTATTATTCCTAGAGTATATAAGAAATCCATTTCCCACCAAAATTCAAAAATTTGAAAAATCCACCCAAGGAGCCCTTTTGCATAAAGGAAGGAACCAAATTTTTGGTACCTTCAAATCCGTGGGTAATCTGAATATTAGGAAATTCCATTCACTAGAACACATTTATTGCATATCTTTTCTTCTTCCTCCATCTTTTTCATGGATTGACTTGGGTGATATGACTAGCATTCAATCCACTTCCAAATCATTAGGAACCTCATCTCTTCAATGGTTCAACATCAAATCAAACCATTTCTCAACAATTTCTTACCTCTATAAATTGAAAGGTTTTACCATGATCATCCCACATTCTTCATTCTCACTACTATCTAGCAAATCAAAACCCAAGTTAAAATGACTAAATCATCACCAAAACCTTGCAAGAAAACCGCTAGAATGAGCGTAAGGCCTTGTTGTTTTGTTCATCTTAGCTCGTCATCCGAATCTTCACCACTACCATCTCATCTCCCATTAGGATGATACATCTTACCTTAG